>CAMRHE010000008.1:12250000-12922857 GCA_947044405.1 Leptodactylus fallax | reverse complement strand
TAGGGAGTAGCCTTCAACCACAGGTGGAATCTGGGCCTCATTAAAGGCCTATGAAAGGTTGGCCAGTTCTCCCTTCTGAGCAGTTCCTGGGGGAGAAAGGAGGAGCCGGGTTCTGTCTTAAGACTGTAAAAGTTCGTGAGACGCTGGTGTGAACTACTGCTATTGTTTTTGCCCTGTTTGTTGACTGTGAGGCTGGAGCAAACCACACGTACAGTTAGGGTGTTCTTTGTATAGTTAGTAGCTCAGACTAGCAGGTTTTTGTTACCGTTATGCCTGACTGTTAAGGTTGATTTTGTTTTGCCGTTTTGTAAAATAAACACACAGGGTAAAACCTGTTTACACCTGAATTTTTTGTGTCTGGCTCTGACTGTCTGGGTCCGCTGCTGCTACCACTGAGCCTATCCTCCCACATAATATATAAAAATTCTATGAAAATGAACAAATGAAAGTCAGACATTGCTTTTCAAGCATGCTTCAACAAAAACTTCAACTTTTAAAAAAGAAAACTCATGAAACAGGCATAGACAGAAATGATGGTACCCTTAACTTAATATTTTGTTGCACAACCTTTTGAGGCAATCACTGCAATCAAACGATTCCTGTAACTGTCAATGAGACTTCTGCACCTCTCAACAGGTATTTTGGCCCACTCCTCATGAGCAAACTGCTCCAGCTATCTCGGGTTTGAAGGGTGCCTTTTCCAGACGGCATGTTTCAGCTCCTTCCAAAGATGCTCAATAGGATTTAGGTCAGGGCTCATAGAAGGCCACTTCAGAATAGTCCAATGTTTTCCTCTTAGCCATTCTTGGGTGTTTTTAGCTGTTTGTTTTGGGTCATTATCCTGTTGCAAGACCCATGACCTGCGACTGAGACCAAGCTTTCTGACACTGGGCAGCACATTTCTCTCTAGAATCCCTTGATAGTCTTGAGATTTCATTGTACCATGCACAGATTCAAGACACCCTGTGCCAGATGCAGCAAAGCAGCCCCAGAACATAACAGAGCCTCCTCCATGTTTCACAGTAGGGACAGTGTTCTTTTCAAGATATGCTTAATTTTTCCATCTGTAAACATAGAGCTGATGTGCCTTGCCAAAAATTTCGATTTTTGTCTCATCTGTCCATAGGACATTCTCCCACAAGCTTTGTGGCTTGTCAACATGTAGTTTGGTAAATTCCATTTTTGTCAGATTTGAGTTATTTCTGTGACCATTGTGGGTTTTTCTTTCATTAAAGAGGGGTACCAACAATTTTGTCCACGTGTGGATATATAAGTATTGTTACAGACTGATTCTACCCCTTCATGGCACAACATTATTACAGAGTTGCTCCTTCATATACATTTATATATACTAGATTTCCAAAACTTGTCTTGGTCCTTAAAGCCAAAATAAGTTTGTTCCTCAAGGAGTTAATTATTTTTTTAAATATTTTTTCTTTATAATTCAACATCAAAAATAGCCATAAAAATACAGATACCGATTAATTAAGAAAATATGTCTTAATTATATTTTATTGGTTTCCTATTGATGGAATGGTCAGTGTTTGCATCTATAACATATAGTAAAGAATACAGCAGTTTAATTAAACCATGTGTTGACTTTTAAATTAAAATCAACAAGGCAGCCTACAAGACTATAATTGCAAGGATGTTATTAAAGTAATTTTATAAAATGTACCTAATTAAGTTTTAATTTCATGCTTCATTAGAAATAAAATACAATTTTGAATAAAACTATTATGAAAGACACCATATAAATTTGGGGAAATATAAAAGAACTTAATTTTTCATAAAGTTCCCACCCATGATATAAACTACTGAAAGTATAATTTACTGAAATTGTCTTTATAAATAATATATAATGGACCTTAGAGGCATATGTACTATGTTTTGAGACATTAATAATAAATAACTGTGTTAACCATTCACATTTTATATGAGGTCATTTACAACTAATTGAACATATTCAGAGCTATACAATTATATGATCTGTCAGTTTCTCATTCTTTTTATTAATCGGTCAGCCAATAGAATATTGTTCTACCTATTTAATGATTAGGAGTCAACTTTCCTATTAATTGACGAGCAAAACGTTTATGGTATAGAAAATAAATGAAGTAGAACATGTTTAATGAAGATGTATCTATTTCATTTAATCATGACATTTACATAAGACTAAATTGAAGATGTATTTACTTGCTTAGGGGGAAGTGACTTAAATTAATAACAAAAAAATTGAGACTGGGTAATATGAGTCATGAGTTTCCTAATTCAAAATCTTGTAATATGGAAAATGTATTTAGTAGGAAGTTAATGGTAACTTATACTACTATAATACTTAACTTATTATGTAACTTCAATGTACAGTAATAAAAAAATAAATAAATACAATTAGGCAATTTGTTGCAATTATTCATAATGAGATTGTCCCAGGGGAAGTTACACCCAGCCATAAATTGTATTATGTGTTATGCATAGTATTATTTGTAAGCCATTAAGTCATTAAATAGCCAATCATGTAATACATTATATAGGATGGATCTGAGTTCGAGCTGCTCTTTATGGGTGAAACTCTGCACAGGTCCATGGAGGGAAATTCTAATAGGTCATATGGTAAGGATTGCCATTGTAAGACAAAAAACCTAAAGTATCATATTTATTTTTACAGCAACCATTAAAGTAAAAGTTATCCATACAGTACATTCTCTCTTAGAATTTGATCCACATTGTG
Source organism: Leptodactylus fallax (assembly GCA_947044405.1). Taxonomy (NCBI): domain Eukaryota; kingdom Metazoa; phylum Chordata; class Amphibia; order Anura; family Leptodactylidae; genus Leptodactylus; species Leptodactylus fallax. The sequence continues at coordinate 12,920,126 of CAMRHE010000008.1, read as the reverse complement.
CAGTTTGCAAAGACTGTTTCATGTAAATAAATAGGTCACTGTGACATGCCATATATTGTGTCATTATATCCATCAGTTCTGGCTCAATTTGTACACAGTCTCAAATTTCAGAACTGAAAGACAAGCCTAGACAAGATAAAAGAAAAAAGGGTGGATAAAGGAAAGTAGCACATCGCTGCAGAATCAGACCACACATCTGCTTTTTTTATGCTATGTAGCTATGAAGACATACAGTGGGGAAAAAAGTACTTAGCCACCAATTGTGCAAGTTCTCCCACTTAAAAAGATGAGAGAGGCCTGTAATGGTCATCACAGGTAGACCTCAACTATGAGAGACAAAATGAGAAAACATATCTAGAAAATCACATTGTCTGATTTTTTTTAAGAATTTATTTGCTAATTATGGTGGAAAATAAGTATCTGGTCACCTACAAACAAGCAAGATTTCTGGCTCTCACAGACCTGTAACTTCTTCTTTAAGAGGCTCCTCTGTCCTCCACTCATTACCTGTAGTAATGGCACCTGTATGAAATTGTTATCGGTACAAAATACACCTATCCACAACCTCAAACAGTCACACTCCAAACTCCACTATGGTGAAGACCAAAGAGCTGCGGAAGGACACCAGAAACAAAATTGTAGACCTGCACCAGGCTGGGAAGACTGAATCTGCAATAGGCAAGCAGCTTGGTGTGAAGAAATCAACTGTGGGAGCAATAATTAGAAAATGGAAGACATACAAGACCACTGATAATCTTCCTCGATCAGGGGCTCCACACAAGATCTCACCCCGTGGGGTCAAAATGATCACAAGAACGATGAGCAAAAATCCCAGAACCACACGGGGGCACCTAGTGAATGACCTGCAGAAAGCTGGGACTAACGTAACAAAGGCTACCATCAGTAACACACTACGCCGCTAGGGACTCAGATCCTGCAGTGCCAGACGTGTCCCCCTGCTTAAACCAATACATATCCGGGCCTGTCTGAAGTTTGCTAGAGAGCATTTGGATGTTCCAGAAGAGTAATGGGAGAATATCACATGGTCAGATGAAACCAAAGTAAAACTGTTTGGTAGAAACACAACTCGTCGTGTTTGGAGGAGAGTGAATGCTGAGTTGCATCCAAAGAACACCATACCTACTGTGAAGCATGGGGGTGGTAACATCATGCTTTGGGGCTGTTTCTCTGCAAAGGGACCAGGACGAGTGATGCATGTACATGAAAGAATGAATGGGGCCATGTATCGTGAGATTTTGAGTGCAAACCTCCTTCCATCAGCAAGGGCATTGAAGATGAAACGTGGCTGGGTCTTTCAGCATGACAATGATCCCAAGCACACCGCCAGGGCAACGAAGGAGTGGCTTCCTAAGAGGCATATCAAGGTCCTGGAGTATCCTAGCCAGTCTCCAGATCTCAACCCCATAGAAAACCTTTGGAGGGAGTTGAAAGTCCGTGTTGGCCAGCGACAGCCCCAAAACATCACTGCTCTAGAGGAGATCTGCATGGAGGAATGGGCCAACATACCAGCAACAGTGTGTGCCAACCTTGTGAAGACTTAAAGAAAACGTTTGACCTCTGTCATTGCAAACAAAGGATGTATAGCAAAGTATTGAGATGAACTTTTGTTATTGACCAGATACTTATTTTCCACCATAATTTGCAAATAAATTATTTAAAAACCAAACAATGTGATTTTCTGGATTTGTTTTCTCATTTTGTCTCTCATAGTTGAGGTCTACCTATGATGTCAATTACAGGCCTCTCTCATCTTTTTAAGTGGGAGAACTTGCACAATTGGTGGCTGACTAAATACTTTTTTTCCCCACTGTATAGACAAGCATAATGAGATATATATACAAAATTGTAGATTTTTTTGTGTATTTGCTACAGATGTGTAGCCTTTCAAGACAATATTGTTTTATGATATTGTATTGAATGTGTTATCTTAAATGTCTCTATGTGTTGCATCCCATTGTTTATTTTGTGACTTGCAGGCTTTCAAGATTTTTTTCTAGTGTGTTGTGATAATGTATTGAATTGGTTGCTAACCCCTTCCCGCTGGTGACATTTTTTTATTTTTGTTTTTGACTCCCTGCCTCCCAAACCCCGTAACTTTTTTATTTTTCATTTCACAGAGCCATATTAGGGCTTAATGTTTGCAGGACAAATTGTTCTTAATAATAGTATCATTTATTATTCTGTACAATATACTGGGAAGCTGGGAAAAAAATCAGAATTGGAGAAAAAGTGCATTTGTGCAACTTTCTTACGGGCTTTGTTTTTACGGCGTTCACTCTGCAGCCAAAATGACATGTCACCTGTATTCTATGTTTTGGTATGATTCCAGGGTGACTAAGTTTATATACTTTTATTTACATTTTAACCCCTTAACAAAGATCTAAAACTTTGAGGAAAAAAAAAAATGTTCTTAAATTTTTTTCATATTCTGACAGCAATAACTTTTTTATATTTCTGTGTACAGGGATTCATAGGGCGTCTTTTTTTTTTTGCGGGGCCAGGTGTGATTTTTAGTTACTATTTTGCGGAATGTCTATGGCTTTGATCACTTTTTATTCAAATTTTTATCAGAGGCAAAACAGCAAAAAAAGCAGCAGTTTGGCACTTTAGATTTTTTTTTCCTGCTACGGCTTTCACCGTACAGGAAAAATATTTTTGTGTTTTATGTGTTTTACAGTATTTAAGTACTTTTGTGTGTGTTCTAGGGAAATGGGGGTGATTTTATATATTTTTTTTTTTACTTTTTTTATTTTAATTTAATTTAAATTTTTTTTTCTTGCATTTATTAGACCCCCTAGGGGTCTTGAACCCCAGAGGGTCTGATCACTAATGCAATGCATTAAAATACTAATGCATTGGAATGCATTGCAAAATATCAACATTTCTATTGTAGGCTGCATAGAGCGGCCTGCAATAGATGTAAATGGCAGACAAGCCTGAGGGCCTTCGGGATGCCGGCCCCAGATCTCAGCTTTGACCGCGGTGCTGGGGGGCTTAATACCCATGATTAGTGCAGGCACTGATCGCAGGCATTAGCGCTAGGTCTCTGCTGTATAATACAGAAGCTGAGCGGCCACCATATTTAAATACCCAACATCTGCCGTAGTATTACCAACTATTATAACCAAGTTACACTCTACACAAAACCAAATTTTCCCAGTTGATCCACTATGGTGTTGCATTTGTCAGTCTCTCAGCTGTTCTTTTTCTTGCTGCTTCTATCTCTATATATCAGGCTAGATACATTTCCGAGGTGTAAACCTACCTCTATGAATATGCTGTTATGCTACAGAGCAGCAGTGAAACCTTAATATAATTTTCACATTTGGATGTGCCTTAACTTTAGTTAGATGAATGTCTGTGCTAAGAGGAATCCAGTGATGATATAGTAAAGTTTGCAGGGGTCACATCAGTTATATATTGGATTTTACAACTTAGAATAGTAATTTTGGTGTCATATGAAAGAAGAGATTCACATAACACCAAGACTGCAGTTCTACCTGTTTTATTTCCAGAGATGCCACAGTCGGTATTGAGAGCTGCTGCAAATGCATGAAAATATAACACAGAAATGGCCAGCACTGCCAAACAAAGTGAACAAGTAATGTAGATGTATGTTACCACAGCTCCAATAGAAATGCAAACACAAAAGGTTGCAACAGCACTATGCAAGCACCAAGAACATTACTGCTATTTCCTTTTGCATACAAAAAAATACATGAAAATGAGGATCTATAAAAAATAGAGTGGTCTATATTTTCATTAAACTGCCCATCGTCCAGTAAAAATTAAACCTCTTTAAGGCTGAGGCCCCACGTTGCAGAAACGCAGCTTTTTTTTGCAGATTTTGTTGCAGTTTTTTGAGTCAAAGCCAGGAATGTATTGAGCAAAATGTAGAAGTATAAGAGTTTCCCATATATTTCTCATTCCTGTTGTAACCATTTTTGGCTTTGGCTCAGAAAACCGCAGCAAAATCTGCAACAAAAAAAAGCTGCATTTCCACAACGTGGGGCTTCAGCCTTCGATGGTTTCCTACACTAATATGACTCACCTCTGTTTGGGCCTTGGCCGCTTATGAATTACATCATATGACTGATTTCTAAATATAGTACAGAGTGTGATATCCAGTGATGGGGGGAGGGGGGGCACAGACTTGGAAAGTTGTGTTTCATTAAAAGTCTTCTTTAAGGGTTGTGAGTATGTGAACCTAGAGGGCACTAGGGAGAGACCCAGGCCAGCCCTGAAAAGGCCCTCAGCCACACCTTTGGGGTGGCTCGTAACTCCAGAGGGGCCGGAGTATCCTGCAGGAAGCAGGAAATGGTGGACCAGCTAAGGACAGAGAGAGAGGCTCTGTCCCAGAAGGGCTGGGGTCCACAGGGAACTGTTGCTGGAGCTGAGCAATAGTCAGGACAGTTAGGGGCTCAAGGAGTGAGTTAGGACCCTAACTGTGGTCTAGGTTTTTTGTTGTTTTGCTATGTTGCAGTTAAGCTGAATAAAGCCACTTTTATTTTACACTTGGACGTCTGAAAGCTATCTTTCCGGCGCCCAGTACCATGAACCACCGCTGTCCGGACCAGGAAAAGCCACCATTTTGAGTCTAATTCCCCAAATTGTCACATATGGTGCTACGGATTCGGGCATAAAGAGATCCACGCAAATCCTGAAAGACAAGTGTTTGGTGACTGCAGTACTGCTAAGTATGCATTGTGGCCTACAGCTGGAAGAAATCTGTGATTTCAACTTAGAAGCCCAGGAAGGGGTGAGTGAATTGCAACATATCAAAGTGTGTGCAAAAACTGGTGAAAGTAAAATTCTGGAAGAGGAATCCAGGGAATGGACTTTGTGTATACTGTGGTACAGAAGTCTGTAAAGTGCTTACTGATGGCAAGAAAGTAAGCAACGTGTGTAGAAGCTGGATATTGCAAACAAGTGTATGTGAAAGGCTATGGTGCCATGTTGGTGTTTTCTGTGGAAGACAGAAGAAAATGCTGGTTGTTGTAGTGCCACATAAGTTAACTGTTTCAATACATGTGACTGCAGAAGATAGCAAAAAGTTGCTGCCGGTTGAACCCAGGGTTGCTGTGGAATATTGTGTAATTTTGTTAGTAAACCATGGGCAAGAAAAAGAGAATTTCAGCTTGTAAAAAAGCAGAGAAGTTATGCACATGTTTATTAGTGCAGCAGTCTGAATGCAGAGAGACACAAAACCCGGAACAGATCATGTGGAATGCAAGTAAAGATAAAGGGTTGCATGACGGTGACTCAATTTTTCTAAAGCACCTCTGTTCTATGATGGAATATGTCCCTGCTGACGGTGTGTCTCATATTGGAGTGCGTGAAAGCGCCAAAGATGAAAATATTATGGTGCAGCAGCTTCAAGATGAGAATAAAACCATCAGGTTCATGTATGAGAATGAAATATCTGATTGGGAATGGCAGCTTTTGGTATCAGAAAAAGAGAACCTTAAGTTAAAGAATGAGCTTGACTCTATGAACAGGTTATATCCTAGTCATTGTGAAAATGTGGTACTGGGTTTGCCTGGAATGGACTGTGTCACTAAGAAGGAGTTTGCAGAAATGAAATGTGCTCTATTTAATGAAGTTATACAGAGTGTAGAGCAAAAGCAAGTGCTTGAGAAGCAATTGCAGGATTTAAAGGAGCAGCATGTTCAAGACTCCATTGCCAAAGAGAGTGTCATTGAAAAATTAAGAGATGACCTTGAAACTGCTAAACATGAGAGAAGTGAATTTTTGCAGAGTCAGTCAGAATGTCTGGATGACCAAGTCAGGATGTGTGAAAAACTTTCGGCTGCATTAACTGACAAAGAAAATGAAATTGCTGAGCTGAGGAAGTATGTGTCTGACCGAGAGAGTGATTTAGAATCTGTGGTGCAGACATTGCAGTCAGAGCAAAACTTGCATCAGGTTCGCCTAAATGGTGAAATCCACGAATGGCGAAGCAGAGCTGGAGTTCTGGAACAAAGAGAAATGGAACTCAAAGCTAGAATATGTAGCCTGGAGAGGGCGCTGTCAGGATCTTGTGAAGATAATGAGAAGTTGTCTGTTTTGGTGCAAAATAAAGACAAAGAATTGATGGAGATGTCGTCTGTCCATGCTCAGAAAGTGCAAACCTTACAGGAGAGTCACAAAAAAGTAGAGACTCAACTTCAAGTGATGCAACTAAAAGTCACAGAAGGGGACAGGTTTCAAACAGAGCTGCTCGACAAGGCAAACTGACTACAGGTAGAATTGAGTAATGTCACAGGGCTTCTTTCTCAAGCAGACAGCAAGTTTATCAAACTTTCCAAAGCTTTTTCTACACTAGAACCTCAGCTTCAGGACACTCAGGAACTTTTGCAAGAAGAAACCCGTCAGAAGCTTGACCTTAGTACAAAACTAAAACAAATGGAAGATGAGAAAAATGGTTTCCTTGAGCAACTAGAGGAAGAGGAGATAGCAAAAAGAGATTTGACAAAGCAGATTTCAACACTACAGACTCAGGCGACTGATAGGAAGAAAAAAATGGAGGATAGTATTGGGTCCTTGGATTCTGTTGAAGAACTAAAGGAAAAGTTGCAAAAGGAGCTAGAAGCTACAAATCAACGGTTTGAGGAGAAGGTTGCTGCTTATGACAAACTTGAGAAGACGAAAATTAGACTGCAGCAGGAACTAGAAGATGTAGGTGTAGATCTTGATCATCAATGTCGGATGGTGTCAAATCTAGAAAGGAAGCAGAAAAAGTTTGATCAGCTGCTTGGTGAAGAGAAGGCTCTTTCTGCTAGATATGCAGAAGTGACCGTGCTGAAGTAGAGGCCCTTGAATTGAAGGCCAAGTTAGAGAGATTCAACAAGCAATGGCGCACTGAAATGGAGGATTTGGTTAGCTCTAAGGATGAAGTTGAGAAAAACCTGGAATCTGTGCAGATATTGTATGAGAACAAAGCTAATGCTTATGACAAGCTGGAAAAGGCCAAGAGAGAATTGGACCTCCAGATAGAAGACATGAAGATTTCAGTTTGAGGGAAACCTGTCTAATTTATCTGCTGAGATTGTAGATCTAAAAATGCTTGTTGCTAAGCTAAAGGTGCAAGTGAACAAGCAGGAGGAAATTGCACGCATCAAGGAACAGCTGGAGTTTCAGATGGATCAAGTGAAGCGCGAGTCAGCAATAAAGTTGGAAGAGCACACTGTTCAGATAGCACAATTAAAAACCGAAGTGGAATCTAAAAGAGAAGAATTGGATCGATTGCAGCAGTCTTTATCCAATACTGAACAGTCGGCATCTGCCATATCTTCAAAGCTGGCAGCACTAGAAGCTGAGAGAGACTCGCTGCAGAACCTGTTAACCTCTAAAGAATCAGAGCTGCAAGGTGCACTAGTAAAAACTGAGATGGAAGCTGCACAGAAAAATGTGGCAGTGAAGAAAGGCATTAGAATTGGAAAAAGCTGCCAGCATCGAGGCAGAGAAAGGAGAATCATTAAGTCAGACAGACATGAGTGACCTGTCCACTGATGTTGATACCAATGATCAGATTATGATGAAACCATGTGACTCGGTAAAACGTCAAGTAGAGGGTATAGTTCCCCAGGAAGATGCTGCTAAAGGTGGACTTCCTGCAAAATGTTAGGAGGCCAAAGAAGGTCCAACAGAAGAAGAAACTGTGATTGGTCACACACTGCCTGTGACAGAGTGGGTCCAGCTTCAAACCAATGAGGTCCAAAGCCTAAAGGGCTGTGAGATGGTAAATAAGGTGAAGGGTCATCAAAAGTGTGGAACAAGAGTCCGTAAGAAGACTGACCATGCATATGTTGTCCCAACAGCTAAAGTGTCTGAAGCCATTGTGGATAAAGGTGTTGCTGTGCCTGTCTCTAGCCAAATGTCTGGTGGACAAATGGTGAATAATGACTCCATGTTGTCTGTGAAGGGGGAGTCAGGAAGTAAGAGATGGTTACATGTCACCAATGATGTGACAGTTGTTAAAGACATGCCAGAAAATGTAGTTCAGCGTGATCTATTATGTGAGGGTGTACGGTATGGCCCTCGTGCAGAAGGAGAAGATATTGCAGTACAGAGCTTGTATATCTCAAACAAAGAGGAGAGCAAGCAGCCTATGTCTCCTAAACTTCTAAGCCTTGATGGTGATGGCAAAGTTTGCTTTGAGATGAAGGTTACGGAAAAAGTACCCGTGAAACAATTATACTCTAAAGACATCGATGTGCATGAAGTACGTGTTAGTTGGTCTCTGAGCTCTTGTGGATTCATGATAGGAGAAGATGAAGATTCTTACGGCTATTCACTAAAGGAATCAAAGTCATGCAATGGGATGGCTGAAGACTATGGCGAGAAATGGGATGAAAATGATGTGATCCCCTGTATGGCGAATTGTGAAGGTGATGAAGAAAAACTTGCCTTTGCACAGAATAGCCAGGATCTTGGCGTAGCAGTTAAAGTGATGAGAAACTGGAAATGTCGAGCAACCGGAATCTGGAAGAAGAGACCGCCAGATTGGGACTTCTGGAGGCCAGCCCTGAAAAGGCCCTCAGCCACACCTTTGGGGTGGCGCGTAACTCCAGAGGGGCTGGAGTATCCTGCAGGAAGCAGGAAATGGTGGACCAGCTAAGGACAGAGAGAGAGGCTCTGTCCCAGAAGGGCTGGGGTCCACAGGGGACTGTTGCTGGAGCTGAGCAATAGTCAGGACAGTTAGGGGCTCAAGGAGTGAGTTAGGACCCTAACTGTGGTCTAGGTTTTTTGTTGTTTTGCTATGTTGCAGTTAAGCTGAATAAAGCCACTTTTATTTTACACTTGGACCGTCTGAAAGCTATCTTTCCGGTGCCCAGTACCATGAACCACCTCTGTCCGGACCAGGAAAAGCCACCATTTTGAGTCTAATTCCCCAAATTGTCACAGTGTGAACACAGCTGCATGTGATTCTTGTAGTGCACTAAATGCAGAAAATAGAATAGGTAAAACTTCAGCATAAAGACTATGGAAATCAATGAAAGCAACACCATTTTTATATCTTTTTATTCATAAGTTACATTAATATTCTCATTAGCATTGTCTCCTTCTGTAAAGGTTTAACTTGCATTTGATTACATTATGAAGTAAACAATAACATCTTTATGTAGATTGTAGTTGTATATAACACTTCATAGAGAGTACTTTCATGCATAACAATCTAATGAGCATACACAGAATAACCTCTAAAAGCTGCTGGTGTCATTGAGGCTTGAGACTTAATTTATTAGATGTGATTATGCTTGGGAAGGCATAAAAGTGAAGTAATCCTGCAATAAATGTTACTGAGATATTAAAGCATTTTCTATCTACATACTTCTGCTGAACAAAGCATTAATGCAAACTGGTGTTATAATTGCTTTAAGGAAATAGCAAAACAGCAAAACGAAGTGTAAAACATGACTAAATAATGTTGTAAAGTATTGTTAAATTGTAAGTACAGTAAAAACTTGCCGAAATGTCAATTAATAATGTTTTAAGAATTGTTATTTATTTAAATTGTTTTTGCTTTTGTTAAAATGGTCTGGTTTAATGGGAAAGTGCTACTTTTCTACTTACAGATGTTTTCCGATCTGACCGTTCATGTTGCCTGGACATGTCCAGATATGTGAGATGAGCAGCTCTTTGCAATATATCATAAAGTTATATGTTATCTATCCTATATGAGTTTATGTGCAGCCAACCAGTAGGTGTGTTGTGAATTACAACCTGCCAAAGGGTTTTTCTAGCATGAGTTTCCTGAGGAACTGGAGCACTTAAACAAAGCTAAGATAAAGGTGGTTATATCGGTATATTGATTATTAATCATAATATGGAAAATGAAATGCTTTAAAGCATTATTTCCGCAACCAACAACCATTATGTTACAGATGCAACCTGTCATGCAACATGATTATATTTTATTCCTTTTCTGATACCTCCTACTGCTCCAAATAATGTCTTCTAATAATGCCTTTTTGAAAAAGGAGCAGTCGTTTACAGCCTTCACTCGATATGAGTGGGCAAAATCAGCTTTAACCCCTTAAGGACACAGTCTAAAAGTACCTTAAGGACAGGGCCTCAATTTACAAAACTGACGTGTCACTTTTTATGGCAATAACTTCGACATGCTTTAACTTAGTGCTTCAAGCAGCACTTTTCTCTCCGATTTTTTTCATCCTTTTCGGGCATAAACCGAGCAAATACCACATGGACCCCATTATAGTCTATGGTTTCCGCGGGTAACCGCTTTTTTAAGTGGATTAGGTTTCCGTTCGGGGGGGGTCCCCAAACAGACCCCCCGAACGGAAACCCAATTGCAGATGTGAACCTAGCCTTACACAAGTGATTTTGAGACAGTTTTTTTGTGACACATTGTACTTCATGTTAGTGGTAAATAGAGATGAGCGAATTGATTCTGCAGAAGTGGAATTCAATCTGAATTTCAGGAAATCTTCAATTCGCCATGATTCCGGATTTCCTGATGCTTCGCGGTAACGAATATTTAGTAAGGACCTTTGTGACATCAGACAGTCACATGCTGTTCTCTAGTGATGTGATTGGGTAGCGTGTCTTTGCTTGTTAGCAGATCCTTCCACGTGAATAAAACGTGTCCGTGCTGGAGAGAGAGGGAGAGAGAGACATGACCATGGCATCCAAGGGCTTCCGCCATTTTGCCACCCACCCAGGCTCTCTGCAGCCCGGAAATAGCTGTTTATTCGCCGCAAAGTAATTCGGATCAAAACTAATTTTTTTGGAACTTCGAATCGAACTGCCAAATCGAACTTTTGTGAAATTCGCTCATCTCTAGTGTTAAACATTGAACAATATTTGTGTATTTATTTTTAAAAAAAATAGGTCATTTGGGAAAAAATTGCCACGGTTTTTCCTGCAGCGCTTTTTTGCTGTGGCCCGTTAAGTAGGGTCTTAGCCTAAAGGAAAAAAAGCATCTCACAGTTTGGCATGAAATTTCTAATGTTGTTTTTGTAGAGCCCTGTACAGTAGGTGCCAATAAATTGGAATTCCCTAAGAAGTGACCCCATTTTGAAGGACAATTTTAGGGTCTCTACAAACGTGGCATTGCAGGTTCACAGACAAATGGGATAAAAAAAACAAATTATAGCTTTTAATGGTATGTAATTTTAGGGTCTCTGCAAATGTGACGTGGTGTCCAAAAACAAAAAATTTAAATTTGCGCTCCAATAGTACATAGTGCTTCTTTACATCTGCTCCTTGCTGTGTTCCCAAATAGCAGTTTATGCTCACAAGTATGACACTGTTGTACCCAGGATAACGTACTTAACAATGTCATATGTGGGTATAAACTGCTGTTTGGGCAGCCACTATAGTGGAATCCACAGACATGTGACCCCATTTTGGAAACTACACCCCTCAAGGGATTTATCAAGCAGTGTAGCAAATATTTTTAACCCTTGAGCGTTGCATTCATTTATTTTCCAGAAATTAATGTGCAGCTGATAATGAAAAGTGAAAATTGCAATTTTTCCAGAGACACGCCATTTCAGTGCCCAATATGTTATGCCCAGCTTGTGTCAGCAGAGACACATACTCCACAAACTGTTAAGCGGATATCCCGGGCACAATAGGTTTTGTAGTGTTGTCTCTGATACAAGCTGGGCACAACATATTGTGTACTGAAATGACGTATTCCTGGAAAAATTGGCATTTTCACCTTTCACCATCAGTTGCACATTCATGTCTGGAGAATAAATGAATACACCTGGGGGTTAAAAATGTTTACTTCTCCCCTGGAAACATTCCTTTAGGTGTGTAGTTTCCAAAATGGGGGGTCACATGTCAGGGAATTCCACTTTACTAGAATTTCAGGGGTTCTGCAAAAGTGTCATGATGTCCAAAAACCAAACCAAAACGAAATAGCGCCCCTTCCCTTCTGTGCCTGGCTGTGTGCCCATACAGCAATTTATACCCACATATGACATCATGTATGTTATCCTGGATACAACAATGATTTACATGTGGACATAAACTGCAGTTTGGGTACACAGCAGGATGCAGATGTAAAGGAGCGCTATGTGGCTTTTGGAGTGCAGATTTAGATTTTTGGTATCTGGATGCCATGTCATGTTTTTATATCCTCTAGGGTGTCAGTAAAGTGGAATCCTCTAGGTAGTGACTGCACCCTGCACCCCTGAAAGAATTTATCAAGGGGTGTAGTGAGAATTAGTTTTCTAGACATGAATGTACAGCAGATGGTGTGAAAAGTGAATATGTAAGTTGTGCGGAGTACACTGGGTACACCAAATTCCCTATTATTTTCCCAGTAGCTCCTATGATTGGGAGGTCACTTCTGGTGTCTTTTCCTTTGTAAGCTCTAAATCTGGGGTGTACCTTGTTATACGCTCGCACAGCTTATACATTCCCTGGCCGCAGCCAGTTTTGTTCTAATGATTAAAATTTTTTTTATCTTTGCATTTTATTTCTCATTATGTACACTCAGCACCCCATCTTGACAGAAAAAAACAGAAATGTAGATATTTTTGCAAATTTATTAAAAAAGAAAAACTGAAATATCACATGGTCATAAGTATTCAGACCCTTTGCTGTGACACTCATATTTAACTCACATGCTGTCCATTTCCTTCTGATCCTCCTTGAGATCGTTCTACTCCTTCATTAACTCCTTTTTGGTGGATTAAAAAAAAAAAAATAAAAAATAAAAAAAAAAATTCTGACATTGCATTTTGCCTTGTGAATTTTTTGCTGAGTAATATAAAACATAAGTAACATGTTTTGTTTATTCTATGGGTCGGTACGATTACAGTGATTCCTAACTTATGTTGTTTTTTTATGCATTGCAGAACAAAAACCCATAAATCAATTGGTTTTGCATCGCCATCTTCACCATCAAAAGAACTTCTGCAGCCCCATACACTATACTCCTCTCATATCAGCAGGCACATCCCCAGGATCCACCTTAAACAATTTTGGAGCCAGAGCCTTCTGCTATGCAGCCCCCACTTTCTGGAATGCCTTACCCAGACTGATCAGAGATCTCATCCTTGAACAATTATAAATGAAAACTCAAAACGCATCTTTCATTTGGCAATTAAGGGTAAATAACATCCTCGCTATACATAGAATACAGCAAAATACTGTTTAGTTAACCACTGGACTGCGCTCTGAGTCTATAATGAGAAAAGCGCATTACAAATGTTTGTTGTTATCGCTGTCACATGCTCTGCTGGCTTTTGGAATAGCTCAGGTTTAAGTAAGTGCACTGGTTGCACCAAGGTCCCTGGACCAGACTCCCAAAATGCACTGAAAAAGTGATGAGTTTTCCTGCTCTAATATGACCAGGGGCGCACCGCTAATGAGGCGAAGTGAGGCGGCCGCCTCAGGCGGCACTGTCCGTCACTGTCTGGGGGGCGGCATCTTTACTATTCAATGTAAACCAGCCCAGGACATCGCATCTCAGCGCAGGCGGTGATACAATGACGTCATCACGCCGCCTACGCTGAGACACAGACGTCGCGGACAAGAAGAAGCGGTGGCTCCATCAAAGCATCGCAGGTAGGTGCGGAGAACTTTTTTTTATATATATAAATAGGCCGTAACCTGCTGGATTATCCCCAGCAGGTAACGGCCTATTTATTTACTTACCCCGTGTCTGCTCGTGGCCGCATCCGCTTACCCTTCTGCTATGGGACGCTGTGAGCGGCCGCGGGCTTCAGTAAGTGAGGCCGCGGGCTGCAAATGCTACTATTATTATACTCCGTGGTCTTTTCAGACCCTGGAATATAATAATTGGAGACCCAGGGGAGGTGATAAACATAAAAAACAGTGTTACTTACCTCTCCAGCGATCGGTGTTACTCCGTGCAGGCTTGGGGCCTCTGGTGACTTCATCAGGTCGCGTCGCCGGCCTGATCACGTGACGTGTGTGCGCAATTAAACAGGGCCGAAAGCTGCCGGGAGTGCACCGGTGTCCAGGATAGGTAAGTAACACTGGTTTTTATGTTTGTCACCTCCCCTGGGTCTCCGATCATTGTACTCGGGGTTCTGAAAAGAGTATAATAATAGTTCATGGGTGGGCTACTATGGGGCATAATACAGTGTGTAGGGGCCACTGTGGAGCTTAATACCAGTGCAGAGGCCACTATGGAGCATAATACCAGTGCAGGGGCCACTGTGGAGCATAATACCAGTGCAGGGGCCACTATGGGGCATATTACCGTGTGCAGGGGCCACTGAGGAGCATAATACCCTGTGCAGGGGCTACTGTGGAGCATAATACAAGAGCAGGGGCCACTATGGAGTATAATACCCTGTGCAGGGGCAACTTTGGAGCATAATACAAGTGTAGGGGCCACTTTGGAGAATAATACCAGTACAAGGGCCACTATGGAGCATAATACCAGTGCAGAGGCCACTATGGAGCGTAATACCAGTGCAGGGACCACTATGGAGTATAATACCGTGTGTATGGGCCACTGTGGAGCATAATACCATGTGCAGGGGCCAATATGAAGCATAATACCGTGTGCAGGGGACAATATGGGGCATAATACCGTGTGCAGGGGTCACTATGGAGCATAATACTGCGTGCAGGGGCCGCTGCGAGGCATAATACAGTGTGCAGGGGCCACTATGGAGCATAATACCGCGTGCAGGGGCCCTTTGCGAAGCATAATACAGTGTGCAGGGGCTGCTGTGGAACATTATAGTGTGTGTAAATGGGGCTATGGCGCCTGTTTATATTATATGCTGTCTGTTTATAGTGACTGTGTGATGTAATTACAGCCTTGTCACATAGACATGTATAGGACGAGGCTGTAGTTACATTACATGGCCCCTATGAGATTAATGACACTATGTAAACAGAGAAGCTGTCATGGCGCTTACACAGGTACCATTCACACAGCTGGTCAGTAGGGGTCCTGGGTTTTTGAGCCCCACTGATTAGTTTATTAATGACCTGGAAAACCTTTTAATTAGTTAACACCTGGGGCATTATTAATAAGGGGCACTATTTATACAGGGTACACACGGACATTATTAATATAAAGATGCACTTGGGAGTATTATTCATTATGGGGGGTTATATCATATATTTTAGAATTGGGGTAGCAGCAGGATGGGTGTGCAGGTGAGGACAATGTGGGTTGGATGCCTGGAAAAGTGAGGAGCCAAAGATGTCTGTGTTGCAAACTTTACCAAGACAAGTCACAGCTGGAAGAAGTGGTCATGGTGGTCCAAAGGGAAGAGAAGGGAAATGTGACCGATTAGTCAGAGATGTCACCTGTAAGTCACAAAATGTTACTGCCCTGTATTCATCTAAATGATAGAGGATAAATACCTGATTGATGGGGGTCTGTCTGCTGAGACCCCCACTGAGCCTGAGAATTGTTTTTTTCCCCCCACTGGGTGGGAATTCAGCCTGACCGCAGCCACATATAGACGTGTCACTTGGTGGATGGACGAACCCGCGTGGCTCTCATTCACTTCAATGGGAGTGCCAAAGATACCTGAAGTCCAGTACTCAGCTATCTGCGGCGCTCCTATTATAGAGAAGAATGGGGTCCACGTGGGCTCGTCCATCCACCAAGCAGAAGATGTGTGAAGTTACTTTCATTGTTAATGTTAAAGTTGTTGATCTGATACTGAAGTAATGCAGTAAGAAGAATTCTTAAAAACTGTTTTATAACTTTGTGTATTGTGTATATTGTGCGACGATAACAGTGTGTGAAGCTAGTAGCATGAAAACACAATTTTTTTTTTTTTTTTGGGGGGGGGGGGGCGTCTTTCTATAGTCCGCCTCAGGCAGTAAAGAGGCTAGGTTCACCACTGAATATGACTATAAAGGATGAGGCCACAGCATGCATAAGATGTAGTTCAAGAAGCTCAAGATGACATCGCCATCAGCTCAGCCAATAGACACAACCAAGTTTGGTAGAAAGTACCAGAAAAAGAGGTGTCACGTTTACCCATCAATAACAGTTAAAGTGACAGTGACATACAATTAGACAAGGAAATCATGAGTCATCTTCATTTGCATTAGAGAACCTTTATTGTTAGAACACAGGAAAACTCAAAGGACACAAATGAAGGTACACAACAGTAGAATGTTTATCTTGAGTGGGGACTTCTTGTCAGTCCTACACTTAAAGGGATTTTCCAGGGCTATAATATTGAACTCCATTTTCTCCTCTTAAGCAGTGACATCATCTCCATCTCACGTGACCATGTTGCAATTCAGTTCCATCCAAATGAATGGGGATGAGCTGCAATATCAAGCCACAGCTACTATACAATGAATGTTGATAAGTCCAGGATAATCTCAGCCAGTGTGAAAATTACTTGCAATGATGAGTCTATTTTATAAAATAAATGATCAAATAGCACATGTGGTCATAAATTTGTTGCAACCTATGTCAATACATCAGTCTAACTTTAGTTTTAGTTCCTGCTCTGAGTCACGTTATAGCCATTTGCAAAGTGTCTTTTAACTATAGAGTCAAAAGTTAAATATGAAAAACCTTTTATTTGCAGTACATTCAAATACTGAATTAACTTGTAAAATGGAAGTTATTAGGTAATAGCTTGTGATTTTCTCACATTTAGTGAACATTTTAAATCAAAATTTCATTTAATTGTTTAAAATTACGGTAGAGGTTCAGGTATTGTAGCAGGTAACATGACCTAAATAAATTGCTTAACATCTTAACGACGCACACTGTACTATTACGCGGCTGCAACTAGTGACTTTGCGCAAACCTCTGTAATAGTAAGGCGTGGTGTTTGCTGATCACAGTGTCCCCGGGACCTGTGTACAGACCAACCAATTAGAGCCGGTAGTGTGCCCCCTGGCATCACCCTACATCCCTCCATCCACCACTGTTCCTGTCCTTTTGATTTTATTTTATTTCACCCCCCTCTTCCCCCCCCCCCCTCTGCTGGCTGCTGATTAAGCACCAGCTCTTTTTTTTCCTTTTTTTGTGACTTTTTTAAAATTTTGAACCCTTACCTTTTGTTTTTTTGCCTCCCTGTGTTACCACCTGCCTCCGAGCTCTGTTCAATGATGTAAGTTAATGATCAGACCTCTGGTCAGTTTTTTTTGCTGCAGAGTTTTTTTTTTTTTTTTTTAATAATCTAATTTCGAGTTAGATTTAGTTAAAATTGCTATTTTTTGTTCTATTTTTCTAAAATTTTAGATAGCTTCTAGGACAGGGCCTTTTTTAAATAATCTAAATTGTAGTTAGATTTAGTTTGAATTGTGATAGATAGATAGATAGATAGATAGATAGATAGATAGATAGATAGCACTCTGACACAGCACAAGAATATATAAAGAACAGAGCAATACTGCTATTATTGGCACATATAAACTAATATGGTCTATAAACTAAATATATAAACTTGAGGTTATTCGTTATACATATTTCATCAAACAGTAGGAAGCCCACCTGCTCCGACAAGGCGATCTCATTAAGGTGGGACCCTACTGTTTGATCAAATATGTACAGTATAAATGTGTATAATGAAGAACCTGATAGATAGATAGATAGATAGATAGATAGATAGATAGATAGATAGAAAATAATGCAATGTTTCAGCTCAGTCATGAGCCTTTTTCAAGCCTGAAAAAGGCTCATGGCTGAGCTGAAACGTTGTAGTAAATTAAACTAACCTAACATTTTTTTTTACTGGAACTCTGGAGTTCTGCCTGTTTTGTTTTTTATTTTTTGAGGACATAGACTGTTCCTGCAGCTGGCACACACCCTCTTCTCTGGTGCAGTCTCTATTTTTGGATTCTAGATAGATAGATAGGTATATACTATACATAGATATATATTGATATAAGTAAAACTTTTTTTTTACTGTAGTACACTTTTATACTACAGTGCCAGGGCCCCAAGCTCCTGAGGGGACCCACTGGGCTGCCAGATGCTGACTGCTTTTTGTTTGTTTTTTTAAAAATAGGCCATTACCTGCTGGAGTAACCCCAGCAGGTAACGGGCCCTATTTACTTACCGATCGCTGCTACAGCCGGGGCCCCTTTGAGTTTGCTGCACCAACTCATCGGCGTCCAGAGGACACTGATGAGTTGAAGCCAGTGATGAAGTAGGGAGCTGTCCAATCACTGCTTCACCACCAGGATTCTGTCTTTGCTCCTGGTGTCCTGGGAGCAGGAGGCGCGATATAGTGACGTCACTTACATCGCGCCTGTTACTCCTTAAAGACTCCGGGACCAGAGAGGACTGAACGGGGGAACGGGGAAAGGTGAGTATTAAGGTTTTGTTTTTTTCTTTAATATATACAGTTGGTTTTATGATACTGCGGGGGCAATCTGAGGGGTGGGAGGACATGATACTGTGTGGGCAACCTGAGGGGTGGGGGGACATGAATCTGGGGGTGGTAACCTGGAGGAGGACATGAAAATGTGGGGGAAACATGATACTGAGGGAGCAACTTGATGGGGACATGAAACTGTGGGGGAAACCTGGGGGGTGGAGGGACATGATACAGTGGGAGCAGCCGGGGGGGCACATGACACTGTGGGGACAACCTCAGGGGGACATGAAACTGTGGGGGGCAACCTGAGGGGGACATTACAGTGTGGTGGCAACTTGGGGGGGGACACATGACACTGTGGGGGCAACCAGGGAGTGGGGGACATGAATCTTGGGGGTAATGTGGAGTGGGACATGGAAATGTGGGAGCAACCTAGAAGGGGACATTATGAGGGGCATTATATTGTATGGGGCCACTAGGGAGGCATTATACTATGTGGGGGCCATTCAGGGGGCATTATAATTTGTGCAGGTCAAGTATTTCTAAGTGGTGGTGATGGAGGTGCCCACCTATGAAACCTTTGTACAGGGCCCACAAATGTGTTAAAACGTCCCTACGCCAGGTGGTTTGGTTTGGACCAAATAGGACCAAACTGAAAATGCTATTATCATACTCCGGGGTCTCTTCAGACCCCGAAGTTTGATGATCGGAGGCCAAGAGGAGGTAAGCTCCGATGCGACTCCGTACTATCTTCAGCCCTCTTCAATGACCTCACATGGGTAAGGCTGGCGTCGTGACGCATAATGATGCCGGAGTAACCCACATCTCTAACGTCATCGAAGAGAGCTGAAGACTGAGCAGGGAGATCAGGAGAAGTAAGTAACATGATTTTTTATGTTTGTCACCTCCCCTTGGCCTCTGATCATTATACTCGGAGTTTTGAAAAGACCCCCCGAGTATAATAATAGTTTGTGGATCGTGAACCCCAAAAATTTAGGGTTCTGCCGAACCCGAAATTTTTCCAATATTTGCAAGGACCACTATGGGACATTATACTGTGTGCAGGGGACACTATGGGACATTATATTGTGTACGGGGACCACTATGGGACATTATGCCATGTGGAGGGGCTGCTATGGGACATTATGCCATGTGCAGGGGCCACTGTGGAACATTATACCTTGTGAAGGGGCCACTATGGGACATTGTACTGTATGAAGGGGCCACTGTGGGACATTATAGTGTGTTTAAATGGGGAGTTATACTGTGTGGAGGCCAGGAAAGCGGGTGTTATGGGGGACCCAAGTCAAAAGTATGCTATGGGGCCCAGTCTTTGCTAGTTATGTCCCTGTTATATATTTACTATACCCTGTCTGTGTATATATTTATATATGTATCTGTGAGGCCCAACTCAGTTTCTGCATTGAGCACTTCCATTAATACAGATGAAAGCGTTCTTTGCAATGTTAACAGAATCAGGCCCTGTTCACAAAGTGTAATCTGGAGCTGATTTTGCAGCGGATTTTGTCCACAAATCAGCGGTAGATTATTCCCTCATTCTGCCTCCCATTGAAAACATTTAGTGCAGGACGCTGAAAAAAAAAAAGTGTCCTGCTGGATCTTGCCACGGATTCTGCAGCTGATTCGGAGGCTGTGGCTTAAGACTCCCCACTGATTAGACCCATTTATTTGGGCCTAATCAGCAGTGGAAAGCAGCAAGGGCATGCTGTTGCTCTGCATCCACCTAGTGAGCCGGGGGGCAGAAAAAAAGAGGAATCCGGGGCAGATGTCTGCCTAACATTCCTCTTTACTTTCTGATGTCTAAAAAGGTTCTGTCTACTTGTATGGAATGGACTGTATTACAGTCCACTACAGTAGGTCTGCCTCAGCAAAAAAAACACCCAATTTCAGTAGCTTTTTTGCTGCGGTGCGCATAGGTTGCTCCATAAAGGGCCCACTGAGGCTCTGTCACCCAAGGGCCCACACAAACCTGGAGCTGACCCTGCATGCACGCCACATTTTCAATAAAGTTTCAATAAAATTTCAATAAACAAATCCAAAACATCCCAAAGCTCCCAAACATCCCATGGCTCCCAAATATACCTAAGGCTGTATTCAGCAGATTCCTTACTGGCCTCTGACACTGATATGGCCAGTGAGGGAGAAGAGGAAAATGCCCCATTCCCCTATTTTTCCTCTTCCCCCTCTTCATCATCCAGTGATGAGCGAACCCAAAGTAGATGCCCCAGAACAATAGCTGAGGCAGCTTCTGAAATTAATGACCCAATGTGGACCCCAGCCCCAGAAAATTATAAGCCTCAGCTTCCTGATTTTGTGGGCAGGTCAGGAATCCAATTTGAGACTGAAGGATTCACAGAACTTGACTTTTTCAAAGTCTTCTCTGATTATTTAATAAATTTAACGGCAGCCCATTCAAATGTATATATCCAACAATTTATTGAACACAATATCACTTCTTCACATGTTAAGTCCCTGAGGTGGACTCCTGTAAATGCAGCAGAAATTAAAATGGGATATTGTGCTGCATATGGGCATAGTACAAAAAAAAGTACTACTGTAGATAGTATTGGAGTACAGAGATTTTATATAATACCCAAATCTATGGCCATGACCAGGGTATGTTCGGAAATTATCCTTAAGTGTCTGCATTATAATGATAATGCATAGTGCACACCACCAACTTTGTCCACCTATTCAAAATCCGGCCAGTCATTGACAAGTTCAGTGTCAATTTTGCTGCAGCATACATTCCAGATCAGAACATTTGATGAGTTCCTAATCAGTTTCAAATGGAGGCTTAAATTTCGCCAACACCTGCCCAGTAAGATGTAAAATGTACAAACTGTGTGAGAGCAGTTAAGGGTATACCCACAAGCTTAGGGTTCATGATAGAAGGGACAAAAAGCCCCCAAAATGTCCCCCAATGCTAGGAGTTACTGGGAAAATAGTGTGGGATTTGCTGTACTCCTGTAAGGGTCTTACCAAACGAAGCAATACCCTGACACTACTGCAGGGGACTGGGAGGAGGGACAGAGACAAGTGAGCCCTAATCTCACCCCAGCCACTGTCCCTTCCTATTGCCACAGTTACCCTAAATGGTAAAAGGACAACCTGAAGACAAGCCCTATACTGGGTAAGTGACACAGAGAACAGGACAAGACAAAAACAACACAGAAGCAGAGTGAGCAAGCCAAGGGGTCAGTAACAAAACGAGCAAAGCAGTACAAAGTCAAAATCCAAAAGAATAGTCAAAAGGCAAGCCAAAGGGTCAGAGAATCAAGTAACAAAGTATCAAGGAGTATAGAAAGAGAGCAGGCAAAACACAAGTGTAATAACTGGCAACCTGCTGAGAAATGACATCCTGTATATAGAAAGTCTGGGCCCAGCCACAGATCTGATAGGTACACAGGCTGTCAATCACACAGGCCAGGAAGAGATTAACTCTATGCAGTCCAGAGAGAAAATGTTCCTAATTACACGGGTGTGGCTTTACACAGCAAGGGAACTAGGACCATGTTCAGACTGAGCATCAAGAAACTTAAACAAAGAACCAAACTGAAGACGCCTCCTTCGCCACAGCGTGCAAGCGGAGGGCGGCGACGAGACCCGAAACGGCAGAGACGTTACAACTCCACTACAGCTTGTGGGACAATTCGCAAAAATCAGAGAGGGCTCCCTAGGGCACAGGTTGCACAGACCCTCAGAAGAGGTGAGATCAAAGCACTCTGCAATGAGAACATGTTGTTGGTCAAGTATAAGGACAAGATGGATGTCCTTGTAGTGACCACAATTCACGGTAACAGCAGCACCGGTATCCCTGTACATAGTACCAGTACCAGTACCACTACTTCCAAGCCAGACTGCCTCCTGACCTATAATAAGTAAATAGGAGGGGTTGATCTATCTGACCAAGTCCTCAAGCCATATAGTGCCATGAGGAAAACAAGAGTGTGGTACAAAAATATGGCTGTGCACATGGTACAGTTGGCACTGTATAACGCTTATGTGTCATCACAATGTGCAGGCAGGACAGGAACATTCCTTGAGTTCCAGAAGGAAGTTATCAGGACCATGATATTTGGGGACAAGGACGGGCTGGCCCTAGTACTTCTGGAGCTGAAGGTGCCCATATTGTACCGGGGCAACACTTTCCCACAGATTATGGATGTATTTTCTCCTTTAACCCATTGTGAATTTGTAAATTCTAGGGCTAAATTAATCTATTAGTGACAGAAATTGAAATGTGTAAATTTTACCTCCATTTTCTTTTAATTCCAGTGAAACACTGAAAGGGTTAAAAAAAAAAAAAACTTCCTAAATGCTATTTTGAATTATTTTAGGAGTGCAGTTTTAAGAATGGGGTAATTTATGGGAGTTTCTATTACAGAGGCCTTTCAAAACCGCTGCAGAACTGAACTGGTCCCATGAAAATTGGGTTTTGAAAATTTGGAAAATTGCTGTTTGACTTGTAAGGCTTATAATATCTGGAAAAAACTGAAGGGTGATTTAACTTTGATGCCAACATAAAGCAGAGAAATGGTAAATTGTATTATAGTATGACTGTCTATATAAAAGGCATGCAATTTCAAAGTTCGAAAACTACATTTTTTCCAAATTTTCATCAAATTTCCTATTTTTCATAATTAAACACAAAACCTATCAAACAAAACTTACCACTGACACAAAGTACAATGTGTCACAAAAAAAAACCATTCTCAGAATCCTTAAGGTAGTTTTAGGCTGTGTCCTTAAGGGGTTAAAGAGAAACTTTCACCAGCTCCACCAACTTCATTTCTTAACATCTGTTAATAGGCACCGCTCCACTGATTCCAACACAGCTGGATTTTTTTTTCTCCAGCTCCCACCATTCCTGTGCAATTGGTGCAGTTAATTTTGGTGGCTGATATACTACTTAGACTCTGTACTAGGTGGGCAGTTTCAGGCAGATATAATAATAATAATGTAAAATATATAGGCTTTCATGCTGCTTTGACCTACGCCTTGTAATGCACCTGTGTTCCTCTCTGTATCTTTTGCTAGATGACTATATCTCGCATGCTTATCATCTACTCGTGATGTTATACACTCTCCTATGCTTATAGATTTTGTATATAGTATATATTTTTTGTGTAAAGTATGTATTTGTAGCAGTTCATGGTTTTTATCTTTATTAATAAATGTGTCAGCCATATGTTAAAGAGGTCTAATCATGATGTATCTGGCGGAGTACTCAAATGATATCAACAGGAAATATGCTCCTAAACCGGGATATTGCTATTACTTATTCATTATGTTGTCCCTCAGTGCTTTTTTTTTATTCTTTCTCAGAACATCCAACTTGCTGACTACTGGACATACGAATGAGAGTCATAAGATCCTCTCTTTCTCGATAGACAGGAAACCTAGAAATGGAACATTGTAGATGTCTCTTTGAAACCAATTTCACAAATCTGTATAGGGGTATAATTCTGAAAGAAGTGACTGCCACTGCTCTTCTACATGTATATGTAAAAGCCAACCTGTACTGCTGCTGGAGGAAAGGAGCAGGGCAGAACACGGGGGTCTCTGTTGAAGCTGTATAATAATAGCCTAAAAGGATTTCTGAGGCATTGACCATGGCTTCAATAATGCTAGAAGATGATAAAGCAGCTGAGATTGTTTCACAAAGAGAAGAGCAGTGGAAACCATGTTTTTTGCAATAATATCTCTAGAGGCAAACCGGGCTCCCACATCTTGCTAAGAGGATTCAGAAAGGTATCAGGACTGGTACCTTGATATTTTTTTAGTTTTTATTTTTTTTTAACTATACCCATAGAACTCCTTTAAGGATTCCAATTTGTCCTACAAACACAATGTTGCAGTATATTACCAAAAGCCTTGTAAGGCAGCAATTCTCATTCTCCGATGGTTGGACACACATAGATGCAAGTAGAATAGTCAGCATATCACTTTGCAATAACTTGTCACAATACCATGCTGTGTTTAGCAATGCTGCTTAAATTGTGATGCATACTGTATATCTAGAAATGTACAGCCAAAAGGAAGGGCACATCAGTAACACCATTAAGTCTTTTTTTAATGGCCCACTTATTTGTCTTCCTGTATTTCTACTGAGCCAATCTCAGACCTATTGTGAACTGAAGTGAGTCAGTAGAACCACTGGGAACCAGGTGTTGAGAATATATCATGGACATCATGTTGTATGTTTCTGTATTGCAGCCATAAATTAGTCCAATCTAAATGAGATTAAGAGTCTTGTTTTTTTGCAAGCACAATGAGACAAAATTGAGTCTGGGACTAGCCGCCGTTGTTGGAAGATACTCTGACTCCAGCGGATTAACCCCTTGGATGCCATGATCAATAATGGTAACAGCATCCAGGGGGTCTGGGGGCAAGATCGAGCCCCTCATCAACCCTAGAATCCCACAACCCAGCATTGGTTTCCTGACTGCCTATGCATATTCCACATAGTGAATATATGTGTGATGTCCTACAATACTATGTATTGCAGTACATTGCACTGGGGATCAGAGATCCCAGGTTCAAGTCTCCTTGTGGGACTGGGAAAAAGTTAAAAATAAAGAATTAAAATTAAACAAATAATAAATAGTTCAAAAACCCTACCTTTTAATTAAAAAAACACATAATGTAAACAAAAAATAAACAAACATGTTAGGTATCCCTATGTGTGTAAAAGCCCCCACTATCCAAAGCTAGCATTATTCATGGTGAAAGATGTAAGAAAAAATATACCGCAATGCGCAAAATAATGTATCTTGGTGACCTTTCCCAAAAAAATAGCAATAAAAAGTGATCAAAAAGTCATACATACCAAACATTGATACAAATAAAAAGTACAACTTGCCCTGCAAATAAAGAACCCTTACTAATCTCCATCAACAAAACAGTAAAAAAGTTATAGGTGTCAGAATACGATCATTAATTTTCAAAAAGGGACGTTTTATTTTTAAAAGCGGTAAAACATAATAAAACCAATAAAAATATGGGGGCGTAGTTTACGATGTTATCTTCAAGTGCTCCTCTTCTTCCAGCACTGGACCGGGCTTTTTCTTAATTTTTTGCAATCGGGTGCACCAAGATAGTCAGGGGAAGGGGCCCCCCTCTCCTCCAGCCGTTTCTGAAGATATTCGGCATGTTTCGCCCACTGGGAGTCAGAACAATCCCGGCTTCCTAACTACCAAGTTGGCTGCCACATCCCCACTCTATGCAGTCCCGAGGAAGCACCTCCTGGCAGTGCTGTTCTCCTCGGACAGCTGCCCCTGTCCTCCGGTCCCCAGATGGATCTTCAGGACTTGACAGTCCTTTAACTGCAAACTGCAAAGTCTCTCCGAATCTCCTGCTGCCACGTGGCCGGTTATGCCGCTGGTGCCTCTCTCTCAGCTCAGAACTGCAGCTCTTCAAGGTTTAGCGGAGCCACCATCTATTATGCCCTCTGCATCGCCTGCTGCACTCTGTGGCTTCATCAGCAGCCAGGGATAGTAGTCCTTGGAAGTCCAACCTTTCCGCACAGCCTGCTCCTCCGGTCCCCAGGGAATCCACCTGCTTTGGACCCCAGGTACAGTCCCCCAGCCCCTGTATCCTCACCTGCGGGCATGGCTGGAATACGGGAAGAGGCCCTGTTACTGCCTGTTGCCTGCACAGCCTCCATATTGCCTGAAGTGGCATCTTCTGAACCGGACCCCCTGGCTTTCTCCTCTGCTCATGTGGTCCCTGAGTCCCCTGTACCCCATCTGTTCGACAAGGGCCCCATGGAATGTCTCCCTACTCGTTTTCCTGCCCTCACTCCTGGAGATGCCCTCCCCACATCAAAACTTCCGGCGGCGAACTGTGGAGTGTGCTCAGGACTACTCACCAGCTACTCTTGATTCTCCCTTGGGGATACCACAGCTTCTTAGGACTCAACCCTCTCCTCCTTCTGCTCTAGATGCTGCCAAAAACCCGCTAGGTGATTCCTCTTGTCCTGCCTCCCCGGAACTCACCGCTGGCGGTATTCCTGCATCTGGATCCTCTCGTCCCACCACTCTTGTGGATATTCAGATGTTATTAATTTCCACTTTGTCTTGCTCTGATATGGTGGAATATAGTGGCTGCATGTAAGCACACTTGAAAATTTGCCTGGTGTATTGACTCTCCTCTCCTTCTTCTCATTCCTCGTTTATGAGGTTTATTCTGCAGTTTTGCCCGGGTGGGTGCTCACAAGGATAATGCCATCTTATAGATTTCTTTGTCCCTTTGTGGGTTTTTCTTTTTTTTCTTCTTTTTTTTAGATTGGGCTTTGTCCTCTGTGGACCTGCCTTGTAAGTCCCTCCTTAATGTCTGCTTATATAGGAGCCAATTGTGCTTGTCCCTGATGTTTGGATTCCTTGCACCCCACGTAGAGTCTGGGCTGGGTGACCAGATTATTCGCTTACCCCAGCCCATGTTTTATTTTCTAGTTCACCTATTAGTAGAATCGCAACTGTTTTTACTTTTTCTGTTTGTTTCCCCTTTTTCTTATGCTTCTTTTCATTTTCCTTTCTTAGATATCACCAGCTTGTGCCTTTCCAGTTGCCTGCAAATGGTTGGTGGTTTGGATGGTGGTCCTCCCGGGACAGCATTCTCATGGTGACTCTCAAATTAACCACCTTCAATGTGAGGGGGGGCTGAATACCCTGGAGAAGAGATCAGAGGTGACAGGCTTGCTTCATAAAAAAAAAAAAAGGTACACATTGCCTGTCTGCAGGAGACCCATTTTAAAATTACTAATTTGCCATCCCATAAGAACAAATACTTCCCACATTGGAATTTAAGTAACAACCCTTTTTCTAAAAGTTGTCATTCTCCTAAACAAGTCCCTTCCTCATCAAATACTTCATTGTGTCAAAGACTCTGATGCTAGATTTCTCATCTTGGTCCTGCAGATTGAGAACAGGATTTTCAAGATCATCAATGCTTATGCCCCGAACCATGATCAGACTCAATTTATCTTGAAACTGGTTGATCTTGCCTTGCCCATGGTCCAGGGGACGGTAATTCTACATAGTGACCTGAACCTCACCCTCGATCCCACTTTAGACAACTCTTCGGGAAAGGCTGCACTCTGTTACTCTGCCATCAAACGGGTTAAAAGGGCCTTGCTTCAGCTTTGTGACCCCTGGTGCCTCACTCATTTTATGACTAAGGATTACACCTTTTATTCCTCACCTCATGACACTTATAGCTGCATCGATCACGTCCTGGTTCACCAAGATGTCCTGTCTTGGTCCCCTGAAAAGGACATTGGTACAATTTTGTGTCCCTACCCTTTCCAGGCCTACGTGGTCTTGGCGATTGAATGAATCTTTATTTATGGATTATGCTTGTGTCCAGGATGTGGCCAATGCAATTTAAACATTTTAAGGGGGACCACGTCTCTGACTCCACCACAGCGCCCGTTCAGTGGGAGGCTCTGAAATGCATACTCATAGGGGTACTTATTAGCAACGGTTCCTGGATAAAGCATGATCGTGCTCTGGCTCTTAGCAGGACACTTAAGCAGGTCTCCTCCCTGGAGTTGACCCATAAAACTGCCCTTTCCCAGTCAGTCCTGCGGGACCTTCTTGTTGCCCATCAGGAAGCGCAAACGCTGTTAGATCAGGCTGATAAACTATCTGTTCAGCTATGCCGCAGCAGGTTCTATGAATTTGGGTACAAGAGTGGCTGAATGTTGGCTAGAGCGCTTAAACCTGTCAAGTCCAATCTTTTATTTTTACTATTATGAAACATCCATCCCAACACGTACATGTTAATACTGAGATCTCGGAGGAATTCCATTCTTATTATTCAGCTTTATACAATTTGGATGGCCCTGACACTGTGCCAATGCAAGTGGATCCCCTCCCTGCTGTTGACTCAGGCCTTGTGGATCCAGCTCCGGCATACCTGTCCTTAGATGATCCCTTCTTTGACAAGGATTCCCAGGAGGTGGTTAAATCTCTTCTTGGTAGTAAGAGTACCGGACCGGATGGCTTCACTGCCAAGTTCTACAAGCAGTTCCTACACTATCTATCCCCACTGCTCCTGAGGGCATATAATAGTGTTTCAGCATCTCTCCCATTCCCATTCCCAACGATTGAGGCTCATGTCGCGGTCCTCCCTAAGCAGGTAAGAAACCCTCGTATGTGTCTTAGGTATCGCCCTATTTGTTAAATACTGATATAAAGATATATGCGAAGCTACTTGCCAACAGGTTGAGACCTTTTCTCCCTGATCACATCCACCTAGAACAGGTGGAATTTTTCCCGTGACAGGAGGCCCATGTCAACACTTTAAAGACCTTGGACTGTCCTTGGACGCTGAAAAGGCATTTGATAGGGTCCCCTGGTCTGCTATATATTATGCTCTCTGGACCATTGGGGTGAGTGACCTTTTTATCTCCAAGGTTATGACTCTATATAGTAACCCCACGGCTAGAATTAAAGTTAATGGACCCCCCGCCTGTTTTCGATTAGAAATGGAACATGTCAGCGGTGTTCCCTGTCTCATCTATTATATTTTCTAGTCATGGAACATCTCCTGTCCTCCATTAGGGATAACCCAGACATCAGGGTTCTGAATATAAATGTTCTCTTATATATAACTCAACCCCACACCACCCTTTCCTCTTTGATGCAGAGCTTGACCACTTCAGCTCTTGGTCGAATTTTAAGGTCAATATAGCAAAGAGGCATTAGATGTCTCTCTTTCCTTAACTCACCTGCAGAGTAATTACTCTTTCCAATGGCCTTCCTCTGGGATAAGCTATTTGGGGGTAAACATTCACAGAAACTTGACTCATCAGCATGACCTCAATTTTCGCACTTTGTTTTCTCAGATAATCAGGGATCTGTAGTCATGGTGATCAGGGACTCTTGGTTCGGTCATATTAACATTTTGAAAATTAATATCCTCCTACGATTGCTATATCTTTTGCAAACTATTCCTATCCCTATCCATGCAGCATTTTGGAAGCCATGTTGAGAAGCCATTTCATTCGCTTTACATGAGCCAATGGAAAGGCGCGTCTAGGCTGGAAGACATTGATTAGACCCAAAGATAGAAGTGGCCTTGGCCTGGTTTGCCTTAGTTTATATTTTTATTTGGAAAGTTATTTTCTTCCCTTGTTTTGTTTTTGTTGTCCTGTCTTTACTTGAAAATTAATAAAGTGAATTTGAAAAAAAAAACAAAAAAAACAACAATATAAATATGGTAGTGGCGTAATTGTAATAACCTGCCAGACAAAGTTGCCATGTAATTTTTAATGCAGAGTGAATGCGCAAAAATAAAATGCAAAAAAGATGATAGAATTGTGTTTTTTTTTTCACTTGGACCCCAAAAAACATTAATAAAAGCTAATCAAAACATTATACAGTATGTATCCTCAAAATGGTGCCAAATTAGAGTAGAAATTGTCACGCAAAGAATAAGCCCTCACATAGCTATGTTAACAGAAAATTTAAAAAGTTATGAATTTTGGAAGGCAGGGAAGGAAAATATGAAAAAACACGGCGAGCATTAAAGGGAGTCTATCACTCAGATTTTCCATTTTTAGTTAAGCCTATATTCAAGTAGCCTTTAGAAAGGCTTTTGTAGGCATACCTTTTGTTTCCTGAATCTTGCTGGCGTTGTCCAGAAAAAGCCCTTTTCTTGTTATGTAAATTAGCCTTCACACACCCATGTCATCAATCTTTCCCTGCATCGCCGCCCCCTTCTTCCTTCTTGTTGATGCCTTCTCCTCCTCTTCTTTGACCTGCATCATCATCCTCTCCCTGCATCGCCTCCCCTTCTTCCTTCTTGTTGACGCCTTCTCCTCCTCTTTGCTTCTTCCTCCCATTGGAGCAGGATTCAGGAAACAAAAGGTATGCCTACAATAGCCTTTATAAAGGCTACATGAATATAGACTTAGCTAAAAATGGAAAATCTGAATGATAGACTCCCTTTAATGTTCAAACTACCCTAGCAAGTTAAAGCAACACTCCAAGGAATCTAACTGTGCAGCCGTTATTGCTGCTGCTGCTGCTGCTGCTTTGAGGTTGTCAGGCCAACATATGTTGCTTTCTGTAGCGGGCAGGTTCAGTATAGCAGAACTCTATCAGCAGTTGAGAAGGGATATTTAAGCTCTCCTGTTTTAATCTGTCTAGTAAGTAGTACAGTGGGTCTTGGTTTATATTTAGATTTCAGAGCATCAATTTATTGCACTAACCTACTGGAAAGATAACCAGGGTCCAAATTTAGCATTAGTCCAACAAGCTTTGCGGTTGCCTCTGGTGAAGAACTTTTGGGGTGCCTTAGATCTATGTCCCAGTGCAGTGTAAGATTTAGGTTGCTTGCTTTACTGCTATCTGGTATCTGCAATTTCCTGCATTTTTTGGAATTGCTCCAGTGGCTATTCAATAACACAGGATTTATTGTTTCAATTTAATTGTACTTTTTTAAGCCATGCAAGGTAGTCATCAAAGTAGATGAAAAAATCTGATGTTGCTGATAATAATAATAACAACATTTTTTATTTATATAGCGCCAACATATTCCGCAGTACTGTACAACTTGTAGGGTTCAAGTACTGACAAAAAAGATACATTACAAAGAAATAGTCAATTTCTGGGACTGAGGGCCCTAATCACTGGGACTGAGGGCCCTACTCACAAGAGCTTACAATCCAAGAGGTAGAGGGGTGACACAAGAGGTAGCAGGGGCGGCAACAGACGTAGCATTGCTTGTACAATGGTCAGACAATTTTGTAATAGAGGTTACTGTAGTTACACATATATAAAGCTGTATGAGCCGTCACCAGTCGTGCTGATGTTGTTACCCATATCTAGTACTGGTACTCATGCCTATATCCTGTTTCTGCAAAACACTGCAGAGCTCATAATACTAAATACCTGCCATTGGACTTTCTGGATGTCAACCCAGGTCCTTATAGCTGTCCCAGGGGATGGGGTTCCAAATAGTATCTGCTGTTAGCAGACAGAGACCTCCTCTTTACACAGCAAACCATTCTGAAATAAGAGGTAACACTGTGATCATGTGACTTATTGAACGTGGTGAAAGCAGGATAAGGAAAATCCCTGTGAATAGAAACCTGTTATTATTAAGGGGATTGTCTTTGAGGCAATATAATGACTCAAAACAAAAATCGCTGGACTGTCCCTTCAAGTTCTACTCATTTTGATCTTACTGTACCTGTAAAAGTTAAAGGGAGTTGTCAGCAGTACATTGCTTATAAACCTAATCCCAGTATATTGCAAATAATTGGAATCTATAGTTTCCAATTATGCCTTTGTTACTTAGTTTTAGAGTCTCATTTTCATGTACATCATACATTTATTCATATGCTAATAATGGAGAAATGCTTTGGGAGGGGCCTTAGCTTGCCTAGGCTTTGGTCAAAATAACAAAATACGTGCCCCTTATTTGCATATGAATAAAACATCAATGCATTTGATAATGTCTCTCCAAAGCTGAATAACAGAGATATATTTGGAAACTGTAGAATCACCTCTACAAGGTATCATTATTAGGTTTATAACCATTTTACTGTCAGACTCCATTTAATATAAAATCATGTACTCTGCCTTTTTACACCATTGTTGATAGTGTTAACCAAATAAATTGGGTTATTTTTAATTATGTTATGTGTATTATTTACAGATCAAAGCACGGTATAACTTCTAAAAGTAAGAGTTCATCTAAAGAGAATGATTATTGGTATCATTTATGGTGTTATGATAAGAAAACATCAGCACTTTTGGTGCTATATTTTGTCATAAAAATGTTATGTTAAGCAGAGCTTATAGAGATACTTTCATTTTTATGCCGTTCATTACTGTAAGTCAGATCTTGACTTTGATTCCACCATTAATCAGACCGTGTAATGTCCCTTTTCTATAAAAAAAAAAAAAAAAAAAAAAAAAAAGAACAAAGGACGACGTAATTGTACTTGGTGACCCTGAAGGGTAATTCAGAGTTCATAATTTTATCATGACAAACTATCATTGTTTTATCGCTATGGCTTACTGATGCAAGTAAAGCAAAGTACTGTATATGTAAACTATTTTGTAAATCACATAAATAATTACTCCTTGTGGGGTCATGTTCAATACCATTAAACATAAGTATTTCAAGTGCTTAATCCTGAGCACTATATTTATATCTCTGTTACCTAAAAATGATTAGGATTATTTGCAAAAGCAGTACAAGTAAGCAATGCATTTGTTCTCTTTTTGACCTCTGATACATAGTTTACATACATACAGACCTGTTTATGATGGTTGGAATTGCTTGATACACTGCAACTTTGACCACTGCATGCTCTTAAATATTTACTATTTACTCCACAGGGTAGCTTATCTTTAGGTGTTAAAATGAAAGGGGTGATTTACTAAGCTAAATGCTCCAGAAATCTGACTTAATTTCTGTAAAAAGTGTGGCCTACATGTTATGCACCACATATAATATGTGTTTTAGACACTTGACATGAGGGTGTGACTTAGTGGGAAAGGGAAGGTGGTTTGCCAGAAAGTGTCATGCTCTAGGATTGTATAATGTGCACTAGAATTGCATCAAAATTTTGGCACAATATTTCAGCACCAGGCACCAGTCATCCAGAAACAGTAATGTCATAAATCTGGCACATTTTCAGAGTTGGTCTGCACTGTCTAAAAATTAGGCAGGATCAGTAAATCCACCCTGAAGTCTTTAAAAAAAATGCTATGTGCTATATTTCCCTTTCAGAATTTCCCAATTAGCCTCATTGATTATCCTACCAAGTAGAAGCTAATCGTTGATTGTAATGTCAATCTGTATTCCCTTAGTCCAGACAGCAGCACAATATGGGGTATCTCTGCCCCTGTGTGTTGTTTAGGACAGGTGGAACCTTTAATTAGCACCAAAAAGGTGCCTCCTACTAGCCCTATAAGAGGGCACAAGAGACCTCCCTCCATTGTGTAAATTATAAAGTAACAGGAAACAAGCTTCTAGGGAGGGAAGCCTTGTGCTGCTGTCTGGACTAAGGGAATACAGATTAACATTACAATCAACGATTCCCCTTACGTCCGACAGCAGCACAATATGGGGAGATAGCAAGTAATTCCCCTAGGGAGGGTTTCCTCGCCTTACAACGTCAAGGACTGACTGACCAAAGGCAGTTGTCTGGAAACTGCGGATGTCCAATGATAATGTTTAACAAAAGGTCAACTGAGATGACCATGATGCAGCCGCACAAATCTGGTCCAATGGTAAGGACCGATACTCAGCCAAAGAAGTCGACAACCCAGGTCGAGTGGCCGTAGAAAGACTGGAGGGAATAACTCCTGAATAAGAAAGGAAGGACTTAATTGTCTCCTTGATCCATGTGGATAGAGTAGGCTTGGAAGCCTTGAGGCCTCTGTTTTTACCCTGCATATCAATTAGTAGGCTTTCGGCCTTCTTAAGCGGTTGAGTGTGGAATAGGTAAATCCACAGACACCTTACCACATCTAAGGTGTGGAGCTTTTCTTCCTTCTCAGAGGTTGGAGAGGGGAAAAACACAGGTAACGAAATTAGCTGATTGCTATTATAGTATGAGGGGACCTTAGGGATAAACCCAGGAAAACCTAAGGTGCACCCTATCTGCAAAAACAAAATGTACGGTTCTCTAGAAGAGAGGGCCTGGAGTACCCCTACTCTTTGGCAGATATAATAGCCAACAAAAAAGTGGTTTTGTAGGCTAAATATTTTATCTCCGTAGTCTCCAAGGGTCCAAATGGAGGACCGCACAGGCCTGTAATGACTACCGCAAGGTCCCACTGGGGATGATACTGAGGGCTTTAGCCTCATTGCCCCTTTAAGGAACCTTGCAACCAGAGGATCCTGAGACAGACGTCTGTTCAAATGAGCGGAGAGGGCCGCAATCTGCACTTTCAAAGTGGCAGGGGCAAGGCCCTTATCCAAACCGTCCTGAAGAAAATATCAGCCGTTGAAGGTTCTAGATTATTAATACCCTTCTTGGCGCACCACTCCATGAAAATCTTGGCTGTCCTCTGGTAGTTCTTATTGGTAGATTCTGCTCTTGCAGAATAAAGGGTCTTCAGGACGGCCTCTGACAGTCCTCTATCCTGCTGTAGGGACTGCTCAACCTCCAGGCTGTCAGGTTGAATCTCCAGAGATCCTGGCACTTCAGAGATCCTTGGGAAACCAGGTTCTGGATGGGGGGAAGCCTCCAATATATCCCTCGACTCATCTCCATGAGTTGGGAAAAACCAAGCTCTTTTTGGCCAGAATGGAATGATGGCTATCACAGAGACTTGGTCCTGTCTGATTTTCATTAATACCTTCGGTATTGTTGGAACTGGAGGGAAGATATATGCCAGCCTGGACCTCCAAGGGATGGACAGGGCATCCACTGCCAAGGGATTGTCCTCCTGGTAAAGGGAACAGAACTTCTCCACCTTGGCTTTGAGTCGGGTAGCCATGAGGTCTATTTCTGGAACACCCCTGTTCAGGGTAATCTGATGAAAGACTTCTGGATTGAGTGACCATTCTCCTGATACGGCATAACCCCGACTCAACCGATCCGCTACTATGTTCAGGGAGCCCTTGATGTGAACTGCGGATAAATGGGTTAGATTTTTCTCTGCCCATGTAAATATCAGATCTGCCTCCCTAAGGAGGGTTGGTGATCTGGTGCCTCCCTGTCTGTTCACGTACAGCACTGTGGTCATGTTGTCTGACCAGATTTTGACTGCTCTTCCCTGGGAAGAGGCAAGCAATAGAGTAAGGCACGATATACGGCTCTGAGCTCCTTCCAGTTGGACGAGGTCCTTTTTTCAGGAGCGCTCCAGACTCCCTTTATGGAGTTTTCGTCCAATGGGCTCCCCATCCCGAGAGGGATGCATCTGTAGTCAACAGGGTCCAAGAAGGTTGGACCGTGGACCTTCCGTCTTTCAGGTGCAACCACCACTTGAGGGAAAAAGACGGGTCCTGGGGGAGAGTCGAATCTTCTTGCTGAATGTAAGAAGGGAGCGATCCCAAGCCTCTAGTAACTCCTTCTGGAGGGGACGTAAGTGCCACAAGGCCCATGGGACTGCCTCCACTGAGGAAGACATCAAGCCCAGGATCTTCATCAATGTTCTGATGGAGGCTATCGGCTTTTTGAAGAGGTGCCGGACTGCCGCAACCAGCTTCTCCTTCCTTGCTGGTGTCAAGGAGATTTGCAGGCGGACTGAATCTAGGAAGTAGTTTTCTCAGAGGAACTTCCTTCGAGTTGAAGGGATCGTTTTTGACTTCTCCCAATTTATAAGCCATCACAGACTCTGAAGGCTGTCTGTAGGTACTGGAGCAGAACAGACTCTGACTGGGCCTTTATCAACCAGTCGTCTAGATAAGGCACCAAGAATATCCCCTGAAGCCTGAGGGCGGCCGTTATGGGGGCCACTACCTTTGTAAAGGTGTGGGAAGCAGAGGAGATCCCGAAGGGTAGTGCTGTGAATTGAAAGTGCTTCCTGTGGCCGGAAACTACTACGGCAATCCTTAGAAAAAAACCTTCTGTGTGGAGGTAAATAGAAATATGCAAATAGGCGTCTTTTATATCCAAAGTCACAAAAAACATCGCCTTAGAGGAGAAAGGTGGTGACAGACTTTATGGTTTTCCTATGGAAGCGCTTCTTTTTGATGAAGCGGTTGAGGTACCTTAAGTCTATGATCATTCTCCACTTGTCTGCCGGTTTTGGCATCAGGAAGACGGGAGAATAGACACTGGATCCTTCTTCTAGAGAAGGGACTTCCACCAGGGCACCCTTGTGAATGTACTCTCGGATGAAGCATTCCAGGGAGGCTGCGAGTTAACACAAACCGATCCTGAGGAGGACGGAGGAACTTGATTGCATAACCTCTTTGGATTACCTACCGGATCCATGGGTCTCCAATTTTTTCCTGCCCGCAGTTGAGAAAGTGGGAGACACGACCTCCGACAGGAATCTCGGCCACAGGAAAACTGCTTCTGATGTCAAAAGCTAGGCTTGACTTTTTTATCATCAGACTTCGGAATCTCCGGCCGGCGCCTCAAGAGGAATAACTAGAGCCTCTCTGGACTGCCTTCAATGACGAGGCGGATAGCCTCTACCACGGCCAGAGCCAGACCTACTTCTGAAGACCTGGGGTAAAGTATTACCCTTCTTGTCGGCCAAGCCCTCTAGGATCTCGTCTAGGGCACAGCCAAAGGCTCTACCCGGCTCAAAGGGTAATGTGCACAAATTATACTTTGAGGGGAACACAGCTCTCCAAGGTTTTAACCATAGAGGTCTTCCTGCTGCAGTGTTCTTGGTAAGTGCCAGGGATTTGGCCGCCAGCCTTAATTGATGGTGGGAGGCTTCCGTTAAATATTCAGCTGCTAGGGAAACTGAGCCTAGAAACCCTAGCAGCTCGTCTCTGGAGACTCCAGAGTCGGTCACTTTCGAGGTGGACCAGGTCAGTACATAATTTGGCTGACACTTCACAGGACGCAACCACCACAGCGGTCTGGGGCGAGGCAGCTGAATAAGCCTTCTTGAAGGTATTGTCGAAGCGCCTGCCATGGCGTCGTGCAGATTTGCTCCATCATCTGATGGTACCTTAGTGCGGCAGGACAGTTTAGCCACCGCCATATCCACCTTGGGAGGAGGACCCCATTGATCCCATTGAGCAACTGGGAATAAAGCGCTGAACCTCCTAGGAACCACAAGAGGTTTTTCAGGACTTCTCCACTCTGAGGACATTAATTTTTGTAATGTCTGGTCCACTTGGAAGACCCTAGGCCCTCTA
Source organism: Leptodactylus fallax (assembly GCA_947044405.1). Taxonomy (NCBI): domain Eukaryota; kingdom Metazoa; phylum Chordata; class Amphibia; order Anura; family Leptodactylidae; genus Leptodactylus; species Leptodactylus fallax. The sequence continues at coordinate 12,883,017 of CAMRHE010000008.1, read as the reverse complement.
TAGGTGGACACAGAGGCTTCCCCGTCAACATCACAATCCTTAGACCGGATGGACTTCAGCAGCTGGCTTAATTTTTCAAGTGGAAGCACAGCCTGCTGGGATCTTCAGTGGAATCGTCAGATGAGAGTGTCTCGTCCACTATCTGATAATCTTTATCAGAGATCCGTAAGGAAGATTGTGTCTCAATCTGTGGTCTCTTGGCAATCTGGGCGATGGAAGAACGAATCTCCTTTAAGAGACTCCTCATATAGTCCTTTACCCAAGTAACAACCTCTTATAGAAGGTACTTCCGGCAGGGTCCGCAACACTGGTGACAGCGGGTAAAATCATAGCCGTCAGGTAAAGGGGTATTGCAATCCAAACACATTAGGTGTTTCAAGTTTAGAGGAATTTTTCCTCCTAAGCGCATCACCATTACGTGATGCAGAAGATGACATCTGAAACATCAAACAGCCACGTGACACTGAAACAAGGAAGATCGCCAAGCATCGCATAAAAACCCAAGGGGTACCTTTTTTTTTTTTTTTTTTTTGAATCGGTCACTTGAAGAGAGAAAAAAACCGTCAGAAAAAAACCAGCCACCGCAACCCGCAGCAGAGGAGCTAGAAACCACTCACTCAACAAATAAAGGACTGCATTCAGACCTTTTAAATGTAATCCAGCAGCGAGGGGAGGAAGCCAACAAAGAAACATTTATACAGCACCAAAACAAGTCAAACGCCATAATGGAACATAAGGGAGCATAAGCCTAAGCCAGAGGCTCAAAATACAAGCAGCAAAATCAATTCTATATTTTGCCTTTAAATTTTAAATTTCCAAACTTACCGCACTTTTTCCGTGAAAACCGGAAGTAGGGCGCGGTGGTGCGCAAAGGCTTCCTTCCCCTGGGAACACGGGACCGGAGAAAAGTTCCGGCCGAGGAGGTTCCCCGCTTACTTCCGGGATCGCACTGCCTGCAGATGGATGCCGGATAACGCTGCGCTGCGGTGCGAAGGCCCGAAGGCCCGGAGGTTTTTTCTTTGGGACCGAGGTACCCCAAAAAGGTAAGCCAGGAGTAAATAAAACCCCTAGCAACGGGAGATCACAAGAGACCTCCGTCCACCTGTTCCACACAGGACAGAAAAAAACAGTGGAGGCAGGTTTCTTGTGCCCTCTTACAGGGCTAGTAGGAGGCACCTTTTTGGTGCTAATTAAAGGTTCCACCTGTCCTAATCAACACACAGGGGCAGAGATACCCCATATTGTGCTGCTGTCGGACGTAAGGGGAATACAATGTTTGTATGACATTTTCATAGTATGAAATACTATTGAATACATTATTACAATATGCTTTAAAAGCAGACTAAAATAATTTGGAACAGACATCTCTTTTTTGTAGCCACTCATGTATGACAAAAGGTTGTAGCAAAAAAATAAAAATAATAACACACTACAGTCAAGATTTGCAGGGTTCCCATTTATAGCTGGAACCTTCAGAAACTACAGTAAACCAAAGAATATGACCAAAGAACATGACAGAATCAAACTTGCATAACAAATACTGTAATTGTGTCCGTACAGATTATAAATAACAAAATTAATATTATTGTGTCCGTACAGATTGAGAACTTCAATATCCTTCAGATTTATTCTTCTACAACAAAAGTACTAACACAAATTTCTCATGGGATGGAATTTCAATTCAAGTGTTATATGCATTATTTTTTTAAGCTACAGCATACTTTTATTTTAGAAGCATTTTGTTTTGTGCAGCTGCTGAATTCTGCTTGGACGTACCGGTACGTACTTGCAGAAATAGACAACCACCTTCCGGACGTATATAGTCTATGGGTGGTACGGAAGTGGTTAAGGACCGGGCTAAAAAAAAAATAATGTCAGAATTGCTATTTTGTGTCTGTCAGCCACCAAAAAAACATTATAAAATGTGGTCAAAGTGTGTTATGTTCCCCAAAATGGCTTCAATAAAATGTCAGATCTTGGACAGTATTGGAAAGTGGAAATGCAAAAAGAAATGTTATTAGAAAAAGGGTTTATCTTTGCAAAAGTAATAAACCATACATATATCTGTCCCAAAATAGTAGCATTAAACAATACAACATATCAAAAGAACAAGCTGTCATATACTCACATTGACGCAAAAATAATAAAAAAAAAAAAGTTTAGCTCTTGATATGTGACAGCAGAGGAACACAAAAAAGTTTTGGATATTAATCTCTTCCTGCCGCAGGTATTTTTTGATTTTCAAGTTTCACCATAGCATTTAAATTTTTCCATTCACAGAGCCGTATGAGGGCTTAATATTTGTGGGACAAAATGTACTTTGTAATGGGACAATTTAATATTCCATATGATGTACTGAGAAGCTGTAAAACAATTCAGAATAGGTTGGAATTGGAGAAAACCTGTGTTTGTATGACTTTCTTACAAGTTTTTTTTTTTACGGCGTTCACTGTTTAGCCAAAATGACATGTTACCTGTATTCTATGTGTTGATATGATTCTGGGGATCCCAAATTTATGTTTTGTTTTGTTTTCCGTTTTAGCCCTTTAAAAAAATCCAAAACTTTGCAAAAAAAAATTAAAAATTCTTGGAGTTGCCATATTCTGACGCCCATAATTTTTTTATATTTCGGTGCATAAGGTGTCTTTTTTTGTAGATCCAGATGTACTTTTTATTTATACAATGTTGGTGAATGTCTATTGCTTTGATTGCTTTTTGTCCAAATTTTTATTGGAGGCAAAACAGTAAAAAAAACGGCAGGTCAGCGCTTTTGATTTCTATTCCCACTATGGTGTTCACCGTATGGGAAAAATATTTTTATAAGTTTGTATGCAAGGTTTTTGTAGACACAGGGGTACCTAATGTATATGTGTTTCCCTTTTTTTTTTTTTACTTTTACATGTGTTCTAAGAAAAGGGAGGTGATTTGAAGTTTTACTTGCTTTTTATTTTTTTCTATTTCTTTTTTTTATTTACTTTTTCCCCCCCTGCAATTATTAGACCCCCTAGCGATCTGATCACTAATGCAATGCATTAAAATGCATTGCAAAAAACAGCACTACATAGAGCAGCCAGCAATAGAAGTTAATAAGAGATAAATGTGGGAGCCTTCAATAGGCTCCCAGCAATCATAGTAATGGATTGCCTGCCCCAGTGCTGGCAATCCACGGGAAAATGGCGGCGTCCACACTCCACCGGGAAATTGGCACTTCAGTCAACTTTGACTAAGGCGCCCAGGGGGGGTTAATGCCTGCAATCAGTGTGACTTTGGTATTGCTATTGGTTTTCCACTGAGCGGCTGCCATGTTTAAATAACCGACATCTGCCGTACTATTACGGCAAATCTCGGGAAAGGGTTAAAGTGGTTTTCCCACGAACATAACTATATTTTAATTTGCGGACAATTAAAACTTAAACATCTTTGCAAATGTATATAATTAAAAAGTTTTCAGTTTTAAAGATTTTCTCTAAACATCTTGGAGACAGTCTTTTGATTGGTTGTCAATGGATACAACCATGTATGCAGGAACTTTCTATGGTCTGGCACTTGTCAAAAACCCAGACATTATTTCCTTATTGTGGGCAGATTATCAGACAGGGACATAACATGTATGAGAAGATAACCCACCACAATAAGGAAATCATGACTGATGCCAGACTATAGAAAGTTCCTGCATTCAGGCCATATCCATTGGCAAACTATCATGACTAGAGATGAGCAAACCTCATAAGATTCGCTTATATAAATATTTGTGAGGTTCAACTCTGATTTGCTCTGTACTTTTCTCAGAACCTATAGTATAATAAGTAGAGGCCCAGGGGAGGTCAATAAAAATAGAAATAGCAAAGAGTTATACTAACCTTGCCTCACCTCTCCTGGGTATCCTGTCTGGTGGTCACCCTGGCATCCTCTTCAGGTTTCTTCCAGCCTCTGACTGATGTCACACAACACGAGGCCGCTGCTGAGTCCTCAGCAGTGACTCCGGGGACCTACAGAATTACTTTAATTTGGTTACCTTTATTTGTAAAAATGTTTAACTTTTAATTGCCTACAAATTTAAATATCCAGACAAATCTTTGTAGTTATTGCAGTCACTATGGTCATGTCAATTCTATAAGTCCTTAACGCAAGTTTCCAAAGTTCTCCTGATTCCTTAAACCATGGGCAGCATAACTAAAATACTAACAGGTTCATCCATTATAAATAGGTGAAATTTACAAAGAGTGACCTTTTTATGACAGTTTCACTCTGAAATTTTCACTTCTTAATTCATTTTCAAGCCCCTGATTTGCTGTTCACAAGCTGCTCCTAGTTTCAAAGTTATCTCATGTGTCCCTCCTAATCATATATGCCGGATATTACTTCTCTGAGTCCGGACTGCTGCTGACTTTAGCAGTTCTCGTGTACTAACATTCATTTTTGTACTGTTTCCCCTGATGTATTAACTCTCATTTGTACTCTCTGTGCTGATGTACAGTATACACTGATGTGTAGCGCCCCACAGAGTGGGTCGCTATAGATGTCACCTCACGTGATCTCTACTGTGTACTGTGAAGGTATAGTGAGAACCAGTTAACCTGTTAGCATTAGACAAATCCCCAGTGACTGCCTCTTTAAAAAGGGGTGGAGCTACTGCCTAGAAGTGTTTTAGTTTCATTTTTGAGAGGGGATCCATGAGGGGATCCATGAGGCAGGGCTGCACGGAGCTGGTGATACAACAGTCTGCAGAGAGGGTAATGAGACAGCACAGGAGTCCAGCGTTTTGATGAGAACAAGTATCTATCAAACAAGGAGCTGCAGAGTAAGGACCATCGATTCCTAGCTAAGTGTCTGCCACACTTAGAACATCGAGAGAATTACTGGATCCAGGTCCAGTAGTGCAGATTTCCTGGAGGCTCAGTAACACATAGAGTTAGGGTGAGTGTGCGTACCCAGCACCCGACAGAACTCGCGTTACCTGCCGTCTGGAAGAGCCACAGATCTGGTTATATCTGACCTCTGAGCTTCTGGAATCCAGAATCAGGGGAAATCTATTAGAGGTACAGCAGCATTGGAAGGCTGAATTACCCATGTGGTTAAACTGGCATCTCACTATACCAGAGCAAGGTGAATTCTCCTGTAAGATCTGTTATTCCTTGCTGACTACAGAAGTAAACCGTAAGTGTTTGGTTAACCCCTGACTGGACTGTATTTCTTATTAATCGCCTCTTCACTGCTCCTCTTCCTGCACACCAGCTCTTCCTCATATATCAGTTGGCCCTGGGATCTGCCCTAGTTGGGGAGGGTACAATATCTGGCACTCTATCACTACCTATTCCCAGAGGCCCAACCAGCAGTGCCGGGCTTGCCTCCATCGCAAGCTAAAACCCCAACTGGCGTCACGATAAACATTTATTTTATTCCCTTTCAAGGCGCTGTCGACCCCAGTACCGGGCCTATTCACACCGTGAACTCGCCAAGGCCGGGCTGGGGCGACGCATCTTTTTGGCGTCACAAACAGGATTGAAAGTGCGCAAAATTTTTTATTTTTTTTCTCTTATTTTTGAGAGACTGTTGCACTTTTCCCGCTCTCCAAAATAGCCGCCAACGGCCGGGACCTGCGTCACCCAGGTCGTGTAGAGTGCGGGGGGGGGGGGGGGGGCGGAGTTTTTGTTTTTTTTTTTCTATCGCAAGCCACGCGGAGTTGGAGGCCGAAGCGGCTTGTAGTGCGGCAGCGGCAGTCGCTAAAAGCCCTTCCACCAGCTCTGATTCACGGTCCACGGTGTCAGGAACAGTGAGTGTGACCCTGTTGAGATTAACAGGTGGGGAAAGATGTCTCAGGCAAGCAGACCCTCATCTTCGGTCTTGGACGGCTCTGAATTCCCCATAGATTCTAACCAAGGTATCACAGCGCCACCTATGGGTACTAATCCGGACAGCCGGCACAATCTTGTAACAGTGGCACCCATATTACCGTTAACGATGCCATACATTCCAGGTGCATCCTGGCTGCCCCAGTATGCAGGCGAATCCCATACTCTCAGAGACTTTAAAGAAAAGCTGAGTGGCCTGTTTGACCTTTACCCCATGACAGAGGAGCAAAAGGTTGCAATATTGACAAGTCAACTTTGCGGCTCAGCACAAAGGGAGGTAAAATCCTGGCCATCGTTCGATAAAAGAACCGTAAAGGACATTTTTACCAAACTCAGGATTGCATTTGACACCCGCACCTCAGAGATAAAAATGCGGTTTTTCGGCTGTAAGCAAAAACCACAGGACACTGTGAGAGATTTTGCCCTCAATCTGCAGGAAGCTTTGCGGGTCATTAAGCAAGTAGACCCCGATAGTGTTCATGATGAGGATAAGATGCTAAAAGAACAATTTGTAGAGGGCCTATTATCAGAATCCAATAAGGCCCAGCTGCGCATGATGGCACTGAAGAATCCTGATATGAGCTTTCTTGAGTTCAAAGATCGATCCATCCGTATCCTGAGGGAACCTGTCTATCCATGCGGACAGATGGAGGGGCAACAAGTTGCTCTCCACAGGCAAACGCCTGTGAGCCCTGCAGGTGTAGCATCCTTTCCAACGGCTGTACAGTGTACGCAGAATCAATCTGATGATGCTGCAGAATTGCTGTTACGAGTGACTGAACTAACTAAACATGTAGCTGCCTTAACCCGAACTGTTGAAAATCTCAGAGTTTCTACTTCCCCAGCAAAGATCCAGCTCGCCTCCAGCCCAGAGGATTTACCTTGGCGGCGATCAAAGAGAGCATCGATTCCTCAACAGCGAATGTCTCGCACTGGCAGGAGAACAACCGACAAGTTCGACCCCTCTGGCCGTCCCATCTGCAGGCGGTGTGATAAGGTTGGTCATGTGGAGAGAGAGTGCCCTTTAAATGGGCAACTCCTGGAGTAGCGGACCAACACCCAGGAGTGAGACAACCTGGTTCAACTGGCAGGGAAAGCAGGTATGTGGGTAGACGTCCTATGATCCCAGTTGCAGTGAACGGCATTCCTTTTACAGCATTACTGGACACTGGTTCACAGGTAACCACCATGCCCCATACCTTGTTTCGCAGGTACTGGACAGACGCTGAGATAACCCAACCTCCAAATGGGGACTTGGTACTAATTGCCAGCAATGGTCAGCCTCTGATTCAGACGGGATATAAAGAAGTCACCCTGAGAGTAGGTGGAATGGATCTGAAATCCCAAGGTCTGATAATTGTTGATGTGGACTAAGGGGAAGGCGCTAATGTGTTAATACTGGGGACTAATGTGTTGGAGAATTGTCTAGATGAGGTTATTACCATCTTACAGGACGCGTTGAGATCGGCCCCCTACAAGGAAAGAAATGTCTTGAATCTAGAGATTAGAGCTCTTGTCCAGCGCCAGCAAGTGGAGTTAGCAGGTGGAGAGATTGGCAGCGTGAGGGTGAGTGACCCCAACTGCATCATGCTTCCCCCCAGGAGTGAAATCATCGTGTGGTGCAGAGCAGCTATAGGCATAAAAGGGCGGGACTATCAGGCCCTGCTGGAACCTGTCTATTCTGATTGTAGACCCACAGTTATGACAGCTAGGGGAATAGTTAATGTGAGGAAGGGCAGAGTACCAGTGCGCATTCTGAACTGTGGAGAGGAGGAGGCTTGCTTATCCAGGTACGCCACAGTGGCTAAGCTGTTAACTGTCAATAACAATGACATACAGCCAACAGAACCCTTGGCCCCAACCGACCCGATGGATGCCAACGATTCATTAGGACCGTTGGACGACTGGTGTCAAGCGGTGCACATTGGCACTGACACCACTCCTCAATACCAAAGAAATGGGGTGGTGCGGTTAGCACAGGAATATGAGAGGGTATTTAGTAAGACACCCTTGGATTTTGGGCAGGTCAAGGTGATTCAACATACCATTCCCACCGGAGATCATGCGCCGATTAGGGAAAGGCATAGGCCAATTGCGCCCGCGCATTATCAGTATACTAAAGATATGATCAAGGACATGAAGAGTGCTGGGGTAATTAGGGAAAGCTATAGCCCCTGGGCAGCTCCTTTGGTGTTAGTCCGCAAGAAAGATGGAACAATGCGCATGTGCGTAGATTACAGAAAGATCAATAGCATCACGCACAAAGATGCTTACCCTTTGCTGAGGAGTCATTAGCCGCACTCAGGACGGCTAGATACTTTTCCACTTAACCAGCGGGTATTGGCAGGTTCCTGTTGCGGAGGCAGATAAAGAGAAGACCGCCTTTACTAGTCCCATGGGTCTCTATGAATTCAATCATATGCCCTTTGGTTTGTGCAATGCACCAGGAACCTTCCAAAGACTAATGGAGTGCTGCCTAGGACACAAGAATTTTGAAACAGTCTTGTTATATTTGGACGACGTGATTGTTTATTCCAGAACCTACAAGGAGCACTTGCAACATCTGGCTATAGTCTTTGAAGCCTTATCCAACTTCGGCCTGAAGGTCAAACCTTCTAAATGCCACCTCCTGAAACCAAAGGTACAGTATTTGGGACATGTGGTCAGTGCAGAGGGAGTTAATCCGGACCCAGACAAGGTGACTGTGATCCAGAACTGGAAGACCCCAACTACTATCACAGAAGTCCGTCAATTCCTAGGATTAGTTGGTTACTACAGGCGCTACAGATGCCTCTTATGGGTGAGATGTGAGTTCACTACGCTCACTCAAGGATAATGCTTCCTGTATGTTATCTCTCCCACTCCCCTCCAGATTCTGATGTGAGTTCTCTTCACTCTCATTGATACTGTCTACATTATTCCCCCTTTTCCCTACACATTTTATCTTGTGGAATGAGCAATACACCACCAAGTTAGGTGTCTTAAGTTTGATTTATCACATAAATGCATCAAAAAGTAGTATGAACTTCTTTTTTATGTATAAAAAAATATAGGTCACACTCCCTTTTCCCTACACATTCTATCTTCCCATTCTATGGGCTGCATGATCTTTCCCCCCTCTTCCCCCCATCTAAAGGTATGTGCATATGACATTTGCAATGTTTATTTTGGTGTTCAAAATGTTATTATCACATGCTGAAATACATTTGAAATATACAGTACTTCCAAAGAAGGTTCCATTGATTTCAATCTAAAATAAAGTATGACCTATATTTTTTCATACTACTGAAGTTTTTCATACTAAGAAGTGCATACTACTTTTTTGTGCATTCATGTGCCAAATCAATAGTAGGCAGTCAAAACACTGCCAAAAAACAATGGTTAAAGAGGCAAACATAAGGGACCTAACTTGGCGGTGTACTGCTCTTTCCACAATTGTTATTTAGGCAATTCCCAAATATACAGCAGAAAACTGAGAAATTCAAAAGACTGCAACCAAAATGAGCTACTTATGATCCAACATTGCTCTGGTTAGCAAAGTCTAAGACCACCCCAAGATATTTACCAGAGCCCACTGCAAGACAGGATGGATTTGGCTGCTTGTGACCAAGGTTGCATCTGTGTCAGAAAACAGGTGCACTTGCACACTAAGGACAAAAACAGAAAACCAGAGAAATTAATAAAATAGGTGGGGCCAAAACCTAGACAGGAACACTCAAAATAAAGGTAGAGAAATACAAGTAGTCAAGGCCACTGACCAGTTCAAGAGGTATCAGATAAATTCAAATCAGGAAAAGAGGGGTTAATAACCAGGTAAACAAGCCAAAATCCTGGGACTGAGTTCAGAAAACACAGCAAACCTAGATACAAGATGCTATCACAGGCAACAGGCAATGTCAGTGTCAGGTTAAAATACCCCACTTCAGTTCTTGATTGGAAACTGAACTAGAGCCCTGATTGGTTCTTCATTCTAAGCCTCTGACTGGCTGAGCAGACAGCACTGCATAGAAGAGATTGGCAACAGCTGGATGGAGAAGTAGGAACATGTATATTTACACTCCTAACATTGTAGCTTTTTCTCCCAGTGTAAGATTTGGGTTTTTCAGGAGCTTCTGCAGACAGCAGGCAATCTTACTGAAAGTTCTGAAGATAATTTTTTAGAAGGTTCTCAAGACAGGTGTACTTCAGACCAATGAAGGCCCTTAATTGAGAAGAATTTGTTACTAAAATGCTGCCCCATGAAGACATTTAGTAGGTGTAGGTGCATCTCAGGGATTGCCATTACAATACAGTATAGAGGGTGGGCAGAAACAAGTTGGAAATACAATAATTTGTCATAAACAGTAGGGTGTAATGAAACACACAACTGTTGTAAAGTATACAGATGTGTGCACCCTTACCTTAACCCAGAGGCGTAGCTAAGGGTTCGGCACAGGGGGGGACAAACATATCCAAGTGGGCCCCCTACCTGGGTATACCAATATTATCACTATACGGTGACTGTAGAGTGATAGATACTACCTGTACACATAGCTCTGCATACAGTTGAAGTAAATACAGTAGAAGGAAATGTTGGGACTTACAGGTGACGTCTCTGACTGTAATCTTTCACATTTCTCGTCTTCTCCATCTAGACCACTTCTACCAGCCGCAACTTGTCTCGGTAAAGTTTGCAACACAGACATCTTTGGCTCCTCACTTTTCCAGACACGTGACCCATATTTTCCTTGCCTATACAAAGTCCCCATCCTGATGCTACCCCCTATTATAAATACATGATATAAAAATCCCCTGTAAATGATTGATACCCTCATTATGTATGTAATTAACAATGCCCCTTTGTGCCCCTTAAAGGGATTGTTCGGGATCAGAAATATTAATGCAGGCAGCAGGACAGGGTTGTAAATAAAAATGCACTGACACTTACCTGCATCCTCCCCTCTGTCCCTGTTGTGGGCCAACCATCACCTTCACTGCACTATTTGTATAAGGAGCGGCTGCAGCACTGATGTCAAGTTGACAAGACCACTGCAGCCAGTCACTCTCTACAGTGCAGCACTACATAGTGTTTGGCTGCTGCGGTTCCGCCATTGTAACATCTTTCTGCAGCCGCTCTGTATACAAGCAAAGGTGAAAGACAGCCCAGTGCAGGTACAGGGGAGATTGTACATTATAATGATCGTCTGCTGCCTGCTTTAAAATTTATCATAGCACAACCCTTTAAATTAATAGTGCCCCTCAATTAATAATGCCCCTGTGCCCCCCAATTAATAATACTCCTGTATGCCCCCTTAAATCAATAATTCCCCCTGTACCCCCCTAATAATGCTCCTGTATGCCCCCATAAATCAATAATGCCCCCCCTGTGTCACCCCCAAAAATACTCCTGTATGCCTGCTTAAATTAATAATACCTCAGCTAATAATGCCCCCTAATTAATAATTCTCCTGTATATTCTCTTAAAGGGGTTGTCCAGGAAATGCAGAACTGAGGCAAGAGGCCGGGGAAGGTGAAACATAACAAAAACCCCAAAAAACAAAACATACTCTCCAGTCCCCAGCGCTTCGGTGTCCCCCATTGCTGTCAGGTCCAGCGTCGCCCGGGGGCTTGTTCTGGCACAAGTCCTTGCTACATGTGTCCTCAGTGGTCACTGGAAAGGACCCGGGATGTCACTCTCATACGTCACTGGTGACGTATAGGGTCCTTTTTCTGTGACTGCTAAGGCCACTGATTGGCCTCAGCAGTCACGTGTGGCGAGGACTTCCGCCAGAACAAGCCCGGGAGCAGCGTTCAACTTGTCAGCGGTGGGGGGCATCGGAGCGCTGGAGACAGGTGAGTATGTTGGTTTTTTTTATGTTTCACCTTTCCTGGCCTACTGCCCAATTACTGTAATTCCTGGACAACCACATTAAAACAATAATGCCCACCTTAAATTAGTATAGCCCAATACCCTTACATAAATACTGCCTCCCAATAGCCCCCTTATATTAATAATGGCCCTTATATTAATAATGCTCCTTCTTTCCCAAATGACCCCTTATGGATATAGACCCTTAATATTTTTAAGGTCTCCCCCCTCCCCCCCCAAAAAAAAAAAAAAAAAACAATAATACTCACCTGCCTAAGATTCCTTTGCTCGGACTTGCCACTGCCGACTGTCCTTGCTGTATCAGGCACATCTATGTCCCAGCTCAGGTGGCACTATGTAGCGGCATCATTGCACCCGTCTGCGCCAGGATGCTGACTCTTAATTGTCGCTAGGGAAACTGTAAGCTGCAAGCCACTACAAGCCTGTGACCTACAGCGGTCCTCAACCTTTTTCGCACCAAGGACCAATTTCAGTGAAGACAAATGTCTGCATCCCTGTGGGGTGTGTAGGGTGGTGCTGGTTGGGGGTGGGATTTGGGTTGCAGGGCCACCACACATGTAATAGTTCCCCCCTCCATGTGTAATAGCCTCCTCACCTGTGGGGGGCACTATTACTGTAATAGTGCTGTAATAGCACACCCCCCAACAGGTTATAGTTCCCTTCCCCAAAAAAAGTAATGCTGTTACTTATGGGGGGCACTATTACAGTAATAGTGGCCTAATAGTGCCCCCCACAGGTAATAGCCCCCCCCACACATAAGTAATGCTGTTACCTGTGGGGGGCACTATTACTGTAATAGTGAGCTAATAGCACCCCCCCATAGGTTATAGTCCCCCTCCCCCACATGCCATTCCATATACTGTTGCTCTGTATAGTTAGTGTACTTACAGAGCTGTGATGGGGTGGGCGGGGCCTCCTCTTGCACAGAGCCTGTGCGCATTTACTATTTTCTTCCCACTGGAAACATAGAATAGGGTTCAAGGTTCTGGGTGGGACTTCCTCTTGCACACAGCCTGTGCGCATCTTCTGCCTTCCTCCTGGAACCTTGACCCCCTATTCTATGGTACCACTGGCAAGAAAATAGAAGATGCGCACAGGCTATGTGCAGGAGGAGGTACTGCTCACCCCATCACTGCTACATGTACAGGTTATAGTAAGGCAGAACAGAAAGCTATTGCTTCCTGATCTTACCATGTATTTCAACTGCATTGATGTCCTGCAGATGCTGATACAGTTGAAGTTTTTGTGTGCACTTGCAGCGGCCCCAGAGTGGGCCCTATAAAGTCAGTGGGCCCAGGGCCACCGCCCCCCTTGCCCCCCCCCCCCCCTAGCTACGCCTCTGCCTTAACCCCTTAAGGCTCAGATTCTATTTTTCAAAGATAACACACTTCATTTTGTGTGAGAATAACTTTATAATACAGTTGCATATTATTACCTCTTTTCACCATTAGCTGTATTTTGTGACACATTGAGGTGAATTTACTATTCCTTCTTTGCCAGAAAACTGATGTAGATGGGAATAATTATGTCGAATCTTTTGTGCATGGCCCTTTTTTGTGTAAAGATTTACCACTTACCTCTTTCAGAGCCCTGCTCCCCACTTTTATCCAAAGTGGGTGTGATGGAGTGGAGACCAAGGGGGACCGAGCAAGGATGCCTTGGCCCAACAGATGTACAATTACTCACACCAGAAAACTGCATTCATTATATGGGAAATCTATGCTAGTTCCTAACTTGTGTAGATATCTGTTCGGGTACAAGGGACTGTACATGTATTGTTAAGAGGCCGGAGCCTCATAACGATTAAGGCAAGTTAGAGCCAAGGTAGGAATGGATTTAAACTGGTGGGCAGAACACCAGTCTTAATATCCCCATTGTATTTTATGTTGGTGGTAAATTTCAAATTTTTAAATATCAATTACTCTGCTTGTGAGGCAGATAGTTATACCACACAAAACAATTAAGATAATGATAGATAAATATAGATTGTTGATAATGATGACACATCGAAAGGATGGATCACCAGTAGAAATGCGAAAACCTCTCAAGTTTTGTTCAGTTTTCGATTCAGATGGCTTGTTTTCAAGATTTGTTTTGGGTCAAACAAGTTTGTTACTAGCCAGACCTTAAAATGGCTTAAAACTTTGTGTAGAACACTTTCAGGGATCCTAGGATCATAGCTATCCAATTTGTAGCTCTCTAAGGAAAACAGCTTTAGTTAGGTCAAAGTGAAAGTGACACATGTATATTGAAAAAATGGAGGGTAAGGGAGTTTAACCATACACTACGCTGACTTCATTTTAAAATTTAAAATGCACCAAAAATTATCCTTTTAATTACATCGGGTTATGTTGGCCTCCTCCCTCCTTCCCCACCCAGAGCTACTCGCTACAACACCAAACCCTAATTCTATTGCCTCTTACCTGCAGTATGTCCAGCTTTCCCATTTCTATACTACTCTTAAGACATCTCATCACCTTCATAGGGCATTATTGCCTTCTGAACGTTTGTGCCTCTCATCTAGTGCTCCAACTCATACCGTCTCGCTCATCTATGGCATGCTCATGGAGGATTCCGCCAATAGTCTACCAGCATTCACGGGTAGTTGGGAGAGGGAATTGGGGGTCTCTTTCCTACCAGGCGAGTGGTCATCGGCTTTCCAGGCTTGTCATAAGTTCTCGATATCTTGCAAAAATTTAAGGTACTCTACCAGTGCACTCTGGGCCTGCCAGATGAAAAAAAAAAACTAGAATATCTTCTGAAATTGAATGCATTATAACTCTGAAAAAGACACTTGGGAGGCAGAAAAGAACCTGGATTATTCTGCTGCTTATCCCTGTATGGAAACAAATACCACATCAACATTATACAAAATTTCAAGAAAAAATAGAGGCCTGGCCTGTCTTTTGAAAAAGCTGGACTATATTCTTAAACTGATAATACCAGTGTGCTGCTCCACAATTGATGGTGGCATGCACCTTTCACCACATGGAAATTTACAAGGAGAGGCTTACATAGCGACATTAAGCAGGGACAACTTTCCTTGAGAAATAATGATGGCTAGGTATTCTCTTTACAGACAGTTGCTGAAACGGAAATGACTGCACCATCAGTAACTTGGCCAGGTGGGAGTTAAAGTTGCAGACCAGCCGGATGACTGGGTATAGATTGTTGTTTACTGGACATACATTCCTTTAAGGATGATGACTGACGTTGGCATGGAGGAGGAGAAGCAGACAGAGATGATGATAATGAATGATAATAACTATAACCATGTGCTAGGTGTAGATGCTACCTGCCTACAAAGATGATCATGGGCAGAAGGAATAAAATGTTATTGCTCACTTGGTGCCACTGCCAATTCCATTTTGCCAAATATGTTGGTGACTATTTCATTTGACTACGGAGACCTAGTTGCTACACGTGTGTCTACATACCCATGGCCAATTTTCTGCTTGCAGATCTTACACTTTGCCATCAATTTGTCATTTGGTAATGTACAAAAAAATTCCCATACAGGAGATGACCACATGTAGCTGTTACCGCCAAAAGCGGCAGCAGTGGAAACGTGTCTGCCAGTGCCGCCACCACCTGAGCTTGTCTTAGATCTACCTCAGGCAGGTCCTTTGGATGTTGTGGCTGCATGTTAGCTGGCATTTTTACTATTGTAGATGCCACGACCCTCTTCCTTCACGCTGACCAGATAGAGTCATCATGGAATTCAGTAATGTCATCATCTTCCCCATTTTTTGTGACTCATCATGGCAATGGTATTCCTCTATGCCCTCACAATTTCTGATCCAACTTATCAAAAAAAGGAAGAAGTGGAAGTATTGGGCTTTGGAGAATATCTCTCAGCAGATGCCAAATGACTACTAGAGAATGGGATCTATGTCAGTGAAGATAAAGAGAAGACATGGTTGACAGTACAGAAGACATCATGATAAATTACATGTTGAGGAGGAACACACAGAACCCTCACTTAATATTTGTGGTTAACTGCTTTCAAAAAAGTCTTTATTCTTAGGAAGTATGACAACACTGTGGCTACTGGTGGGTTTGTCAAGACCAGATGTAGAGTTGTTGTTGCCATCCACATTCATTGTTACTAGTACTTGAACAAGTATTTCTTTCTCCCCCCCCCTTTTGCCTGTCCCCTGCCCCGTTTTTCCTAGTCATTTTATTGCACACTGTTTAGTAATTTGGCAACAATTCTGACACAGTTTTTTTTTTTTTTTTTTTTTTTTAACCAAACATATTTCAAGAAAAATTGCAAAGCACTAAAAGAGTCAGTGAGCATTAAACTAAATCAATAGAACTGTGTCAGTCGGCTTATATTAAAGAGGACCTTTCATGTCCTCATGTATATGCGGTTTTACATACCACTAGAAAGCCGACAGCACGCTGAATTCAGGGCACTGCTGCCTTTTCCGTTATATGCCCCGGGGCTGGAGATATCGGGGGTCTAAATTTCACCGTTCACTGTCAGAAGGGCATTCCTGACAGTCTAACTTGGCTGTGAGGAATGCCCTCCCTGACTGTGCTCGTCCATAGACTTGTACTGGGGGGCATTCCTTACAGATCAGCATCATCGCTGGGCTGTAAGGAACGCCCCCTCTGATAGTACTCGGCTCAGAGAGAGGTGGGTGGAGTTCCTTACCGCCGAGTGATGATGCAGCTAGACTGTCAGGAACGCCCTTCTGACAGTGAACGGTGAAATTTAGACCCCCGATATCTCCAGCCCCGGGGCATATAACGGGAAAGCCGGCAATGCGCTGAATTCAGTGCGCTGTCGGCTTTCTAGCGGTATGTAAAACCGCATATGCATGAGGACGTGAAAGGTACTCTTTAATTTTCTTTCTTTTTTTTTTTCAGATTAGTGCAGGCTTTTTTTCAGATTAACAACAATGCTCCGTACAATGACACTGTTCATAGGTCAGACACAAGACTAGAGTGGAAAAAAACATGAAATTACTAATTTTTTTTTAAGATTAGTGCAGGCTAGACTGTATATTGAGATGATCAGATCCAGTAGAGTATCCCCTCTAGTTGGATATTCTACAAACTGGACCATAAAATTGTCCTGCAACAAGTTGATGAATTTCCGCCCCTTTACAGCCGATGCAGAACCATGACCCCAGTCAATAGTTAAAATCTCTCATCAAGACCACCTAACCCACTCAATTTCCTTGTACAACTGACCCTCTAACTCCTCAGTTATGTTGGCAGCCTATAGATTATACCAAAAAGTATTTTTATCAGTGGTCACATCCTCATGCAATTCCACCCACAAGGATTCCACATCCTTACAATCTTCCCCCACCTTTTCACCCACATTTGCCTATTTCACACTCACTTTCATGCCCCTTCTGACATACATACAGTATACGTGTACCGGGGTGGGCTCCTCAGGATACAGCGAAGTCACGAACAAAGGAAACAACTCCAAATCAATTTAGTAAAAAACAAGATTTTACTTTGTGTAGTAACACTTCTTCACCAAAAAAAAAAATCCCAACTATTTACTTACACTCAGCCAGTAAGCTGAGGCCCAGGTGTTGTACAGCGCGGTGCCCTCTCATGTGCAGCTCGAAAACACTCCAAGCTTTTACCTATCTGCAGCCTGCAACTAACCAGCCGCTTGTTACCTTTTTATCACCCTAGTCACAGGAACAATTCAGTGAGTGTAATAGGAGCACCGGCAGTATAACACAAGAGCTTACAAACTTATCAAAATACCCCTATTCCCCACAAACAAAGTATAACCGAGTAAATATAATAGTAGGTCAGCTTGCAAGCCAAAGAAATGTGACAATGTATAAAATGTCGCTTCTAGACTTCCTCAGAAGCTCCTCTCTGGGAGTTACAAGTCTATAGAACTCTCTGAGTCTTAGTCCTTACTACCGAATAGGTAGATAATTCACCAGTAGTGTGGCCTGTGAAGATGTGGCCTAACTATTCTAACTACAGGCCCTTACTTAGTCCCAAGCAAAACATTGTAAAGCAGTGCGTGCACGATTACTTCTCTTACTGATCCAGCTTTGTGGTATACCTTTTTAGCCTTGATGTTGAACAGCTGGAAGCGGGGCTCATCCAGAAAACATGCGATCTCACTGACAGGGCCACTTCTCAGCCGGGTCCTTGATAGCAATCTTCAACTTAGGATTCTGTCTGAACAAACCCTGGAACAGTCTCTGCTTCAGCACCCCCTTGTTGTATATCTGATCCCTTAGGAATCTTTTTCCTTTCACTTCAGTGCTTCTTCTTCTAAAAGCTCAAAAACACACTCCTAAGATGGCTGCCACACACTCTGCTCCTTCTTGATCCTCCTCTGCAGAACAGGGTCTCCACGTCACTACTCCAGGGAATTACAGAATTACAGTCCTTCCCATTTCTGAGGTAACAGTGGCCTCAGAACATGGTACATTCATAACATGAGGGCTGTTTCCCCATCTTACACATACACACTCCACCCTGTTTTTGTGTAAAACCTGTAATGTTAAAAACACAGTCATGTGAGGAATCTAGCCATGTCTCAGCCACACCAACTATATTAATGTTTTCCTCCTGGACCAGGGCCTTATGCTTCCCCAGTTTGCTTGCTAGGCTTCTGGCATTTGTGAACGCACATTTTAAATTGCCATACAAGTTTACACATTCATTATCAGAAATGTGTATTCTTGAAGTTTTATGGCAAGATTTGTCTATACTGTTCGGTTGTAATAAATGGATCTCCCTATCAACTATTCTGGTTCAATAAGTTTTTATTATTATTTGTAAAGTAGTAACCCCTTCCGAAGGAATTTTTCGATTTTCCTTTTTCATTTTTGACTTCCCCCCCGCCCCCCCTTCCAAACCCCATAACTTTTTTATTTTTCCTTTCTCAGAGCCATATGAGGTCTTAATGTTTTCGGGACAAATTTTTCTTCATGATGCTACCATTTATTATTCTGTACAATGTACTGGGCAGCTGGAAAAAAATTCAGAACGGAGTGGATTTGAAGAAAAAGTGCATTTGTGTGACATTCTTACAGGCTTCGTTTTTACAGCCTTCACTCTGCAGCCAAAATGACATGTCATCTGTATTCTATGTTTCAAGTCGATTCCAGGGATACCAAATTTATATGGTTTTATTTGAACCCCTTAACAAAAATCTAAAACTGTGCAAAAAAATTTTTTTTTATAAAAGTTGCCACACCTGTAACTTTTTTTTTACTTCTGTGTACGGGGAAGCATAGGGCATCTTTATTTGTGGGGCCAGGTGTACTTTTTAGTTATACCGTTTTGGGGGAATTGCTATTGCTATTTGCACTTTTTATTCAAAATTTTATCAAAGGCGAAACAGTGAAAAAACTGCTGTTTGGCACTTTTTATTTTTTTTTTTTTCCCACTACGGCGTTTACCTTACAAGAAAAAGCTTTTTAGATTTACAGACTGGGCATTTTCGGACACAGGGATACCTAATGTGTATGTGTTTCACAGTATTTAAGTACTTTTATATGCATTCTAGGGAAGGGGGGTGATTTGAATTTTTAATATTTTTCATTTTTTTTATTTATTTATTTATTTATTTTTTTATTTTTTTGCATTTATTAGATCCCCTAGGGGTCTTGAACCCCAAGGGGTCTGATCACTGCTAATGCATTGCAAATTATCAGCACTTCTATTGCAGGCTGCATAGAGCCTTCAAAAGGCTCCCGGCTGTCATGCCAATGGGACGCCGGCCCCGGACCTCGCTCTAGGTGCCGATGATCCCTGGCAAAATGGCGGCACCCAGAGGGGTTAATGCCCGCGATCAGTGCGGGCAGCGATTGCGCACATTAGTGCCGGGTCTCTGCTGTATAATACAGCAGAAACCCGGCGGCTATGGTGGCCGCTCAGATCCCGAGCGACTGCCATATTTAAATACTGTAAATATGAAGTTGCTGCACTCAAGTAATAGTGAGGTTATATGGAGTACCCAGGAAAAATGTAACAAGTTAAACAGTAGGTTAATAACTAACAGTTCAGGAGAGTAGTGTATAAATACCATATAAGATTCAGGGTGTCAGTAAAGAATAAACAGAGAACTAATTTACAGTTCAGTAGTCAAATACAGTAATACTGTATGTAAGGAGGGGGTAACAGCAGTGCTGGTTTTAGACAAAGTGGGGCCCCGGGCAAAATTAAAAGCGGGGCCCCAAATACTGATATGCAAACAACACCATCGTTTTGCAGTGGCAGCCCCTATAATAACGCCTCCTTTCTGCCAACAAAAAAGTAATAACAAGCCCCATTTTACCACACACAACTCAAATGAGCACCTTTGTACCACCTAATAGATTTTTGCACCCATTCATCAGTTATTATAGGGCCTCCTTATAAGTAATAGTCCCTGCTTATAAATAATATTACACCCATATCAGTAATAGCGCCCTTATAAATGATAAATAGTGCCCTGTATCAGTAATATTCCCCCCTATCAGTAAGTCACCCCGTAAAAATAATACTACTCCCTTATTAATAATAGCCCCCTCATAAATAATAGTTACCCTTATAAATAATAGTCCCCATTATCACCCCACAATTATACCCCACTTATAAATAATTCCCCTCTTATAAAGAATAGCTCCCCCTTATAATGGATGCCTTATATATAATAGTTCCCCCCTTATAAATAATAGCCCATCTTATAAATAATAGTTCCCCCTTATAATAGCCCCCTCATATTTAAGTTTCCCAATTATATATATAGTAACCCACCCTTATATATAATAGTTCTCCATTATACAGTGTCAGACTGAAGGGCCTTAGGCCCACCAGAGGAACTTGTTCTGGGGCCCCACCCAACAGCTTCCTGCTAATAGCCTACACCATGGCTCCTTCACTGAAGTCTTACATATGTGCTGACTATCTGGCGTTACTGAGTATGTTCCCAGTATAGTCAGCCCCTATAGTACTGTGCAGGCCCCAATAACTCCATGGCTGGTTCATACACAGTACTGTATGGGGAATGACATGGCCGTGGAGTACTACACGTATGTGCATGAATATAGTGAGGGAGCTGTGATGCAGACATAGCACACAAGGCTGCCAGCAGGAATTTTGAGCCCCCCTCCCCCCACAGTATAATGCTCTACATGGTATATAATGCTCCACGGTATTAAATGCTCCCCTGAGCCCTCCACAGTTTCCCCATATGGTATATAATGCTCCACAGTGGACCCACACAGTATAAAATGTTCCCCTGACCCCTCCATAGTGGCCCCACATGGTATATAAGGCTCCACACAGTATACTACCTCTTAGTGGCCCCAGACAGTACAATATGCTCCCCAGCAGCCCCACACAATATAATATGCTTCATACAGTATAATATGCACCCCACAGTGCCCCCCAGTATAATGCTCCACAGTGGCCTAACACAGTATAACATGCTCCACAATGGCCTTCACACAGTATAATATACTGCCCAGAGGGGTTCCTCCAGTATAATGGTCCACAGTGGTCCCCCACAGTTCCCCCTTCCATATAATGCTCTACAATGGCCCCACAGAGTATAATATGCTCCCGAGAAGCCCCACACAACATAATAAACTCCACAGTGACCCCACACAGTATAACAGGCTCACCACACTGCCCCTTCCCCCCAGTATAAAGCTCCACAGTGGCCCATAGTATAATATGCTCCCCAGAGGGCCCCCGCTAGTATAATGCTCCACAGTGCCCCCCCAATATTTTGCTCCACAGTGGCCCCACGCAATATATTATGCTCCCCAGAGTGTCCCCCCAGTAAAATGCTCCACAGTAGGCCCCACGCAGTATAATATACTCCCCAGAGGGCCCTCTAGTATAATGCTCCTTAGTTCCCCCAAATAATGCCCCACAGTGATATAAGTATATATATATATTAATATAGTATGCTTTGCAGATGCCCCCCCCCCCCAGAATAATGCTCCACAGTGACCCCACACAGTATAACATGCTCCAGAATGGCCTTCACACAGTATAATACACTGCCCAGGGAGGTTCCCCCAGTATAATGCTCCACAGTGGTCCAAAACAGCATAATATGCACTCCAGAGGGCCCCCCTCCACAGTATAATGCTTCACGGTGGCCCCACACAGTATAATATGCTCTCCAGAGGGGCCCCCCAGTATAATGCTCCAAAGTGGCCCCAGAGAATATAACATGCTCTCCAGAGCCCCCCCCCCCACATTATAATGCTCCACAGAAGCTCCATACAGTATAATATGCTATCCAAAGGGACCCCCCAGTATAATTCTCCACAGTGGCCTCACACAGTATAATATGCTATCCACAGGGCCCCCTCCCCAGTATAATGCTCCACAGGGCCCCCAAACAGTATAATAGGCTATCCGCAGGACCCCCTCCCTAATATAATGCTCCACAGGGGCCACACACAGTATAAAAGGCTATCCACAGGGCCCCCTCCCCAGTATAATGCTCCACAGGGGCCCCAAACAGTATAATAGGCTATCCGCAGGGCCCCCTCCCTAGTATAATGCTCCACAGGGGCCCCACACAGTATAATAGGCTATCCACAGGGCCTCCTCCCCAGTATAATGCTCTACATAGGCCCCACACAATATTATATGCTATCCACAGTGCCCCCTCCCCAGTATAATGACCCACAGGGGCCCCACACAGTATAATAGGCTATCCAGAGGGCCTCCTCCCCAGTATAATGCTTTACATAGGCCCCACACAATATAATATGCTATCCACAGTGCCCCCTCCCCAGTATAATGACCCACAGGGGACCCTCACAGTTTAATAGGCTATCCAGAGGGCCCCCTCCCCAGTATAATGACCCACAGGGGCCCCACACAGTATAATATGCTATCCAGAGGGCCCCCTCCCCTGTATAATGCTCTACAGGGACCACACACAGTATAATAGTCTATCCAGAGGGCACCCTCCCCAGTATAATGCTCAACAGGGGCCCCACACAGTATAATAGGCTATCCAGAGGGCCCCCTCCCCCAGTTTAATGCTCCAAAGGGGCCCCACACAATATAATATGCTATCCACAGGGCCCCCCTCCCCAGTATAATGACCCACAGGGGACCCACACAGTAAAATAGGCTATCCAGAGGGCCCCCTCCCCAGTATAATGACCCACAGGGGCCCCACACAGTATAATATGCTATCCAGAGGGCCCCCTCCCCAGTATAATGCTCCACAGGGGCCCCACACAGTATAATAGGCTATCCAGAGGGCCCTTCCCCAGAATAATGCTCTACAGGGGCCCCACACAGTATAATATGCTACCCCCACAGTATAATGCTCCACAGTGGCCCTATAGACTCCCTTAGTGCTAGTATTATATTATACTCTGAGGTCTCTTCAGACCCCAGAGTATAATTATCGAAGGCCCGGGGGAGGTAAGGGAAAATAACAAACAGTTATACTTACCTTGCCTTACCTCTCCTGGGCCTCCTCGCGCTGCTCCGCTATCCTGCCACCCGCTGCCACCAGATTGCTCTTCTCTGTGGCTAACATCACGCGTTGTGGACGTCACCGCTGAAGCCTATGATTGGGCCTCAGCGGTTACGTGAGCATGCCTCACGTGACCGGTGAGGCCAGGCCTCAGCACCTCAGCGGTGATGTCCGGAACGCCAGAAGATGACGTCGGACGCAAGGACAGGTGAGTAAAAATGTTTGTTGGGATCCTTCCGGGGACCCCTTTGGGGTCGGGGCCCTGGGCAATTGCCCAGTTTGCCCCCCCCCCCCTAAAGCCGGCCCTGGGTAACAGTCCAAGCTTGCCGGAGTCATGTGCAGCCTTGCACTAGGTTCAAAGTGTATGCCCCTTGTAAAGGTCAGGTTTGATCAGATTGAGGACAGCGTCTGCTCTGGAGATGTGGAGGAGGATTGTCTGCATCCTGTGGAAGGGATAGAGGGATGTTCCAAGAGAGCAACAAATCTCTGCCTTCATCCATGGTGTGAACAGTGTGAGGAGTGCCATGTTTGGTGATGAGAAGTTTTACAGGGAACCCCCATCTGAGGATAATCTTGTGCTTGCAGAATGAAGTGGCTACTGGTGTCGGTTCGTGCTGGAGGCGCAGAGTAGTTGCAAAGATGTCGGTGTAAAGTTGGATATCAGGAAATCTGGAAGGGCAAGATTTTTGCTTGTGGTCTAATAGCATAATCTGTTCTTTCACATGAAAAAATTGAAATCTAACAAGAACATCCCTTGGTGTATTGTCGCCAAAATGTCGCGGATGTGACAATCTATGCACCCTGTCTATGGTGAGGTCAGTTGAGGAACTCTTGGAAGTATAAGTGGAGATCTGTAGTTGCTACATGTTATGATGATTGTGATGATGAGAGAACCCCTGTTATGTAATTCTCTTTGATATGTGTTGTTCTACTGCATATACAAATTCCCTAATCCTGTTAGTCCACTGCTGTGTTTACATTGGTTGTCAATTCACTTCAGTGGTTTTATGTGCATACAAGGTGAGATTGCCCTTTCTGGCTCCAGCCAGTTTTATTACCCCTGGACTAACAGATGTCAAAGGGCGGAGAGAGGTCTAATGACCCTAACCTCAACCCAGACACAGCTATCCTGCAGCCAGGAAAACATCCTTCTTTCTCAGGATCCTGCAGTGGGGGTAAGAAGAGGTGGGCTCCTAGCAGGGAGGTGTGGCTGGACACTGGCATTAACTGAGACGAAGACCTAGATTCTGTCACATCTTAGAGTCAGCTAAGAGAGCTAGGTGTGTCCATTCTCACTACAGAAGATCTCCAAGCTCCTGGAACCAAAGACTTTTAAGTATTATTATGCTTTATTCCCTTTTATTTTACAGCTGCTTGTATTGTGTGTCATTTGTTATCTCTCTATATATCTAGCACTGAACCTTCTTGGTATTAAAGTGTTAACTTTAAGGCTATTTTTTGAAGTATATTTGTGCGCAAGGGTTCTGCTAACCGGAATCAGCAGTGGTGGCGGTGGCGTGTATTTGGGGTGCATGGACTGTGTTGGGGTGCTAGTGGATAGTGTACTAGTGGCACTAGTAGTTGTGACATGTCTTTTTGTAGAGAACTCCGAAGAATCAGCAGCATGTTTTTCAGGGTGCTTTTGGATTCTCTACCATTAGAGGTATGGAATGCATCTAAACTGCTCTCTAAGGTTGGTGGGGAGACTTAAGATGATGGGATGGACAACTACAAGTATGGTCCCCATGAGTAGGTGTAACCATTTGTGGTTTTTGTTTCACTGGGCTGGTCCTAGAAAGGGTTGCGGATGTTGATATTGAAGTTTTTGGACAGCACATCGAATATTTTCTGGAGCGGGGGGGGAAAGTAGATGTGGAGCAGGACTATCTATAGAGTGATCTGAAATGGCATCAGTCAGATATTCCCTGGGGTCTAGTGAATTAGTAGGAGGAGATGGGGGAAGAAATTCAGTAGGGCTCAGAGTGGGGAGGCCATTTTCACTGTCTCTGCAACAGTCCCATTCAAAGCAATCGAAAAAGAAAAACGCCGAACGGCGCATAGTGTAATAAATTCTTGTAAATTGTAAATCAATATGTAAAAGGGCCTATGAAAGGGCCTCTCACCTTGGGTTGTTGTGAATGAGGTCACAACAACCAATATGACATTTTATGATGACCCAGTTTCAGGTGGCAGCGGGCTTGTTCAACGTCAATCAGAGGTATGTCAGGGATCACAACTGGTCAGGGTGGAACACCCAGGAAAAATGGAAGGACAAGGCGCGCGCTTCAAAGGGCGCTAACTTCAATTCCCTGGAGCAAAATAATTTTCTACATTAGCCACGCCAGTGACTCTTTTCATCAACATTGAACCAAGTTCCATTGATGAGCCTCTTGAACCACAGGGTTGTCATCTACAAAGTATCCCAGTAATGAATGGGCAAAGTCCACATCGCCATGAGAGCAATTCCTCTACAGTTTGTGACTTTGATGATTCCTTAGTAACAGTATATCATACTCCACTCTCCATGACACAGATTGAGAAAGCACTTACCTTAGATACTCATAATACTACGCAAACCAATCCAACCAATTTATCAAATTTCAATTCATCCGTTTCTTTTTTAGGCCTTCCAACATCATTAACACAATTAACCAAGTATCATACAAAGGAAACTCCTCTTCTCACAAAAATATCGGACTATTATACCCCCCTGAGTCAAAAAAGAAAAATGGTAGGCAGATCATCTACCACCACCTTCCCTAAATCCAAACGTACTAGGGTCTCCAGGGGAAAAAGAAAATCCAAATCTAGTAGAAATCAGCAGTCCCGAAAGGAAAAAGAGCAATGCCAAGATTCCAACATCTTCAATTTGTCCAAATACAACTTAGATGCAGCACAAATGGACCTTTTATCTAAAGGCCTGTCATTCTGTCCATCCCAAGAACCTAATGATGTGGACTTATTTATAGATCTAAATTCTTACTTTAGAAAACTAATCTTAAAAAGGCTTTTCACTATACTTAAAAATACAACCAAAATATTGGACAATAGCAACACATTTGAGAATAATTTGATAAATGTAAATGCATCATCAAGTGTAGACACAGTAATTAATGAAGATCCAAGCCCTGTGTCCACAGCCCTTAAGCCTAAGTCTAATTTTTACCCCATATACCATCGGGGAAGTAATATAGAAACCTTTTATTCCCTGGTGACTGTGGATTTTAGACAAATTCACCAAAATTGCCCTTTAGATAATAAAAAGAGGAATCTGAATTGGAAGGAATCGAAAGCATTAAAATCACTTATGAGTAATACTGACATAGTAATAAGAAATGCAGACAAAGGGGGGTATAGTCATACAAGATAGAGGATCCTATACAGAGGAAGCATTGAGAATTTTGTCAGATAATTATTATAAAGTCTTACCCCATGATCCTGCAAAGGATCACCTAATGGAATATGAAAATTTGATACAAGAGGCGGCTTGTAAAGGAATTCTAAATAAAAAAGAGAAGGCATTTTTAACTATTTCAAATCCCTCTATAGCTATATTTTATCATTTACCTAAGATACATAAAAACTGTCTAAACCCACCAGGTAGACCTATTATCTCAGGAATTCATTCATTAACTCGCAATTTATCCCAGTACATTGATGTACTTCTACAGAAATATGTTCACACACTACCCTCTTATTTAAGAGATTCAGCAGACCTGATTGAGAACGTATTACCCTTAAAATGGAAACCAACGTACAGATGGGCCACATTGGATGTGAGCGCTCTATCCAGTAATATCCATCATGAGAAAGATCTAACTATAGCAACAAAACAGAAAGAATTTATATTAAGTGTGAATTAAATTTATATTAGACTATAAAACCTTTCAATTTAGCTCCAAGATCTACATACAAGCACGAGGAACAGCAATGGGTACTCGTTTTGCACCTAGTTATGTGAATATATTCATGGGTTATTTTGAGCAACTATATATATATATATATATATATATATATATATATATATATATATAGTACAGACCAAAAGTTTGGACACACCTTCTCATTCCAAGAGTTTTCTGTATTTTCATGACTATAAAAATTGTAGATTCACACTGAAGGCATCAAAACTATGAATTAACACATGTGGAATTATATACTTAACAAAAAAGTGTCAAACAACTGAAAATATGTCTTATATTCTAGGTTCTTCAAAGTAGCCACCTTTTGCTTTGATTACTGCTTTGCACACTCTTGGCATTCTCTTGATGAGCTTCAAGAGGTAGTCACCTGAAATGGTTTTCACTTCATAGGTGTGCCCTGTCAGGTTTAATAAGTTGGATTTCTTACCTTATAAATGGGGTTGGGACCATCAGTTGTGTTGTTCAGAAGTCAGGTGGCTACACAGCTGATAGTCCTACTGAATGGAGTGTTAGAATTTGTATTATGGAAAGAAAAAAGCAGCTAAGTAAAGAAAAACGAGTGGCCATCATTACTTTAAGAAATGAAGGTCAGTCAGTCTGAAAAATTGGGAAAACTTTGAAAGTGTCCCCAAGTGCAGTGGCCAAAACCATCAAGCGCTACAAAGAAACTGGCTCACATGAGGACCGCTCCAGAAAAGGAAGACCAAGAGTCACCTCTGCTGCGGAGAATAAGTTCATCTGAGTCACCAGCCTCAGAAATCGCAGGTTAACAGCAGCTCAGATTAGAGACCAGGTCAGTGCCACACAGCGTTCTAGCAGCAGACATCTCTACAACAACTGTTAAGAGGAGACTGTGTGCAGCAGGCCTTCATGGTAAAATAGCTGCTAGGAAACCAATGCTAAGGACAGGCAACAAGCAGAAGAGACTTGTTTGGGCTAAAGAACACAAGGAATGGACATTAGACTTGTGGAAATCTGCGCTTTGGTCTGATGAGTCCAAATTTGAGATCTTTGGTTCCAACCACCGTGTCTTTGTGCGACGCAGAAAAGGTGAACAAATGGACTCTACATGCCTGGTTCCCACCGTGAAGCATGGAGGAGGAGGTGTGATGGTGTGGGGGGGCTTTGCTGGTGACACTGTTGGGGATTTATTCAAAATTGAAGGAATACTGAACCAGCATGGTTACCACAGCATCTTGCAGCGGCATGCTATTCCATCCGGTTTGCGTTTAGTTGGACCATCATTTATTTTTCAACAGGACAATGACCCGAAACACACCTCCAGACTGTGTAAGGGCTATTTGACCAAGAAGGAGAGTGATGGGGTGCTACGCCAGATGACCTGGCCTCCACAGTCACCAGACCTGAACCCAATCGAGATGGTTTGGGGTGAGCTGGACCGCAGAGTGAAGGCTAAAGGGCCAACAAGTGCTAAGCATCTGTGGGAACTCCTTCAAGACTGTTGGAAGACCATTTCAGGTGACTACCTCTTGAAGCTCATCAAGAGAAAGCCAAGAGTGTGCAAAGCAGTAATCAAAGCAAAAGGTGGCTACTTTGAAGAACCTAGAATATAAGACATATTTTCAGTTGTTTCACACTTTTTTGTTAAGTATATAATTCCACATGTGTTAATTGATAGTTTTGATGCCTTCAGTGTGAATCTACAATTTTTATAGTCATGAAAATACAGAAAACTCTTGGAATGAGAAGGTGTGTACAAACTTGTGGTCTGTACTGTATATATATATATATATATATATAATAACCATAGGTGGAAGATGAATATAGTCTTTTATAGGCGCTATATAAACGACTTGCTTTTTATATGGGATGGTACTGAGGAACTATTTACCTCCTTTAATCAATATCTAAATGATAACACACTAGGGATAGACTTAACAGGTAAACCTCCTTGGACAATATAGAATATTTAGATCTTCTCCTTATTGCAGATAAAAATCAGATTTACACCAAGACTTACTTTAAATCAGTTGACTGTAATAGTCTATTGGATTATAACAGTCTACATAAAAACAAATGGAAATTAAATGTACCCTTTGGTCAATTCTGACGGATAAGAAGGAACTGCACAAGGTTTAATGATTAGAACACACAAAGCAAAATTCTAGATAAAAGATTTTGGGAAAAAAAAATTATCCTAGAAAATTAATACAAGCTGCTAGATCACAAGCTGGACATCTTTCACAAGAGGATTGTTTGAAACGAGGGACAAAAGTCACCAATGAGACTTATCAATATAATTTCATCACGTCATTTAGTTCATCACACCAATATATTAGGCAAATTTTAGGGAAACATTGGACCATCATGCTTAATGATCCTTATTTGAAAAAAGTCCTACCTAGTAAACCGAGCATCACGTATAGAAGGGCCAAAACCCTTAAGAATTTTTTGGCACCTACCAGACTGAGACCTATCAAGAAGCAACCACTATCTCATAGCACTAATCCCATTAAGGGCAGTTTTAAGTGTAATCATCGCAAATGCAAATGTTGTATATCCATTAATCATCATATGAACACCTTTATTAGTAACTCTACAGGTGAAGAATTTCATATTAATATTTTTAGACTGTTCTAGTTCGTTCGTTATCTACCTTTTAGAGTGCCCGTGCCGGCTTCAATATATCAGTAGGACTATCATGTCTCTAAGAGAGCACCTGAACAAACATAGATCAAATGTAATAAATGGATACATGAAGCACAGTGTATCCAAACATGCATCCTTATACCACAATAGCTCTTTTGAAGGCTTTACAGTAACCCCTATTGATCACATTTTAGAAGATATACCAGATCGTAACAGCACCCTAAACAAAAAAGAAATGTACTGGATATATAAAATGGACACTCTTAGCCCATCAGGTCTTTATGAAGTTTTAGAAGACGTTACTAGACATTGATTGGAAATATGTATTAATGGTTGTTTATTTATTTATTTTTTCCCTTCCTAATCAATTTCAAAAATAAGTTAAGTCTTTGTAATATGTAATAGTGTCATATAGCATCCCTATTTTAAAAATCCATACTTGATACAATTTTATATTATATATTACAGTATTTATGGATTTATTTAATCATATTTTTATTTATTTATGGATTTATATTAGGAAGTAATGTAGAGTTACTTTATAGTTAAGTCTTTATATAATTTTTAATGTTATAATATACTATGACCCAAATTTAATCTCAAATTTTATATTTATAAACTTTTTTTTTATATTTCATTACACGACTGGTTTTAATCGCATATTGTTTTAGATAAGCTATCAAATATATATATATATATATATATATATATATATATATATATATATATATATATATATATATATATATATATACACAGTGCCTTGTGAAAGTATTCAACCCCCTTGAACTTTTCATCCTTTGGCCACATTTCAGGGTTCAAACATAAGGATATAAAATTTTAATTTTTTGGTGAAGAATCAACAACAAGTGGAACACAATTGTGAAGTGGAACGAAATTTATTGGTTATTTTAAACTTTTGTAAGAAATAAAAAACTGAAAAGTGGGGCGTGCAATATTATTCGGCCCCTTTACTTTCAGAGCAGTAAACTCACTCCAGAAGTTCAGTGAGGATCTCTGAATGATCCAATGTTGTCCTAAATGACTGATGATGATAAATATAATCCACCTGTGTGTAATCAAGTCTCGGTATAAATGCACCTGCTCTGTGATAGTCTCAGGGTTCTGTTTAAAGCGCAGAGAGCATCATGAAGACCAAGGAACACACCAGGCAGGTCTGTGATACTGTTATGGAGAAGTTTAAAGCCGGATTTGGATACAAAAAGATTTCCCAAACTTTAAACATCCCAAGGAGCACTGTGCAAGCGATCATATTGAAATGGAAGGAGTATCAGACCACTGCAAATCTACCAAGACCCAGCCGTCCCTCTAAACTTTCATCTCAAACAAGGAGAAGACTGATCAGAGATGCAGCCAAGAGACCCATGATCACTCTGGATGAACTGCAGAGATCTACAGCTGAGGTGGGAGAGTCTGTCCATAGGACAACAATCAGTCGTACACTGCACAAATCTGGTCTTTATGGAAGAGTGGCAAGAAGAAAGCCATTTCTCAAAGATATCCATAAAAAGTATCGTTTAAAGTTTGCCACAAGCCACCTGGGGGACACACCAAACATGTGGAAGAAGGTGCTCTGGTCAGATGAAAACAAAATCGAACTTTTTGGCCACAATGTAAAACAATATGTTTGGCATAAAAGCAACACAGCTCATCACCCTGAACACCATCCCCACTGTCAAACATGGTGGTGGCAGCATCATGGTTTGGGCCTGCTTTTCTTCAGCAGGGACAGGGAAGATGGTTAAAATTGATGGGAAGATGGATGGAGCCAAATACAGGATCATTCTGCAAGAAAACCTGTTGGAGTCTGCAAAAGACTTGAGACTGGGACGAAGACGAAGATTTATCTTCCAACAAGACAATGATCCCAAACATAAAGCAAAATCTACAATGGAATGGTTCACAAATAAACGTATCCAGGTGTTAGAATGGCCAAGTCAAAGTCCAGACCTGAATCCAATCGAGAATCTGTGGAAAGAGCTGAAAACTGCTGTTCACAAACGCTCTCCATCCAACCTCACTGAGCTCGAGCTGTTTTCCAAGGAAGAATGTCAAGAATTTCAGTCTCTCGATGTGCAAAACTAATAGAGACATACCCCAAGAGACTTGCAGCTGTAATCGCAGCAAAAGGTGGAGCTACAAAGTATTAACTTAAGGGGGCCGAATAATTTGCCACGCCCCACTTTTCAGTTTTCTATTTTTTCAAAAGTTTAAAATATCCAATAAATTTCGTTCCACTTCATGATTGTGTCCCACTTGTTGTTGATTCTTCATCAAAAAATGTAAATTTTATATCCTTATGTTTGAAGCCTGAAATGTGGCAAAAGGTTGAAAAGTTCAAGGGGGCCGAATACTTTCGCAAGGCACTGTGTATATTATCCTTAAATTTAGTCCTCTCTTTGTATATAATACCAAGTATATTGTTATATGAGGTTAGTCATTTCAACTATATACAGCTCTATTCGTTCTAGATTAGCTAACTAATATACATCATGTTTAAATTAGTCCTTTTTCTTATATATTATTAAATACGTTTATTATTATTCTTCCAAATTATAATGAGGATTTTAGTAACTACTAATAGCAGTTCATCTTCTTTCTCCTATTATATAGTACCTATAGCGCTTAACGCAGAGGATAGTCACCTCTGCGCAAGCTTTAAGCATCTATATACACGTAGTGGGCTTTAAACACAAACAGTGTCTTTGATATGAACTGCGCATGCGCATTATCCTAACCCGCGAAATCCCCGAGCAGGGACACTGAACACTCATATAAAAAGGAGATCCCTGTCAGTACAAGCCCCCAGGCTATACTACATATTGATAAGCTGCCTATTGAGGTAAGGCACTGTTATTTTTTATATTTCTTTACTTTTATCGATCCCAGTAAACTCCCTTAGGATTGCAAGTAGGAGTTAATTTAAACAAGGTCTGAGTTGAATGTAGAAGTTTGAATTTGATCCATGGAAACAGTATGTTTAATTTAAACATATCTTTAAACGGGATCATGATGTAGATCATATGCAAATTAGTATAAGTCCTTTTAAATGAGCCATTACATTTTATTTTAAAATAGGACTATAATGTAGACCATACAAAAGTAAAAATAAATTATTGTTTTTTTCTTTATTGGTATTTTTTTCTTTATTGGCAATCTAATATCATTTAAGATTTAATGTTCAATTCTATGTTTTTAATCACTGTCAAAGCCTGCTATATGTGACACTTGAGACTATATGTTTTTTAGATTAGTAAGATTACATGTCATTTATATATTTTTTGTCAAGATTGGTATTTATTGCAAAGTACGTGAGACTCTTGAGTCAATATGTGATGTATGGTGTTTTAATTGTCTTTTGGAATATCAAGTAATGATACACTTTTACTATATATTCCTTATCATTTATTATTTATTTTTGTGTTATTGGATACAGTTTATTGTATGCACTTGATAAAGGGAGGTATATCCCGAAACGCGTTGTGATTTTTAACTCATAAAAGGAACCTATCTATATGATCGTGTATCCCGCCCTTTGAAGCGCAAGCCTTCTCCTTCCATTTTTCCTGGGTGTTCCACCCTGACCAGTTGTGATTCAAAGCAATCAGTCAGATTATTGTATGTTGCTTGAGTAGTTTTTTGCCTCTCACCATAATAAGATGACAGTTTTCCACCAGTTTGGAGTCAAGAGGAAGTTTGCAGTAAGTCGCTCTACGGTGCACTAGGCTGTCATCTCAGATGGTGTAGGGCAAAGCCCCAGTAAAAACAGTAGCTTGAAAGAGGGTAGTAGTAGAGATGGAATTAACAGTAGAACATGTAAGGAGCCTTCCTGTTATCTGAGTAAAGTCTCGCAGTTAATTACAAAGAGTATGGAATTAGTGGTGCCAGGAGGAGTTGTTGAGGAGTCAAAGGCACAGGGTGTCAATCCAGGTCAGCAGATTCTCTAGTAGCTGGTAGCAGTTTCAAATGTACGAAGGTGAAGGTGAGAAGTCCCCCTGATGGTAGATATAGAGTCCCAAGAGTCCGTATAGAGTCCCAAGAGAGCTGTGCCAGGAGGAAGCAACCAGAGGGTTATGTATCCATGTGCGCCCCAGAAAGCTTATAAGTGGGAGTTTGTCAGCCAGGGGGTGGATATATGCTCCAGGGGGAAGTAGAGGGATCCTATAATGCTAGGATGAGATCTGGAGCACAGACCCAGCCAAAAATACAGTTAGTACATGCAGCGATGCTGCTTGAGGAGAGGCAAGTGCAGGTACCAATCAATTGATCTACCGGTATTTTATGAGGGAGAAGGAGCCAGGCAGTTGCCAGCAGGAGGTTGACTCACCACTGTGTTGTTGCAGCAGTAGATGGCAGCAGCAGAGTTGCGAGGACAGAGCCTCCAAGATGGCGGGCAGCGCCTATCAACAGTGGACTGCCAGAACCGGAGAGGGCAGCGGCAGACTCCGTGATGGTAAGAGCCACTGGTGGTTGTTTAGATCCCTCAGCAGCTTCTCCGGGTGTTTAGGCAGTCTGGCAGGTGGAGAGAAGTGACGGTCCCTGCCGGCAAAGATGGTGGCTTCTCGGGCAGTGTGAGTAGGCCACACAAGTTGTGCTGTGACTGTGCACTGGCAAAAAGTTTACATTTTGCCCCTGAGAAATGGACTGGGATTTGGGTGAAAGCCCTGGGGCACTCAGTAGAAGATAAGTCGCAGGATGTCAAAGATATGCAGCATATAGAAGAGTACAAGCTCGCACGTCCTCTCTCTATGCCGGCAACCCACGCTCCCCCTCCCTATCAACTATTCTAATCCCCCCACCACAATGCACTTCTCTACCCACCACGGTATCCTGTCCCTTCTCTGACCTATCTACCCCTATATCTGCTTGGCCCTCCCCTGCATTCCTAGTTTAAATGCTCCGCCACCCCTGCTAGAATTCTCTCCCCCAGCACAGCAGACCTCCTTCCATTCAGGTGTAAGTTATCTGTGGAAAGCAGATTGTACCCCAGTGAAAAGGCAGTCCACTGCTCTAGGAACCCAAACCCTTCTTTCCTGCACCAAGACTTGAGCTATGCATTTAACTCCCTAAGCTCCTGCTGCCTTTCCTGTGTAGCACATGGCACAGGCAGCATTCCAGAGAATACAACATTGGAGGTCTTTTCCTTCAGCTTTGGAGCCTAGTTCTCTAAATTTATTCTTAAAGAGCCTGTACTTACCATTTATTCTGTTATTGGTACCCACCCGTTCTACCACATGCCGAACCCTGACACCAGGATGACAGCAAACCATTCAGTTGATGCGGTCCTGGTGACAAATTATTCTATCCATCTTCCTGATTATAGAATCATCTATATCCACTAACTGCCTTGTCCTACCTACACTACTGTCCCCCCTACCACTACTAGTTGGACTGATCTCCTGGCTGTTAGGGAGAGCAGTATCCATTAGGGCTGCCATTTCTGACACTGATATCTTCACCATCACTAAATTTTGTTTGGATGAACAGAAACAGGAGTAGCCTTCTTTATCTTGGATTCCCTTCCACCCCTTCTCTCTGTATTAACTCAGCTCCTTGCCTGGTCTTCCTGATGTCCCTCCAGCTCTCCAACTTCAATATCTAACCCACTGACTGCTTGCTCAGTCAGCTGCATGCTCTGCTCAAGATTGTCAATCGCCTTCAGCATTGCATTCAGCTCTTCCAGATCTTTAATTCAAGCTTCCAGATGGGCAACATGCTCACATCTGCCACATTGGTAATCACCCTGGAACTCTCGCTCCAGTAGTGAATACATATAACATACTGTGCACTGAAGTAAATGGCCAAGCTTGCTAGCCATTATCCAAATTACAATAAACAGTAAAGTAGTTAACTAGAATAAGTTACTTACAGGTATGTTCGCTCCTGCTCTTCAATTCCGCTTTTTAACGCCACTTATACAGCAGCCACTTGTGAAACAAGCCCAATGTGAGCAAGCTCAGTGATTCCTTAGCTTCTATTTAAACCACCTGGGCACAATAACCCCTCCCCTCAATTAGGTGCAAAGAAAAGGGGAAAAAAAGATTTTAAATTGTGTCAGTAGTTCTACCAGAAACTGCACACAGCAAAGAAAGTTGCTATACTCAACGTACAATCAATGTACAATCACTCAAACTGTCCACCAAATCACACTCAATACAACAAACTCCGCTTTTTAACTCCACTTGCTAGCCATTATCCAAATTACAATAAACAGTAAAGTAGTTAAATAGAATAAGTTACTTACAGGTACTGTATATCCTTTGCATTTACTCAAAAGAAAAATATTTTATGATTTTGTCAATTATTGTACTAAGAGCAGTCTGTCAACAAAGTGGCAGATGAAACCTGCAAAAGCTTAGACTTGAACTGAATGATAATGGAGTGAAATATATCCTCTTAGGTAGTAAATTAATAAGAAGATATCTACACATGAAAAATCTATTGTAAACACTTTTTTCTTACTAAAATTGCTACTTAAATCATCCAATGTATAATAAAAAAGAAAAGACTAATACAGTAAATATATGATTGCATACTGTATTTGTGGACTGAATGGACACAGCAAGTTGCATAGTGCAACAACTCATCATCTAACACTATAATTACAGTATATATTATATTATAAACATGGATTTTAGAGGTTTAAGTATTTCCCTGAATGTTGTGCATTTTATTAAGACACATTTAAAATACAGTACTGCAAAACAAGATGAGTGATAACATTCCTTATCTAATACTGCACTCCATTAACACCAAAAAATTCCACTTTTTCAGCATTAAAGCATCCTTAGACGATATTTTTTATCCCCACCATGCTTGACAGATGGTGTCAAAAAATTCTTGAACACTTTTTCTGTGCGCCGCAAATGTTCTTCTCTGTTCTTTAAGAATCTTCAATTTAGATTTGTCAGTCTATAATACTTTTCTTCAGTTATCCTTCATCCAATATCTGGACTCTTTTGCCCATTTAACCTTTTTTTTAAATGATCTAGTCTCAAAAATGGATTTGAAATTCTGCCAAGGGGACAAGCATCCTGTAGTTGCTTCCTCACTGATAGCAACCTTTAATTCTATGTAACTCTATGATAATGCTGAGACGCAAAACTCATTACATGTCACACACCAATGAAGTCCTGCAAACCCCATTTATTAACATATAATTGTGTCATTCGAGTTCTTGTCATATTGTCCATTATTTTACTGTAAAAAGTGCACAGCATACTGTGCTACTTTTTCTGACATTTATATTGAAATCGTCAATGAATGTTCCTAATAGATGCGAACAAAGGAGGGGGGCCCAGATAGCACAGGGACCCTTTGCTTTCATTTTTCACCTCTGCCTGAAACCATAGAAGACCTAACAGCATATGCGATGCAGCTCTTTAAATTCTGAAAATTCTTACTATTGTTCTGCTCCACATCTAAGTTTACTATGAATAGCATATACAGTGGCGAAAAAAAGTATTTAGTCAGCCACCAATTGTGCAAGTTCTCCCACTTAAAAAGATGAGAGAGGCCTGTAATTGACATCATAGGTAGACCTCAACTATGAGAGACAAAATGAGAAAACAAATCCAGAAAATCACATTGTCTGATTTTTAAAGAATTCATTAGCAAATTATGGTGGAAAATAAGTATATGGTCAATAACAAAAGTTCATCTCAATACTTTGTTATATATCCTTTGTTGGCAATGACAGAGGTCAAATGTTTTCTGTAAGCATTCACAAGGTTGGCACACACTGCTGGTCTGTTGGCCCATTCCTCCATGCAGATCTCCTCTAGATCAGTGATGTTTTGGGGCTGTCGCTTGGCAACACGGACTTTCAACTCCCTCCAAAGGTTTTCTATGGGGTTGAGATCTGGAGACTGGCTAGGCCACTCCAGGACCTTGAAATGCTTCTTACGAAGCCACTCCTTTGTTGCCCTGGCAGTGTGCTTGGGATCATTGTCATGCTGAAAGACCCAGCCACGTTTCATCTTCAATGCCCTTGCTGATGGAAGGAGGTTTGCACTCAAAATCTCACGATACATGGCCCCATTCATTCTTTCATGTACACGGATCAGTAGTCCTGTTCCCTTTGAAGAGAAACAGCCCCAAAGCATGATGCTGCCACCCCCATGCTTCACAGTAGGTATGGTGTTCTTTGGATGCAACTCAGCATTCACTCTCCTCCAAACACGACGAATTTTTGTTTCTACCAAACAGTTCTACTTTGGTTTCATCTGACCATATGACATTCTCCCAATACTCTTCTGGAACATCCAAATGCTCTCTAGCAAACTTCAGATTGGCACGGATATGTACTGGCTTAAGCAGGGGGGCACGTATGGCACTGCAGGATCTGAGTCCCTGGCGGCGTAGTGTGTTACTGATGGTAGCCTTTGTTACGTTAGTCCCAGCTTTCTGCAGGTCATTCACTAGGTCCCCCCATGTGGTTCTGGGATTTTTGCTTTGTTCTTGTGATCATTTTGACCCCACGGGGTGAGATCTTGCGTGGAGCCCCTGATGGAGGGAGATTATCAGTGGTCTTACATGTCTTCCATTTTCTAATTATTGCTCCCACAGTTGATTTCTTCACACCAAGCTGTTTGCCTATTGCAGATTCAGTCTTCCCAGCCTGGTGCAGGTCTACAATTTTGTTTCTGGTGTTCTTCCACAGCTCTTTGGTCTTCACCATAGTGGAGTTTGGAGTGTGACTGTTTGAAGTTGTGGACAGGTGTCTTTTATACTGATAACAATTTCAAACAGGTGCTATTACTACAGGTAATGAGTGGAGGACAGAAGAGCCTCTTAAAGAAGAAGTTACAGGTCTGTGAGAGCCAGAAATCTTGCTTGTTTGACCAAATACTTATTTTCCACCATAATTTGCAAATAAAGTCTTAAAAAATCAGACAATGTGATTTTCTAGATATGTTTTCTCATTTTGTCTCTCATAATTGAGGTCTACCTATGATGTCAATTACAGGCCTCTCTCATCTTTTTAAGTGGGAGAACTTGCACAATTGGTGGCTGACTAAATACTTTTTTCTCCCACTGTAATATACCCTTAGGCCTAGACTACCCTAAAAAAAAAAAAAGACTCAGGGACATAATCTTGAAGAATTTTACAGTAAAAGAAGATATTTTTAAAGTAGCACTTGAAAAGTCTCCAATTCCCTTTTCAACCTAGTTATACATATTTTGGGGCAAGGCTTCAGCCTGAAAAGGCAAAAACGGCAAGATTTAACATCACCTCTACATAAAGTCACCTCCTTGAAATGGATAGACACACGTGTACAAAATTGTTGGTACCCCTTGTTTAATGAAAGAAAAACCCACAATGGCCCTGAAAAAAACAGCCCTGTCCCTGATATCTTTATGCTAACATTTCTATGATCGCTATACTTGAAAATATAGAACCAGTCGGGCAAAATCAGAACCAGAAGAACAGTCAAAGGCAAAGGTCCGTATAATCAGAGAAACAGTATAACGTTAGCACATTATAAGAGACTAATAGCAAGTACCCATGAGAGGACTAATGGGCTGTATATAGCAATCCTGGAATCCGCCCGAGATATGATAGGAAGGCAAGTTGTCAATCAAAGAGCAACAGACGTAAACTCTTAGCAGACCAGAGGGAACTCAGAGTACTGGCTGGATTGATGCACTGCAACGAACTCTCAGCTGTGTCACAACAGAATACAACAGGAGGCCCTGGAGCAGGGAATCATAAGTGGACATGCCTCCTGCACAGTAGCATGTGGCCGGAGGATAGCTCAGAAGTCCGAACGGGCGCATACGTTAGAGTACCCCCCCCCTTTTACGAGGGACCTCTGGACCCTCACCAGCTAGACCAGGTGTTGAGGGTTTTGATGATGGAACAGGCTAATGAGATGCGGAGCATGAAGGTCTTTGCCATAGACCCATGTCCACTTCTCAGGGCCATAACCCTTCCAAGTATTGGATAGAATTATCTACCAAACGAGAATCCACTATTTTCTCCACCTCGTACTCCAGTTCCCCCTGAACAACAGGCACTGGTGGGCCAGATGATACCCTAAAGCGCAGATTCCTAGTGGATAACCATGTTTGATCTCCCACTTTGTATTCTGGGCCAGGTAAGCGTCTTTTATTTAACCAACATTTCTGATACTCTTGGGCTTTAAGATTGGAGGAGTGTTCCCAATCTTTAATAGCCGAGACCTTGAGTGGATCCATACAAAAAGAGTCAGGAGTAATGACATCAGATTTTCGATCAAATACATTGTGAAAATCAGACAGAAAATCAGGTAAGACTGTCTCCTCCGTCTCCTCAGTGACACAAGCTAAAGTGTGCAAAGCAATGTAATGAGATGAGCACTGATCTTCCCATTTTACCAACTCTATTTTAGATCAATCAAAAATAGGGTTATGGAGGTCTAACCACGGGAGCCCTAAAATAATATCAGAAGACAGATCCTCCATAACAAAAAATCTTATGGCCTCAGAATGTGTAGAACCCACTTGCAAAGAGATTAAGGGGGTCTTGAATTGGATCATACCCCTGGTCAGTGGGGCAAAATCCACTCCAGTAACCAACAGAGGAGTATCCAGTAACAAAGGTTTAATGCCTAAAGCTGAAATATATGAAAATTCAACAAGAGTCCACTAGGGCCTGGTCAGAAACTGAGCTGTCCCCAAAGGACAGAGACACAGATACCAGCATTTTATTGCAAATTACAGAAGATACCTGGTTCCTGAGTGGTTCTTCCGACTACCACTCACGCACTGAATTTTTTCCACCATTGTGTGGGGTTTGATAGAACAGTCTCGGATGAGATGACCCGGTTTACCACAGTACTGACAGAGGTTGTTCTGGAGACGATGCTCTCATCTAGTCTTGGCGTCCACAGTTCCCAGTTGCATGGGTTCATCCCCAGGAATGATAGGGGGAATAGTAGATCTTTTAGGAGAGAGAGAGGAAGAGACAGAAGACTGAGAGGTATCAGGCCCTACTCTCTCTTTAAGATTTTCCCAAAGTCTACGATTATTATTATCATTTATTTATTTATATAGCACCATTAATTCCATGGTGTTTTAGATTTGAGGATTTACATACGGTACACAAGATATACAAAACAGATAATACTAACAGTGACCAACTGGCACAGTGGGATAGAGGGTCCTGCCCGCAAGGGCTTACAATCTATGAGGGAAGAGGGATAGAGACAGAAAGTGGGGGTAGATGCTGTTCAGGTGGTGGTGTGGTTACAGTAGCGTTATTGGAGGTTGTAGGCCTTCCTGAATAGGTGAGTCTTCAGGGCCTTCTTGAAGCTTGTGACTGTGGGGGACAGTCTGATGTGTCTTGGTAATGAGTTCCAGAGTATGGGGATGCATAGAAGTCTTGGAGATGTTTGTGTGAAGAGCGGATAAGAGCAGTGCGGAGTAGGAGGTCTTTGGAGGATCGGAGGTTACATGTGGGCAGGTAGCGGGAGATTAGGTCGGAGATATATGGAGGGGACAGGTTGTGGATGGCTTTGTATGTCAGCGTTAGTAGTTTGAACTCTATTTGCTAGGCAACGGGTAGCCAGTGAAGGGATGGCA
Organism: Leptodactylus fallax; assembly: GCA_947044405.1. NCBI lineage: Eukaryota > Metazoa > Chordata > Amphibia > Anura > Leptodactylidae > Leptodactylus > Leptodactylus fallax. Next base: position 12,841,734 of record CAMRHE010000008.1, on the reverse strand, counting down.
TAGGGGAGTGGCCGATGAAGAATGAGGGGAGAGGTGTATTAAGCGAGCAGCACAGTTTAAGGTGGACTGGAGGGGGGTGAGAGTGTTAGTTGGGAGGCCATGGAGAAGGGTGTTACAGTAGTCTAGACGGGAGATTATGAGGGCGTGGACTAGCATCTTTGTAGTTTTAGGGGTGAGGAAGGAGCGTATTCGATGAATGTTCTTGAGTTGGAGGCGGCAGGAGGTGTCGAGGGTTTTAATATGCGGCTTGAAGGATAGGTCAGAGTCTAAGGTTATCCCAAGGCAGCGGACCCGTGGGACTGGGGTGAGTGTGGTTCCGCTGACTTTAATAGATGGGTCAGGTAGAGGGACCGTGCGAAGAGGGGTGAAGATTATGAACTCCGTTTTCTCCATGTTAAGTTTGAGAAAACAGGAGGAGAGAAAGGAGGCTACAGCTGTTAGACATTCTGGGACTCTGGACAACAGAGAGGTAATGTCTGGTCCAGAGAGATATATTTGGGTGTCATCAGCATAGCAATGGTAACAGAAACCATGGGATTCTATGAGTTGGCCAAGGCCAAGGGTGTAGATGGAGAACAGGAGGGGTCCTAGGACGGAGCCTTGGGGGACACCTACAGAAAGAGGGTGTGGCGAGGAGGTGGTGTGCGAGTAGGAGAAGCTGAATGTGCAGTTGGTGAGGTATGAGGAGATCCAGGAAAGGGCCAGATCTGAGATGCCAAGGGATGAGAGCGTTTGTAACAGGAGGGAATGGTCGACTGTGTCAAAGGCAGAGGAGAGGACGCTTGGCTTTGGCAGTTAGAAGGTCATTAGTGGCCTTGGTTAGGGCAGTTTCTGTGGAGTGATGACGATCAATACGGACGGCCAAAGTCATCCTCAAGAGTATGGTGATCTGGGTTACCTACCCAGACCTTCTTTAACTGATCATGCAGGCCTTGTTTAAAGCCTTTAAAGCAGCCTCCTGCACCGTAGCATGCGGCCGGAGGATGGCGCAGAACTCCGAACGGGCACGGACGTTACAGCTAGCACAAGAAATTATTCTCCATGCCTCCACATATAAACAGCAGCTAATGACCCTTAGCCTTCAAATACATAAAAAAAGTAAGTCAGTTGTGAGAATATTGTCAGCAAGTTCTCCCTCAAGCTGACTTTAGGGAACCTTTTCTATCTGATATACTATCACACTACTTTTTTCCCCAAGCCAGAATCATATTTTAGGTTAGTCCTCTCTCTACATGATGAATGATGAATGTTATTAAATATAACAAAACCACTTTTTTCTTTGCCTAACTTTTCCTTACAAAAACTCTTTAGGTTTAACATTGCCCAAAACCTATTGGAACTAATCAAATTTGATTTTTGTTTCTAATGAGAATAATCTCAAATGGCATAATTTGAGAATGAACTTCCCAATGACCCTAATAATCTCTATTAGAGACAAGTGAATCATTTTGACATCAATAAAATACTTAATAAATTTCCAAAAAGTTTCATATTTCATTGAATCCAAACTTTTCTTCAGATTCATTCTGCATAAATTGCTCAAAATGACAGCTGCGATTTCACAGATCAGAAATTTTAATTCTTCTATTCCCTATTTCTTTTTATATATATAAAAAATAAATGTTAAGCTTTACTATTCATGAATGGGAAACTTTAGGCTCTATTTGTGCTAATAGGCCTGAGAGTTAAAATTTATTATTTAAGCCTACAGTTTGAGGGTCTTTAGTTCTCTCAATTGTGCTATCAGCTACCAAATGGACGAGATTAATTAACAGGAAATCGCTTACCAATTTCTTTCAAAGGACTGTAAATAATATAAAAGAAATTCAACTATTTGCAAGAATTGTCTTCAGTCTTGAGTACGAGGACAATTCACTAGAATGGTCTCACTGAAACCACACAATGTAATGTATGATACTAGGAATAACACCATTTTCTTCCCAGCATTCAGTTACTTTTATAGTGTGTGAACCTCTGAAGATTTTTTTTTTCTGGTGTTCAGACGAAGAGGTCCTATGGTTCGTTTCATTTCAAACTTGACGTTATGAAGCTTGACGTGACCATGTCAGCTCTGTCATCCAAAAAATGTTAAAATTTTTTTATAGGTGTCAGAATATGGTGCCCCCTTGCAAACACAAAAAAATTACATAAATTTGGTATCACCGTAAATGTAAGAAAAGTTATATTTGCCTGAGTGATCGCAACAAAAACGAAAGCTGGACAAAATATTACATGTACCCGAAAAGGTGCCATATAAAAATATATATCTAAGTTGAATATGTTGACTGAAAAATAATAACAGTTATGAATTAGAAATTGAAAAGTGAAAAAGTTCACAGCAGTGCTGAATGGATTCAAAAATGATTGCAACTTCTAGGCATATGGCAAATGTTAAATATTAACTAAATTGGTGGTGTGGGAAACTACAAGCAGAATAGCAGAAATTTTGAATATTCCCAATATTTGAAATTCCTGTAAATTTCACATTTTTAATAAACACAAAGTATAATGACCAAAATTATCATTAACATAAAGTATACTTTGTCATGAGAAAACAGTCTCAGAATCACTTGAATGAATAAATGCATGGTAAAGTTATTATTCCTTTTGCACAATATAATGTATGTGTATCTGTATTTGATAAGCAAACTGCAATTTACCTCATTAACATGAATGTTTTATTCATATTAAAGTCAGGTCTACAAATGCAAAATGTAGCCTTCATAATGTTTTGATTGCAAAGTGTTTGATGAATGATTGCTTTATTGCATGCTTACATCTCTGAGTACTTTCTAAGTGAAGCAATATGGTAATATATTCATCAACACAAGACAGATATTTTGGATAGTTCACAAAGCAGGAATCAAAATATTAAAGCATCAGAAGTGTTATAAAATCTGTTTATGTTGCCTTAAAAGTATACAAATATTTTATGGAAAATAATTTGTGCAATATTTTTTTTATATGTACAGTATGCAAATGTAGCTTTTGCCATCTTGTCCGCAGGTTAGTTTGTGAAATAGCACACCTGCAACTCAATTCTTTCTTCCACTTCCACTTCCCTCTGCAGGTGATGCCTCAGTGCTATGAGAGGGGAAGATGTAGAAGATGGCTAGTGGAAAAAGCTGCCAGGGCCACTTGATTTAAATTGCCAGTGACCATTGCCTTCACCAATGTGCACTTCCATCACAGTGATAAAATCACTTATTGTGCTAGGAAAGGATCCCTGATATTAACCCCATGAGTCCTGCCATTAACCCCTCCTGCAGGGACTAAGGAATCAGTTCACTAGAAAAGGCTACTGATGGCAATCATCCGATGATCATGTCTAACCCTTATATAGTGCTAAACCCACTGTACTATATATAATGCCCCTCCCCAGGTGTGCCCCCATTTGTAAGTTCTAGTGATCCCCATGCCCCCCCTCGACTGAATCACCTTAAGACATGCTCCTTTTTGGAGCACAGCTGAGGGGCTAAAGGGGAAATTTCTGTATAATGTACTAATGGGGGCACTGTTTCTTTAGTACTGTATAAGGGTTACTTGTGGTCATCGGTTGATGCAGGGACTCCAGTGATGGAAGCTCTTATTGCAGAAAGCAAGCCTTTATGAATACACAGTCATCGCTCATTCCCAGGACATAGCGCGCAAAAGAGGCAGTTGGAGGGGGTGATGTCATATCAGTGGATAAATCAACTCTCACTACACTGAGTGGCACAGGCGGGAGATGGCAGGGTCTGAAGGCTAACCATCAGAGCACCAAATGCCTCTTTTATCACTGCAGTGTAACATGGTGGTGATAGTTGAATATGCTTGGGGGAGCTGGTAGACTTCCTTTAACTCATAGTAGCTGTTTTTATAATATTAACTGAATGCAATGTTATCACCATCTCAACTATACTTCTCAGCCTTGTTGCACTAAAGTACCCTATGATTAAAAAAAAAAAAACACAACTAACACACTGTTTTGAAACAAATTAGTAGCAAAGTATACAGCCTAAACATATTACAAATATTACACATTCAACATACTGAAGGTATGCCTGATGGGCACACTATTCATATATGGAGAATTTGCCATATGATAATTCCAAATTTAGTGTTAACCTAATCTTACCTTTCTGATCTTGCATGTGTCAATATGAATGGGAATCTCTGGTATGAAACTCATTTAATTATTTCTAATGGATTTCCTAAACTAATAAAAAAATTGCTGACCTTTAATTATTATTATTTAATTTAATTATTTTGTACATTCAAAAAGATAATTTCCTTACTATAATAGTAGAAAGCATATGTTCTTATTTTATTGTATTTCCCTTGATGTCTAGAGGTTTGCACATCAACGCAAATATAATGATGACAATGTTTACAAAAAAATATTATTCAAGCTAAAGCAAAATATGAGAGCTAATTGCTTGTGCCTATGCCTACATAGTGAACTAAAATGTATTTCATGTAGCAAAGCAAGAACCACGATTAGTAATTAAAATCCAAGAGAATACTTGCTACTGCTAATATTCCTAGTAAAAATGTAAAAGTACTAAAAATAATCACCCAAGACATTTGTACTTAACTAAACTAACAGTTACATAATATATTTCTCAGAATATTTTATAATATCTCATTATGAAATATTTATCAAAGTTATTGAAAGCATGCTGTAGTTGCACATGAGTAGAAACCATTATCGGACTTTCTGTAAATGTCCTTCTGATTCCTTGGTAGCAGCCACTATTTAGAAACAAGATATTATTTGTCACTTGTGTTGATTTATGGCACCTTTCATGGTTCTCAGTACATAGAAATTATATATTTATTCTCATTTAATGGCTGTATATCCAAGGTGCCTTTCAATGTATTGAAATAACCTTTTCAATATTTAGTAGTAGTATTCAGCCTATGGGAACTTTTCAGTCAGTAACCATAGATGAATTATAAATTATTAATGTCTGCAATAGACATATAACTTTGAAATCCCACCAGATGTTATGTCTGTGCAAAGTATAACGCTCTCATATTTTAAGGTATAAGAATAAAAGAAATATCTTCATCTAACATAATTAGCATGAGAGTTAGCCTTTAACACCAGGACATCTTTCTAGTAAATAGAATAAGCCAATTTGATTGGTATATTCTTTGAATATGAGTGAATCTATCAGACTGATGTTTTTTTTTTTTTTTTTTTTTTTTTTTTTTTAATTTGCGGTGAATCTCAGATCGGGAGGCCCATGGATATTCTGAAAAAACATAGATCACATAGTGAAGATCGAAAATTGATACAACTCATCTTGCAAAAATACAAGCCCTCACACAGATAGAGTAAATCAAAAGAACATTTTTAAAGTTGTGCTTGTTTGAATGTGGCAATAACAAAAAGTTTAAAAAAAATCACCCCTTCATTAAAGCCAAAAATAGTACAATCTTTAATGAGGGCCTATCACCACTACTGACTGTAAATAAAATAATAATTTAAAAAAAAAGGTTAAAAATCTCAAATATTAAGAAAATGAAAACTAAATGTCTGTATTATGGCAAAAAAACCCCGAAAAAACTGTACATTATGGCACATTATGGTTAGACAGGCAAACAGCAAAACAGCAGCAGTGGCATCCTCTCCACTGTCAGCAAAGACAGTTCTGTTCATTGACACACTGGCATCAGCTAGAGATATGTGAAAATTCTCATTCACAAATGTAGTGTTTTCCACACTTGTGGTGGATGCGCATTTGCTGATGTGTGTCAAGTTAGCTCTGCAGATAAAAATACTGTTCCGTCATGTAAAGGTTAGCAAGCTGAATTTAAATTAGATTTGAATTTATTTGACATTCAATTTGCTTGTCTCCTCATCTTTTATTACAGCTGCATCTCAATAAATTAGAATATCTTTGAAGCGTTTATTTCTTTCAGTAATTAAATTAAAAAAGTGACCTCCTATATTTTCTAGATTCTTTACACACAGAGTGTTCTATTTCAAGTGTTTTATTTCTGTAAATGTTGATTATGGATTACAAGTAATGAAAACCCAAATCTAAGAAAATTTTAATATTGTAAAAAAGTTCAGTATTGTAAATTCAGTGTGTCACCTGCCAAGGTTTCCTAAGCCTTTAAATGGTCCCTCAGTCTGGTTCAGTAGGACACACAATCATGGAAGACGCTGATTATGAATTGAATTACTGAAATGAATGAACGTTTCAAAGATATCCATTTTCATGGATCCCTTATACATTGCAGTGTATGAAGGGACCACTAAAAACAAACAAAAATAGAACATGACCTATGTTGTAATGGACCTTCAAGATATCAATTATGTAAATAGACCCATTCACAGACAGTAAAATTAAATCGGCTGTGTGACAGCCATTAAAAAAAACAAACGTCAGACAGCTGATATTCACTCATAGCCAATATTTACTTGATATTCATGTGAATATAGGGTTACTATTGGATTAATTAATTTACTGCTGAGTATGTTTTTAATTCACTTAAATTGAAATTTAAGATATATGTCATTTAAATTAGCTTGTTCCTTATGTTTGGATTGCACTACGTTTTATAGCCTTGCACATTGGTACTGCAGGACTTATTACAACCCCAATTCCAATGAAGTTGGGACGTTGTGTAAAACATAAATAAAAACAGAATACGCTGATTTGCAAATCCTTTTCAACCTATATTCAATTGAATACACTACAAAGACAAGATATTTAATGTTCAAACGGATAAACTTTATTGTTTTTTTAACAAATATTCACTCATTTTGAATTTGATGCCTGCAACACATTCCAAAAAAGCTGGGACAGGGGCAACAAAAGATTGGGAAAGTTGAGGAATGCTCAAAAAACACCTGTTTGGAGCATTCCAGAGGTTAACAGGTTAATTAGAAACAGGTGAGTGTCATGATTGGGTATAAAGGGAGCATCCCCGAAAGGCTCAGTCGTTCACAAGCAAGGATGGGGCGAGGTTCCCCACTTTATGAACAACTGCGTGAGCAAATAGTCCAACAGTTTAAGAAAAACGTTTGTCAACGTACAATTGCAAGGAATTTAGGGATTTCATCATCTACAGTCCATAATATCATCAAAAGATTCAGAGAATCTGGACAAATCTCTGCAAGTAAGCGGGAAGGCCGAAAACCAACATTGAATGCTCGAGACCTTCGATCTCTCAGGCGGCACGGCATTAAAAACCAACATCATTCTGTAACGGATATTACCACATGGACTCGTGAACACTTCAGAAAACCATTGTCAGTGAACACAGTTCGTCACTACATATACAAGTGCAAGTTTAAACCCTACGTTTCATAGTAAAAGAGTGCGGGTACTAGACTGACCTGCCTGCAGTCCAGACCTGTCTCCCATTGAAAATGTGTGGTGCATTATGAAGCGCAAAATACGACAACGGAAACCCTGTTGAGCAACTGAAGTTGTACATCAAGCAAGAATGAGAAAAAATTCCACCTACAAAGCTTCAACAATTCGTGTCCTCAGTTCCAAAAAGCTTATTGAGTGTTGTTAAAAGGAAAGGCAGTAACACAGGTAAAGGTAACACAGTGGTAAACATGCCCTTATGTTTTACACAATGTCCCGATTTCATTGTTTCTTTCCTCATCTTTACAAGTGCTCAAAAATATCTCTTTTTACCAATAGGTTTGGTGTTTAGAAAATGAAAATTCATTGGTCTTTTTTGTTCTTTTTTTTTGCTTACATCTTTTTATTACGCCAATAAAAAACATACAAACAGAATGAACAAGGCCACAGTAGAAATCTGGCTGTCTCATAAGTCAAAGGGATCAGTGCTTAGGGCATCTGTTGGGGTATGGGTGCAGTTCAGATAGGATTAAACAAGTGGTACTATTGCCTATCCATTTGCTCATCTGCATCATTTTGGCACTGTGCATGAAAAATCAATTGATTCATCATGTCATAGAAATGGTAAAGGCTGTCGTCAGTAGACCTGGCAGAGAGGGTTGTCCTGGTCAAACATATGGCCAGCAGACATCTGATCAGCTGAAGCTGTGTTAAGCTGGCTAAGGAGATTTTCCTTGTAATACCTCAATTTTGACTAACTACCACAAGTAGGAAAAAAAAAATCCCTCATTTTGTCTTTATAGTAAGGGTTTAAATTAATGGCTATGCAATAGTCCTCCCTTTGCTTGATGCTAACAATAAGCTTATCAGCACTTAAGCAGTAGATTATGCATCTTGCCATGCTCGCCAGTATGCCCAAGTACCCACTTGCATGGTTAGTCTTTGCCAGCATTGTTCTACATTTCTTTTTTTGCATGTTACATCATCCGTACAGGTTCCAGTCCTCTTCACTCAGTCACAGTTCCACCGCCTCTGCCAGCGTTACATTTCCAAGTTGCAGGAGGAAAATCAGTAGCAGCCAGTACAGTATCTGAAACATCATGAACCCCATTTTTTTTTCCATTGCAGCGTCTGACACCCACCAACTGCACAACCAAGTACAATTGTACCTAGACTGCTCCTTTAATCCGGCAGATAACTTGTGGAATTCTGGGCCAATAGATTACACCAGTGGCAATTACTTACCCAGTTTGCCATTGCAATTTTGTCTTGTCAAGCCTCAAGCATGATAGATGAGAGGGCGCTCAGCGCTGCCAGTCGTGGTGTTTTAAGGGATAGTTTGGGGCTTCTTTTTTTTTTTTTTTTTTTTAACAAAAAGCCAGTTCACACTGCCTGCCTTAAATTGTGCCACAATTAATATTTTTCTCCAAATCTTCAAATTATGTACTTGTCATCTTCACTGCCACATTGTTGGCATAATAAAAACAACAAAATCCCATGACTTGCAATACTACCATGTATCCAATTCTTTCCTTTTCAATTCTTTTCCTTTTTTCTTCAAATTCTGTAGTTGCCACTTACCTTTGCCACGCTGTTGGCATAATGGCGACAAAATACAACAAAAACACATAATTGCTTCTTCCAAAATCAACTCCATTGCAGAAAAATAAGGGTCAACACCGTAAATATTAAGCCTTTGCTTTGCCTAAACTAGATATACTTGTCAATGAAAGTTTAAAAATGTATTTAATAATTAAAATTGTGCTGTATACCATATAAACATCTAACTAAAAGATCTAAAACTATGGAAACAGCAAACTTTGTGAAAACCAAAATTTGTGTCAGCCTCAAAACTTTTGACCACAACTGTACTGCACATGGGACTTAGGATGTGACAGTAAAGAGTAACTATGATTCAACCGTCACACATCTGCACAAATGTTATAACCACCAGTTGTTAAGACTTATGGGATTCATACTCTCGGTATTATACTCCTAGTCACACACTTGTCACAGGCATAAAACAGGTTACTGTAACTATTAGCACAGTAGCATTCCAAGGGTAACATAGTTAAGTGATACATATAGAGCATATATAGAGTAGCAAGGAGCAAACATAGTAAGTGTAGAATTAATATACAAAAGTATAGTGCTTACAAGTAACAAAAATTAAAGGAAGAACAGACACACAAGATGGTGCAAAACAATTATCAAATAAAAAGGATAAAAACTGAAAAATTCAAAACCTGGTGATAAAGTCCTTATCTGGTCTCAGGGACATGGGCGGAGAGGGTACACAAATCCAATTGTAATGGGTTCCCAACTTGTGTCCCCATATTGCAATCGATAAGATATTATTATTATTATTGTTTATTTATATAGCACCATTAATTCCATGGTGCTTTACATTTGAGGATTTACATATGGTACACAAGACGTACAAAACAGATAATACTAACAGTGACCAACTGGCACAGTGGGATAGAGGGCCCCGCCTATAAGGGCTTACAATCTATGAGATACCAAAGTATAATAAGTGGAGGCCCCAGGGGAGGTGCAGAAACATAATAAGATGCCATGCTCCCTGCGTCCAGCAGTCCCACGGCATCTTCTTCTTCTTGCAAGTCTAAGTGTCATGTCATCAACGGACCCCATATGACTGCTAAGGAATGGGACATCAGCAGGGGCGTAACTATCGGGGTAGCAGCGGTAGCGGCTGCCACAGGGCCCGGGACATTAGGGGCCCCGGAGCCCTGTGGCAGATGCTACCGCGAACCCCACAAACCAGTAATGATCGCGGTCGCAGGGGGTGCGACCGCGAACGGACCCGGCAGGTTACGGAGCCAGTGGCCAGCTGGAGATGGCCGGGCCCCCGGACCATTATGATAGCAGTCGGGGAAAGCCTGGTTCCCCGACCGCTATACATACTGTTATTGGAAAGGGGCCCTGGCATATTGCAGGCCCCTTTCCAATAGATGGCAGGGCAGGGCACCCAGGGGATGTGACTGAAAATAATAAACACATATTCTCACCTCTCCTGGGCACAGCGATCTCTCCGGCGCTCCTCCGTCATGACTGAGGGCTGTGATTAGGCCCCAGTGGTCACATGGGGCGCAGCCGCGTAATGACGTCAGTGCGCCCCCATGTGACCGCTGAGGCCCAATCACAGGCCTCGGCAGCGACGTCGGAAGAGGGCCTAAAGACGCTGAAGACGGTAGGATGGAGCGAGGATGCCAAGGAAATGTAAGGCAAGGTGAGTATGAATGTTTGTTATTTTTAATCACCTTCCCTGGGCCTCCGATTATTATACTCTGGGGTCTGAGGAGACCCCAAAGTATAATAATAGCACCGAAGCGGGAGGGGGGCTGTTGGGAGATTAGACTACTGTGTGGGGGCCACTGTAGAGCATATAATACTGAGTGGGGGCCACTGTAGAGCATATAATACTGTGTGGGGGCCCCTGTAGAGCATATAATACTGGGTGGGGGCCACTGTAGAGCATATAACACTGGGTGGGGGCCACTGTAGAGCATATAACACTGGGTGGGGGCCACTGTGGGGGGCATATAATACTGTGTGGGGGCCACTGTAGAGCATATGATACTAGGTGGGGTCACTGTAGAGCATATAATACTGGGTGGGGGCCACTGTAGAGCATATAATACTGTGTGGTGGCCCCTGTAAAGCATATAATACTGGGTGGGGGCCACTGTAGAGCATATAACACTGGGTGGGGGCCACTGTAGAGCATATAACACTGGGTGGGGGCCACTGTAGAGTATATAATACTGTGTGGAGGCCACTGTAGAGCATATAATACTAGGTGGGGCCACTGTAGAGCATATAATACTGGGTGGGGCCACTGTAGAGCATATAATACTGGGTGGGGGCCACTGTAGAGCATATAACACTGGGTGGGGGCCACTGTAGAGCATATAACACTGGGTGGGGGCCACTGTAGAGCATATAATACTGTGTGGGGGCCACTGTAGAGCATATAATACTAGGTGGGGCCACTGTAGAGCATATAATACTGGGTGGGGCCACTGTAGAGCATATAATACTGTGTGGGGGCCACTGTAGAGCATATAATACTAGGTGGGGCCACTGTAGAGCATATAATACTGGGTGGGGCCACTGTAGAGCATATAATACTGGGTGGGGGCCACTGTAGAGCATATAACACTGGGTGGGGGCCACTGTAGAGCATATAACACTGGGTGGGGGCCACTGTAGAGCATATAATACTGTGTGGGGGCCACTGTAGAGCATACAATACTAGGTGGGGCCACTGTAGAGCATATAATACTGGGCGGGGGCCACTGTGGGGAGCATATAATACTGTGTGGGGGCCACTGTAGGGAGGATATAATACTGGGTGGGGCCCGCTATGGGGGGCATATAATACTGGGTGGGTACCACTGTGGGAAGCATATAATACTGGGTAGGGACCACTGTGTGGAGCATATTATACTGTGTGTGGGGGGGAGAAATGTAGAGCATATAATGCTGTATGGGGGCCACTGTGGAGCATATAATGCTGTGTGGGGGCCACTGTTGAGCATATAATACTATCTGGGACTTCTGCTGAGCATATTTTACTGTTTGGGGACCTATAACCGGTTCGAGGGGGGCCCCGGGGGCCCCATGTCAAATGTTCGCCTTGGGGCCCAGCCATTCCTAGTTACGCCACTGGACATCAGCCAGTAAAGTTTTATCACAGTATCATAAGTTTCACATAATTTAGAACTTGTAGCAACTCTTCAGACTTGAATGTTCAGTCTATGAAATGTTTAGAATAGTATCACTGCTTCCAGCAATAAGAACAACTACTATACATACAACCTGGCAATTAATTATCTTAACATGTAAAACTGTGCTGGAGAGACACTTAGCATTTCTAGTAAAAGTAGTCTGTGCAACCACATTTTTATTGTCTTGATGACCTATCAATCATGGACAGTGTTGGACTGAAGTGCCTACAATAAGTGGAGGCCAAGGCGAGGTGAGTAAAAATAACAAACAGTTTTGATCACTGCTTCACTTCTCTTGGACATCCTCCCTTCTCAGTTCTCCTCCATTTGACACTAATCATTAAGGCTTCTTTATAAGGTTTCAAAAAATTCTAGGAGAAATGCATGTAAGTATGTCTCAAAATTAAAAAAGAAATAAAATACAAAAAAACGGCTGTAAAAAGAGCAGGTCAAATGTATGAAATTCATGACATTTTTACCACACAATTTAATCTGCTGAAACTAAAGGGTGCGTGTGTTTGAAGGAGCTTTAAGATTTGCGAAGGCCAGAAAGATGTAGGATATTATCCTTGACATTTAAAAATCTATTTTTAAATATTTTAAATATTTTTCTTTAAATACATTAGTTTAGAAAATACTTTGACATCAACTTTTTGATTTATATTTATTAAGATTCCAAATGTTATTTTGCTCTATCAACCTTCAATTGAAAGTCTGTAGGGAATAGTTTATTAAACTGTTATTATAATAAAAATCAGGAGCATTGTATGTCCCCTGCTTCTACAAACATCAATGTTATCTAGGACTCTTGCAATATAAATGTATCATTAAACAAATGTGTAATGGAGCCTAGAGATAATTTGCTGCCAAAAGAGCTAACTAAAGACAGCACAGAGCATTATGCTTTCAGGTTGCAGTAAAGACATATTTAACGTATATCTGAAAATCAAACATCAGTATAAAACATAATATATTAATATACATACTAATTACATTATTGATAATTCTGCAAATATACAATTATTATAAAATATTAAAGGTTAAAAATATTAAGCTATATATAGCTTGGAACCAACATTTATTGCTCTTATGCATCTAAAATTAAATAAGTAAAAGTGCATAATAGAAAAGACATACCACAGCACCGTACAACTATTATGCAAACCTACATCTCTACATGATTACAGACTAGAAGATAACTCAGATTGTCTCAGGTTGGATTCACACCTGTGCCCGGTCTCCATTCGGGGATTCCATCCACCATTCGGCTTGAAAAATGCAGAGACAATAGTCCTGCAATCGGGACTTTTCTCTCATGATTTTTCGGGCAGAAACCTGGTATAATGCGTAATCCCTAGGGGTTTACGTATTCAATTATTTCCAACCTTAGATAGTGAGGATACTCAATTTACTGGCAAATGGGAAGAGGCCCTATCTAAGTGTTCACGTACATTAGTAGAATTCTTGATTGGAGCAGATCGTAAGACATTGGACGTACTGGAAAAAGAAATTGAGATTTATAAAGATAAAATTCAAAATACTTTGAGTAGTGTTGAAGTGGAATCTTTTGAGAAAAAAAACTTGAAGATATTGAAAAGTGGGAAAAAGAGGTGCAGGAGATAAAAACTAAAAAGTTCTCATGTGATCTTGAGGATTTTCGTTCTAATAAAATATATCGGTGGCATAAAAAACGTGATAGACATAAGAGATCAAATTCACAATCCACATTTCATTCTTTATCCCGTTTAAGCTCTAATACATCACTATCTTCTGAATTAGAATGTGGCAGAACTTTTTTAGGAAAACGGGGGGGATCTACAGACATGCTCACTACAGGAATGCAGTCGTACGAACTCAGAACCCCTTCTTCAAAACGAAAGTTAGACGGATTCAACATCAAAGACAAACGGAAGAAGCAATAAAGGTAATTAATTTATCTACTCATGTTCTGACTAATCACCAGATTGAGGTTTTACAAAAAGGCCTTTTTCGTCAGCAGCGAGGTTTGATCAGTTCACTATGACTAAAGATCTAGAACTATTTGCACGTAAGGTTCTTTTTAAAAAATATTTTAAACAAGAAGTGAACAGTGAACTTAATTCTGCTGCTGAACGACCGGCTGTACATGATTTAGAACTTCTTGAGGAACAAGTTGGTAATAAATATTCTGAAATGCCTATGCATTTGTGTCGCCGCTCACAACATTTCCTTCCTTTGTCCTTTAGTCCAGCAGTTGATATTTTTGTGAAGCTGGTTAAAAAGGATTTAGATGATATTCCAGAAAATGTCATTGAATCAAATTTAAATTTCAGTCAACGAAAGTCTTTGGATGAATTACGGACATTAAGAGATGTGATAAAGCCGACTGACAAGGGAGGAAATGTTGTGATCTGGCCGACGCAAATGTATGAACATGAAGTTTTTAAACAACTTAATAATACGGTATGTTATCGCAGACTCCCTGGTGATCCTACTGTTCAGTTTAAAATTGAACTGGACAACATTCTAAATGATGCAGTGGCAATAGGTATTATCAATAATGACATTTTACAATCTTACTGTAGATTTTCCAGTCATCCCTACATTATATCTTCTTCCTAAAATTCATAAAAACAGTGAAATTCCGCCGGGGTGGCCTATTGTTTCAGGAATGGGTAGTCTGTGTGAGAATATTGGTAGATTCATAGATCATTATCTTAAACGTGTTGAAATTTTACCATCTTACATTAAAGATACTTCAGATATGTTAAGGCATTTAGATGAGATGCATGTGGATGAGGATACTCTCTTGGTTACTTGTAACGTCGAGTCTTTGTATACATCCATTGGTCATGACCATGGAGTGCGGGCATCAAAGTTTTTCCTACAGAACAGTAATTTAAATGTTGATTTGGTTAATTTGATTGTGGATTTGTTATATTTTGTGTTGACACACAATTATGTTTTATTTAAAGACCGCCTGTTCCTGCAGCTCCAGGGCACAGCTAATTTGTTCCTGGAGCTGTGGGAACGGGAGGTTATTCCACATGTGGAGTGATTTGATGCCATACTCCATTGGTCAAAATACATTGACAACATTTTTTTCATCTGGCAGGGCTCGGCATCACAACTTGAGATTTTTCTGTTATCCTTGAATGTGAATGATCTAAATATCCACCTTACTTGGCATTATAGTAAAGTGAAGATTGAGTTTTTGGACATCTTAATTGAATGGGATTCTGATCTCATGATATCTACTGATGTATTTAAAAAAGAAACTGCCACAAACTCACTTCTCTATGCAACTTCCTCTCACTACTACAAAATTAAAGATGCAATTCCGGTCGGCCAATTTTTGCGTGTCAGACATATCTGCTCCAACAACTCTAAATTTGAAAAACAAGCCTTGGATCTCACCACACGTTTTAAACAAAGAGGTTATAATAGAAAATCCATCAACACTGGATATCTTCGTGCAAAAAACACACCACGTGAATCCTTGTTGGTAAGTCGGGGTTCTATTAATTAAAAAAAAGACGATTCATCTCAAATTAGATTTTATTACCAACTTTAATTCTAGGTGGCGAGATATTCGTAAAGTGCTCCAAAAACACTGGTCAATTTTATTGATTGATCTTGATATAGCCCCATACTTGAAGTATTTCCCTAGTATTACATGGAGGCGTTCTAGAAATCTATGTGACATCCTGACTGATAGTCATTATCTCTCTAGACCTTTAACCAGTGTTTTTGGAAGTAGAGGACCTAAGTGGAGTTTTTACCCCTGTGGGAGATGTAGTATGTGTCATTATATGTTGAGAGCTCTGGAATTTAGAGATTCTACTAATTGCAGAAATTATAAAATTCATCACAACATTACATGTAGTACTTCTGCGGTGATTTACTATGCTACATGTCCATGTGGGCTCATTTATATTGGTATGACTACTAGGGCCCTTAAGATCAGAATATCCGAACATGTGAGTACAATACAATCTACTGCATCGGCCCCTGATTTTGAAAAATTACAACCAATTCAAAGGCATTTTAAGGAATGCCATGGATGTAATCCGAGAGGTTTTAAAGCCTTTGGTATTGATCGTGTCCAATTAGGATCTCATGGTGGTGATATTAAAAAGGTGTTATTACGCAAAGAAGTGAGATGGATTATTAATCTTAAAATGGCCTCACCTTTGGGTTTAAATGAGGCGGTCAGCTTCAGACCTTTTTTATAATAGGTATGTTTTTGTGTTTTTAATTGTTTTTTGTTTTGTTATTAATTGTATTATTGTTTATTTTCTTTAAGATGGGATGAGGTATACTGTCGAAGCTCTTGAAGATGAATATGCTCCTTGACAGACAGTAGTATTTGTTATGCTTGGATTTTGTGACATTGCTCGATTTATGATGTATTTTATGTATTGTTTTTTATTTATTTTTTTTATAGTTCATTATTTTTTGTATTCTTATATATTATTCACATATTTTTCACATATGTGTTTTGATCTCTATTTTGCTTATGATCATCTTAAATTTTCACTTATGTTTATATTTTCACTTTGACATTATTCACACACTTTCATTCATATGTGTTTTTGATCTCTATTTGCCTATGATCATCTTATTTTTCACTTATGTACATTTATATATTTGATGTATTTATTCATATTTATGTATGTTTTGTTTTTCGTCTTTTGTATTTTTCACATTATATTTATTTTTGTATATATTTTTTATTATTATTGTTGTATGTATTATTTATTTAGTATGGTGGTAATCATCTGTATGTTATCTGAGGTTTTGTCAGGGTGGCAATTATTTGTACGTTATTTGAGGCTATGTCCAAACTTTAAGCATAGCTTTGCTGATGTCATTAAATATATCTTTATTGGTGTTATTTTACATATCGTTTATCCAGCTATGTAGGTAATCATTTATAGGACATTTGGGGCTGTATTTTAATTCTAAATATGTCAATGCTGCCTTTGATTTATTTCTTTCTACAACGGCAGTTATACTTACCTACTCATGCGTTCCAGCATGGTGCGCATGACGTTGGTGCGCTGACCTCGCGAGATTAGCTAGGCGCTATTACGTGCATGAGAGTTGCGTGTCATTTGACGCGACTGCTCGTTATTGCGCATGCACTGGGCGGATCTCGTTATGGCCATCACGCCGTCATGCGCTATTATCCACAGCTGGTTTCACATCTTTGGGGGTCTCTATATATACCTCTCCCTGTTTGCTGGTCACTACACCTCCTGAGGAAGCTTTTTTAAGCGAAATGCGTTGAGGTGCGTTTCCACGCATACCTTTTGTGTTCACTGGGGCTTAACTTTGTTATCTTAAATGGCTACAGGTAATTATTTCTACTTTATATTCATTTATTGGTCCGTTTGACATGATCTCCATCTACTGCTGTTTGTCTTTATTACTCAATATATGGTATATATCAGTATTTAGCGGTATATGGATAGTGTCTTAACCTTTGCATTTCCATATACGTTTTGCCTATGTGGCATAGACTATCATTCTTTGGTCGGGTAAATTCCCTATTTTTGATATTTACAGTCATATGAAAAAGTTTGGGCACCCCTATTAATCTTAATCATTTTTAGTTCTAAATATTTGGGTGTTTGCAACAGCCATTTCAATTTGATATATCTAATAACTGATGGACACAGTAATATTTCAGGATTGAAATGAGGTTTATTGTACTAACAGAAAATGTGCAATATGCATTAAACCAAAATTTGACCGGTGCAAAAGTATGGGCACCTCAACAGAAAAGTGACATTAATATTTAGTAGATCCTCCTTTTGCAAAAATAACAGCCTCTAGGGTCGCTTCCTGTAGCTTTTAATCAGTTCCTGGATCCTGGAAGAAGGTATTTTTGACCATTCCTCTTTACAAAACAATTCCAGTTCAGTTAAGTTTGATGGTCGCCGAGCATGGACAGCCCGCTTCAAATTATCCCACAGATGTTCAATGATATTCAGGTCTGGGGACTGGGATGGCCATTCCAGAACATTGTAATTGTTCCTCTGCATGAATGCCTGAGTAGATTTGGAGCAGTGTTTTGGATCATTGTCTTGCTGAAATATCCATCCGCGGCGTAACTTCAAATTCGTCACTGATTCTTGTACATTATTCTCAAGAATCTGCTGATACTGAGTTGAATCCATGCGACCCTCAACTTTAACAAGATTCCTGGTGCCGGCATTGGCCACACAGCCCCAAAGCATGATGGAACCTCCACCAAATTTTACAGTGGGTAGCAAGTGTTTTTCTTGGAATGTTGTGTTTTTTTGACGCCATGCATAACGCCTTTTTGTATGACCAAACAACTCAATCTTTGTTTCATCACTCCACAGCACCTTCTTCCAAAATGAAGCTGGCTTGTCCAAATGTGCTTTTGCATACCTCAGGCGACTCTGTTTGTGGCGTGCTTTCAGAAACGGCTTCTTTCGCATCACTCTCCCATACAGCTTCTCCTTGTGCAAAGTGTGCTGTATTGTTGACCGATGCACAGTGACACAGCTCTTTGGAGGTGGTCTGTGGATTGTCCTTGACTGTTCTCACCATTCTTCTTCTCTGCCTTTCTGATATTTTTCTTGGCCTGCCACTTCTGGGCTTAACAAGAACTGTCCCTGTGGTCTTCCATTTCCTTACTATATTCCTCACAGTGGAAACTGACAGGTTAAATCTCTGAGACAACTTTTTGTATCCTTCCCCTGAACAACTATGTTGAACAATCTTTGTTTTCAGATCATTTGAGAATTGTTTTGAGGAGCCCATGATGCCACTCTTCAGAGGAGATTCAAATAGGAGAACAACTTGCAATTGGCCACCTTAAATACCTTTTCTCATGATTGGATACACCTGGCTATGAAGTTCAAAGCTCAGTGAGGTTACAAAACCAATTTTGTGCTTCAGTAAGTCAGTAAAAAGTTGTTAGGAGTATTCAAATCAATAAAATGATAAGGGTACACAAATTTTAGCACCGGTCAAATTTTGGTTTAATGCATATTGCAAATTTTCTGTTAGTACAATAAACCTCATTTCAATCCTGAAATATTACTTTGTCCATCAGTTATTAGATATATCAAATTGAAATGGCTGTTGCAAATACCCAAATATTTAGAAAAAAATAAAATTTTTTTTTTTTTTTGGGGGGGGAAAATTTTTTTAAAAATATTTTTTTTTTTTTTAAAAATGGGGGGGGCGGGTTTTTTTTTTTTTTTTTTTTTTTTTTTTTGGGGGATATTTTTAATTTTTTTTTTTTTTTTTTTTTTTTTTTTTTTTTTTTTTTTTTATTTTTTTTTTTTTTTTTTTTGGGTTTTTTTTTTTTTCTTGACTAATATTTTTGGTGTTTAAATATTTACTTTGTGGTCAGGAGTATATGGAGGTTTTTTTTTTGGTTAGTATAGACACCGGGTGGAAACCTGGCGGATCCTTTTATAGTTTATGGGTTTCCGCAGGTAACCGCTTTTTAAGCGGATTGGGTTTCCATTTTTCAGGTCCGCTTGGAATCCAAGTAGAGGTGTGAAACTAGCGTCATACTGCAGTCATGTATCACTTCCTCCCATTTGCACTCTGCTATAATTATCTATAATAAGAAGGAACAGAGAGAATGAACAACGCATGACTTCCATAACAGATTACAGTTTTGTAGCCTGTAAGTCTTCCTTCACACACTACTTTTGCAGCATTTTTTATTGACATGTTTTACAAGTATTTTGGTGGCATTTTTCCTTTGTATATCCAGAGCATGCTGTATTAAAAATAAGACACTGTTGGACATCCATTTTCACAGATCCCTCATAGACTTGAGTCTATTGACTTGTCTATTGTTAAAACTAGGCTCGGACTAGCCCACCCAGGAACAAGGGAATTCATAGGTGGGCCCAAACCAGGAGTGGACCCCACACCCAGAGGAGCATGGCACATTGAATTTGCTGCACATACATTCTGTGGATTGTTTGGGGCTCTTTCACTGCTCACTGACCTGTACTAGCAGATAAGAATAGGCCCCTCCCATCAGCTATTGGTTTCATTAGCTTTGCTTGTTTTGCAGGGCTGACTGTCTTCTCAGTATCATTCCTGTCCTTCTTTCCTCTCCCCTATTGCATCTAGCTACAGCAAGACAGCTCAGCTGTTGCGCCATTGGGGGGAGGCAAGGCTACTGAGAAGGAGAGGGAAATACAGAAGGCTAGTTCCTGTCTTCCCTCTGCTCATTCCTGTTACCTACATGAAGTACTGCACCAACTACTGCTGCAGAGGCGGTAAGTCAATATTGTATACAGTATACAGTGCCTTGCAAAAGTATTCGGCCCCCTTGGACTTTTCAAACTTTTGCCACATTTCAGGCTTCAAACATAAGGATATAAAATTTTAATTTTTTGGTGAAGAATCAACAACAAGTGGGACACAATCGTGAAGTGGAATGAAATTTATTGGATATTTTAAACTTTTGTAAAAAATAAAAATACTGAAAAGTGGGGCGTGCCAAATTATTCGGCCCCCTTAAGTTAATACTTTGTAGCGCCACCTTTTGCTGCGATTACAGCTGCAAGTCACTTGGGGTATGTCTCTATCAGTTTTGCACATCGAGAGACTGAAATTCTTGCCCATTCTTCTTTGGAAAACAGCTCGAGCTCAGTGAGGTTGGATGGAGAGCATTTGTGAACAGCAGTTTTCAGCTCTTTCCACAGATTCTCGATTGGATTCAGGTCTGGACTTTGACTTGCCCATTCTAACACCTGGATATGTTTATTTGTGAACCATTCCATTGTAGATTTTGCTTTATGTTTGGGATCATTGTCTTGTTGGAAGATAAATCTCCGTCCCAGTCTCAGGTCTTTTGCAGACTCCAACAGGTTTTCTTCCAGAATGGTCCTGTATTTGGCTCCATCCATCTTCCCATCAATTTTAACCATCTTCCCTGTCCCTGCTGAAGAAAAGCAGGCCCAAACCATGATGCTGCCACCACCATGTTTGACAGTGGGGATGGTGTGTTCAGGTTGATGAGCTGTGTTGCTTTTACGCCAAACATATCGTTTTGCATTGTGGCCAAAAAGTTCAATTTTGGTTTCCTCTGACCAGAGCACCTATTTCCACATGTTTGGTGTGTCTCCCTGGTGGCTTGTGGCAAACTTTAAACAAGACTTTTTATGGATATCTTTGAGAAATGGCTTTCTTCTTGCCACTCTTCCATAAAGGCCAGATTTGTGCAGTGTACGACTGATTGTTGTCCTATGGACAGACTCTCCCACCTCAGCTGTAGATCTCTGCAGTTCATCCAGAGTGATCATGGGTCTCTTGGCTGCATCTCTGATCAGTCTTCTGCTTGTTTGAGATGAAAGTTTAGAGGGACGGCCAGGTCTTGGTAGATTTGCAGTAGTCTGATACTACTTCCATTTCAACATGATTGCTTGCACAGTGCTCCTTGGGATGTTTAAAGTTTGGGAAATCTTTTTGTATCCAAATCTGGCTTTAAACTTCTCCACAACAGTATCACGGACCTGCCTGGTGTGTTCCTTGGTCTTCATGATGCTCTCTGCGCTTTAAACAGAACCCTGAGACTATCACAGAGCAGGTGCATTTATACGGAGACTTGATTGCACACAGGTGGATTATATTTATCATCATCAGTCATTTAGGACAACATTGGATCATTCAGAGATCCTCACTGAACTTCTGGAGTGAGTTTGTTGCACTGAAAGTAAAGGGGCCGAATAATATTGCACGCCCCACTTTTCAGTTTTTTATTTTTTACAAAAGTTTAAACTAACCAATAAATTTCGTTCCACTTCAAAATTGTGTCCCACTTGTTGATTCTTCACCAAAAAATTAAAATTTTATATCCTTATGTTTGAAGCCTGAAATGTGGCAAACGGTTGAAAAGTTCAAGGGGGCCGAATACTTTTGCAAGGCACTGTATATGTAATGTATTTGTAAGGTATATAAGTGTGTAATAGGTATCTATATATCTATATATGTGCAGTGTGTATGTAGTGTTATGTAATATTATATGAAACATCTCTATCTGGGAATATTTGATAAGTTTCATGTAAAAATCCAATGGTTTCTGTTTGTTAAATGGACATTACTGAGAGAGTATGATGTGGAAAAAAAAAAAGAAAAAGCAGCGCAGAACGCTAATAGTGTAACACCACAGGATACAAAATATCAGATTGCTGATCTATTATGCTCACCTTGGTGGGTTGTGATCAATTCACAACTACTTTGTAGGCATGTAATATCAAATTAGGTTCAATAGGACCCCTAGGAGCGGCTGCTAGCCTCTGGAGCATGGTGGTAGACACACATCAGGATGAAGCTAAATGCAGATAAAAAGAAGAGGCAGAAGAGCGCTGGTCCAGGGAAAGTATAGTCTTTATTCATAATAGGTAATACACACGACGCGTTTCGTGACAAGCCCTTTTTCAAGTGTGCATAATGACATAACAAGAGAAATGGCATATATATACTTTAGAAAAATAAAAAAATAGGAAAAAACTGTGGTAGCCATGCCCCCTAGAGGTCAGGGGGTCACAGAGGGAGTAGATAAAAGGATACAAATAGATGTGGTAAGTGGATAACAAAAATAAAAGAGTGAAGTACTCATCAAGAAAATAAATAAAGCGCTAGTCTAAAGCGGTGATGTTATCAAGGGATCGCTTCACAGCACTGTGTGTTGTGCCGTGACAGCGATCAGCTGTTTGAGGAAATGTAGGAAGCACATGCACAGTGCCCGCTGATAGTAATGATGCCGAAAGAATGCTTTACAAACACTGCACTCTATGTTATGACAGCTGTTTAGGTGTCTAGAGCGCATGCGTGATTCGCAGAGTATGTTAAGCCTTGTGTGAAAGATCCTCAGTGCGCCAAACCCGCGTTGGCTCACACCTGAGTCTTCTTTCATATAAAACCACACTCACCTCCAGTGAGAGTTGGGTCCACAAGATAAATACAAGACAAGCTTTCTAAATTTTATATATTTATTAACCCCTAAATGGGTCGGTATCTAACACATGCAGTTCAGAACAGATATGTAGATATATGCAAGCATTAACAGTTACTAGTTACAAGATACAGTACTTAAAATAAAAGGGAATAAAGGTGAAATAATTACTTTACCACGCATCTCCTTGATGTGGCTCTATAATCCAACACTCACACATGCTCTGTCATGTGTGAATAACCCAGTGGAGGCTTCTTGGCATGTGGCATTAACTCCTAGCATGTGGCATCACAATATATTCCAGCCTGCATGCTCTCATCACAGTCTATCAGTAAACTCTTGTAGTCTCAGCCCAATCTCCATAGCATAATCTCTTCCCATTGCCTCTTACCTCATCTTTTATACCCTTTATGCCACCTCCCAGAATGAGGTCACCGGCGGCAGCAAGTCTGATTGAATAATGCACTCAAGTCCAGATTCTTTGTATTGAGCGGAGACCAAGTGAAATGATACAATGTTATCAGCCATATCTGATCTACCAGTGCAGACTGGACAATGCATGTTTTTGTTTGATCACTCAGGGCTGTGTAGGAATACAATGGAGCCCTGCTGGGATGGATACAAAGCCCCATTGTTACAATGTTGCTATTACTGCCAATATACACCTAGGCTTATAGCTGCGCACATTATGAACAAATGCAGGTAAGAAGGGAGATACTATACCCAGAGATCAAAATACATCTCTGAGTTATAGCATAGCCATATTTACGCAGAATCATCACACCTTGTAAAAAGAAATTTTCATCACTGTGAGAGATAGAGAAATGGGGCATATACCTTTAGTGCTGTGAAGGAATTCACAGCGCTGATCAGTACCACATAAAGTGCTGGTCTAAGGCGCTATATTGATTTGATGTAGTTGTTACACTTCAATGACTGATGAAGTGTATGGTTCTAGTCCAGTGTAGTGAATGGACTATTTAGGATATGGTTGTCTATGTCCAGAGAAGTTGAATATTTATGAGATATTATTGTAATACACACAAAATTTTTGGCAAGGCACATCAGCTCTATATCTTGAAAAGAACACTGTCCCTACTGTGAAACACGGAGGAGGCTCTGTTATGTTCTGGGGCTGCTTTGCTGCATCTGGCACAGGGTGTCTTGAATCTGTGCAGGGTACAATGAAATCTCAAGACTATCAAGGGATTCTAGAGAGAAATGTGCTGCCCAGTGTCAGAAAGCTTGATCTCACTCGTAGGTCATGGGTCTTGAAACAGGATAATGACCCAAAACACACAGCTAAAAACACCCAAGAATGGCTAAGAGGAAAACATTGGACTATTCTGAAGTGGCCTTCTATGAGCCCTGACCTAAATCCTATTCCAGAGGTCCTGGCAGGATCAACCAGGTAGTGGGGGCTCCAGGCAGCCTGGGGTCACTGGCCAGACCCCCAGGCTGCAGAAAATACACATGGGCACCCCCCGATCTCGCTGTTGGGGGTGCTGGGGGGGGACACATTTGGCTTTGTGGAACTCCTTGGATACCACGGTCATGTTTGACCGCGGCATCCAAGGGGTTAAAACCCACGCTTGAAACTCAGCTTCCATCGGGGGTTAAGGAGCAGGGTGTTAGCTGTCAGATACAGCTAACACCCGCTCCCGATGCCGGCCACGGCATTTACTTTCATTTTCAAACACTTAAGATGCCGTGGTCAATCTTAAGGGTTAAACAGCGGGGATCGGTGTTATCACCATCCCCGCTGTTGCAGCAGGAGCCTGGCTGTCAGATACAGCTAGGCTCCCGCGGTGATCGCATGGGCTCTGCTTCTGAGCCCGCTCGATCACCGTCACATACCTGTACGAGGGGATGCGGTAACTAACCACATTCCCTGACGTGCATGTACGTGAAATAGCGTTAACGGGTTAATACATCAAATTTGCTGCAGCTTTTTTCCTTCAGGGAGTCAGACCTATGTGTTGTGCAGAAATGCAGCATGAATTTGCAAGATAAAATCAAACCAAACCTAAAGATGGAGATACACAGGAATCAAATACTCTGCTCTTATCCACTCTTCACACAACCGTCTCCAAGATTTCTCCCGTACATCCCCCATACTCTGGAACTCATTACCAAGACACATAAGACTGTCTCCAACAATCACAAGCTTCAAGAAGGCCTTGAAGACTCACCTATTCAGGAAGGCCTACAACCTCCAATAACGCTACTGTCACCACACCACCATCTGAACAGCCTCTTCCCTCATCTTCTGTCTCTATCCCTCTTCCCTCATAGATTGTAAGCCCTTGCGGGCAGGGCCCTCTATCCCACTATACCAGTTGGTCACTGTTAGTATTGTATTTGTTTTGTATATTTTGTGTACCGTATGTAAACCCACAAATGTACAGCCCAATGGAATTAATGGTGCTATATAAACAAATAAATAAATAATAATTATCCAATGTTGCAAATGCAACACCAAATGTTATACTTTTTACAACAGTGGGACAGATTTATTAAGACTGGTGTTTTGTGTGCAGGTCTTAACTAATTTTGTCCGTTGGCATTGAACAGTGGTAAGTCGGGTAAAATTGAAAAACTTCAAAAGATAAGACATGTGCAACAAAAATTGAGACCTTTTTATGCCATGTACACCATAAAACAGCCCCAGTATTCTCTGCAAGAATGTGACAAATTAGCTGCAGATTTAACTCTTTGCAAAAATTCCACAGAGAAACCACCGTATAAATTCATACTGTATACTGTAGATATAACAGTCAAAGAATAGGTCACTTTGCACAGCAGGTTTTTTTCAGTAGGACACAGCATTCAAATTTGTTGAAATTTCATCCATTATGTAACTGCCGCACCCAATGGAGGGAACCGAATGGGAGTAATAATATTGGCGGTGATGTCACAGGTAGGCCAAGGATACTCAACTAAACTCCTCAGCCCACCTCTCAGGCCAGATACTGAAGAGAGGGCCTGCGTGGTACCTGATGGTGGTGGTAGTTGTTCCCCCGGGGCGCTTCCAGAGAGGAGAGGGGTCTTCTCTTACCCTGAGCCATGTGGTGGTGTTTGAAAGGGCCCTTATGGCCCTCAGGAGGCAGTGGTGCAGTTGAACCTAGATTAAACTTTACTGTGAGAACTTATAACTATGTAACTCATGCAGCTTCCAGATGGGGGTAGTAGTTTCCACTGGAATTGCTATTCTCGGACTTGAGATGAGGGTTGCTCAGTTGAAGATGATAGTATGGTGCCTTTTCTCCACTCCAAACAATATATATTTCTGCCTCTCTCACTATAGCTATGGGGGCTGAGTACTACAAAGTTCCAGGAGCCCAGATACCTGGATGAGAATGGGTCCTGGCTGATGGGTTCTGTGATCTGTGTCACACTTTTGCCTCTATGGGGCTGACAGCAGTTTCTTCCCTGACTCAGCGCTGTATAATGTTGCTGTAAGGAGGTGGAATACTTCTTCCCTCTGGGGCTGCAGAGGACTCTCAGACAGTCTCACTAGGCTGCTAGCACACAATCAACTGAGCACTGACTAACGGTCCTCTGGAGACTTACAGTCTCCACCCCCAACCTAGTGGCCTGTGATTGGCCAGGGCCATACCAAGCCCTTTAAAAAAGATGGGTAGCCAAACACAGTGGATTAAACTAAAAAAGGGAACACATAAGGGAAACTGCTAAACATACATGCAAAGGGGTAAAATACACATAAAATAGCATACAAAAAACAATGCATACAACCAGTGGTACAGAAAAGAACAAAATAAAAGAAAAATAATTGATGCAGTGTCCACTGGGATGCTGCATAACTACCATAAATTGCAGTAGGTTAACCAGCTGCGATTTCAGTTGGTGAAATCTGCCATGAAAATCCAATGAAAGAAGTGATTTTGAGAGGGCTTGGCTAGCCATCATCGAGAGCATTAGTGTGAAACTAGAGCTCTGCTAAACCATCTAATAAATCGCTTTCATTTGCGCTGCCACTACTCAACCTCGCTTGATAGCTGCATATATGAACTTCTTGTGGAGGTCCGGGCGCAGCCGCTTCGATACAGGAAAGGCGCACATCTACTTGTGCAACAGCCTACCCGCCTTTAATAGCAGAGTACAGCTCTTCAGGAGATCTTCAGGTCTACAAGGTACCATGCCTTTGACCTTGGTTAAATCCTCCCCAGTACCCAGGATCAACATCTCCTCCCCTCCTGGAATTAAGTGTTGACGGAGGTATTATCTAGCCACAGAACTATCCCAATAGCATGTAACTCGAACGGTATGGTTGGACAGAGATACAGATACTTAGGAACTGGTATCCCTGCACTGTGCTTTATATTTGGAGGTGGTATGAGACCTCTCCTTCCTGCTAAACCATTTGACCACTGCTCTGTATCAGGATAAGTCCGCTTTTGATTGCAAGGTGGCCTTGTTCTTTTTCCACTACCTGACAACTTTGATGATATCTAGCTCCTGGGTACTGAGCCAGGATTTTGAGCGGTTCTCCATAATTGTACAACAAGTTTAATCAATATATTTGGCTGCTAACACCGCATAGTCAGTGACCCACAACAATATCTGAGGCCGTAGTGCCTAGTTATGAATCAGCATACATTTATAATATTTAAGCGGTACCAACCTCTATGGTCTGGATACAATCCAGCATGTTGACCTTATTAGAATGTTTTGGTAACCTAAATTGCCTGTAGTCAATAATAGCAGAGCTGATGCCTTATGCCTTCTGAGTTTCTTTCCACATCCCTGATGGTCTCACCTGGGGTGCAATGGTTGGATTTCTGAGCACTAGATCTCGCTCTAGTACAATGAAAAGTTGCCAACGTGCACCATCTTGCTACAAAAGTCATTCCCATCATTCCCTGAAAAAAAAAAAGTGCACTCACTTCCTCCTTGCCTCACTATCTCAATCTCACAAATATCCCTTGGGCCATTCTTCCTTTGCACAATTCCACTTACGTATCTGAGTACATTCTCTTCTGTAGGAGTCCATCTCGCTAACTTGCTGTCGTCCTTTGCAATTCAAGTATTACTGACATACGGGCCCCAGCGGGCTCATTCTGCCCCAGAAAATGCTCCCAGGGATACACTGGTCCGCATTCGTTTTTATCATATTAAGGACCCTGTGTCCTTTCTGAGGCTCGGAGATGTGGTTCTCTGCCTGCGTCTTTTTCCTCCATATCTCTATTCCCGAATCTATCAGCTGCCACTTTGCATGTGAGGAGAGGTTTTGCAATCACTAAAGTCCTGAGAGACCCCGACATCCGTTACTGCTGGGGCTTCCCTACTAAATTGCTGATCTTCAGGAATGGCACGTCCCACTCTGTGTCCTCTGTGGAAATGGGTCATTCTCTCCTCAAATTTGGCACCTAGCACCAGAAGATGTTGCCCATCCTCCTCGAATTTCAAAGGATTGGACCACAGCTGGCTGCCTGGGATGAACTGTGATGAGTATACTCTTGGTTAAGTCAGCTCTGCATTGACCTCTTCCTATAATAGTTCTGGCAATTTGGTTATCATGCTATACCTGTAGGTACACTACAATTTTGCAGGTGTTGCCTTCCCCTCTTCTTTCCCCCACATGAATATTAGGTGCATTTTAGCACTATGTTGCTCTTTACTAGTTGTTTATTTTCAGTCCTTAACCTTTTTTTTGTTTGCATGTTTCTTCATATGTTCAGGACTTGTTCACTCAATTTACTACATGGGTACTTTGCAGAATGTGTCCTCCTCCACCAAAGACACATGATTCATACGCCAAGTCTCTCTTACTTCTTCCCATGGTACTTCATGTATCTTCACTGAATGCTAGAGGACTGAACAGCCCTTACAAAAGGTGTTCAGTTTGGAGACAGTTAAAATTGTTGAAATGCAATGTATTAATGTTGCAAGAGGCACATTTCCACTTAGAAAAATGCCCTAAATTTACCAACCCCTGCTTCCCTCATATATGGTCTTTTGCATGGCTAAACGCAATGGAGTACTTATCACCATTAAGGATTCAGTTGCTTTTCACCTTGACTTGATCATAATGGACCCCCAGGGAAATTTTTTGGGTCTCATTTGTACCATAAACAATGTTTTGTATACATTGGTTACTGTGTACTTACCCAATAAATCCCAAAGATCCTATTGGAACTCTTTGCGACCAAAACTCCACTCCTTTACCAAAGGGTTATTGATAATAGGTGGAGATTTCAATTGTCTACGTGACAATGATTTGGACTCTTCTAATCCTAAGAGAAAATCTCCCATTTTGACTCCCTCATTGACAGACTTTGGGTTGTATGACGAGTGGAGGTGTCAGCATGGTGGGGAGAGAGATTACAGTTTCTTCTCCTCTCCATATTCTGCCTATTCCTGGATTGATTTCTTTCTAGTGGATAGAAAAGGGATGCAGATGCTATCCTCTAGTATTGATCTCATCACCTAGTCAGACCATGCTCCTATTTCCCTGGTCCTCAGAGAACAATTCAATTCAGACTTACCCTCGCAATGCCATTTGAATGAATATATTTTGCATCAACCCCCCTTTAAGGAAAAAAATCCAAAATGAATTTGGAGAATTCTTCCATATTAATACTCCTTCGTCCACTGACCCCTATATACTATGGAACTCGCACAAGGTGTTTATGCATGGCGTTCTCATACAGGCGGGCTCTAGAACCAAAAAGCAAAAGTCTAAAGATGCTAGCAAATATTTCTACCCTCACTGCTAAAAATAATCTCCACCCCACCCAGGCTGTATCAAACATGATAGCAGTTTTAAAAAATTATAATGTCAGGTATACATTCATAGCAACAGGGCTAGCTCCTTTTTGGCTAAGAAAACTAGACAGTCGCAACCCAAATCTCGTATTGCTTACCTACTAGATGAGCATGGTCAGAAAATGATTGATCTGAGGACGATAAAGGAACACTTCCGGAACTATTACAACTCTCTATATAATTTGGGTATTGATTTGGGTATGTATCAACCATCTTCAGTGGATATAAATAATATTTTGGCTCAAAATTCCCTTCTTCCTAGAGAGTTATAAAGCCATCTTCACCCTTAAACCTTTTAAAGCTCCGGGTCCTGATGGGTTCACAGGGGGTTATTATAAAAATATGCTTCTATGGTTGCCTCTTTTCTAAGGCCTTGTAGAAAGTGTTCTCCACCACTATTGTCATACTGCCCAAACCGGGTAATACCCCTACTTCCCAGCAAATTTCACAACTACTGTATATCTTTACTGAATGTTGATATAAAAATCTATGCTAAGATGTTGGTTAGTCACCTTCTGCGGATCATTCCATGATTAATTAAACCCGACCAGGTTGGGTTTCTTATGACTCATCTGGCTTCAGATGGCACTTGCTGGTTCCTCAATTTGATTCAGTGGGCGAAGCACACTCAAAGGCTTTCTCTTTTCTGGCTTTGGACGTGGAAGCCTTTGGTAGGATTTCCTACTAAAAAATGAATATGTCCAAGTCACAAGTTTTAACAGCTTCAAGCCCTGCATTATTCTCCCAAACCTACCTGCCACTACTTACTAAAGTTTTTAAATTACTTATGCATTTCTCCAAACCCATGGTTACCTGGGCGAGCATAATAGCCATTGTTAAGATGATGGTACGACCCATCATTTTATACACTTTCCGCACAGTGACAATACCCCTTCCCAATGTCTATTTTGCCAGACTCCAAAAATTAATCACCAGATGTGAAAAAATACTATATTGATATAATTCTCGACCAGATGAAGGCTTGGTGGCGGAATACAGAATGTAGAAGTTGGGCAGAAGTTGAGGAGACCACTGCAGAGGTCCCTCTAACTGGTATGCTTAACCCAGATGCTAGATGCAGACCATCCCCACTGCTTCCTTTGTTCAGTATTAGGATGGCTTGGATGGCTTATGGCTTGAAATATATATGGCAGTTGTTTACCGATTCTCAGTTTAGAACGTTTCAATCGCTATCTGTAGAATTTCATCTTTCGTCCTGAGACTTTTATAAATAGAGTTCATTGAGAGAATTTAAGAAGCCAAAAAAAAATCTAAAACATACCCGTTAATTAAACCAAATGATAAAAAGAAAAGGACAACGACTCTATACTTGATATCCTGCCATACATAAACTTAACAGATTCAAAAATGAGTAGTCAATAATATAAGTCTTACTCCCTCTTTCTTTTTTTTTTTTTTTTAATTCAAAAGTTTTTTATTGAATTTTTGCAATATAAGTTACTCCTTCACTCTTTAGGGGCCAGAAAACAAAGCTTCCCTATCCAGATTCACAATAGGGAGCAGTGCTGCACCACCATCCCAGATAAAGCATATAGGTGGCTGGTTTAAAAACTGCAGAGGGATACAGCCCAAGACTACTAGCCTAATGCCATACCAATGGGATGGACCTCCAGGAGAGCAGGCCAGACAGATGGACCGCCATCTTGTTTATGAACAGTGAACTGGGCTTTTATAAATACTTGAGTATTCGCCATTCTTTGCAATCCCAGAATACCAACCTGCTATCCTTTCCCAGGGCTGCCTTACCACATTTTCAGACTCCATTACCTTCTATTAAGGGTCCCTCTATGTACTATAAAATCCTTATTAATCCTTCTGCCCAAGTCAAACTCAATCATCTAGTGAAATGGGAAAGGGACTTTTCCCGACACATACCATTGCGAGAATGGTATTATGCTACAGATTACATAAAGAAAATCTCAAAAGGTGCTATGCATTGGGAAACAGCCTGTAAAATTGCACTTAGATACCGTAGTACCGTACCGCTTCCCAAATATGACATCGACACTACATATTCAAAGCAATGCTGGAGAAACGGTGGAGATACGGGTGACCTTATGGATATGTGGTGGGGTTTCCCCCCCAATCTTTTCCTTTTGGTCAGCCACCTTCCTGCTTCTGTCCGATATTGCCAATGTCTCCATTCCCATGTCTCCAGGATTGGCTCTATGCTTCTTGGACACCGTTTCCCAAACATGTGTAGGTAGTTTTGGACCAAATAGTCTTGGCCGTGAGTTCTATGATCTCAGTTTTATGCTTAACTGTGGCTGAACTTATTAAAATGGTACATTTAGCATTTACCTTAGAAAGATTGAGTGGTGAAAGATAATTATCTACCGAAATTTAATAAACAATGGTCTATCTGGGTTAAATATAAGACTGCTTCCAACTAGGATGTGATCTGTTCTCCTACAGAACATATTCTTCATTACAGTGCCTATTTTTGTTTTGTTTTGAATTCTGATAAATGATGTTCTCTGTGCATAAGCCATAGTGTTATTGCTATTTGTTTTTTGTTTATTTTGTTCCTTATTACATTTTATCTTTTCCTACTTGTTAAGCTTATTTTAAGATCTTTATTGGTCATATTTTGTGATTTTTGGGGGCATTTTTGGTGTTTTACATGGAATTTGTTTCTTTAGCAAGTTTTTAAATTCCTAGAACAATCACTGAATAAAGTCAATCTAGAGCTTCCTATATTTTGGGGGGAAATGCCAAGAAACCAGTAAAAAACACCAGAAGTCCTGTTAGTATGTCATTTTGTAAAAAAAAAAAAAAAACCTTTTGAACAACATGTAACATCTGGGTATAACCTTTTTATTGAAAAAAAGCAGCAAAAAAGCACCAGAAAAACTATTATTGTCATTCATGAGAGACTTAGATACACACACTCAGCATGCAGTATCACACATGATGGGATTAGATGTACACACTTGGTGTGCAGTATCACATATGATCTGCATTATACTTATTACAGTAAGATTACTTGCAGCAGGACTGTAAACTGATACTTCTTTGTTCTCTCATTTTGTGCTTTACTCTGTATATGATCACTGGCCCAGATAAATATTTTTTGTATCTAATTTTTAACAGAATACTATTGCTGTTATAGAAAAAAGTAAATAATTCTAAAAGATCCAATTTTAGGTATATTGAGAATTAAAAAGACTTTGTTCGGACAGAAGTGTCCCTTTAATCTTATGTCTAAAAACATCACACATATCATATTCTCAGCAATACCAACCAAATCTAGACAAATCTGCCAGTTGGCATCAGATAAAAATCTCTTGGATTTCTATTGGTGATTTCTCTGTTTTCCCCCAAGTACAATTATACAATTGTCCCTACAATTTATAATGGATTCAAGTTACAATATACAGTGGGGAAAAAAGTATTTAGTCAGCCACCAATTGTGCAAGTTCTCCCACTTAAAAAGATGAGAGAGGCCTGTAATTGACATCATACATAGACCTCAACTATGAGAGACAAAATGAGAAAACAAATCCAGAAAATCACATTGTCTGATTTTTTAAGAATTTATTTGCTAATTATGGTGGAAAATAAGTATTTGGTCAATAACAAAAGTTCATGTCAATACTTTGTTCTATATCCTTTGTTGGCAATGACAGAGGTCAGACGTTTTCTGTAAGTCTTCACAAGGTTGGTACACACTGTTGCTGGTATGTTGGCCCATTCCTCCATGCAGATCTCCTCTAGAGCAGTGATGTTTTGGGGCTGTCGCTGGGCAACACGGACTTTCAACTCCCTCCAAAGGTTTTCTATGGGGTTGAGATCTGGAGACTGGCTAGGCCACTCCAGGATCTTGAAATGCTTCTTACGAAGCCACTACTTCGTTGCCCTGGCAGTGTGCTTGAGATCATTGTCATGCTGAAAGACCCAGCCACGTTTCATCTTCAATGCCCTTGCTGATGGAAGGAGGTTTGCACTCAAATTCTCACGATACATGGTCCCATTCATTCGTTCATGTACACGGATCAGTCGTCCTGGTCCCTTTGCAGAGAAACAGCCCCAAAGCATGATGTTGCCACCCCCATGCTTCACTGTAGGTATGGTGTTCTTTGGATGCAACTCACCATTTACCCTCCTCCAAACACGAAGAGTTGTGTTTCTACCAAACAGTTCTACTTTGGTTTCGTCTGACCATATGACATTCTCCCAATACTCTTCTGGAACATCCAAATGCTCTCTAGCAAACTTCAGATGGGCCTGGATATGTACTGGCTTAAGAAGGGGGACACATCTGGCACTGCAGGATCTGAGTCCCTTACGGCGTAATGTGTTACTGACGGTAGCCTTTGTTATGTTAGTCCCAGCTTTCTGCAGGTCATTCACTACGTCCCCCCGTGTGGGTCTGGGATTTTTGCTCACCATTCTTGTGATCTTTTTGACCCCACGGGGTGAGATCTTGGGTGGAGCCCCTGATGGAGGGAGATTATCAGTGGTCTTGTATGTCTTCCATTTTCTAATTATTGCTCCCACAGTTGATTTCTTCACACCAAGCTGCTTGCCTATTGCAGATTCAGTCTTCCCAGCCTGGTGCAGGTCTACAATTTTGTTTCTGGTGTCCTTCCGCAGCTCTTTGGTCTTCACCATAGTGGAGTTTGGAGTGTGACTATTTGAGGTTGTGGACAGGTGCCTTTTATACTGATAACAATGTCAAACTGATGCCATTACTACAGGTAATGAGTGGAGTACAGAGGAGCCTCTTAAAGAAGAAGTTACAGGTCTGTGAGAGCCAGAAATCTTGCTTGTTTGTAGGTGACCAAATACTTATTTTCCACCATAATTTGCAAATAAATTCTTTAAAAATCAGACAATGTGATTTTCTGGATTTGTTTTCTCATTTTGTCTCTCATAGTTGAGGACTTCCTATGATGTCAATTACAGGCCGGCCTCATCTTTTTAAGTGGGAGAACTTGCACAATTGGTGGCTGACTAAATACTTTTTTCCCCACTATATTTTCCCAAAATACAAACATTGAGAAGACCAAGGTACAAAAAGCTATGCAAAACACTCATTTTTCATGACCGTCTTGCACCAAGGAGTGGCCGTTTTTACAAATGACCCATACGTTACAGTGTATGGAGGTATCTGTGAAAACAGACAAAAATAGGACATGACCTATATTTTGGTCTGTTACAATGGACAATCAAAATAATGGTCATGTGGATAGCCCCCTTTCACTGACATTGAATTTAATACTGTGTGACATCTGTTAAAAAAAAAAAAAAAACTGAAGAACTTCTGCTAACTAAAGAAAAGTACATTTTGCCGCGTAGTATGGTTATACAAATAACGCAAATATACGTAAAAGAGCTAATAACAAGAGCATTCAGCTATAGCTTTCCTTTGTGTAAAACTAGTATTAATTAAAACAAATACTACAGTCATGGCCAAAAGTTTTGAGAATGACACAAATATTATATTTTCACATGATCTGCTGCCCTCTGGTTTTTATGTGTGTTTGTCAGATGTTTTTATCACATACAGAAATATAATTGCATTCATATTATGAGTAACAGAAGCTTATATTGACAGTTAGAATGAGTTAATGCAGCAAGTCAATATTTGCAGTGTTGACCCTTCTTCTTCAGGACCTCTGCAATTCTCCCTGGCATGCTCTCAATCAACTTCTGGACCAAATCCTGACTGATAGCAGTCCATTCTTGCAGAATCAATGCTTTAATTTTGTCTGAATTTGTTGGTTTTTGTTTGTCCACCCGTCTCTTGATGATTGACCACAAGTTCTCAATGGGATTAAGATCTGGGGAGTTTCCAGGCCATGGACCCAAAATCTCTATGTTTTGTTCCCTGAGCCATTTAGTTATCACCTTTGCTTTATGGCAAGGTGCTCATCATGCTGGTAAAGGCATTGTTGAGCGCCAAACTGCTCTTGGACGGTTGGGAGAAGTTGCTCTTGGAGGACATTCTGGTACCATTCTTTATTCATGGCTGTGTTTTTAGGCAAGACTGTGAGAGAGCCAATTCCCTTGGCTGAGAAGCAACCCCACACATGAATGATTTCAGGATGCTTTACAGTTGGCATGAGACAAGACTGGTGGTAGCGCTCACCTCTTCTTCTCTGAATAAGCTGTTTTCCAGATGTTCCAAACAATCGAAAAGGGGATTCATCAGAGAAAATGACTTTACCCCAGTCCTCAGCAGTCCACTCCCTGTACCTTTTGCAGAATATCAGTCTGTCCCTGATGTTTTTTCTGGAGAGAAGTGGCTTCTTTGCTGCCCTCCTTGAGACCAGGCCTTGCTCCAAGAGTCTCCGCCTCACAGTGCGTGCAGATGCACTCACACCTGCCTGCTGCCATTCCTCAGCAAGCTCTGCACTGCTGGTAGCCCGATCCCGCAGCTGAAACACTTTTAAGAGACGGTCCTGCCGCTTGCTGGTCTTTCTTGGGCGCCCTGGAGCCTTTTTGGCACCAATGGAACCTCTCTCCTTGAAGTTCTTGATGATGTGATAGATTGTTGACTGAGGTGCAAACTTTCTAGCTGCAATACTCTTCCCAATTAGGCCATTTTTGTGCAGTGCAATGATGACTGCACGTGTTTCTTTAGAGATAACCATGGTTAACAGAAGAGAAACAATGATGGCAAGCACCAGCCTCCTTTTAAAGTGTCCAGTGGTGTCATTCTTACTTAATCATGACAGATTGATCTCCAGCCCTGTCCTCATCAACACCCACACCTGTGTTAATGGAGCAATCACTGAAACAATGTTAGGTGGTCCTTTTAAGGCAGGGCTGCAATGATGTTGAAATGTGTTTTGGGGGATAAAGTTCATTTTCTAGGCAAATATTGACTTTGCAAGTAATTGCTGTTAAGCTGATCACTCTTTATAACATTCTGGAGTATATGCAAATTGCCATTAGAAAAACTGAAGCAGTAGACTTTGTAAAAATTAATATTTGTATCATTCTCAAAACTTTTGGCCATGACTGTACACTATAAATACTTCCAGTATAACACATTCTTAACTTTCCTGCATGACTTCTCCAAACTATGATATATTTGTTACAGAAAGGAGTGATGCATGATGTCATCATATCTAAATGAACCACGGTTCTTCATTTCAGATTTATGCGTACTAAGCAGTCTTCATAATATATACTGTACAACATACAACACTCATACTATGTCTTAGAAGCAACATAAAAATATAATTACCACAGCCATGTTCTATTTAGCAAAGAATTTAGAACACAGGTGCAAAGGAAAATAAGATGATTCATAGATGAGCAGCTAAGCTGATAATAGGTCGAGAATATTAATCTAACTGTGGAAAGCTTGAAAGGATTATGTTTATTTTTCAAATCTAGGTTTTAATGAACCAATTAAAAAGAAAGATTTATGATAGTAAGAATGTGTTCTGCATTCAGTTTCTGTAAGAAACAGTAGGATGTGTTCAGGAATAATAATAAAAAACAGTACTGTATATGGAATACAATAGAACCTTTTTTTATTTTTATCAGAAATGTTAAACAATGTTTTTTACTATTACAAACATCATCGTGTTTTGATACAAATATTATTGTACTGTATTATTAAATACTACTTTGAATGTAATTTGATACTTCTTTTGAGACTATGAAATCATGTAAAATATTTGTACAGATGGGATAAACAGCAAACAACTCATAATAGTAATGTAAACTTAGTATTGCATTAATGACAAATGTTGTAGCTACAATTAAAACATTGGGTGAACTGATGTCGTCACAAGCCAGATTCAATATGAATATTCCTAATTGTTCGTTTTTTTTTATCAAAACTGAATAAATGGTGATTTGTCTTGCACAAACTAAAATGGCCGCCACCACATGTCTTACACAGTAAAAATACAGAAGAAACACATGTATTGTGAGTTACTGTGATGTTCTGGTGCAATATGACAGGCTCAAAAGCCAATAAACATTGGTAGATGGACACCTTACAGTGCTGATGCCATATACAGTATATAAGGTTGTGTGGGGTTGAACACGATTCTTTTTAATGATTGTGGGAGTAAGGGATGGTGCAGAGCACTTCAAAGTGCTGCAAAGCTTGCAATAGACATAGACAATCTTAGGAGGAGAAGACTTACAACACAGTGTAGTCAAATTTAATCAATTACAGGCAGATTAGTGATAGAAACCATAGATAGGAGGAAAAGAGGATATCTGTATCATATTACTCAATGCTATACTGTCACTCATGTTCACACAGTTACCACCACTGCCATCTTTCAGCCAGACATGTCCTGCGGTCTTCTCCATCATATTATTCCATGCCGTACTGACACTCATGTTGCCACAACTGTCACCACTGCCCCCACTCAGTCAAACATGTCCTGCAGCCTGGCCCATCATGCTGTACTGCCACTCATATTGCTACCACCACTGTAACCACTCTGCCAGACATGTCCTGTGACCTGCTCCATAATATAATTCCAAAGGTTCACCCATCTCTATATAATAAGAATAAAATAAAATGTGGGACTAATAAAGGGCTAGTGTCAAAACCAGCAAACCAGTCCAGATATCAGGGCACACATGTTTTAGACTTGTTATGTCAAAGGTAGCATTTAAGGTAGCATTTAACTAATCTTTGCAGATTTTGGACATCTCCACATCAAAACATTTTTTTTTTTATTACGATAAGACCAAGCTCATACAGCCAGTATTTTATTAGTATTTGCTAGTCTTATACAGAGGAGATAAAAATCTTTACATTTTTCTCTTTATACTGTATCTTCCTCTTCTGTTTTCCTCAAATGCTGACCAAGCAAAAGTGATTTAACCCATAGCATTGTACTGTGGTGCCTAATGATTCAGTGGAGCCAATTTATTATGAGGGTATTTTTATAGTCACTTTTCTGACTTGGCTTTTTTTTTTTTCACGTGCGGTTTATCAAAATGTCTCACATTGGTTCATTTGTCGCAATTCTGCAGAGATAAAAAAATTTTGATGCATTTTTAAGCCAATTTAAAAGTAGAGTATGCCTGTGCAAAACTTTTGTGACTTTTTAAAGAGTCACATATAATGAATTAGGGTTACACTAATTGTATGCACCATCTAAGCCACACCCATATTGCAAGTCACTTTTGAAAAAAAAGTGCATAAGGCCAGGGCCCCACATTGTGAACATGCAGCGGCATAAAAATGCTACATATTACAGTACCTGCAAAGTGGATGGGATTCTGGCTAATCCCATCCACACATTGCAGAAAAACATCTGCAGCGAAAATGCTGTGATATTAAAAATCGATGCTTTTTGTAAATCTCAGCATATCAATTATACCTAAGGAAATGCTGGTGATTTCTGTATAGGTATAATAGAGACAGAAAGTCCGCAGAGGAAAACTCTGCGGACTTTCTGTGAAAAACGCTGCACAAAAAACAGCAATGTGTTTCCGCTGCTGTCTTTTCCGCAACGTTTTCTGCTGTGGCTCGCTACATGGGACCATAGCCTTAGGCTCAAATCACTAAAAAAAATGGCACATACAATTAATAAATCAGGTGCAACCATTAAAAAATTATCAAAATAGGTAAATATCAGATATTCATATAGAGTGCATCTTAATGTTATTATTTTGGCAAACTGCATAATTTCTTACTATTTTCATATTTAACTGCACATTGAATAAATTTAAGTATCTGATTTAATATTTTCACGTAATTTTAAATGTATCCACATTTCAATAAATTACATAAGTATATAATTCAAAGGTTAAAGTCAACTAATTTTGTGATTTGGAAATAAAATACAGGAATCCATTAAGTGTGTAATATTGCAGAATCTCTTACAATCTATACTGGTAAAAATGATGAGGCAACAATATATAAAAATGTGATAACTGTAGTTGGTTCTCATCATAATTCATCTCCTGTTGCTCATCCAGATGGCATAAAATCTTCATAGATTATGAGCGCTGAAAGCATGAATATGATTTGAATGCAAGAACATTACATTCAGTTTGTTTTAAAAAGTTAAACAACTTTTCTGTTTTATATCAGGTAAAAAGTCACAGTTTCAAAAGATATACTGTAAAAGGTATACTGTAAAGTAGCCATAACCACCATTCATGCTTTAATTTGTTTTCTTTTTCTTTTATTTTTGTTTTAAAATCAACTTACAAAAATAGAGAAACATGTATAGCATTGTTCATGTTAACTAAATCAAAGAATTAACACTTAATATGGAATGGTGTTAGCTTTACTTTACTTGTCTATTTATTTATTTTTTGCACATGGTGTAGTGTATATGGCCATGACAGTTTTTGATTTGCACTGACCATCTATATTTACAAGAGGTTAATAAAGTATAAGAATTGTTACGCTATTATTTTTGCTTCAAGCTACCAAAGAAACATGGATCAGCTATCTGTTTTGACAATTGTATCTATAGCTTCCATTAAAAAAACAGCCCCAAGATACATTTTACACCAGGCAAGCTATTTTTATAGGTTATAAAGCATAATCAACAAAATGACTACTGTGAAGGGAAAAAATGGCTCTGCTATATGAAAGTATAAAAAAGAATATTTTTATCTTATGATGCCAAAAACATTAACTTAATAGATACACACACATACACACTTTTTACTCTCTACCCTCCAAAAGCCATACATTTTTATTTTGTCATTCAAAGAGCCATTTGAGAACTTGTTTATCTAAGGGACAAATTGTAATTCTTAATGGCACAATTTAATATTCTGTGCCATATACTAGGAATCTTGAAAAAAAATCAGAATGGGGTGAATTGGAAATAAGAGTAACCCTGCATTCACATGAACATGTGTTTGCTGGATGAACAGTATACAGGGTGGGGGACTCTTAGAAATACAGTTATCTATGCTTCTCGGAGTCCCTGCCTCCCAGTGACATATGGTCTCGTACTCTATACATGTATGAGGCGCTAGGTTACTGGCAGGGACTCTTAACATCATAGATATCCATTATGCTAGGAGTCCTTTCCCAGCATACTGTTCAAGCTGGTAAATCTGGCCAGGATACATGTAGGTCCATTTTTAACAGCCACTAGATCCATCAAAAATGTCACTTTCACGTGTATAAGGCGTAAGGCCTTATTCACTTGTCCGTGCCATTTTTCACGGACCTAATGTCCATGTGAAAACAGCCTAATGTCCATGAAAAATGTCCATGTTTGTGTGTGCAAGTGCGCAGACACCACTTATTTGCATGACAGCGAATAATGGCCAATGCAACTGCCGTTTTCGAAACAGTCATTACATTACATTATAGAATTGATTAATTTGAATAGGTCTGTTCACATGGAACTATCAATGTCTGTTTTGACGTGAACAGACACAATGGGGGTGATTTATCTGGTTTATTTTGCACCCAAAAACTGAAATGGGTGTGGTCTATGATGAAGTGTGTGTGGCTTTGTGGCAAAGTAGTGAGGTCTAACTTGTGCATCTGTGCAACAAAAATGCACTACAAATGCGAGAACTTTTTAGCCAACTAATAGGAGGCAGAAACTTAGACTAGACAGTCTAAGAATACCCCAGATTTATCAGTCACACATCCATTTTTCACAGTTGTTTCAATAAGCCTTTGCATTAGTTAACCAAGCTGCATTAGTTAAATTTGTACACACCTATAGGTGTCTAAGGAGTTAAATGGCAGAGATCAGTCGTCGGTGTAGACTGAGGCTTCGATGTGTAAGTCAGCAGTTTGAAACCCACGAATGTTAGGATTATTACGAATAGCAATGAACAAATGTTCCATGACCAGGGTATATAGGATTGGAGATAAAGGGCAACTTTGCCGAGTAACATTGGATATGGTGGGGAGAGATGAAAGTGTACCATTAATCCTCACCTAGACCTGGGGTATTCTACAGAGCTCGGATGGGGTTTGCATATTAGTTCCCAATCCTATCTGAGGCAGGACAGTCTCTAGGAAACCCCAATCCACCCAGTCAAATACCTTCCCTGCATCTAAGGAGAGCAGCATCAAAGGGATATGATGACGGCTGGCATGGTGAATGATAGAGTAGGTCTTAAGCGTATTATCCCTAGCCTCTTTGAGAGAGATGAATCCAACCTGGTCCGGGTGAATGAGATATCACATAAGTCTGTCCAATTTATTTGCTATAAGCTTGGCTAAAAGCTTTGCGTCCGTATTGATCAGATATATGGAGTGGTAACTGGGACATAATTGGGGATCTTTACCTTCCTTAGGAATGACCGTATTGTGAGCATGTAAGAAAGAGGAAGGGAAGGGAACATCTGAGGTCATAACATTAAAGGCCTAGAGGAGGGTAGGGCCAATATCAGTGCAGAAACATTTATAAAATCTGGCTGTAAAACCATTGGGTCCCAGACTCTTACAGAGGTGAGGGAGGCTACAGCCAATTCAAGTTTTTCAAAGGTGAATGGTTCCTCGAGATGGGTATTGACTTCAGGGGACAGGACAGGAAGGGCCATGTCAGAAATATACTGGGAGAGGTGGGTTTGTCATTGGATTGGAGGAGTGGGGAATTGGAAGGTTATATAGCGAGTTATAGTAGTCTTGGAAGATTTTCGCAATGTGCTTAGTGAAAAGGGAGTGTGTTCCTGAGGGGCTTTTGATTGAAGTGATGGAAAAGGAAGCTTGGCACTCTTTTGCCACACAGGCTAGGAGTTGACCTGCTTTACCCCATTAATAAAACATACCTGAGCCAAGCTGGTGTAGGCATTGTTGTTTATGTTCAAGGAGTTGGAGAAGTTTGTTACGTACAGTATATCGATTAGGGAACAAGCAGTATCGTGTTGTAAAATTTGTTTGTGTTGGGTTTTTGAGGATGCCCAATGTGGACAAAAGGGATTCCAATTTTTGAGAGCCATGTTTAATGAAAACTCTTCTAACTACACACTTCAAGGCCTCCCATTGCGTAGGATAGGGAGTCAGATCATTAGTGTAGTCAGGGATAAAGTGATAAAGACCTGAGAGTACTTTTCAGGGATAATAAAACCTTTAACATTAAAGGAGAAAATAATGAGCTCAGTCATGAGGGCTGTGTGGTAGGGGGAAAGGGATATTGAAGAGACAGTATAGTAAAGAGAAAAAAAAATAGGACTCCCTTGACTCTGTCCGGCCCAGGAGTGAGGCTGGAGTGGGTGGCAAGTGTGCTCGATCTAGTAGGCACATCATCCCCCACTACAACTCCCATCCTCCTGTCTCCTCCATCTGAGTTGCGTCACTACTAACTGCTAAAGCAAAGCGTCACTAGTCTGTCATCCTCCTCCTTGACCTCTCCTCTGCCTTTGACACAGTCGACCATTCCCTCCTGTTAGAAAAGCTCTCAACCTTTGGCATCACAGACCTAGCCCTTTCCTGGATCTCCTCATACCTCACAAACCGCACATTCAGCATCTCCCATTCGCACACCACCTCCTCACCACGCTCTCTTTCTGTAGGTGTCCCCCAAGGCTCCATCCTAGGACCCCCCTGTTCTCCATCTACACCCTCGGCCTTGGCCAACTCACAGAATCTCATGGTTTTCAATACCATTGCTATGCTGACTACACTCAAATATATATATATATATATATATATATATATATATATATATATATATATGTATATATATATATATTTCTAAAAGCCCACACCAACAGATTCTAAGCATAGTAGTATGCAACAGGGGAAAGCAAATTAATATGAACATAGCTTAAAGGTGTTGTCCAGGCAAAATTGGACAACCCCTTTAACTTTTAAATCAGCTGGGGGCAGTGAAAAAAAATGCATACTCACCTGTCCCCAATGCTCCGGTTTACTTCTGATGCGTCCTAGTTCTTTTGCTTTGGCAGCTTCTCCTGGGTCTCTTCCTGAGTAGTGACATCACATGCCCTTCGCTGATTGGTTTCAGCAGCCTCAGAGCCCCGTAGAACAGAACGAGCCGGGAGGACTCCAGAGCATCAGGGACAGGTGAGTATGATTTTTTTTTTTTTTTTTCACTGCCCTGGCTGATTTAAAAGTGAAAGGGGTTGTCCATTTTTGCCTGGACAACCCCTTTAACTATAAGGGAAACGAAAGAGAGCAATATGCAGTGAACGAACAAAAGTACACCTGAGGGCAACATCAGCGGGTACAGGGAGTCCTGGTATCTGGTTTCCTGGATTCCTCTGTCTGCGTTGCTGGCGTGTTGGTTGCAGAGAGTAAGATCTAGTGCTGTCATCCATCTCTCCCAGCATTGGTCGGCAACGAGATGGTGTCCCAATGCTGAAGTTGCATCTGGGGTAGATCAAGAAGAAGAAAGTCAGCAAGATCTTCTGGCGCAGTTAAAGTTATAAGTCTATCTCCAGACCTAATTTGCAAGGGAAGCTAAAGCGACAGAGGTGTAGCTAGTGGGGGGGGGGCAGAGGGGGCGGCTGCCCCAGGCCCACTGACATTTTAGGGCCTACCCCGGGGCCGCCATTAATATACCTTTTACTTTTAACTAGATCGGTGTCTGCAGACACCGATCTAGTTAAAACGCTTCCTGCAACTTGCTGTCTTGTAAACCGCAAGCCACTTCAGGCCTGCAGTTTACATGACAACGAGAACACAACCATGGGCATAGGTGGCGCGATGACGTCACAACATCGCGCCTCCTATGCTGAGATGCTGACTTCCAGTGCGTGGACCCTGCGCACAGAGTGCGGGTCAAGAAGAGAAAGCGGCGGCTCCGTTTGTCATGGTCGCTGGTAGGTGAGTATAACTTTTATAATATTTGTTTTGTTTTAGCTTAGTTGTGGGTAATTTAATAGTATAAGGGGTTGTTAGGAGGGGGAATTATAACTATAAGGGAGGCGGCATTATGAACATAAGGGGGGGGTCATTTATATAAGGGTTATTACGGGGTACAAGGGGGGAAGTTATTTATATTAGGGGTCATTATGAACATAAGGGGGTGGTCATCGATATAAGAGGTATTAGGGGTGCAG
Organism: Leptodactylus fallax; assembly: GCA_947044405.1. Taxonomy (NCBI): domain Eukaryota; kingdom Metazoa; phylum Chordata; class Amphibia; order Anura; family Leptodactylidae; genus Leptodactylus; species Leptodactylus fallax. The sequence goes on along the minus strand of CAMRHE010000008.1, from coordinate 12,796,966 downwards.
TATTTATGTCAGGGGGAATCAGGAGCATAATATAAGGAGGCAGTTAACTTAATTAAAGTGACACTTGGGCTTTATTAAGACTAAAGGCCCACGTAACAGACCGCAGCAAAAAAGCGTTGCAGAAAAAACCGCGGCAGTAACATTGTGGTTTTTCCCGCAGCACTTTTCAGAGAAGGGCCACAGAGTTTTCCTCTGCAGACTTTCTGCTTCCATTATAACTATAGGGAAACCGCCAGCGTTTCCGTAGGTATAATTGACATGCTGCGATTTCTAAAACCGCAACGGATTTGGAAATCACAGAGTGTCCACTGCACGCATTTTTCTACGTGTGGATGGGATTTGCTAGAATCCCATCCACTTTGCAGGAACTGTAAAATGCCGCATTTTTTTTCCCGTGGCATTTTTGCCACATGGGGCCCCATCCCATCCCCACTTTGTGGTAAAATATGCGCAGTGGACATGCTGCGATTTCCAAAACAGTCGTGGTTTTGGAAATTGCAGCATTCCTATGGAAATGCTCCCAGTTTCCCTATAGATATAATTGAAGCAGAAAGTCCGCAGAGGAAACCTCTGCGAACTCTCTGTGCAAAGCGCAGCAGGAAGAACAGCGCTTTTTTGCTGCAGGACGCCACGTGGGGTCTTGGCCTTAAAAAGTTTTCCAGCTCATTTTTATTGATGGTCTATCCTCAGAATAAATCATCAATAAGAGGTAAGTGATTCCCCACTGATCAGCTGTATGAAGGGGCTATGGCGTCTGGTTATATCACACGCTGTCTGTTTATAGTGACCATGTGATGTAATTCCAGCCTTGTCAAATAGATGTGTATAGGATGAGGCTGTACATGACATGGCCGCTATGAAAAGAATGACACTATATAAACAGAGAAGGGGTCACGGCGCTTACACAGGTACCACGGTTCATTCAAACAGCGGATCCTGAGGGTCCCAATTATTGGAACCCCTTTAATTAATTTTACCTTTTGTTTACTTTTTAATTAGGAAATACCTGGGGCATTATTAATAAGGGGCACTATTTAAAAGGGGTTCATAGGGAAGTTATTAATTTAAATATGCACTTGGGGGTTATTCATTATGGGGGTTATATCATATATTTTATAATTGGGGTAGCAGCAGGATGGGGGTGCAGGTGAGGACAATGTGGGTCAGGTGCCTGGAAAAATGAGGAGCCAAAGATGTCTGTGTTGCAAACTTTACAGAGACTGAAAGAAGTGGCCATGGCGGTCCAGATGAAAGAGATGGGGAATGTGAACGATTAGTCAGAGTCGTCACCGGTAAGTCACTAAATGATACTGCCCTGTATTTGCCTAAATCGTCTGCAGAGCCCTGTGTAGATCCGATATATACCACTATACGGTCACTGTATAGTGATAATATCGGTATACCTAAGTTGGGGCCCACTTGGACATGTTCGCCCCCCCTGTGCTGAACCCCTAGCTACGCCTCTGTAAAGCGATAAGGGATTCCATGCTATTGTAGGACATTGAGCAATGGCTTAAGTGCAGTGCTTTAATGAAGAGTATGGCAAAAGAGGTCAGGGAACAATGAGAATTTGGCCCCATCAAAGTCAATTTCATGTAGTGATCTGGCTTTTGACATGATCTTAACTTTAATAGCAATGTATCCTACATATCACGTCTCGTGACCTCGAGGAGTCTGAGCTTCTGGGGCAGGATTGCAAGTAGCCTCAGGGAGAGCTCTAATTCTTATATTATTCCTCCTATTTCTGTTTTAAACATAGTCAATATGTGCTATCAGATGACGATGTTGGGAATAGGAGGTTTGCTGCAGGACTTGTATGGAGGAGGTAACTTCTTCCCAAAATGTCTCCAATTGTTCAACTTGAGTTTGGAGAGTCATAATATCATTTTTGACTTTTTTCAGATCCTGCCACCAGACTTTTTTGACATCCAAGGCAAGTTTATCCATATCAAATTTACTGGGCAAGAGAGCAAGCAAAGCTTGGAGATTTGGAGATCAGGGTGTCCCCTAAGGGTATGTATAGCCTCTTCAGGTGGGGGTAGAGTACAGGCTAATTCAGGCCCCGTACTTTGCCTTATATACATACCGGAACCCTTTAGTTTATTGGGCTTGCAGGTGAGAGGTGGGAAGAACTCATCATCTAAAGAGGAATTATGATCTTGATCAGGGGAAAGATGGCATCCCAGGAGTCTCTTAGGCTGGGGAGTGAAAAAGGGAGTTCTTAGTGGGGAGGGGCTAATGCCCCAATCAGAAACCCCAGAGCAACCCCCACAAATAGATTTGGCCAGGAGAGGGAACAGGAGTCAGAGAATTTGGCTAACTTACTTGTGACGCTTGTGAGGGGCACAGTATTCATGTGTGCAAGTCCCGTCGCGGCAGTAGGTGCTGTCATATGGGAGGCTAAAAATGGCAGTTGTGCTGCATGTAGAGTGAGCTGTCACATCTGAAATGGAGCCAGGCGGAGATGGTGCAGCCGGAGTATCCAATGGAAACTGTGGAGGAGGCTTCACAAGAGGTAAGTGATCTGGGAGAGTGCCTGGTGAGCAGGGAAAAGATCCCAATCCCTGCGGGGATGTGGCTTCCTCAAACAGATGGCAGGCCGGATATGTCAGAACCTGATTCACTACCAGCTGACTGCGGGAGATCCGAGGCTGGAAGTAGTTGCAAATAGCCAGTTCAGAGAGCTAAGGTTCTGGGATACTATTAGAAGGCTTTTTGGAGAAAACTTTTCCCATTGTTAGTGGTATATTTCCCCTGTTTGATAGGGCTAGAGAACGCTGGATGCCTACGTGCCAAGCCACACAAATGCAATTTTTCTCTAATTCACCCCATTCTGAATTTGTTTCAGCTTTCTAGTATATTGTATGGAATATTAAATTATACCATTCTGAAGTACAATTTTTCCCACAAAAAATAGGCCCTCATACAGCTCTGTGAGCTAAAAAATAAGTTATAAGTTATGGCCTGGAACTTGCGGAGTAAAAAATAAAAAGCAAAAAAAAATTACTCCAACGGAAAGGGGATTAAAATCCATACACAAATATAATTTTAGCGTAAATAAGTTAATTATGGCAAGTACATGTATATCAAAAACAACTTTGCTTACACAGTAACCTTCTTCTTACAATTTATTTCACTAGAAAGTTGTGTGTGTAATTCTAGCTTGAAAATAAATTCATGTTCTTTACAATTTACCAAGTTTTATTTTTTTTTATTTATTTATTTATTTTTTTATTAAGCCTTCATGTCAAGTTTGATTGTCTTCAAACTACCTGGCTGGGAAAAGCAAATTACAGTCTACCTAAGAACATTTCTTGGTGCATTGGTAACTACTTATCATCCTTTTTCTGATCATCAGTCAGTGAGGGATAGAAATGGTGCCGCGCAACTGATAAAGTGTACTAAAAGCTACACGTTGTATACTGTGTTCTATTATCATCTTGTTTAAGAATCTTGAACCATTTTATTGTATAAGAATAAATGTACCTGATCAATATGTTGTCACATACCATGTTTGGTGCTTGAGGGTTAAATTGATTTTGTTTATATAAAAGCATAGTATCGTAAGTTGTTACTAATATTATCTTTTTAAGGTGATTTTAGTATTATTATCTTTTTAAGAAAAAGCAACAGTGAGTTAATGTTCCACCAATCTAAATAAGCATGCATATTTTTTAACAGACAAACAATTCACATGTTAAAGAAGTATTCCCATCCCCTGATCCCAGTTTTGTGAGAGCTAGGAATGGCAAATTTACCATGCATATGCATCTCTCTATTCATGTCTATGAGATTTGCAAATAAAGATGAGACCATCAGGGGCGTAATCTCCATTCTTAGTGACTGTGAAACTGGGGTCAAGGACCCATCATTCTTGAGATAGATGCAGGCCCTGTATGTTTTACACATTTATGACATATTTTCTGAATATTCCATAAATATTTGAAATGGAAACACCCATTAGGAAAGGTTGAAAAATATCTAAATAATTATTTAAAAAACATAGCTCAACTTTTACAGGATTGGAAATGGTAATGTTCTGATTTGCTTAAGTGACCTCTGCAACCAGTCACTGGTTTCAATTTTGACCTCTACACAAATGGCACATGATTGGTCTTAGCAGTCACATGTTCTTTGCGTATTGAAGCTAAAGCAGTCGCCTGACCATAAACAAAATGTTACCACTTCTGGTTAAGTATTGACTCAAAATGGCAATGACCAGTATGTGTCAGCACTGGAATAGAGGACCTGTAAAAGATGAGTTACTTATATTTACAATACTAAGTACATGGTAGTTTTGGAAAAAAAAATATGTAACAATGCTTTCAAAAATAGAAAGGTTATCAGTTTAGAAAAAAGATGGCTAACAATGTACAAATACATGAAGGGACAGCACAAATACCTTTCTAATGATGGTTTTACGATTACTCCTAGGCCTGTGACAGTGACAAGTGGATATGGAATTCAATGCCACTGGATATTGTGATGGTGAATTCGTTATGAAAGTTGGAAAAATATTATGGGTTAAGGTTTTTAAATTTTGGTAAAGACAAGTTGATCCAGCGTTTTATACTGAATGCTGAATTTGGAGTTGGGAAGGAATTTATTCCCCTGACATGGGGCAATTGGTATCAGCCTCATTGGATTTTTTTTGCCTCCCTTTGGATCAATAATATAGGGTTATAGGTTGGACTTGATGGACCTGTGTTTTATCCAACCTACTACTCCTACCTACTATCTACTATGTAACTATATCTAAGGGTTCACAAAGTTTGAAGAGAAAGTACTGTAGATTGAAAAATAACCTTTTGTTTAAATCAAGTTAGTGGACTTTTCAGATCTTTAAATTTTGAGTGCATGTTGTCTAAATGCAATGTGGTTTATCATTTACTGATGTATTGTCTGCAGCAGAAATTCCTCTGTAAGTTAATGTACATAACCATGCTCCTCATGTTCTCCTGTGTGAAGTCTCTCCTCATGTGTGAAGTCCTTATACTATGAATGCTTATGCTCTAGTATTACATGGGCTATCCACTCTTCCTGCTGTACCTATCTCTGGAAGCACATGTTTCACATTCTGGGAAGCAGATTGGTAACTATGCAGTCTATCAGCAGAGCAGCAGCAGTGCAGTCTGTGAAAATAGTGTGCATTTATAGTACTACTGTACCTCACACCTGGGTAATAAAGGTGCAGGTAGGCAGCTTTAAACTGTACTCATTTACATTGTTAAACCTTCCCTCAGTAAACAGCATGAAAACAATTGGTCTTCTCAGAAATAAATAAGTAAATCTATATGTACACACACAAAAATGTATATAACTTTTCTACATCTGTATATATATATATATATATATATATATATATATATATATAAGTGAAATCAGTCACTTCACACAAGATCTGATTGCTGAAAAGCACTATTTTTCCATACAATTAATTATGTGATGCAATCTAGATTTGTGCTAAGATTTTGTGATATTATTTTTAAGTAGCAGTCCATAAATAATAAATGCCGTGGAATAAGAAATAGAAAATAGCTTTGTATTTGTTTCAGAATAACATGCTATAGATTAATAATGAATTATCTTTGCTTGCCAGCCTCACTAATCCATTAAGAACTGAAAATGAAAACTTCACATTCATCCACGTCTGACTCTGTTGGAGCAGCAAAGTCATGTTCAAATGTGAGCATTTTCAATGGTATGATAAAAATGTTCAAATTTAGATTAATAAATTTAGATATGTAACCAAAAGTGTATGTGTATATGGATGATGCAGCTCCCCTTCTGTTATACAGTAGATAGATATATGTACAGGTGCATATCAATATCTTTGAAAAGTTAATTTATTTCAGTAACTCAATTCAAAAAAAAGGGAACCTCCTATATTTCTATATTTTCTAGATTCATTACACACAGAGTGATCTATTTCTTTAAATGTTGAAAATTATGGCCTACAGCTAATGAAAACCCAAAATTTAGTATCTCAGTAAATTAGAATATTATGTGAGACCAATTAAAAAAAAAAAAAAATTCAATACAGAAATGTTGGCCTACTGAAAAGTATGTACACTACATGCACTAGAGATGGACTCAGCCAGTTCAAGTTCCTGATTCATTTCGGGTCGAACAAGTTTGGTATGAACCACATCTTAAATTGTCTTAAAGCATAGTGTAGAACACTCTCAGGGCTGCTAGAAACCTAGTGCTCCTGTAGGCCAATCACAGAAAAGCTGCTGCTGCTATTGTCTTCAAGAGAACCAGTGGCGTTTAGTGCCAGAGCAGGTGCTTCGGCGCTAAATTATAAATGTGCCTATACATAAGTGTCTATACATAGCGGGACCACTGATGGCAATAGCAGTGGGAACTTCCACTAATTTTTTTTTACTATCCCTGTGCTGTGATATCTATCTTGTGTGATAGCGTGACCACTGCTGATTATAGCAGCGATAGTCTCACTATCATCTATTTGTGGTGGTCATTTTAGTTTATCCGGTTTTTGTTACAAATCGAACAATTTGCAATATTGGGATCCAATCTGGCTCCTTACAAACCAATTCGCCCAACTCTAACATGCTAACATGGATCCTTTTGTGTGAATTACAGCAACTTGGATTGTGCGCCTCTCCACTCTTTCTAGAGACTTTGAGACCTTCATTTCCAAATTAAATGCAAACTTTATTTCCATCTGCAAACAGATCTTTGCACCACTGAGCAACAATCCAGTCCTTTTTCTCTTTAGCCCAGGTAAGACACTTATGATGTTGTCAAGAGCTGCTTGAAACAAGGAATGCAACAGTTGTAGCCCATGTCCTTGATATGTATTGTGGCTCTTGAAGCACTGACCAGTCAGAGCTGCTACTTGTGAATTTCCTCCAAATTCTTGAATGGCCTTTTCTTGACAAAGCTTTCAAGACTGCGGTTATCCCTGTTGCTTGTGCACCTTTTTCTACCACACTTTCCTTCCACTCAACTTTTCATTAATATGCCTGGATACAGCATTCTGTGAAAAGACAGCTTCTTTAGCAAAGACCTTGTGGCTTACCCTCCTTGTGGAGGTTATAAATGACTGTCTTCTTAACAAATTACCGGTTAGCAGTCTTAGCCATGATTAAAGGTTTAAATAAAACCTTGGCATATGTTCTGTGTTGATTATCTGGTTAGAATGTAACACCATGGGGCACATTTATCGATTCAAGTCCAACACTTTTCTGTCTAAATTTGTGCCAAAATTCATAGTGTACAGCATTTACGACATGAATAGTGAGCACCAGAAAGAAAAAAAAATATGACAGGCTAGACACTTTTGAAAAATGTGCACCAGAATGGGCGAGGTTTAGAAGTGTCTCACTTTACGACACATTTATGAAACAGAAAAGAACAAATATGGCGCAGATTTCCTGTGCAAAGTAGACCAAGTTTAAAATGGTGCGCCACGTATCTGTCTCCTCAATAAGCGAGAGATGATTTGTGTCTGCTTATGTTATGCCAAGAATTGTAGGGTCTTTGATGCATGCGCCAAATATTTGTTTCTTACAGCCTGCAAATTAAGATTTTTGTCTACAAATTTTGGCTACAGATTTTGTCTACATGTTTTGTGCCAAATATTTGTCTCCATTTTTAAGCCAAATATTTGTCTCATGATGAGCCAGAATTTTGGAGCTTTTAGAAACACTCTATATTTATGAAGGTCCGTACAACAGATTCAGAAATATGTCTAAAACTACGAATGGTAGACAGTAAAGATAGAAAGTATTGATAAATGTGCCCCCATGAGTCTACAATATTGAACTTTTTCACCATATTTTAATCTTCTGAGATAATAACTTTTGGGTTTTCATTAGCTGTAAGTCATAATCATGAACTGTCAAAGAAATAAACACTTGAAATAGATCACTCTGTGTGGAATGAATGTCTAAAATATAGGAGAGTAACTTTTTAAACTGAATTATTGAAATAAGTTAAAATTTTAAAGATATTCTAGCTTATTGAGATGCACCTAGATGGATGGATGGATAGATAGATAGATAGATAGATAGATAGATAGATAGATAGATAGATAGATAGATAGATTTATAATGACATACTTATAGTACAAAACGATTTGCAAACTGGAAAAAAAAGAGCACATTTGGCTTAATTTATTAAAATTATTCAATTTCCTGACTTCCATACAATCTTAAAACATAATAAGTTTGGTGCACAACATTATTAAAAAAAACATGATTAGAGATATTAAAATAACAGTTAGTTCACAAAGCTTAATATCTGCAGTAAATTTGAGTTCTTGCATTTTGGAGAATGCCAAGAGAATTGTGATATTTGCCTATCCCTTATCAGAACAAATCCATAAATAGATTCTATATTTCCATGAGATGAGCAAATTTCTCAAAAATTCGATTCGACAGCTTCGCCGAACTTCCCAAAACTATTCAATTAGATCTGATTTAATTTGCAGTGAATCGTGTTAAAAAACAGCTATTTTCCTGGCTGCAGAGAGCCTGCGGATATGGGAATATGCATTTTAAACTAAGGACATGTCGGAATAGCCTTTAGAAAGGCTATTCTACTCCTACCTTTGCTGTTGCATCACGCCCCCTGTGATGTCCTGGTCCTCCTCGCTGTCGACTCTGCACATGCTCGGCGGCCCCCTTTATTCTATTCCTACACAAACGTCTCTGCACATGTCCGGCGGCCATCTTTTTTCTTTTCCTACACGAGCGGCTCTGCGCATGTCCGGTGGCCATATTTTTTCTATTCCTACACGAGCGAGGAGGACCAGGACATCGCAGGGGACGTGATGCAATGGCAAAGGTAGGAGTAGAATAGCCTTTTTAAAGGCTATTCTGACGTGTCCTTAGTTTAAAATGCGATTTGATACCACAAAGCATGAGGAAATCCGGATTTGATGCAAATCGAAGATTTCCTGAAATTCAGATTCCACTTTGTCAGCTTCGATTCGCTCATCTCTAATTATGTCATGATCATTTATTTATGGTCACAATATGATCCAGTAAATTGCAGGACTGGTCCAAACCGATATGAATTTGTCAGAATTTCTTAAACTGATTTAGAATAGCATCCATTAACATTGCAGTTTCTGGGTTATGCGATCAGGTTTTTGAGCTATGTTATCAGGGAAACAGGTTGTTCCAAATGTAATTGTAATGAGAAAGTGAGTTACTTTATCAGCATGGTGCACCATAATATCATGATATCGCATAATATCATGGTCTGTGCATAATACATAACTTTGCATAATGCATAACTTTGTATAATACAACTATATTGCATTGTTGTTGCCTTATTATTGCAACAACAACTGGGCCCTAGCTTTTCACTGACCTAAATGTATCATTAGAGGGGACCCATGTTTCAGCAGAATAGTACAGGAACCTGAGTCTAGCAACTTTCATTTGAAAGCTAAGATGCTGTAATATTACAATTATGCAAAACGGTATTTAAAGTGCTGATTTATACAAAGAATATCTGATTTATACAAAAAGTTTTTATGACTTTTCTGCTGACAAAAGTCTACCTATGTTATATTTTACAAAATAAAATTGTGCCATGACAAAGAATATGATGAAATAAGATGTGTGTGTATTTAATCAAATTATGATAGAAATATATTTACTTTTTTGGGTAGAGAAAATAGAGCAGTTTGGTGTCTTAAAACAGTAATATCAGGAACAAATTGTTTCAGAGTACATTAACTAGACACTGTGATCCAAGCCATTTGGGTTTACACCAGCACTTCAAAGCTCACTTACCATCTAATTATTGTGATTACTGGGATGGTACTGATGAAGCATCTGGTAAAGAAACTGTGACAAATGTGATAGAATCCATTTAACTGGTAACTTTGGTATACCAGTTGTAGCTTATAGCTTATTACGTGAAAAGTCTGTACTATATTGTATACTATGGATAGTCTATTTTTAGTAATATTAATCTCAAAGAAACAAGTGTTCTATGAGCATTCTAATTCTTAGATTCTTCCTCATGAGTTGAATTGAAATAGAACAGGCAGTGATATGTCTATGTGGTGTTACAGTTAAAAGTAAAAACAAAGTATTATATCAAACTAACCCTCAAAAATTAATTATTGTGTACATTTTACAAGAATTTGTATATGAAAATTAATAAACTTTAGGTATATAATGTTATTGCATGCCTCTATAGGCATACACAGGCAGCATGCTACTAGATCTCTGCAAACTAAATTGTCATGTTCCGTAGTCCCATTCAAAGAAATTTGAGTGGTTCGCCCACTTTCTATAAGTCATGACGGTCAATTGCCTAGACTTGATCCCAAAGGACCTTACGGGGAACTTTGAGCTACTAACAGCATGGATGAGGACTGGCCATTTTATAAATGTACTCCTCAAGCCTCCTCAGAACCTCACAAGTACAGTAGTATCATTTACCAAGAACAGGATGAGGGTATTAGGCCACTGATAGAGGCATTTTTTACTTCATTTACTGCAAGTCAATACACTTATCTTGCCAGTAAAAAAACCCCTGAAACAAACAAAAAAAAAAAAAACAGGTAAGAGTATTTACGGGTTTCTATAGGATGTGAGGGCACTGAATCAAGTGATCTTACTATAGTGCACAATCCCCACAAGTTGCTTTTCAGAATACCTGAAAGTTCTAAGTAGTTGATTGGGATAATCATTTATTTTCTGTCAGTCTGAATCCAAGTTCTTACTACCTTTTTGCCTTTATGTTTTCAAGGCAGACAGCTTAGGTGCACTAGTTTACTGCAATGGTAAGAATCGATTACTTTTCCCCCAGTTTTGGCACTTCCTAACTACGTTAAACTTTTCACTCTACCCATGAATTGAATGGACACACATCAGCTGTTTTGACTCAGAGATAGGGCAGGCTAAAGCCTTTACAGCTTTATAGTTATAGTTATATATAGTTATATAGTCTATAGTTATCACAATTAGGTCTGGTGGCATTGACTTTCCTTTCTTGCCAATGGGCTGTGGTAGCTACTGTGAAATGAGCGAACATTAGATAAAAAAATTATACTGGCAAATCAGCTGCTGGTATCTGGTGTCTCTTTCTGTACATGAAGGGCTAAGGTGTCTGTACCAAGCCATATTTGATTAAGAAGGGGAAAATCTACGACACACATTTGTACACAATATCATGTGGACCCCTTCTTTGGAGCTTCAGTTTTTGTTTTTAGGTGTTAATATAAAAAATGCATGTTTTCTGAGAGTGTGAATGTGTGCAGCATGTTTGCACTATAGCTATACATGAGACTATAGTGTTGTATTATCCTTATGTTGTCTGATGATACAAGATGGTTGTGTTGTGTCTAACAATAGATTAATTATGTCATTTTGGAGCCATACCTATATATACCTTTTTGTTTGTTTGTTTTCAGACAATGTATGAATGTGTTTTAGTTACATATAGAATGCAGGATAACAGTGAACCTCATTGAACTGTTTGTTATCCTCAGTGTAATGGGCACCTACATGAATCTTTATGTGTGTAGATTGAGTGTCTGTGGATTCATCTGTTGATTGTACAAAGTGACTTTAATGATTGAGGAAAACTAGAAAATACAGTGTGAACATCTTCCTATTGTTCTGACTTTCTAATCTGTCATTTCTCACTGAGATTTGAGTGTGTATAACTAGTGGGGTTGAGATGGATAGGAATAGAGATTATTCCAAGGGTCTCCAACTGAAAAAAATGTAGGTACAGTTAGGTCCATAAATATTTGGACAGAAACAACATTTTTCTAAGTTTGGTTCTGTACATTACCACAATGAATTCAGATGCAGTTAAAGTTCAGACTTTCAGCTTTAATTCAGTGGGTTGAACAAAATGATTGCATGAAAATGTGAGGAACTAAAGCATTTATTACACACATTCCCTTCATTTCAGGGGCTCAAAAGTAATTGGACAAATTAAATAATTGTAAATAAAATGTTAATTTCTAATACTTGATTGTTCACCCTTTGTTGGCAATGACTGCCTGAAGTCTTGAACTCATGAACATCACCAGACGCCGCTGTGTTTCCTCCTTTTTAACGCTCTGCCAGGCCTTTACTGCAGCAGTTTTCAGTTGCTGTTTGTTTATGGGCCTTTCTGTCTGAAATTTAGTCTTTAACAAGTGAAATGCATGCTCAGTTGGGTTGAGATCAGGTGACTGACTTGGCCATCCAAGAATATTCCACTTCTTTGCTTTCATAAACTCCTGGGTTGATTTGGGTCATTGTCCATCTGTATTATGAAACGCCGACCAATCAGTTTGGCTGGATTTGAGCACACAGTATGTCTCTGAATAGCTCAGAAATAATCCGGCTGCTTCTTATTTATTTATTTTTTTTTAATCAAATCTTTATTTAATGTATATGTGACAAACACAGAAATAAAACAACTTGTGATCGAAAGCTTAAAGATGACACAACGCCGGACTAAATGCGGCCTCATGAATTAGAGCCACCCATACGTAATTTTCAATTTAAAAGGGGGAGGGGAAGTAAAGGAAAGGTGGGAAGGGGCTGGGGGGAGGGGGGAAGAGAGAAGGACAGGTGGAACAGATAAACATCAAGAGCTCAAAGCTAAGCAACAAAAAGCAATAAGCAATAAATCAATAAACAGTAGACAGAAAACAGTAAACAGTCGCCTCCGCACCTCATAGCCCTAAATTGCCGGGACAACAGCACTCAGCAGACAGGGGCAGTTACAAACCCCAGACCAATAGCAAAAAGAAAATAGATAACATAAATATATTAATATATTAAACAGAAGTGACAGGGGAAATTGACATAAGATTCTGGAACGAGAGCTCACCAAGGGGCATCCAGGACACCAGGAGAGAGAAGGAGGTAGAATCTATACTTGACCGGTAAACCTGAGCCAAGGGGACCATGTCTTGAGAAATTTGCTACGGGAGCCTGTGGCCCAACTAGAGAGCTCCTCAAATCTGTAGATTTGATGCACCTGGGCTAGCCACTCTGCATGAGTTGGCGGTGCAGTTTGCAACCATTTCTGGGGAATCAAAAATTTAGCAGCTGCAAGCAGGTGTGTGGTTAAGTCTTGCCTGGAGGGTATAAAAACAGCATCAGGTAAAGCCAATGCAATCTGGGTGAGTGAAATCTGAAAGTTAGAGGAGAAGATCTTCCCGAATCCTGGACTCAACCGACATCCAATATAAGGCCAGGACTGACCACCATATATGAGAAAGAGAGCCAGTAGCTTGATTACAGCGCCAGCATAGGTCGATATCCGACAGGTTGTAGGCATGCAACCACTCCGGTGTTTTGTACCACCGAGTCAATAACTTGTAGTGGTTCTCCTGGATTCTAACAGAGTTAGAAAAACCATGTGAGTTGGACAGAACAGTCTTAACCTGGTCATCCTTTAGAGAGATACCAAGCTCCTTCTCCCAAGAGTGTAAGAAAACCGGTCTCGTGAGCTCCCTCTGTACAACATACAGTACAGACCAAAAGTTTGGACACACCTTCTCATTCCAAGAGTTTTCTGCATTTTCATGACTATAAAAATTGTAGATTCACACTGAAGGCATCAAAACTATAAATTAACACATGTGGAATTATATACTTAACAAAAAAGTGTGAAACAACTGAAAATATGTCTTATATTCTAGGTTCTTCAAAGTAGCCACCTTTTGCTTTGATTACTGCTTTGCACACTCTTGGCATTCTCTTGAGGAGCTTCAAGAGGTAGTCACCTGAAATGGTCTTCCAACAGTCTTGAAGGAGTTCCCAGAGATGCTTAGCACTTGTTGGCCCTTTTGCCTTCACTCTGCGGTCCAGCTCACCCCAAACCATCTAGATTGGGTTCAGGTCTGGTGACTGTGGAGGCCAGGTCATCTGGCGTAGCATCCCATCACTCTCCTTCTTGGTCAAATACACAGTCTGGAGGTGTGTTTGGGGTCATTGTCCTGTTGAAAAATAAATGAATGGTCCAACTAAACGCAAACCGGATGGAATAGCATGCCGCTGCAAGATGCTGTGGTAACCATGCTGGTTCAGTATTCCTTCAATTTTGAATAAATCCCCAACAGTGTCACCAGCAAAGCACCCCCACACCATCACACCTCCTCCTCCATGCTTCACGGTGGGAACCAGGCATGTAGAGTCCATTCGTTCACCTTTACTGCGTCGCACAAAGACACGGTGGTTGAAACCAAAGATCTCAAATTTGGACTCATCAGACCAAAGCACAGATTTCCACAGGTCTAATGTCCATTCCTTGTGTTCTTTAGCCCAAACAAGTCTCTTCTGCTTGTTGCCTGTCCTTAGCAGTGGTTTCCTAGCAGCTATTTTACCATGAAGGCCTGCTGCACACAGTCTCCTCTTAACAGTTGTTGTAGAGATGTGTCTGCTGCTAGAACTCTGTGTGGCATTGACCTGGTCTCTAATCTGAGCTGCTGTTAACCTGTGATTTCTGAGGCTGGTGACTCGGATGAACTTATCCTCCGCAGCAGAGGTGACTCTTGGTCTTCCTTTCCTGGGGCGGTCCTCATGTGAGCCAGTTTCTTTGTAGCGCTTGATGGTTTTGGCCACTGTACTTGGGGACACTTTCAAAGTTTTCCCAATTTTTCAGACTGACTGACCTTCATTTCTTAAAGTAATGATGGCCACTCATTTTTCCTTTACTTAGCTGTTTTTTTCTTGCCATTATACAAATTCTAACACTCCATTCAGTAGGACTATCAGCTGTGTATCCAACTGACTTCTGAACAACACAACTGATGGTCCCAACCCCATTTATAAGGCAAGAAATCCCACTTATTAAACCTGACAGGGCACACCTGTGAAGTGAAAACCATTTCAGGTGACTACCTCTTGAAGCTCATCAAGAGAATGCCAAGAGTGTGCAAAGCAGTAATCAAAGCGAAAGGTGGCTACTTTGAAGAACCTAGAATATAAGACATATTTTCAGTTGTTTCACACTTTTTTGTTAAGTATATAATTCCACATGTGTTAATTCATAGTTTTGATGCCTTCAGTGTGAATCTAAAATTTTTATAGTCATGAAAATACAGAAAACTCTTGGAATGAGGTGTGTCCAAATTTTTGGTCTGTACTGTAGGTATGGTAAATATGGAATACCTTTCTGAGTTTCGGAAGGGGTGCCAAAAGCAATTTTTCAAAATCCTTGGACTCCGCCCTAATCTGGTGTTTTGTCTTGAAAAGTAAATAAAGGGTAGTTAAATGTCTAGAGTGGAGTAAGGTGAGTTTTGGAAGTCCCGTGAGGTCTCTACACTTTTGTTCCTTCAATGGTTGGTCATGCTGTGCTAAAGATAAGATATTGTCTAACATGGCCAGGCTTCTTGAGAACCTCCGGGATCAAAGATACCGGCATGGCTCGAGATGTGAACAGTGCTAGAGCGTTCTGGAATCGTGCCCAAATTTGTGACGGCCCCACCAGCATAGGGTTTGCCCCCCTACCACGCCTGGGAAATTGCCCACAAAGCCACAGATCTCGGAGGAAGTTTAGGCCAAAGGAGGCTCTCTTAAAGAGGGAAACCGCTTCATTTCTAGTTGGATTGGCCAGCTCCAGCCAACGGGTTAGCTGAATTGCATTGTAATAAGCCTGTATGTATGGTAATCCCATACTCCCGTTGTGTTTACCTCTCACCAGAAGGGAATGAGCTAATCTCAGTCTTTTACGTTTCCAAACGTATCGAGAGAAGAGGGAGCGAACCTCCTTAAAGAAGTTGGTGGGCAGTAAAATAAGGACCATATTCATAGTGTAAAGGAGTTTAGGCATAATGTACGTCTTGATCAAGTTAATGCGACCCATTCATGAAAGGAGAGGAATGTCATAATCCTCTAGTAACTTTTTAATTGACTCAAGGAGGGGGGGAGTTGTTAGCAAGATACAGATCAGATAACCTGGACGGGACTTAGGTACCAAGATATTTCAGTGGTCCCATAGTCCATGTAAAGGGGGTGAGGGATCTCAATCTAGAAACAGCGGACTGTGGTAAGGTAATATTTAATATCTCTGATTTCCTAAATTTAACTTTAAAATTGCTAAGAGAGCCAAAATGTTCTAATCTACGAGTTAGGTCTGGGAGACCCGATTTGTGACAAGGAACAGGAGGTCATCTGCAAACGCAGTTGCCTGGAAGCATTCAGAACCTATCTGGAGGCCCTGTATCCGCTCGTCCTGTCGAATGCTTTGCAGTATGAAACCACCAGGATGAAAAGGGTCGGGGACAAGGGTCACAACCTGCCACGTACCATTTCTGATGTCGAAGGGGGGAGAGACAGTCCCATTCACATTAAGCTTGGCAGGGGCCTGTGAGTAAATCGCGTCGATAAACCCATGAGGTATACTGAAACGAGTGAGCGTTCTTCGCATGAAACTCCAACAGACCCTGTAAAAAGCCTTCTCCGCATCAATGCCAAGAAGAACCAGAGGTTGTTTACAGGATGTTGCAAAGTGAATAGCCTGTAAAATCCTATGGGAATTATCTCTCCCTTCCCTCCCCAGGACAAAACTAGACTGCTCATGGTGTATTAATTGTGGAAGGTCTCTGAAGTCTCTTCGCCAAGAGCTAAGCCCAAATCTTAAGATCAATATTTAAAAGGGAAATAGGTCTGTAGCTGCCACAAATTTGAGGATCTTTCCCCTCTTTCGGAATAAGGGAAATATGAGCCTCTTGGGATTGTTTGGGCCATTGCTGACCTGTTAGGAGAGAATTTTAGGTATCTGTCAAGAAGGGAAACAGAGTGACTAGGAACTTCCTATAATATGGGAGGGACAATCCATCAGGGCCCGGGCTCTTCCCGGGGGAAAAACTAAGTATGGCCGCCCTGACTTCATCAGATGTAAATGGGGACATTAAGTCCAGGGCTGTTTGAGGGTCCACGGATGGTAAGGCTAGGGATTCAAGGAAGTCCTGGATAGCCTTTTCCTTAGAGGCACAGTGTGAAGGCTGCTGATTTGACTCAAGGTTATAAACATCCGAATAAAAATCTCTAAAGGCCCGCGCTATGTCTGGAGTAGCAGTGACAGGGGCGTTATTGTGACTAGTCTTAATCTGGTGTATGTGGGATCTATCCTTGGCTTTTTTAATGCGTGTGGACATAAGTCTACCATCCTTGTTGCCAATGGCGTAGATCTTATGTTGGTACAACAAGTATGATTTGGCAGATTTAAGAGTAAGGAGAGAGCGCAACTTCTCTCTGAGGGCTGTTAGATCGGCCAATCTTGCAGCCACCTGGGACAGCTTATGAGCCCGCTCCAAGGAAGATATCTGAGTCAGGAGATCGTCTATGTCCTTCTGTGTCCTTTTCTTAAACTGAGAGCCTAATGAGATGAAGATCCCATGCATATAGGATTTGTGCGCCTCCCAAACCACAGGGGGAGGTGGAGTAGAGTCAGGGATAGCGTTAGTAGCAAAAAAAAAGATCGAGATGCGATTGGAGTTTCTCTCTACCTTCTTGCCACTCGAGCAGGGTCTCATTTAGGTGCCACTGCCAGTCACGCCAGGTAAGGTAAAAAGCAACGAGCAAGGGGCATGATCAGAGATCGTAATGTTCCCTATAGAGGCCTGTCTAGTGAGAGGTAAAAGAGAGGCAGAAATGAACCAGTGGTCCAATCTTTGATAGGTGTTATGTGGGGTAGAATAGAAAGAGTAGTCTCTATCTCCAGGGTGCAAGTGCCTCCAGGTGTTGATGAAATTTAAATCTTGCAGTTTCATATGGAGCTTCCTCAGTGCCAACTGTAATACTGTCGATTTCTGAGAGGAGTCTAACAAGGGGTTAAGCACCATCTGGCTGCTTCTGTCCTGTGTCACGTCATCAATAAACACTAGTGACCCAGTGCCACTGGCAGCCATCCATGCCCAAGCCATCACACTGCCTCTGCCAAGTTTTACAGATGATGTGGTATGCTTTGGATCATGAGCTGTTTCACGCCTTCGCCTTACTTTTTTCTTTCCATCGTTCTGGTAGACGTTGATCTTGGTTTCATCTGTCCAAAGAATGTTCTTCCAGAACTGTGCTGGCTTTGTAGATGTTTTTTAGCAAAGTCCAATCTAGCCTTCTTCTTATTTATTTATATAGCACCATTAATTCCATGGTGCTGTACATTTGAGGGTTTACATACGGTATACAAAATATACAAAACAAATGCAATACTAACAGTGACCAACTGGCACAGTGGGCTAGAGGGCCCTGCCCACAAGGGTTTACAATCTATGAGGGAAGAGGGATAAATACAGTAAGTGAGGGTAGAGGCTGTTCAGATGGTGGTGTGGTGACAGTAGTGTTATTGGAGGTTGTAGGCCTTCCTGAATAGGTGAGTCTTCAGGGCCCTCTTGAAGTTTGTGATTGTGGGGGTCAGTCTTATGTGTCTTGGTAATGAGTTCCAGAGTATGGGGGATGCACAGGAGAAATCTTGGATACGGTTGTGTGAAGAGTGGATAAAAGCAGAGCAGAGTAAGAGGTCTTTGGAGGATCGGAGATTCCATGTGAGCAGGTAGTGGGAGATTAGGTCGGAGATATATGGAGGAGATAGGTTGTGGATGGCTTTGTATGAGTTCCAGAGTATGGGGGATGCACAGGAGAAGTCTTGGAGATGATTGTGTAGAGAGTGGATAAGAGCAGAGTGGAGTAGGTCAGAGATATATGGAGGAGTCAGTTTGTGGATTGCTTTGTATGTCAACGTTAGCATTTTGAACTCTATTTGCTGGGCAACGGGTAGCCAGTGAAGGGATTGGCAGAGAGGAGCTGCTGATGAAGAGCGGGGGGAGAGGTGTATTAAGCGAGCAGCACAGTCTAAGGTGTACTGGAAGGGGGCGAGAGTGTTTGCTGGGAGGCCATGGAGAAGGGTGTTACAGTAATCTAAGCAGGAGATTATGAGGGCATGGACTAGCATCTTTGTAATTTTAGGGGTGAGGAAGGAGTGGATTCGATAGATGTTCTTGAGTTGGAGGCGGCAGGAGGTGTTGAGGGTTTGGATGTGTGACTTGAAGGATAGGTCAGAGTCCAAGGTTATTGCAAGGCAACGGACCCGTGGGACTGGGGTAAGTATGGTTTCCTTAACTTTGATAGATGGGTCAGGTAGAGGGGCCGTGCGATGTGGTGAGAAGATGATGAACTCAGTTTTCTCCATGTTGAGTTTGAGAAAGTGGGAGGAGAGAAAGGAGGCTATGGCTACTAGACACTCTGGAACTCTGGACAACAGGGAGGTAATGTCTGATCCAGAGAGATATATTTGAGTGTCATCAGCATAGCAATGGTATTGAAAACCATGAGATTCAGTGAGTTGGCCAAGGCCGAGGGTATAGATGGAGAACAGGAGGGGTCCTAGGATGGAGCCTTGGAGGACACCTACAGAAAGAGGGCATGGTGAGGAGGTGGTGTGCGAATGGGAGACGCTGAATGTGCGGTTGGCGAGGTATGAGGAGATCCAGGAAAGGGCCAGGTCTTTGATGCCAAAGGATGAGAGTGTTTCTAACAGGGAATGGCCTACTATGTCAAAGGCAGAGGAGAGGTCAAGATGGAGAAGGACAGACTAGTGACGCTTGGCATTGGCAGTTAGTAGTGCCGCAACCCAGATGGAGTAGACCGGAGGATGGGAGTTGTAGTGGCGGAGGATGTACCACCTACTAGGCCGAGCACACTCACCACTTACTCCAGCCTCACTCCTGGGCTGGACAGAGTCAAGGGGGGTCCTGCAGCACTACCAGATGGTGGTGGTAGTAGTTCTTTCCCCTGGAGTGCTTCCAGTTGGAGAGGGGAGCTCTACTCTCTAAGCCGGTGTGATGGAAGTCGGAAGGGCCCAGATGTTATAGCAGGCACGACTCAGGCAGCCAGTGGTAACAGTTGAACCGGGAAACAGTTTTTATTTAAACAACTGGAAACAGGTAACGGCAGCTTCTGAATGGGGGTAGTAGTACAATGTCCAATTCCCCCCAGCCTTGGTTCTAGGAGGATGCCCAGGGATGTTACAGGCTCCACAAAATAATCCACCACTACTTCTCCTCTCATACCTCTCCCAGCCAGGTATACTGGGGATGGAGTCACAGGGATTCCTGACAGAGATCTGGTTACCTGAAGACTAGGCCAGAATGTGGAACTCCTATCAGGGTTCTCTCCTGCTCCTCCTGGCACAGCACCGAAAATGTCCAACAGCTTAGACAACTACTCTCCCTTGCTCAGGGCTGTCTCTGGATGAGCCTGGGGCTGATGATATTCCTCCTGGGCTGTGAAGGGGACCGTTGGGCCTCAGTCCAGAAGTTGGTGGCAGGAACACTCTGCACACCTTCTCCAGCTAACTGCACACACTTGACTGTAGACCAACCATCACTGGGGAGGTCTCTCTACAACCCCGCCCAGTGGCCTGTGATAGGCCAGGGCTGAACCAAGGCAAGGTTTGAACAATGCAGGGGGGGAAAATACAGAGGATAGCTGCACAACAATCACATTTAACATGGAACGGAACATACCAACACAATCCCAGAGGCACAAAAGACAAACAATTAAAAGCAGCAGCCTGTGGGATGCTGCGGTAGGTCATTTGTGACTTTGGTTAGGGCAGTTTCTTTGGAGTGATGGGGTCTGAAGCCTGACTGTAGTCTGCCAAAGAGTAAGTTGGACGAGAGATAGGAGGATAGTTTGTATTGGGCGTGTTGTTCAAGCAAATTAGAGGCGTACGGGAGCAGTGTGATGGGGCGATAGTTGGCTGGAGAAGACGGGTCAAGGGACAGTTTCTTAAGTATAGGTGTGACGGTAGCATGTTTGAAGGTGGAAGGAAAGGATCCTCTGGTTAGGGATATGTTAGATGGGTTAGGGCAGGAGTAAAGACTTCGGTGAGGTTGGGGATGAGATGTGACTGGATCGGGTCAAGCGCAAAGGAGGTGAGGTGGGATTTAGAGATTAGGGTGGAGAGCTTTTCATCAGTGATGGTGGAGAAACAGGTTACGGATGAAGAGCACCAAGCAGTTTGGTAGAGTGGTTGTTGGGGGTGTAGGGTGAGACTGTCTCTGCTGGTGTCAATTTTACTTTTGAAATAAGAGGCAAAGTCATCAGCTGAGATAAGTGATGTTGGAGGGGGCACAGGAGGATGAAGAAGGGAGTTCAAGGTAGTGAATAGCTGTTTGGGGTTGCGGGATAGGGCAGATATGAGTTTGGTGAAGTAGACCTGGCTTATGAGTGGCTTGCACTGTGCAGTGATCCCTCTGTATTTACTTTCATGCAGTCTTCTCTTTATGGTAGATTTGGATATTGATACGCCAACATGCTGGAGTGTCTTGTACACTTGGTTGGCTGTTGTGAAAGGGTCTCTCTTCACCATTGAAATTATTCTGCGATCATCCACCACTGTTGTCTTCCATGAGTGTACAGGTCTTTTTGCATTGATGAGTTCACCAGTGCTTTCTTTCTTTCTCAGGATGTACTAAACTGTAGATTTTGCCACGCCTAATATTGTAGCAATTTCTCGGATGGGTTTTTTCTGTTTTCTCAGATTAAGGATGGCTTGTTTCACCTGCATGGAGAGCTCGTTGACCACATGTTTTCTTTACAGCAAAATCTTCCAAATGCAAGGCCTTTTATCTGCTTAATTGAGAATGACATAACGAAGGAATTGTCCACTCCTGCCCATGAAACAGCCTTTGAGTCAATTGTCCAGTTACTTTTGGCCCCTTTAAAAACAGGTTGGTACATGTTAAAAAGCTGAAACTCCTAAAGCCTTCATCCAATTTTAATGTGGATACCCTCAAATGAAAGCTGAAGTCTGGACTTTATGTCCATGCCCATTATATAACTATAACTTGAATATGTTTCAGTAAACAGATAAAAAAAACTAAATTTGTGTCAGTATCCAAATATATATGGACCTAACTGTATGTCAGTGAGCATAGAAGAAAGTCCAGAGAGTTAAAAAAAAACAAACAAACATGGAACACTGAAGGTAATTGTACAGCGATAGCTTATAATAAGTGGACTAGATATATTCAATGTGGGTTTATGGGAAGGAATAGAGAAAGTTTTTTCAGTTGTTGTAGAAAGTCAAGGTAATGGTTAATTTGGCCTCGTGGGACCTGTAGTACAATGAGTGATAAAAAAGAGGGAGACATGGGTGGGAAGCGAACACAGCTGGAAGAACATGTTCTTCACAGGACAGTAAGACCGTGCATTGTGATAAGTTTTACAATCTGACTATATAAATTGTGTGATACACAAGTGTATAAATTGGCAGATTAACTTATATCATGGGAAAAAGAGGGGTGTTTCCCCTTCACACCTGTTTGGGATCTCAGCATGGAGCTGATGGGCTCCTTGTTCCTACCATATCCTTGTTCCCCAACATGTCTGTTGTGATGTAGTTGTGAAAAGGATGGAGGATTAAATTAATACAGCGTCATTGGTACATGCCTGGGTTTACTTCATCTGTTTCAGTGCTGGGAAATCTCTGATAGCACCACAAAAGCTCTTGCCAAAAGCTCTGTATCCATTCCAGAGGTTACAAACTGATTTCATACAATTACCAAAGAGTGAACTGTATGATGATGTGCTTGTGTTATAGATGTTCTCAGGTTGGGTAGAGGCGAGACCAGTCCAAGCTACTTCCAAGAATCTACTGTCAGGAATTATCAGTAGAATTGGGATCTCAGAGATGAGAGACAGTGATCAGGGTATACAATTCACAGGACAGTTAATGCAGTAGATTATGGCAGACCTAAGGGTTGTCGGGGGTTAAGTCCCCCCGGGATGGATGTCACCGTAAGCCTAATTAAATAAATAACCAGTTTCGAGCGCTCGGGAAACAAGACGTACACAGGTATCGTGTATGAACCGTTTCTTCTTTATTGCGTAGTTCAATACAGTTTTAAAGGTAAGCTCAGTTACATAACAGTCATGTGATCAATGTACATATATGGGTTTTCCAGTTCAGTTACCAGACAAAGTTGTTCACTTTCCCATCACCCCAGATGTTTCCTTTTCACCTAATCTAAATGTCCTCCTTATCTTTCCTGAGAATGGTACATCTCTGAGAACAGCAGAACTGTTGATATTCAGACCCTGAGATTATATTCTATCTCTAAACTATTTAGCCTGCATGGAGAACATTTCACCCTGTGTCTTCTATATACTGCGTTATAAAATATAATACAAATTATGCTTTAACCCTTCCAATTCCCCCATTTTAGGAATTTATTTTTAATCAAGTTCAATGAATACCTTCACACTGTTTGTGTGCCATCTACGATGGATTCTCCATTGAAGAGGTTAAAAATAACCTCCTATTTTACATATTGGTTAACTGTATTCCATTTCCTTCTCAGCGCTTCAACTTTCTTGCAATGTGAAGCGTGTATCCAGGTAGATTTTCCCTCCAACTTTACTGAGGTGGCAGTTGTCAGCAATATCTGGAAGGGACCATCATATCTGGGTCCAAGAGATTTCCTGGAGTGTCTTTTCACGACCACCCAATCACCAGGCTGCAAGCTATACGTTCCTGAAACAATCAGAAGGGTCTGGAATAGAAGAGAACACTTGTTTATGTGTTTCTTTCAGTTTGTTACACAAGTCTTGTACATAACTGGCAACACTGTCATAATTAAGCTGTAATGTTTGAGGGAAGTACAATCCTGTTTTGGGTGCACTTCCAAACAATATTTCAAATGGTGACAACCCTGTCCTCCTGTTAGGAGTAGTTCTTACTGAATATAAGGCTAGAGACAGGCATTCAGGCCAAGGCTTTCCTGTCTCTGCCATTGCTTTCTGAATCTTCAACTTAAGTGTACCACTCAACCTTTCCACTTTGCCTGAACTCTGAGGATGGTAGGGTGTGTGAAAAGCTTGCTCAATCCCTAGTGCAGACATTATTTCTTTCATTATCTCACCTGTGAAATGCGTACCTCTGTCAGACTCTATCACCTCGGGCACTCCAAACCTACACACAAGTTCAGACATCAATTTCTAGGCAGTTGCTTGTGCGGTTGCTTTGCTCACAGGGTAGGCCTCAGGCCATCCTGAAAACAAATCCACACAGACCAATACATACTCGTATGTTCCAGACTTAGGCAACTGTATGTAATCTATCTGTATCCTCTGAAATGGGTACAGGGATTTTGGTGTACATTTAGCGGGTGTTTTAACTACCTGTCCTGGGTTGTGTAGAGCACATATGTGACATGCTTTTACGTGGTTACTAGCAGCTCTTCCAAAACCTGGGGCAAACCATAATTTACCCACTAATGACTCCATGGCATTTCGAGAGGCATGCACCTTACCGTGGGCCAAGCCAGCCATCTGGGGGTAGACTGCTGCGGGCAGACATAATCGATCCACCATTTTCCACATACCATCACCTTCTGTAGCACCTGCTTTCTTCCATCTTTCAGTTTCCACACTGGTGAGTACAGCCCTTTTGGGTCTGCTAGGTCAATGTCCATTTTGCTCACCTGGTTGGGACCCCTTCTGGCCAGTAGTGCTGCAGCCTTGGCTGCTATGTCAGCTCTCTCATTTCCATGGCTTTCAGGGTCCCTTCCTTTTGCGTGAGCTCTAACTTTCACAATTGCCAGCTGCTTTGGGAGCAGTATGGCCTCCATCAGTCGACTTACCACATCTCCATTCTTAATTGGCTTGCCCTGGGCCGTTAGGAAGTTCCTTGACCTCCATATCGGACCATAATCATGCGCAATGCCAAAAACATACCTGGAGTCAGTGTATATGTTGGCTGTTCTACCTTTGGCTACCTTACAAGCCTCCATAAGGGCTTTGAGCTCAGCTTCTTGGGCTGACATGTGTGGTGGAAGAGCTTCCTGGACTATGATGTCATGTTCAGTGACTACAGCATACCCTGTAACAAATTTGCCTTCATCTGTCAGATACCTTGAGCCATCCACAAACATCTCATAATCAGGATTTTGTAATGGCACATCCGTGACATGGTCAAATCCCACTGTTTCCTGTGACATAAGAGCCACACAATCATGTTGATGCTGGCTGTCAAACAGTTCTCCTTCAGAGAGAGAGTTTAAAAATAAACTCATCTTCCACTCCCCCTTTTGAATCATGAACTCCTACAGGAAGAAGAGTTGCAGGATTCAAAGTTAAACAGCGTTGAAAAGAGATGTTTGAGGAGGACTGCAGAGCAAATTCCAGTTTGCTCTGCCGTGCCAAAGAAAGGTGACGTCTGTCTACCTGTGTGAGGATAGCATGGATGTCATGAGTGTGTCATGGTGTATACACAACCAATAAATGATCTAGGACAATGTCTGAGCTTTTGTCAAGCAATGCTTGTACCGAGAGGACAACCCGCACACAGGAGGGTGTCCCCCTGGCTTACAGCATCTAACCATGAGCTGTAATGTGTTGTTGTGTGAGAACTGCAGTTGCATGCCCTATCATCTCAGTCACGTAGAGCTGAAAAGGTTTCTGATAGTCAGGTAGGCCTAGGGCCGGAGCACTGACTATCTGCAACTTCAGCTGATAAAACGCATCCAAGGCCTCAGGTGTGAGGCTGAATGGCTTTGAGGAGAGGCTATCGTACAGAGGTTGCATGGTCAGAGATGCAGATCTGATCCATGGCCTACAGTAGGATACTAATCCCAAAAAGGTACGTAACCGAGCATGAGAGGCTGGCACCTGCATCTCTCTCACCACCTTGGTCCTCTCATCTGACAGGTGCTTGGTACCTTGGCCGAGACATTGTCCTAGAAATACCACTTTTTGTTTGCAAAATTGCAACTTATCCTTGCTGGCCTTGCAGCCGTTCTGGTAGAGGAAACACAACAGGCTGATGGTCGCTGCTTCACAGGTTGGTTTGTCTGGAGCACAAAGAAGAAGGTCATCAACATATTGTAACAAAATGACATCATCATGTGGAAAATACCAAGTACTCATGATAAGTGTGAGACACCTTGTGAATTGGTTAGGACTGTTTTGCGCCCCTTGTGGTAGTACTGTCCAAGTGTACTGTTTACCCCTAAATGTAAATGCAAACAAATACTGGCAATCGGGGTGTAAAGGCACAGAAAAAAAAATATGCATTGCAAAGATCTACACAACTGTACCAGGTGGTACCTGTGGGGACAGCTGACAGCAGGGTGTGTGGGTTAGGTACCACTGGGGTTTCAAGTAGTGTTACTTTATTCAATTCCCTAAGATCATGAACCATACGGTATGTGTCTGGTTCTCCCTTTTTACCCTTTTTCTTCACTGGGAAAAGAGGAGTGTTTGCTACAGAAGTGCATTCCTTTAATGCCTCTGCCTTTACTAATTCCACTATGGTTACCGCTATGGCATCTTCTTGGGCATGGGTCAGAGGATATTTTTTAATCCTGGGTGGCTGAGCACCAGGTTTCAGGGTTACCATAACAGGGGGTACATCCAATTTACCTAAGTCTGTTTTCCCAGTTGCCCATAATGCTGTTGGCACTTGGGATAACAGTACATTTTCTTCTTCAGTGAGGACAAAAATACAATTTGGTGTACTTAACTCGGCAGATAACAAACACAAAATCTCATGGTTAGTATGTGTGACTTTTACATATGCTTCTGATGAATGCAACATGATATTACAACCTAATACTCCCATCACATCTGTACCAAGAATGTTATCTGATGTGTCTGAGACTAAATACCTAGTGAGTATCCTGCTACCCTGAAATGAGGTTTCTACAGGATCAGTTTGATCTAAAGCATCCACCGTTTTAGTGAGAAGTCTTCCATAATAAACTTCTACTGATTCACCTTTCTCTCTTTTAACAGATACCTTACTTCAGATGATAACAGGCAAGACAATAAATTCACATAACATAGTACAAGACATAATTTCATATGTTTGAGTATGTTCTTGAATATTTTACATATACAGTCATGGCCAAAAGTTTTGAGAATGATGCAAATATTAATTTTTACAAAGTCTACTGCTTCAGTTTTTCTAATGGCAATTTGCATATACTCCAGAATGTTATAAAGAGTGATCAGCTTAACAGCAATTACTTGTAAAGTCAATATTTGCCTAGAAAATGAACTTTATCCCCCAAAACACATTTCAACATCATTGCAGCCCTGCCTTAAAAGGACCACCTAACATCGTTTCAGTGATTGCTCCATTAACAAAGGTGTGGGTGTTGATGAGGACAGGGCTGTAGATCAATCTGTCATGATTAAGTAAGAATGACACCACTGGACACTTTAAAAGGAGGCTGGTGCTTGCCATCATTGTTTCTCCCTCTGTTAACCATGGTTATCTCTAAAGAAACACGTGCAGTCATCATTACACTGCACAAAAATGGCCTAACTGGGAAGAGTATTGCAGCTAGAAAGATTGCACCTCAGTCAACAATCTATCGCATCATCAAGAACTTCAAGGAGAGAGGTTCCATTGGTGCCAAAAAGGCTCCAGGGCGCCCAAGAAAGACCAGCAAGCGGCAGGACCGTCTCTTAAAAGTGTTTCAGCTGCGGGATCGGGCTACCAGCAGTGCAGAGCTTGCTGAGGAATGGCAGCAGGCAGGTGTGAGTGCATCTGCACGCACTGTGAGGCGGAGACTCTTGGAGCAAGGCCTGGTCTCAAGGAGGGCAGCAAAGAAGCCACTTCTCTCCAGAAAAAACATCAGGGACAGACTGATATTCTGCAAAAGGTACAGGGAGTGGACTGCTGAGGACTGGGGTAAAGTCATTTTCTCTGATGAATCCCCTTTTCGATTGTTTGGAACATCTGGAAAACAGCTTATTCGTTGAAGAAGAGGTGAGCGCTACCACCAGTCTTGTCTCATGCCAACTGTAAAGCATCCTGAAACCATTCATGTGTGGGGTTGCTTCTCAGCCAAGGGAATCGGCTCTCTCACAGTCTTGCCTAAAAACACAGCCATGAATAAAGAATGGTACCAGAATGTCCTCCAAGAGCAACTTCTCCCAACTGTCCAAGAGCAGTTTGGCGCTCAACAATGCCTTTTCCAGCATGATGGAGCACCTTGCCATAAAGCAAAGGTGATAACTAAATGGCTCAGGGAACAAAACATAGAGATTTTGGTTCCATGGCCTAGAAACTCCCCAGATCTTAATCCCATTGAGAACTTGTGGTCAATCATCAAGAGACGGGTGGACAAACAAAAACCAACAAATTCAGACAAAATTAAAGCATTGATTCTGCAAGAATGGACTGCTATCAGTCAGGATTTGGTCCAGAAGTAGATTGAGAGCATGCCAGGGAGAATTGCAGAGGTCCTGAAGAAGAAGGGTCAACACTGCAAATATTGACTTGCTGCATTAACTCATTCTAACTGTCAATATAAGCTTCTGTTACTCATAATATGAATGCAATTATATTTCTGTATGTGATAAAAACATCTGACAAACACACATAAAAACCAGAGGGCAGCAGATCATGTGAAAATATAATATTTGTGTCATTCTCAAAACTTTTGGCCATGACTGTATATATTGTCATTGTACCTTACTTTCCATTTAACCTTAGGCTAACACTTTTATCAAAATATTTTCCCTTTGGGCATAAATAGTCATCATACCCAAGCTGCGGACCCCGGAGGCCCAAAGCCAAGTTTCACTTTGTAATAATTGACATGTAACATTACTGGGTAACACAGTATCATGTTCAGCATATGATTTTCTGCGTGCCCATCACATCAGATACAACGTCCTTGGAGCTACTTGGCAGTCAATTAATGTTTTGGTTATTCCCTGCAGAACATCTGCAGAGCGCTACAACAGAATACAGGAATACAATTCAAGCAGATAGCAGTTAATACTGACACCAAACTTACATATTACTATTTTTGTACAATTTTCAAATATTTCCCAAACCCCACCTTTTGTCATTACCACAGGTGTTCAAAACCCCTGAATTGTACTTCAGGTTACCATAAGGGAAAATTTCCAAACTTTAAAATTTTCTTCACTGGATTCCAACCAAAAGTTGAACCCCTGTGGAACATCACAATATCCTAGTTTCTTCTTTTTAGGGGACATTTCCTGAAAGCGGATTTAATTTTACAAAAAGCATAAAAGTTGAATCAATCCTGGCATTGCTATGAACAGAATGAATATTACAAATACAGGTTGACATACACATATATATATATATATATATATATATATATATATATATATATAAATACATAATCCAATAAACATCATACCGATGGTGTATAGTTTTTCTCTTTGCACTATATCAGATTCTCTGAGTATTTTGTTAAAGTAAGTAATATTTCATACAGAACTGGGAGATAAGATGGGTTATATTAAATAATAATACTGAGAAGGGTGATGTCTCCCTTCAAGCCTGATTCTCGGAGTGAGGTGGGGGTGATTCATTATTTCCTGAACTATCATCCCCTTTGACCTTCCTTCTTGGAGCTCTGCACTGCCTTTTTCTATTCTATTGCTTCCTTCTATTAGGGCATAAATGCCTCTTTGCAACTTTTTTCCTGAATCAATCCCGCATGATCTAATCTCCACTGATCCCAAAACTTACTGTCTACTAACCCAGTCTGGTGTATTCCTGCTCTTTTTAGGATTGTTTTTACCTGTGCGGCTACTTCTTTCCCTTCCCCTATTTCTATTAGTTCACATTGGGTGTACCATATCTTAGAGAGTCCCATCCCCATCTTGGCTGGTAGCTAATCAGCCAATGAGTCTCTCACTCCTCTAGGGCAACCTTTGAGACAATAGAGGGTCACTTATGACTACTTAGTGAGAACTCCCAGACAGACTCTTCTGTCTTCTATGAACTACTTGTGCAAGTTCAGGAGTAGTGCTCAGGGCAATGCCTAATGGCTTCCACAGGCTCAACTTTCTGCCTGTGTCCCCTTACCAAAACACTCCCAAATCACTGCACGCACTTCTTCGCACGGATTCTACTAAGTCCTTCGTGCTACTACTCAGGTCCCATTCGACCTTGACCGTCCAGGCACGGCTGGAGGCTAGTGTTCCAAAACAAAGACTTTTCAATCACTCAGTGCTTCTCAGTTCCGAACCTTGTCCGCAACTCTAGACTCTAAGGGTTAAGAATAGAGAACTTTTCCCCATTCTTTGCAGCCTTATATCTTATAACACAGGTAACATGCAAACATCAGTAGACAGGTAAACAGGTAAGACAAAAAGCAAAGAAAACAATTTCCATATCATTTACAGGTGACATGTCCCTTTTAGGTTCTTCCGTACTATTTAATTGGCATCGAGATGTCATATAAGCATGCAGCAGCTTACCTCACTCATCGATACAGAGAATAGACACACAGGAACCTCAGATATACTAATTGGCAAGATCATAGGCTTACCTCACAGTACTGTTTTTATCTATCTGAGGTCCTCTGGTCCCGTCCTCAAGTCGATCGGTGAGTGGGTCGGCACTCTATCGGCTGCACATCAGACGATCTCGTCGCCCCACGTTGATTCGCCAATTTCTGTCGGGGGTTAAGTCCCCCCGGGATGGATGTCACCGTAAGCCTAATTAGATAAATAACCAGTTTCGAGCGCTCGGGAAACAAGACGTACACAGGTATCGTATATGAACCGTTTCTTCTTTATTGCGTAGTTCAATACAGTTTTAAAGGTAAGCTCAGTTACATAACAGTCATGTGATCAATGTACATATATGGGTTTTCCAGTTCCGTTACCAGACAAAGTTGTTCACTTTCCCATCACCCCAGATGTTTCCTTTTCACCTAATCTAAATGTCCTCCTTATCTTTCCTGAGAATGGTACATCTCTGAGAACAGCAGAACTGTTGATATTCAGACCCTGAGATTATATTCTATCTCTAAATTATTTAGCCTGCATGGAGAACATTTCACCCTGTGTCTTCTATATACTGCGTTATAAAATATAATACAAATTATGCTTTAACCCTTACAGGGTAAAGCAGTGATTTTACACAGCTTTCATCCTACTGCAACTTTACTCTGAAAAACAAAATTGCTAAAGTCTGTGATCAGACAGGATTAAAATGGACTGAGGGGTTCATTCTGGCACTAATGTCTATCAGGTACACACCCAGCAAACCTCTGAACTTGTCCCCCTTTGAGATACTTTTCAGCCCCTTAAACTAGATTATATTTTCTCCATAATTCTCAGTTGTCTTTGGCACATATACCTTTGACCTATGTTGTGCAGTTACATTGAATACTAACTGATTTACATAAGAAGGTCTTCACTTCCTGACCTGGATACTGTATATCTGCAGTACTACATGCTGGTGATTGGGTGGTGGTCAGATGACATCTTACCAGGTTTTTGCACCCAATATGGGAGAGGCCTTTCCAGGTATTGCTGACGACATCTGCAGCAGTCAAGCTAAAGGGCAAGCCCACCTGGATCTATGCATGTGCCAACTACTGCTGGGGGAGGGGGGCTTCCTCTAATAAGGACTACTTTGAGCTATGCTGAAATGTTTGATTTTTTATCTAGTGAAACACTGTTCAGAAAAAATACTACTAGATTGTTGAGAAGTAAAGACACTAGTCTAACATCAAACTTGATTATTTTAGTATTATACTGCTGATTTTGCTTTTGAATTGTGTTCAGGTATTGTCTTCTCAGATAATCTTAATACTATAGATGAATGTCCAAAAATGTGTTTGTAGATTAGCCTCATACAAGAATGGAATAGGAGATATGCCTGTTAATTGATTGCATTTTTATGGCTTTGCTAGAAGCAATATGCATACTTTTTACAATATTATCAAAAGCAAAGTAACTGAATCTTATATACACTTTGCTAATAACTAGAATTGCACTGTTTGGGTAGGTAGCAGTTGATGCTTTTTGCCTCTTTACACGAAACAATCTTTTATCCTACCAGGAAATCTATATTTCCTTTGTGGCTTCAGAGTCTATAAATGGTTGCCTGCGGATTCAACAGGTAATGGTACTTTTTTAACATGGGGTTCCAATCATTAGTATAAGTTAATAAACTAGATGACTTCTGATAGTCTTGTAGAAATATCTTTAGAATCGGTGTAGGTTTGTAGACTAAATTAGTGAAAGATTCTTTTATGATTTCTGTGTGTGTGTGTGTGTGTGTGTGTGTGTGGCATGTGTTTGTTTGTGGTGAAAAAGGTTGCTGTTATTTCTATAGCATTGTGGCAGGGGATTTATAAAGCATAAAGGACCTTTAAAGGTTACAATTCAAGCTTAGTGAATGGAACCCATTCTCATGGATGTCTCCACAGGAGCCTGGTTAAAGGATTTCATTGGTTCTTTCCTTAAACCAATTATTGCATAAAATGCAATATTTTGATCTTGTATGCTGCAGCTCGCATTCTCATGTGTATTTTTAAACAGTGAACCTGAAGCTCGTAAAAACAACAGTGTGGTTTATGGTTAATAAAAGTGTTTATATGGTAAACGAAAGAAAGGAGCTGATAAAGAAAAATAATCAGTGTAGTCTTTACTAATCATCAGTTGTTAATACATTGTAATCCCATTGTATGTTTTGGATAAATCAGTCAAAATATTAGATAAGCACTGCTTTGAAGCTGATGTTTAGGCCTTATAATGTTCTTTAGAGTTGACTATATATAATTACACATGTGGACAAAATTGTTTTAATGAAAGAAAAACCCACAATGGTCACAGAGATAACTTGAATCTGACAAAAGTAATGATATATAAAAATTCCATGAAAATGAACAAATGAAAGTCAGACATTGCTTTTTAGCCATGCTTCAAAAGAATTTTTTTTAAAAAAGAAAACTCATGAAACAGGCCTGGACAGAAAAGATGGTACCCTTAACTTAATATTTTGTTGCACAACCTTTTGAGGCAATCACTGCAATCAAACGATTCCAACAAGTCAATGAGACTTCTGCACCTCTCAACAGGTATTTTGGCCCACTCCTCATGAGCAATTTCCTGTTATAATTATTCTTTTCATTACTATCTTAATAATTTTTTTCCTAATAGTATTCATCCAAGTACTTTATTTAGTGAGCAATTAATGAAAACTTCAGGATAAATATCATAGGTGAATCTCAATAAATTAGAATATCTTTGAAACGTTCATTCATTTCAGTTATTCAGTAATTCAATACATAATCAGCGTCTTCCATGATTGTGTGTCCTACTGAACCAGACTGAGGGACCATTTAAAGGCTTAGGAAACCTTGGCAGGTGACACACTGAATTTACAATATTTTAATTTTCTTAGATTTGGGTTTTCATTACCTGTAATCCATAATCAACATTTATAGAAATAAAACACTTGAAATAGAAGACTCTGTGTGTAAAGAATCTAGAAAATGTAGGAGGTCACTTTTTTAATTTAATTACTGAAAGAAATAAACATTTCAAAGATACTCTAATTTATTGAGATGCACTTGTATATGTTTGTAAATAAGCTTTTATAATAATACATTAATAATACATTTTATTTAAATAGCACCAACATATTCCACAGCACTTTACAAATTGTAGGGTTAAGATAAAGACAAAATGAAACATTACAAAGTTACCACTGTTTTATGATATGATTGACTCATTTTAAATTATTGGTAATTTATCTGTGTTTTGTCCCTGCATGTTTCCTTTGTTATACCAAATATATTTTATTATATTTTGTATAGTCTTTTTTCCACGTACAAGACATAGATAATACTTTGATGCTTTAAAAATGAGTGAAGCATTGATTGAAAGTAAAACAGGCCAAAAAGTTGTATGTTGTTAAATCCCCTTGGATTTTAGTTAGTAAAGGTTTATTTTTTATTTATTTATAGTTTATTGAAAAAGATTTTTTATTGTCATATCTGGCTTTGGTCTGGCAAGAATGACTAGATCAGGTGTGAGGTGGTGGGTTAGGAGCTAAAGCATTTAATTTCTCCCTTGACAGAACTAACCCAGGGCCAGACATAACCACTAAAGATGCAACAAAATTCTTCTTGCTCCTCCACATCTCCAGCAAACATCCATATCAGCAAGGTTGTGGTTATGAAGCCACATACAGTGCTGGCCAAAAGTATTGGCACCCCTGCAATTCTGTCAGATAATACTCAATTTCTTCCAGAAAATGATTGCAATCACAAATGCCTTGGTAATAATATCTTCATTTAATTTGTCTTCAATGGAAAACCACAAAAAGAATTGTCAAAAAGCCAAATTGGATATAATTCCACACCAAACGTAAAAAAGGGGGTGGACAAAAGTATTGGCACCCTTTGAAAAATCATGTGATGTTTCTCTAATTTGTGTAATTAACAGCACCTGTTACTTACCTGTGGCAAATAACAGGTGGTAGCAATAACTAAATCACACTTGCAGCCAGTTGAAA
Source organism: Leptodactylus fallax (assembly GCA_947044405.1). Taxonomy (NCBI): domain Eukaryota; kingdom Metazoa; phylum Chordata; class Amphibia; order Anura; family Leptodactylidae; genus Leptodactylus; species Leptodactylus fallax. Next base: position 12,762,706 of record CAMRHE010000008.1, on the reverse strand, counting down.
TGGATTAAAGTTGACTCAACCTCTGTCCTGTGTCCTTGTGTGTACCACATTGAGCATGGAGAAAAGAAAGAAGACCAAAGAACTGTCTGAGGACTTGAGAAGCAAAATTGTGAGGAAGCATGAGCAATCTCAAGGCTACAAGTCCATCTCCAAAGACCTGAATGCTCCTGTGTCTACCGTGCGCAGTGTCATCAAGAAGTTTAAAGCCCATGGCACTGTGGCTAACCTCCCTAGATGTGGACAGAAAAGAAAAATTGACGAGAGATTTCAACGAAAGATTGTGCGGATGGTGGCTAAAGAACCTCAACTAACATCCAAACAAGTTCTAGCTGCCCTGCAGTCCGAGGGTACAACAGTGTCAACCCGTACTATCCGTCGGCATCTGAATGAAAAGGGACTCTATGGTAGGATACCCAGGAAGACCCCACTTCTGACCCAGAGACATAAAAAAGCCAGGCTGGAGTTTGCCAAAACTTACCTGAGAAAGCCAAAAACTTTTTGGAAGAATGTTCTCTGGTCAGATGAGACAAAAGTAGAGCTTTTTGGGAAAAGGCATCAACGTAGAGTTTACAGGAAAAAAAAAAGAGGCCTTCAAAGAAAAGAACACGGTACCTACAGTCAAACATGGTTCCCTGATGTTTTGGGGTTGCTTTGCTGCCTCTGGCACTGGACTGCTTGACCGTGTGCATGGCATTATGAAGTCTGAAGACTACCAACAAATTTTGCAGCATAATGTAGGGCCCAGTGTGAGAAAGCTGGGTCTCCCTCAGAGGTCATGGGTCTTCCAGCAGGACAATGACCCAAAACACACTTCAAAAAGCACTAGAAAATGGTTTGAGAGAAAGCACTGGAGACTTCTAAAGTGGCCAGCAATAAGTCCAGACCTGAATCCCATAGACCACCTGTGGAGAGATCTCAAAATGGCAGTTTGGAGAAGGAACCCTTCAAATCTCAGGGACCTGGAGAAATTTGCCAAAGAAGAATGGTCTAAAATTCCAGCAGAGCATTGTAAGAAACTCATTGATGGTTACCGGAAGCGGTTGTTCGCAGTTATTTTGTCTAAAGGTTGTGCTACCAAGTATTAGGCTGACGGTGCCAATACTTTTGTCCGGCCCATTTTTGGAGTTTTGTGTAAAATGATCAATGATTTGACTTTTTTTTTTCATTCTCTTTTGTGTTTTTTCATTGCAAGCAAAATAAATGAAGATATTATTACCAAAGCATTTGTGATTGCAATCATTTTCTGGAAGAAATTGAGTATTATCTGACAGAATTGCAGGGGTGCCAATACTTTAGGCCAGCACTGTAGTTTTTCTAGACCATCTTGTCAAGGGTTTATAATGGGTTTCCTGAAGTCTCACACATGTAGAGAAACCAAAAGAGTCGGGACCCTGCTCACCTAGACCCTGGATGCTGATCTTTTTGCTATCCCTGTCGAGATATCCAAGACTGTTTTGTTTTGTACACCCTTCAGCTTTCACGTGAGCTTATGAAATGTCGATTTTGCCTTTTCATGTTTTTGTTTTCTTTTTCTCGGATTGCTTGCTATGTTACCCTTTACCAATTATTGCAATTGTTAAATGTATCTATATGTAGGCCTCTATGGCGCGGTACACTTATTATAGATAAGTATAAATACTGTACGTATTTTCACACTTTGGTAATTTGTGAGATTCAGTCACTGTCTCACCTCCACCACATAGTCTCTAAGTGGTATTTTCCATTTAACTTCAGGTGTAACTTCTGTACATTTCTTAGATTTCCCCATTACTGGGCTTTCATATTTGTGCAGTTGCTCTTTTTTTTTCTTTCTACTTTTTTATTTTAGTTACCTATCTCCATGTAAGCTCCCCCTCCACTTTTCCATACAGCTTTCCTTCCCCTCGGTTACCCTCCTCCCTTCCCTCTACCTAGCGGATAGCTCTTAACATTTGCTGTATACTCTTATGTTGCAACCCACTGGTGACATGTCCAATATAGCTATAACCACCATGAATGTGAAGGGCTTTAACCAGCCAGAAAACACTCTCATGTATTTTACTCTTCCTACAAATAGAGATCACAAATCCTCTTTTTACAAGAGACTCATTTTCGAGAGGGCCACGTCCCTTTGGGGCGGAACCACTATTATACTACTTGGTTCCATAGTTGTTATCCTGTGGGGTAAACCAAACGTGTTGCCATCTTCTTTTATAAATCACCTTATTATAGAATATTAGATGTTAGATGAAATCCATAGGCCAGATACTTGTTTATCAAATCTGAAATAGCCAACTCTGTCTATACCAGGGGTCAGCAACCCCTGGCACGCGTGCCAAGAGTGGCACGTGTGGCATATTCTGCTGGCACAGCAGCCAGAATGGACCTTCACGTATAGAATGAAGAGGGAGCATCCTTTCAGTGCTCTGCTAGAGCTGAGGCATAGGACGCTCCCCCTTCTCTCACTGCTCACCAATGAGAGGGGTGAGGAAGCCCAGGAGGCGGAGCCCTCACTGTACAGCAAGGACCCTGTAGATGAGCTCCTGCTCTGCATCGTGCCAAGGCTCCCCCAAGGAGGAGGAGGAAGAGGAGGAGGAGAGGAGAGCACCATCAGCAAAGTGAAAGTAAAAAAAACAAACGGGTACATGCTGGTGTTACTATTTCTATTAATATCAGGCATTTGGGGTTATTAATTTAGTTTTAGTAACTCCATGTGCCTCACATTAATAGCAATTAACCCTTCATGTCCCTCACATTAACCCATGTGTGCCTCACATAAGGGTAACTGATATGTGAGACATATGAAGGTACTAATAAAGGACCTCAATAATGAAGAATCGGGCAGCATGGTGGCTCAGTGGTTAGCACTGTAGACTTGCAGCGCCGGAGGCCTGGGTTCAAATCCTGTAGAGGACAACATTTGAAAGGAGTGTATATGTTCTCCAGTTTCTTCCCACACTCCAAAGACATACTGATTTGGAATGTAGGTTGCAAGCCCTGTATGGGACAGTGACTATCAATGTCTGTAAAGCCCTGTGGAATATGATGGTGCTATACAAGTAAGCATAAAAAATAAATGAAGTTATTTACTTATTACCTCCATATGTCTCACATATCAGTAACCCTTATGTAAAGTACACAGGGGTTAATGTGAGGGATATGATGGGGTTAACGTCTATTAATATGAGGCACATGGAGTTGCTAAACTGTAATGCACATGGCCATACTTTTTACCCACAACTATGGATAAAAGTATGGACCTATACATTTCAATGGGCCCATACACACAGCCATTCTTTTTGCGGCTGTGTGCCCGGGCCAAATTGAAGAGCTGCAAATTATGGAGAAAGTCCTATATCTGTCCTATATCTGTCTGCATTTGTGGCCCTGTCAATTCATTTTTAATAAATAGGTCAGTGAAAACCACATCCGTGCCATTTGTGTGCAGGAGGCCTAAGGCTGAGGCCCCACGTTGCGGAAACGCAGCGTTTTTGCTGCAGAATTTGCTGCGGTTTTAAGTTGCATTTCCGCAACATGGGGCCTCAGCCTTAGGGTGCTTCTTTTAGGGTGGTGACACACTGTGTACCCAGGTGCCGCTATAGCCAAATCCAGTTCCCGGGCACCAATGTTGTCACTTTGGGGTAAGTGTGACATTCAAATTCCTGGCTGGGGTTTTGCTGTTACTACACTGCCAGGAATTAAAAGTGTCTGAAATTAATCTGCGTTTCACTTACAGAAAAGTGAAAGTACCGGCGGCTGGGGACTGGATGCGGCATCCAGGTAAATAGTGTGTCACCATCCTACAGGTGTCACCTCACTCTGCTCCCAGTTATATACGTTTATCACTAATTGTGGGTTACACATGTACTTACATTGCTTCTAATGGGAAAGTACAGGTGTACCAAGGCAAATAGCGGTAAACGCTTGTGGCTGGGAGCACAGTATGACAGCACCCCTATGTTACAGTTTGTGCTATATGCCTTTAGTGTAGGTGTTGTCAGCCTTAAAATTATTTCTTGGCACTCCAAGGACCTCATCTTTGATTTTTTAATTTAAATCGGCACACCGAAGAAAAAAAGGTTGCCTACACTAGGTCTATACTATAGCTAATATATATACTCCCAACGAATAGCAGCTCCTTTTCCTCCTGTCGACTTATAACAAACTAAATAGACCTTAAAACGGAACTACATTCTGTGCAACTCTACAATGTGTGGCACATTTTACACGTGGAAGTTAAAGATTACACGTTCTATTAACACGCATACGACTCCTATAGTAGGATTGATTTTATTTTAGTGTTTTACAACCTACTCCCCAGAGCTACTTCCGCGGGCATCGGCAATATTTATATTTTGGACCATGCCCCTGTACACCTCACATTGCGATCCTCCTTGCCACTTAGACAACCCTTCACATGGAGACTCAATAAATCCTTATTACGCGACACGCACTGCCTCACAGACCTCAAACAGGTTATTTCCGATTTTGTCCAAGACTATCAGCAAGACTCTACCTCTGCCTCTATGCAATGGGAAGTTTTAAAATGCGTTATACGGAATCAACAAATCAAACACAGGGCTTGTGTGAAGTCTCAAACTTGACTCCCTGCTCTCTACCCTTATCGCCCTTGAGTCCATACATAAACAGATGGGTCAACGCTTGCTACTGAGCAAGATGTTGACGGTGCGTCATGAGATTACCCTATTACTCAAATTTAAACACCAAAGGCTCTGCAATCTCTGCTGTCGTTCTTTTTATGAATGGGGTAATAAGCCTGATCGCCTTTTAGCTCATGATCTCCCGGAGCATCTACATATATCCCCACTATCAAATGATCCTCAGTCCCTCCAACCCACCTAACAGAGGAAATTGTGGAGGTCTTACGTGCATATTAACACATCCTTTTTACATTTCCCAGCCTTCGGTCTTTCTCCCAGCAATCATGTCCTCTATTAATGCATTTAGCTTCTTTAATAACTATAAAATTGACGTTAATAAAAATATGGTGCTGAAAGTTTCACTACCCCCCGACATGGTGATGGTCCTTAAAACTAATTTTTTGTTTCACTGGCAACCAAAAGACAAGTATTTGGGCCTGCAGATCTCTAATGACCCTGCTGACTATTATACTTTGAACTGTGCCCTCTTGCTCCACTCTATGCATCGCAACCTCTCCAACTGGTCCCAAAAAACTTTTCCTGGTTTGGTCGTACAACATATTAATATCCTTAAAATTAATGTCCTTCCTCACCTCCTCAGCCTTTTCCAAATGATCCCTACTCCCTCTCCTAAGTCATTTTTCCAATAGATTCACATACTTTTCTGTAGATTTGTCTGGTCCAGCCAGAGCAGAAGAATCTCTTTCCCCACTTTGACCAGGAGCAAAATGAATGGCTGTCTTGCACTGCCAGACTGCTTAGTCTACTTAATGGTGGCTACCACAGCCCGCATACCCGATTGGCACAATAATAAACAAACTAAACTATGGGTGGAGATGGAGAATGTAATGCTAGACCTCTCTCTACCCCTTCCTTCCAATACACTGCATTCCAAGTGCTGAAATCTTGTAAGTAGCCCCCTTCTAGATCTTCTTTCTTTCGACAAGATGGCCCTATCACCCCAGTCACATGTAATTGTTGGCAGCGGATTAATGTTTGCACCGTCCAGGCGTTCAACAGTAAACATATATTTATTCAGGAACAAGGATAATACACTTTACAATTAGTATTTTTTAGCTTATGATCCCATCTTCTTGGCTGTGAGCTCCATGTGCTCTGCTCTGTGCTGCAGTTCCAATTACAGAGAGAGGAACTTCCTGGTTTGCTAATATAGCCCCCACCTTTTTTTCAACAGTGCTTTATTAACAACATAACACTATTGTTAGAGACAGAAGCTTATGCAGTTATAAACATATAAACAGTAGTTGTTGCAATACAGGCAATAATAAACATTATTCCAACAGTAATTCTGTTTTCCCTCCCGTGGTCACCTCTATGTTTCTAGGCAGACAGTCCTGCACCTCCCTGGTCTGCTTCCAACACATCACCACTGCCAATGGGCTCCTTCTTATATGAGTTCTTGGTCCTGGACCCCTAACAACTCCTAACACTCGCTAGCAATATATACAACTACAGCACTCCTACTTAATAAGAACATGTTACACTCTTCCCTTTCAAAGGAACACTCAGGAATCCAATCCCTTTTCAAAGCCCTCTGTGTTTCCTCCACTCCCCTAAGGAGATCTACAGTAGGGAAAAAAAAGTATTTAGTCAGCCACCAGTTGTGCAAGTTCTCCCACTTAAAAAGATGAGAGAGGCCTGTAATTGACATCATAGGTAGACCTCAACTATGAGAGACAAAATGAGAAAACATATCTAGAAAATCACATTGTCTGATTTTTTAAGAATTTATTTGCAAATTAGGGTGGAAAATAAGTATTTGGTCACCTACAAACAAGCAAGATTTCTGTCTCTCACAGACCTGTAACTTCTTCTTTAAGAGGTTCCTCTCTCCTCCACTCATTACCTGTAGTAATGGCACCTGTTTGAAATTGTTATCAACCTCAAACAGTCACACTCCAAACTCCACTATGGTGAAGACCAAAGATCTGTGGAAGGACACCAGAAACAAAATTGTACACCTGCACCAGGCTGGGAAGACTGAATCTGCAATAGGCAAGCAGCTTGGTATGAAGAAATCAACTGTGGGAGCAATAATTAGAAAATGGAAGACATACAAGACCACTGATAATCTCCCTCGATCAGGGGCTTCCCGCAAGATCTCACCCCGTGGGGTCAAAATGATCACAAGAACGGTGAGCAAAAATCCCAGAATCACACGGGGGGACCTTGTGAATGACCTGCAGAAAGCTGGGACTAACGTATCCAAGGCTACCGTCAGTAACACACTACGCCGCCAGGGATTCATTTCCTGCAGTGCCAGACGTGTCCCCATGCTTAAGCCAGTACTTATCTGGGCCCGTCTGAAGTTTTCTAGAGAGCATTTGGATGTTTCAGAAGAGTATTGGGAGAATGTCATATGGTCAGATGAAAACTAAGTAGAACTGTTTGGTAGAAGCACAACTCGTTATGTTTGGAGGAGAGTGAATGCTAAGTTGCAGCCAAAGAACACCATACCTACTGTGAAGCATGGGGGTGGCAACATCATGCTTTGGGGCTGTTTCTCTGCAAAGGGACCAGGACGAATGATCTGTGTACATGAAAGAATGAATGGGGCCATGTATCTTGAGATTTTAAGTTGAAACCTCCTTCCATCAGCAAGGGCATTGAAGATGAAACGTGGCTAGGTATTTCAGCATGACAATGATCCCAAACACACTGTCAGGGCAACGAAGGAGTGGCTTCATAAGAAGCATTTCAAGGTCCTGAAGTGGCCTAGCCAGTCTTCAGATTTCAACCCCATAGAAAACCTTTGGAGGGAGTTGAAAGTCCGTGTTGCCCAGCGACAGCCCCAAAACATCACTGCTCTAGAGGAGATCTGCATGGAGGAATGGGCCAACATACCAGCAACAGTGTGTGCCAACCTTGTGAAGACTTACAGAAAACGTTTGACCTCTGTCATTGCCAACAAAGGTTATATAACAAAGTATTGAGATGAACTTTTGTTATTGACCATATACTTATTTTCCACCATAATTTGCAAATAAATTCTTTAAAAATCAGACAATGTGATTTTCTGCATTTGTTTTCTCATTTTGTCTCTTATAGTTGAGATCTACCTATGATGTCAATTACAGGCCTCTCTCATCTTTTTAGGTGGGAGAACTTTCAAAATTGGTGGCTGACTAAATACTTTTTTTCCCCACTGTATCTCTCTTCTGTATAAGCTCATTTTAACCCCCCGCGAGGAGTTTCACCCCCTCTTTGTCGACAGGTGGAAGCTAGGTTGCAGGTTCTCTGCTGAGGCCTGGAGGGAAGCCTTCCCCCCTCAGTCATAAGTTCCCTGTTTCCTGTGAGGCTCAAGAGATTAGTTACAAAGTAATGTCTCAGTGATATAGGGTTCCTATGGTGGTACACGCCACCTTCCCTGTTGTCATAGATCTATGCTGGAGGTGCTCACATGCCAAGGGTACAATGTTGCACATTTGGCGATCCTGTGGGGTCCTCCCAGGCTTTTGGAACACTGTATGCAAGGTCATTCTGAAGGTGACTGGCTTTCCGATCCAAAATGACCTGGCCACTTTGCTGCTTTCTATATTGCCTGCTAATATAAGGCCCTCTTGCTCCCTGGTGGGCTTCATGCTGATTGCTGCAAGGTCGGTTAAATCTCGCCTGTGGAGGACACCCAGGGCACTGACTGTGCTTGAATGGTTCCAGCAGGTGTGCAGCCTTCATAGGATGGAGCTCCTTATGGCCAAAATCCAGCCTTCCTGTGAACGACCATTCAACATTGCGCTGCTACTTATGGTCAGAGGTGACTGCAGTGGTGAACCTAGCCTCTTTGCTGCCTGAGGCGGACTATAGAAAGACGCCCCCCCCCAAAAAAAAATGGAGTTTCCATGCTACTAGCTTCACACGCTGTTATCGTCGCACAATATACACAATACACAAAGTTATAAAACTGTTTTTAAGAATTCTTCTTACTGCATTACTTCAATATCAGATCAACAACACGAAATTAACAATGACAATAACTTCACACATCTTCTGCTTGGTGGATAGACGAGCCCACGTGGCCCTCATTCTCTATAATAAGAGCGCCGCAGATAGCTGAGTACTGGACTTCGGCTATCTTTGGCACTCCCATTGAAGTGAATGAGAGCCACGCGGGTTCATCCATCCACCAAGTGACATGCCTATATTCAGCCTGGCTGCGGTCAGGCTGAATTCCCACCCAGTGTGGGGAAAAAAAATAATAATTCTCAGGCTCAGTGGGGGGTCTCAGCAGACAGACCCCCATCACTCAGGTATTTATCCTCTATCATTTAGGTGTATACAGGGCATTAACATTTTGTGACTTACAGGTGACGTCTCTGACTAATCGGTCACATTTCCCTTCTCTTCCCTTTGGACCACCATGACCACTTCTTCCAGCTGTGACTTGTCTCTGTAAAGTTTGCAGCACAGATATCTTTGGCTCCTCACTTTTCCAGGCATCCAACCCATATTGTCCTCACCTGCACACCCATTCTGCTGCTACCCCAAATTATAAAATATATGATCTAACCCCCCCATAAAGAATAATACTCTCAAGTGCATCTTTATATTAATAATGTCCGTGTGTACCCTGTATAAATAGTGCCCCTTATTAATAATGCCCCATTAATAAACTAATCAGTGGGGCTCAAAAACCCAGGACCCCTACTGATCAGATGTTTGAATGGTACCTGTGTAAGTGCCATGACCGCTTCGCTGTTTAGATAGTGTCATTCATCTCATAGCGGCCATGTAATGTAACTATAGCCTCGTCCTATACACATCTATGTGACAAATTACATCACACGGTCACTATAAACAGACAGCGTATAATATAAACAGGCGCCATAGCCCCTGTTTATAGCGCCCCATTTACATACACTATAATGTTCCACAGCAGCCCCTTCACACAGTATTATGCTCCATAGTGGCCCCTGCACACGGTATTATGTCCCTCAGTGGCCACTGCACACAGTATTATGTTCCACAGCAACCCCTGCACACAGTATTATGCTCCATAGTGGCCCCTGCACATGGTATTATGCTCCATAGTGGCCCCTGCATAGGGTCTTATGCTCCACAGTGGCCCCTGCACACGGTATTATGCCCCATAGTGTCCCCTGCACACGATATTATGCTCCATAGCGGCCCCAACACATGGTATTATGCTCTATAGTGGCCCCTGCCCTCAGTATTATGCTCCATAGTGGCCCCTGCACTGGTATTATGCTCCATAGTGGTCCCTGCACTCGGTATTATGCTCCATAGTGGCCCCTGCACACGTATTATACTCCATAGTGGTCCCTGCACTCGATATTATGCTCCACAGTGGCCCCTACACTGGCATTATGCTCCACAGTGGCCCCTGCACACAGTATTATGCCCCATAGTGGCCCACCCATGAACTATTATTATACTCTGGGGTTTTTTTCAGACGGAGGCGGCCACGAGCAGATGCGGGGTAGGTAAATAAATAGGCAGTAACCTGCTGGGGATACTACAGCAGGTTACGGCCTATATATATATATATATATATATATATATATATATGAAAGTTCTCCTCACCTACCTGCAATGCCTTGATGGAGCCGCTGCCTCCTCTTTTTGTCCGCGACGTCCGTGTCTCAGAGTAGGAGGCGCGATGACGTCATTGAATCACCGCTTGAGCTGAGATGCGGAGATCTCGTAAACCAGTCCAGGACAGGTATCGCGCAGCTTTGGGTTTTTTTTTAAGCGGCCTGTCCTGGGCTGGTTTACGGTAAATATAAAGTAAAAAATGCCGCCCCCCAGACAGTGACGGCCAGTGCCGCCTGAGGCGGCCGCCTCACTTCGCCTCATTAGCGGTGCGCCCCTGCTATCTCGTCCATCCCCGTATATTGTAATAAAATAATACAGATAAAGAATGTTAAAAATAAAAGGGATTGAAGTTAATTCTGAAAGAAATGACTTTCCAAGGTACTATGTAAATTAGAAATGGCTCATCTATGCTATTCATGAATTCAGAAATAACAAGAACAAAAGCTGCATCAAAAAATATTCAATAATTTCTGCCTATTTTTTGTACCATCATATTTATGATTTTATAGATTTTGCCTTTAAAAAAATATTTATACCTATGGAAAGTTATACAGCATTAATAAACCAAGTTCCTAAAAATATTTATCATCCAGTACAATAAAGTTGGATAATCAGTCTTTGTTTTGTTAGTTGCTCCGATCAATGTAAATCTAAATACACTGTCATTTAGATGACAGAAAAAAGTTTATTTTCCTTTATTTGCATACATTTACATACTATGAAATTTGAACACTTTCCCAGGTGACATTTAAATTTACTTACAGATGCATAAATCTTTTAGCATTTTTTAACATTACAATTGAAAACAAATCTGATCCCAATAAATGTTGACGAGGAAAATACAGAACAAAGAATAACACATATGCTATACACCAAGAAAAGCAGACTAGTTAGGTTACGTTCTCACTGCCATTGTTTAGTCTGTTGTTTTAATTTAATCAGAACAACGGACATAAGAACTGATAGAAGAGTGCAGGCAGAGCACATTTTGTCTGCATTGATCATCACTGACTGTAATGTTAAAAAAACAGCCTGTTTGTTTATATTTTCTACAGAAAATATAGTCCTGCACATAGGAGTTTATCTTCCTTTGAACAAATTACATACAGGAGAGAAAAAAGGTGCTGTCTTTTTTTAACTTTAAGTCAATGATGATGGAAGAAGACAGAATATGCTCAGCTTTGGAATTTTATTTTTCAGAATTTGCTTATTATCTCTGAAAAAAAAAGAGCAAAATCAATACAGTGCTTGTTTTTATACCATGATAAAACGTTATGCAGTATTTTTAGCATATAACCACTGCAGTGTTGTTGTGTTTTGTTTTGTTTTTTTATAAATTTCACCACTGCATTCTAAGTGACATACAGGTGCATCTCAATAAATTAGAATATTTTTTAACCGTTCATTCATTTCAGTAATACAATTCATAATATGCGAATTTACAATACTGAATTTTTTTTACAATATTCAAATTTTCTTAGATTTGGGTTTTCATTACCTGTAATCCATAATCAACATTTACAGAAATAAAACGCTTGAAATAGAACACTCTGTGTGTAAAGAATCTAGAAAATATAGGAGGTCACATTTTTAATTTAATTACTGAAAGAAATAAATGTTCCACAGATATTCTAATTTATTGAGATGCACATGTAATGTTTAGCTTTTTGGACATAGTAGCTAGGCAATGGCTTGTTTGTTTGTTTGTTTTGTTTCTTGCTTTCCTTTCTTTTATGTTACATTTTTGAGGGGTATATATCTATTGTTTGGAGGTGGGATGCAAAAAAAAAATCTCAGCAATAATGTTGTTGCATTGTAGAATTTGTGTTTATAGCTTTCACAATGCACCACAAGTGATATGTGACCCCTGACTTCTCCTGCATGAAACTGCATACCTGACAATACTCAGCCTAAATAGCATATCAGGCACCAATACTAACAGCACTGATTTCTCAGGAATGGTAGGAGCTTTTTCTAACTTATTTTATTATTTTAACACACAAACAACATATAAGAAAACACATTTCCCACAGTCCTGGTTTGAAATCCAAATTCAAATCAAAGGACAACATCTGCAAAGAGTTTGTATGCTCTCCCTGTGTTTGTGTGGGTTTCCTCCGGGTTCTCCAAAGACATACTGATAGGGAATGTAGATTGTGAGCCCTATATGGGACAATGACTGACCATATCTATAAAGCGCTGCGGAATATGATGGCTCTATACAAGTAAGCAAAATAAATAAGAATCAGTATAGAGTTTTTAATGCTGTAGGAGAGTACATATTAAACAACAGAACTGAAATAAAATTTGGTACAATAAAAATTGATGTATACAAAGTGTTACTATTGGGTGTATATCAATCTAGATGTTAAAATGAGGCTGTAGGTGAAGTATCAAGATGTGGGTGGCAGTCAAACCATTGGGTTCTATTTAGATACAGTGGGGAAAAAAGTATTTAGTCAGCCACCAATTGTGCAAATTCTCCCACTTAAAAAGATGAGAGAGGCTTGTAATTGACATCATGGGTAGACCTCAACTATGAGAGGCAAAATAAGGAAACAAATCCATAAAATCACATTGTCTGATTTTTAAAGACTTTATTTGCAAATTATGGTGGAAAATAAGTATTTGGTCACCTACAAATGAGCAAGATTTCTGGCTCTCACAGACCTGTAACTTCTTCTTTAAGAGGCTCCTCTGTCTTCCACTCATTACCTGTAGTAATGGCACCTGTTTGAAATTGTTATCAGTATAAAAGACACCTGTCCACAACCTCAAACTGTCACACTCCAAACTTCACTATGGTGAAGACCAAAGTGTTGTGGAAGGACAGCAGAAACAAAATTGTAGACGTGCACCAGGCTGGGAAGACTGAATCTGCAATAGGCAAGCAGCTTGGTGTGAAGAAATCACCAGTGGGAGCAATAATTAGAAAATGGAAAACATACAAGACCACTGATAATCTCCCTCGATCAGGGGCTCCACGCAAGATCTCACCCCACGGGGTCAAAATGATCACAAGAACGGTGAGCAAAAATCCCAGAACCACACGGGGGGACCTAGTGAATGACCTGCAGAAAGCTGGGACTAACGTAACAAAGGCTACCATCAGTAACACACTACGCCGCCAGGGACTCAGATCCTGCAGTGCCAGACGTGTCCCCCTGCTTAAGCCAGTACATATCCGGGCCCATCTGAAGTTTGCTAGAGAGCATTTGGATGTTCCAGAAGAGTACTGAGAGAATGTCATATGGTCAGATGAAACCAAAGTAGAACAGTTTAGAAGAAACACAACTCGTTGTGTTTGGAGGAGAGTGAATGCTGAGTTGCATCCAAAGAACACCATATCTACTGTGAAGCATGGGGGTGGAAACATCATACTTTGGGGCTGTTTCTCTGCAAAGGGACCAGGACGACTGATCCGTGTACATGAAAGAATGAAGGGGGCCATGTATCGTGAGATTTTGAGTGCAAACCTCCTTCCATCAGCAAGGGCATTGAAGATGAAACGTGGCTGGGTCTTTCATCATGACAATGATCTCAAGCACACCTCCAGAGCAATGAAGGAGTGGCTTCGTAAGAAGCATTTCAAGGTCCTAGAGTTGCCTAGCCATATCTTAACCCCATAGAAAACCTTTGGAGGGAGTTGAAAGTCCGTGTTGCCCAGCGACAGCCCCAAAACATCACTGCTCTAGAGGAGATCTGCATGGAGGAATGGGCCAACATACCAGCAACAGTGTGTGCCAACCTTATGAAGACTTACAGAAAATGTTTGGCCTCTGTCATTGCCAACAAAGGATATATAACAAAGTATTGAGATGAACTTTTGTTATTGACCATATGCTTATTTTCCACCATAATTTGCAAATAAATTCTTTAAAAATCAGACAATGTGATTTTATGGATTTGTTTTCTCATTTTGTCTCTCATAGTTGAGGTCTACCTATGATGTCAATTACAGGCCTCTCTCATCTTTTTAAGTGGGAGAACTTGCACAATTGGTGGCTGACTAAATACTTTTTTTCCCCACTGTAGCCTGTTCTCAAGAATACTCACTATTCATAGAAATTGTTGGATTTCCCTAATCTTCTGTATCATTCTGAGGAAAGGAATAGATGGGGTTTTCCAGCTTATTGCAATGGTCCATTTAGTTGCTGACATGATATGTGAGATTATCTGCTTATATTACCTAGGGGTTGATGGAAGGCCTGCATTTAGTAGAGTGGACTAGAAAGTTTTATGGATTGAGAGATCTAGTTTGAATTTAATAAGGCATTCCATCATTTTCTAGTGTTTCTCAACAATGGGGCAAAGTAACCATATGTGGTTCATTGTAGCAACCCCACTACAGTTTCTGAAACAGAGTTTAGAAGAGTTTAGATCATTCTGAAGTCAGATAACATCTAGCGAAGACTTTATAAGAGGTTGCCTTAATACTGTTAGGCAAAGAAACCAAATTAGTCTTGGCAAAGTTATGTTGCCAAGATATGTTTTCAGGTCAGGCCAAAGTTCCCTCTGCCAATCTTGCCTATATGAAGTTGTACCTCAGTAGGTAATGCCAAAAAAAAAAATCTGATATAGCATATACAGACGTGGACAAAATTGTTGGTACCCCTCGTTTGATGAAAGAAAAACCCACATTGGTCACAGAAATAACTTGAATCTGACAAAACTGGAATTTGCCAAACTACATGTTGACAAGCCACAAAGCTTCTGGGAAAATGTCCTATGGACAGATGAGACAAAAATCAAAATTTTTGGCAAGGCACATCAGCTCTATGTTCACAGATGGAAAAATGAAGCATAACTTGAAAAGAACACTGTCCCTACTGTGAAACATGGAGGAGGCTCTGTTATGTTCTGGAGCTGCTCTGCTGCATCTGGCACAGGGTGTCTTGAATCTGTGCATGGTACAATGAAATCTCAAGACTATCAAGGGATTCTAGAGAGAAATGTGCTGCCCAGTGTCAGAAAGCTTGGTCTCAGTCGCAGGTCATGGGTCTTGCAACAGGATAATGACCAAAAACACAGCTAAAAACACCCAAGAATGGCTAAGGGGAAAACATTGGACTATTCTGAAGTGGCCTTCTATGAGCCCTGACCTAAATCCTATTGAGCATCTTTGGAAGAAGCTGAAACATGCTGTCTGAAAAAGGCACAGTTCAAGCCCCAGACAACTGGAGCAGTTTGCTCATGAGGAGTGGGCCAAAATACCTGTTGAGAGGTGCAGAAGTCTCATTGACAGTTACAGGAAACATTTGATTGCAGTGATTGCCTCAAAAAGTTGTGCAACAAAATATTAAGTTAAGGGTACCATTATTTCTGTCCAGGCCTGTTTTATGAGTTTTCTTTTTTTTAAAATTCTGTTGAAGCATGGTTGAAAAGCAATGTCTGACTTTCATTTGTTCATTTTCATAGAATTTTTATATATTATTACTTTTGTCAGTTTCAAGTTATTTCTGTGACCATTGTGGGTTTTTCTTTGATTAAATGAGGGGTACCAACAATTTTGTCCACGTGTGTAGATGAGACCCTTATTTCTTGGTGTATTACTGTAAACTATCTCAAAGGATGTTATGCTATAGTCACGTGGGATGATTATAGAGGAAGGAAGGAAGTACTATATTTGAAGTGAAAATGTTGCTTTAGATGGATTTAGTGGTCTTGTCATAAAGTATCAAATGCTTGGGGCTTACCACTGCAGTGTGGTTTTTTTTGCTGTGCTTCGTTACGTGTGGCCTTAGCCTGCAAGAGGTAAATTTCTTAAGGCAGTTACATAAATATAATGTTGGGAAGTTAAATACCTAGGTAGGATATGTGAGGTTATCCAGTGAAAACCAAAAGTTTTCTAGTTTTAAACTTCAGTTTAATATTTTTAAATGAGCACTAGATTGATAAAGCAAATGCATAACTTTTAAAGGTTTTTTTTGTTTTTTTTGCAAAGAACAGTAATTAAATAACTTCAAATATGTACATGCATCATTTTTTTGAATTATTAATATTAATATCTAGAATGGAATGGAAATCTGTCATAACATATTCTGTGAAATCTGTGAAAGATTTAGGAAAAAATGAATTTTGCAAAATAAGATTAAGTGGTATGTGTCTGGGACATTTCTCTGTTGACTCTAATGGACAAGAAATAAGAAACGCAAAATATTTACTTTTAAACATGTAGTTCGATTGTAATTTGCAAACTTGGTGTATTTATTTTGTTTATCTTTACATGTGGTATTTACTGCAGATTTTTGTGATTTGATTTTCTTCTGGAGAGACAGTGTGAATATCATTCACTAAGAAAACAACATCTCCTAGTAGTAGTAGTAGCAGTAGTAGTTGTCATTTTTGGAAATCTATTGTTTCTTTAAACAAAACAGCAAAATAGATCCTATAGTTGTATTACTAAAATATTTCTTACATAATAAAAAAATATATTTTTTATTGTTCAATTGTATATGAGAATCATGGTCACTCAATTAAGTGACTGGCATACATAGTAAATATGTAAAATACTAAAGTATCAATATATTAGTAAGTAAATACAAACAATGCTTAAGAAAATGTTTAAATCGTTTTAAGATGGAGAGATAAAGCTCTATATTTTCATTTTATATGTTTAGTGAATATCTAACTTCATACTGTGAATTCTTTTATGAACCCTGATTGCTGAGTTAAAGTAAGCAGAGGATTCCACAGACTGCCTCTGGCTTTTCATGTAAGATGGTTTATTATCATAAATGAAAACAGCTGGCATAAAAGTTTCATCTCTCAATTTAGTTTACTGCTTTGCAGGAGGTAAAAATCACATATCAGTCTAAGCAGAAATTCATTTGAAGATGTAACCTCAGCAAAAGACACCCACACCCACACACATACATATATCTATCTATATCTCTCTCTCTCTCTCTCTCTCTCTCATATATATATATATATATATATATATATATAAATTTGAAATGAAAACTAGAAAAAAAAATATGTATATTCTAGATTTCATTTCAATAATGGTAAAATGAATTGATATGAATCTTTATAAAAAATTTGCATGAAAATAAATAAATTTAGCACATTATTAACACTATAATTAAAGAACAGGTGAAACACAATTGAGAAAAGTAACCATTATATCAAAACATACAAATGTTTACATATTTCTACTTACCTTACCATTTTCCAGTTACAAATTCAATGTAACCTGCCAACCTCAGATTTAAATATAAACATACCATTATGTTGATATTATGTTACTGAAATGTGCATTAAAATTAACTTTAACCCCTTCAGGACCGAGCCCAAAAGTGCGTTAAGGACCAGGCCTCATTTTTCAAAACTGACATATGTCACTTTATATAGCAATAACTTTGAGACGCTTTAACTTACACAAGTGATTTTGAGATTGTTTTTTCTTGAGACATTGTACTTCATGTTAATGGTAAACACTAATCAATATTTTTGTATTTATTTATAAAAAAAATAGGAAATTTGATGGAAATTTGGAAAAAAAAAAATCGCAATTTTTAAAATGTGAAATGCTCTGCTTTTCAAACAGATGGTCATACAACCGAAATACATTAATAAATATTATCTACCATATCTCTGCTTTATATTGGCATCATCTTTTAATTGTCATTTAATTTATTTTAGACGTTAGAAGGCTTACAAGTGTAACTGTGATTTTCCAGATTTACAAGAAAATTTCCCAAACTAATTTTTTAGGGACCACTTCAGTTCTGAAGGGGATTATAAAGCCTATATATTAGAACCCCCAATAAATCTCCACATTTTCAAAACTGCACCCCTCATGTACTTCAAAATAGCATTTGGGAAGTTTGTTATCCCTTTAAGCATTTCACAGGGATTAAAATAATATGGAGGTGAAATTTAAACTTTTCATTTTTTAGCAATGATACATTCATTTAGCCCTAAAATTAACACACTCACAAAGGGTTACAGGAAAAAATGGATCTCACAGTTTGTTATGCAATTTCTCCCAAACATAGAAAGACCCCACATGTGGGTGTGAACTGATGTTTGAGCATATGGCAGTGCACAAAAGTGAAGGAGCGTCACTGGACGTTTGAAAAGCAGATTTTGCTAGAATATTTTTCGGTGCCATGTCACATTTGCATAGCCCCTAGAGTACCAATACAAAGATAACCCCCAAAAAGTGACCCCATTTTGGAAACTACACCCCTCTCAGAATTAATCAAGGGGATAGTGACCATTCTGACCCAACAGCCTTTTCACAGATTTTATTAACATTGGGATGTGTAAATTCAAAATTAATAAAATGTCACTTTATCTCCAAAATTTTCATTTTCACAAGGGGTTAAAAAAAACCCCGCACCATATGGTTTGTTAAACAATTGCTCCTAAACGCGGAAATACCCCATATGTGGTTGTAAACTGCTGTATGGGTACATGGCGGGGCTCGGAATGGAAAGAGCGCTATTTGGCTTTTGGAGGGCAGATTTTGCTGGATTACATTTCAGGTGCCATGTTACATTTGCAGAGCCCCTAGAGCAGTGATGGCGAACCTTTTAGAGACCGAGTATCCAAACTGCAACCCAAAGCCCACTAAATTATCGCAAAGTGTCAACATGGCAATTTCACCTTAAATTAATCTGCATCCCCTCCATCCCCCCTCTTGCTCACACTCAGCCTGCACCCCCACTCTCCCCTCTTGCTCACCACAGCCTGCAACCCCATTCCCCCCTCTTGCACGCAGCCTGCACCCCGCATCTCTCCCCCGCACACTACACCTCGCATGTCTCCTCACCACACTACACCCTGCACCTCACATCTCTCCCCCCACACTACACCCTGCACCTCGCATCTCCCCCCCACAGTACATCCTGCACCTCACATCTCTTCCCCCTCCCCACAGTACACACTGCACCTCACATCCCCCCCACAGTACACCCTGTACCTCACATTTCTCCCACCTCACAGTACACCCTGCACCTCACATCCCCCCCACAGTATACCATGCACCTCACATCTCTACCCCCACAGTACACCCTGCACCTCACATCTCTCCCCCCACACTACACCCTGCATCCCACATCTCTTCCACCCCACAGTACACCCTGAACCTCATATCTCTCCCACCCCACATCTCTCCATGTTCCTCCACTGCTCAGGATACAACTTTTCTTCATGTAGAAGGACCTTCTTACAAGTAAAGACACGCCTACCCTGTCATGTGACCTTATGACGTCAGAAGGTCCTTCCAGAGTACAGTATTTAGCCTTTACCAATTTACACTGACAGTTTTCAGTTTTCAGAAGTGATCGTTCACTAACAGGGAATCCTGTACTGGATTCCCCGTTAGTGAGTGATCATGGCGACGGCGCGCATGCCAACAGAGAGGGCTCTGCGTGCCCTCTCTGGCACACTTGCCATAGGTTCGCCATCATGGCCCTAGAGTAATACAATGGAAACCTGCAAAAGTGACCCCGTTTTGGAAACTACACCCCTCACAGAACATAACAAGGGATATAGTAAGCAGTTTGACCCTTAGCTGCTTCACAGATTTTATTAACATTGATTTTATTAACACCCAACCGCGGTGGGGAGGAAAGACTTCCGATAGCGCTCCTTCTCACACTTAAGGTGGAGCAGTCGGTCACTGACAGTACTGCCCAGCGCTATCACAGTCTCATGCATGGGATGGGACTTATTCTTCCGCATGGAGCTCACCACAGACAGTATCCTTCTGTCACCCACCACCTGCACTGGGTCCAGTGGGCTCCCCAGGACAGAGCTGGCCCTTCTAATCAGCT
This sequence comes from Leptodactylus fallax, assembly GCA_947044405.1. Lineage (NCBI taxonomy): Eukaryota > Metazoa > Chordata > Amphibia > Anura > Leptodactylidae > Leptodactylus > Leptodactylus fallax. Next base: position 12,742,707 of record CAMRHE010000008.1, on the reverse strand, counting down.
TGTCAAGTTTATTTCTGTCCCTGGTTGATATACTGCTCCCCCAGCAGGCCACTCCAAAGAAGATGGCTGATGCCACTACCGAGTTGAAGAAAGTCCTAAGAAGTGCCCCCCGGATTCCAAAGGCTCTCAGCCTCCTAAGCAGGTAGAGCCTGCTGTGGCCCTTCCTGTACAGGACCTCCATGTGATCTGCCCAGTCCAGCTTATTATTAAGGAGCAAACCCAGGTACTTATAGGTGTTCACAATCTCGATGCCCGTCCCCAGGATGTCCACTGGTTTTGGAGGGCATCTGCATTTACGGAAGTCCACCACCATCTCCTTGGTCTTCCCCGCGTTAATCTTCAGGTGGTTCCGCTGGCACCAGTCCACAAAATCCCGGTTCAGTTCTCTGTACTCCCTGTCATCATTGTCTGTGATGAGACCTACTATTGCAGAGTCGTCAGAATACCTCTGTAGGTAGCAGCTAGATGAGTTGCACCTAAAATCTGCAGTGTACAGTGTGAAGAGGAAAGGGGCGAGAACCATACCCTGAGGTGCCCCCGTATTACAGATCATGGTATCTGACACACAGTCTCGAGCTCTCACGTATTGAGGTCGATTTGTGAGGTAGTCTAGGATCCAGTTGGAGAGGTGGTGGTCCACTCCAGCAAGGCCCAGCTTGTCCCTTAGTAACCCCGGCTGTATGGTGTTAAAAGCACTGGAGAAATCCAAGAAAATTATTCTCACCGTATTCCCTGGTTTCTCCAGGTGAGACAGAGCCCTGTGCAGAAGGTGGATGATGGCATCATCTACCCCAATGCCCGGCCGATAAGCAAACTGGAGAGGATCCATAGCGGGGCTCACTAGAGGGCGGAGATGTGTGAGAACCGATCTCTCTAAGATCTTCATCAAGTGGGATGTCAGTGCTACAGGTCTGTAGTCGTTGAGGTCCATAGGGTGAGGTTTCTTTGGAACTGGTACCACACAAGAAGATTTCCATAATTCAGGGACTATTTCCTGCCTCAGGCTCATATTAAAAATGTATGTAATTATACCACACAGCTGGTCCCCACAAGTCTTAATTAGCCTTGCACTGATGTCATCTGGCCCTTTGGCTTTCATCGCCTTGATCTTTTTCATCTCCTTCCTCACCTGGGCCCGTGTGAAGGTCAGACTGTGGACAGATAAAGACGTATTTCTGGATTTACTGTTCTGTTTGGAAGTAGCCGCTTGGGGTGAAGTCATTGTGATGGGGGGAACTGAAGGACATGCTGGGGTGGGAGGACCTGGTGTGTGATCAAATCTGTTGAAGAATAGGTCAGTACGATTATGGCAATGCCTAATTTATATTGTTTTTTTATACTTTACTAGTTTTGCAGAACAAAAACCCATTTGGGGAAAGAAATCCATTATTTTCGCATCGCCATTTTCTGAGATGTGTAGCAATTTTTTTTTCAGTTGACAGAGTTGGTTGAGAGTTTATTTTTTACTTGGACGATCTGCGCTTTTTATTGGTACTGTTTTGGGGTTCATATGACTTTTTGTTCACTTCTTATAGCATTTTTTTTAAGGCGAGATGGCGAAAAATCATTATTTCCTTGCTTAATTAATTCTTTTTTTTTTTTTACTTTTTACTGATGTCCCACTAGGAGACCTGAACCAGCAATACACTGCATTGGAGTCTATAGAGGAAGTCAGTCTATGCAGACGCATAGGCTGACTTTCTCTTTCCCGGCAGGATCAACCAGGTACTGGGGGCTCCAGGCAGCCTGGGGTCACTGGCCAGACCCCGGACTGCAGAAGATACAGATCATTCATATTCTATGAAAAAAGTAAAAAAAAAAAAATAAATCTGCGGGGGTATGTAAACTTTTTAGCACAACTGTATAGTTTGCTTATATTTATACCTTTACAGATGGTTCTTTTTGGCCACTTTATTAACACAAACAATTATATATTAGAATTGTGGCATTTCCCGGGTGCTTAACCCCATCGCGACCGCCCACTGTATATAAACGTTGGCTCTTGCTGGGCTTTGTGCAGCGCCGACGTATATATACTGACCCTGCTAAATTGTATGTACACCGATAGATTTCAGAGAGTCCTATATTTCAGCTGATTTATGTGTGGGTTTTTCTTTGTATCCTGAACAATTTTCTGGGCAGTTGTGGCCGAAATTTTGGTTGGTCTACCTGACCGTGATTTGGTTTCTAGCCATGTTATCAGGCCAAAATAACAAGGGTATGTGAACTTTTGAACAGGGTCATTTTAATGTTTTTGGTGTCATTATGATTTAAAAAGAGAAAACACAGAAGTTTGACAATAAATGGCTTCAACCAACCACTAACCATGAGTGGAGAAAAAGTTTTTGTGTTATCATTCATATTCTCTGAAAAAAGGCCAAAAAAACAAAAAATCTGCCGGGGTATGTTACCTTTTTTGCACAACTGTATATGACCCCAAAGTATATGTTTAGGGAATGGAGTGGGCCAAAATACCTGTTGAGAGGTGCAGAAATCTCATGGACAGTTACAGGAGTCGTTTGATTGCAGTGATTGCCTCAAAAGGTTGCGCAACAAAATATTAAGTTAAGGGTACCATCATTTCTGTCCAGTTTCAAGAGTTTTCTTTTTTTAAAAATTCTGTTGAAGCATGGTTGAAAAGCAATGTCTGACTTTCATTTGTTCATTTTCATAGAATTTTTATATATTATTACTTTTGTCAGATTCAAGTTATTTATGTGACCATTGTCGGATTTTCTTTCATTAAACGAGGGGTACCAACAATTTTGTCCATGTGTGTATGTAATGAAATGCCCACTATGTACAGTATATAACCATAGTGTGGCTGGTGATATTATATAATAGTCTATATAGTAATAATATATCAAAGATACCCAATATACCCCCCTATCTATAACCAGCCATAAGGCAAAAACCGTATTTAAAACAAACTGATGCCATAATGTTTTTATAGACAATAACAAATACAGTTTCATCAGGTAAAATGCATATACTAAATAAGGTCAAAGCAGATGTCACTAATGTAAAAGATTATTGGATGTCTGGCCAAATGTTAAATGTGTAATGTGACACCCAATGATAATATGTCGAACAGATGTGGGGGGACTAACATGTCAAACAGCTAAGATGTTCAATTCTTAGGGCCTATATACCCAAAAAGGTCATATCATCTCCTATCAATAAATGATGCAAAAGAAATGTTATCGTTTAACCCTCTAGGCTTAACGCAATCGAGGGAGAAGGTCCACTTGACCTCCTTCTGGAGGATAAGAAGCCCCAATCACCCTCGCTCGTTATGGGGGACAGACCCTCTCAATTCCCTAGAATCTGAGGCAGGACGTATCTCCATTATGATGTTTCCAAACATACATACTCAAGGTCCGCTCCTCCTGGCTGTTAATTTAACTAATATGGTCGAGGATCCTTCTGTGAAACTCGCGTTTTGTTTTTCCCACATAGTTTCGTGGGCAGGGGCATGTTACTAAATAGACCACCACAGGTGTTCGACAATTAATAAACTCTCTGGTTTGGTATTTCTTGCCAGAGGCTGCACTAGAGAAGTCTCTGCTCTTGTGAACAAATGGACAGGCCTTGCACGTACCATATTTGTTCTTTGATCATGTGCATTATATAATTTTTTGCGATTATGGTATTTATTAGGTGTTCCTTGCTTATATTATAATTTTTTCTGTATTATATTTACTTACAGTATGTATATATTGTATATGCCATGATATGTTATGCCTTATGAGTTTTGGAGTCTTATCGGCTTCTACCTGGTATGGATATATGTGTTGCTATCCACTATTGCTGCTCTACTGTAGATGTTCTGCTGCTGGTTTGATATACATTCCGTTCTTTTTATTAAGTTCTTGCGCATGTGCAGGTTATTATGCATTCTCGCAGTGCTTCTGTTCTGTGTGACATTGCTCAATATTATAGCCACTGACAGCTATTAATCATCTATACATAGGGGCTGGCCACCTATTATACACCCCCCAGACGAAGCCTAGAGGCGAAACGTGCGTCAGGGTTCTGTGTTTTCCAGGTTGGTTAATATGAGGGCTGTTTACCTATGTATATCTTTATGAATGGGTTTTGGGGTGTTATTGAGTGTTGTACGTCTTTGTTCTGCTTGTGCATGACTTTGTAGCACTTTATCATTTGCCAAGATTTTGCACATGTTAGCAGTTTTCATTATATTCATGCTGCCCCTTATATTTATAGCTTATTTATTAACTTTTTACAATTGTACCCCCACATTACCCTCCTGGTTTTGTATTTTTTGTGGTAATTCCTGTGTTTTTATGTCCCGCACTGTAATTATATATGTGTATATGTTTTTGTTAGAGATGAGCAAATTGATTCTGCAGAAGTGGAATTCGATCTGAATTTCAGGAAATCTTCGATTCGCCATGATTCTGGATTTCCTCACGCTTCGATGCATCGAATCACATTTTTTTATGAAATGACACATGTTAGGACAAAGGGCAAGGGACTCTGGGATCATCCACAGTGCCAAGCGTGCAGCTAATCAGCAGCCAGCAGGACCTGTGATATCACAGCCCTATAAAAACCCTCGGCCATTTTAGGTTCAGTCATTCCACATCGCTCTGACTGTAGGGACAGACATCGGCAGGAGCTAGAGAAAGACAGAAAACAGATAGAAGTTCAGGGAAAGAGGCTGAGCCTTAGAACTGTAGGGAAACGACAGGAAAGAATTGAGAGAAGAATTTGGGGTGCAGGCTCATTTACAGCAAGAATTTGCAACATAATTCACATTGTAGCACTCACTGCCATTATACTGCTGCTCATTACTTATATCTGTGTCGTCAAGGTGGAACACAATAAGCCTTTTGCAAGTGCAGTACAGCAAAAAAAAGTGAAATATCATACACTAATATCTGCACGTATCTGTAAAAAAAGCCTTTTTAAAGGCTTTTATTATAAGGGGCTTATTCACTGTTCTTCCAAGGCATAACCTTATTCAGTACTATTGTGCCGAAGAAAACTGAATTATCATCCAATAATATCTGCACTTATCTGTAATAAAGGCCTTTAACGTGGGGAAAGACATAACAACCATATTCGCCATTTTGTTACCAGTAAAAAGTTGCAGGTCATTTTTCAATATAGCATTGTCAATAATAATTCAATAATTCTTAGTGGTTATCACTTATTTAAAGGTGGTTATAAGTGTCAAAACACATAAAAAGGACCATATTCAACATTTTGTTGGCAGTTTTTTGTAAAGCCGCCGGGGGAGGTGAACATGGCCATAAGTTCAATCTGTGGGCAGAAGGTGAAGCATGGCCAGGGTGCCAATGTTGGCACCACAGTCCTTCGCCAACATATGCAGCGTCATCATAAAGTGGCCTGGGAGAGCTGTGGCTCCAATGTGGTGGTCCAGCCTGCCGCAGCAACTGCTGCAGCACCCAGTGGCACACACCCCATTTCAGGCAGTCAAGGATTCCTCCACCTCAACTGAAGGAAGTTGTGTGTCCTTCCCATCATCTGCTGGTCATGATGCTCCTGATCCTCCTCCCTCTTCTAGTTAGTCATTGCGTCAGCAATCGATCAAAGAAATGATTTTGAAGAGACAACAGTATGCATGCACTCATCCAACGGTGCAGAAGCTGAATGTGCTCCTGTCCAAGTTGCTGGTGCTGCAGTCCCTCCCTTTCCACTTGGTGGACTCTACAGCTTTCAGAGAACTGATGGCTTGCGCCGAGCCGAGGTGGAGAGTCCCAAGCCATCATTTCTTTGCCAAGAAGGCAGAACCAGCCATACACAAATATGTAGAAGAGAAGGTGGGCCAGTCCTTGAGCCTGTCGGTGTCTGCCAAAGTGCACGGCAACGCCGACGTGTGGAGCTGTAACTACGGTCAAGGACAATATATGTAATTTACGGCCCCCTGGGTAAATGTGGTGCCTGCCCAGACACACCAGCAACTTGGACAGGTGACGCAGCTTCAGCCTCCAGGTTCTCACGCCGTTGGTCCTGCAACAATGTCCGCCTCACCCTCCATTGCAGGAACATTTCCCAGTGCTCCTTCAGCATACCACATCTGCAGGGCACAGCAGTGTCACACTGTTCTACACCTCGTTTGCCTGGGCGAATGAAATCACACAGGGGAGTAACTGCTCCGTGTCCTCAATCAAGAAATAGAATCCTGGCTTTCTCCAAGAGAACTTAAAATCGGAACAAAGGTGACCAACAGCAGGAAGAACATGGTGTTGGTGCTGCGTCAAGGAGGGCTGAGCCATGCGCCCTGCATGGCGCACGTTTTCAATCTGGTTGTCAAGCGTTTCCTTAAGTGTTCCACCCATCTGCAAGACATCCTAAAAATGACAAGGAAACTTTGCATGCACTTCAGCCACTCGTACACCGCCAAGCACACCCTCCTTGAGCTGCAGTGGCAGAACGGCCTCCAACAACATAGGCTGATATGCGATGTTTCCACCCGTTGGAATTCAACCCTCCATATGTTGGATCGACTATATGAACAGAGAAAAGCCATAAACAATTTCTTGATGACCCAAGCGGACAGAGGTACTCCCCTGTGTAACTTTAACGTTAGCCAGTGGCAGCTCAAGCGTGACACCTGCCATTTGTTAGTTCCCTTTGAGGAGGCCACTTTGTTAGTCAGTCGCCAGGACTACGGGATGAACAACGTCATTCCACTGATTCACATCCTGGAAAAGATGCTTATCAGTCTGGCTGGTCAGGGGACTGGAGATATGGAGTCTACATCTCATGGACACATGAACCCTGTGGGGGCTGAACTGGAGGAGGAGGAGGATGAGGAGGACATTGGAGCACAAACAATGTGTAGCCAAATGGGTGGAGAGGAGGAGCAGGAGCAACCAGAACAGCCAGAGGGAGATGAGGAGGATGAGGCAGATGACCCAGACACACCGTGGCAGTATGCAGTGGAGATGGATGCAGGGAGTCCCTCGGAGTCGCTTGCACAAATGGCCCGATGCATGCTGACTTCCTTGCGCAGTGACCATTCAGCAGAGGGATGACTACTGGCTCTCCACCATGTTAGACCTTTGCTACCGGGGAAAAATGGGGGCCTTTTTTACACCGGCTGAGAGGGAGGACAAACTGAACTACTATAGAGACATGCTATGTAGCAAGTTGGCCGCTGCCTATCTGCGCCATCGTCCATGATCTCGCATGTCTGGCCTGGGGGGCCCTGCCCTGAGTGCTCAACTTGCACTGGCATGGCAGCTGTGGGAGGGGGGTAGGGGTGGCAGGAGCAGTATCAGCTCCATCAGCAGCAGCCTGAGCCTAGAGTCCCTGATGAGCAGCTTTCTTCAGCCGCATAGTGAAGAAGCTGCACATCAGCAGCTAGACACAGAGCAGAAGTTGAACCAGCAGGTGGTGGCAAACTTAGAGTGCACCCTGCCACCCGTCATCGAAGATATGCTGGACTACTGGGCAGCCAAACTGGATTTTTGGCCGCAACTGGCCGAGTTTTCCCTGGAAAAGCTGTCCTTCCCGGCCAGTAGTGTGGCATCAGAGTGGGTGTTTAGTGCGGCGGGGGCCATAGTTACCCCAAGGAGAACTCGCCTGTCCACCCAAAATTTGCAGAGACTGACCTTTGTGAAGATGGATCAGGCATGGATCAGCCAGGATTTCCACCCACCAATGCCTGATACAGCAGATTAAATGATCCATGCTGCCTCACCAGACTCTGCCACTGGGTGACTGTATGGCCTCCTAAGGCTGTTACTACCTACACATTATATCACCTTGCCACTCTGTGTCCTACTCACTCTGCTGCTACCTCCGCACTCTGACAATGGATAACTGAATGGCCTCCTCATGCCGCAGCCACTGGTCACTGTATGCCCTCCTCATGTTGCTGCCACTGGGTCACTGTATGGCCTCCTTATGTTTCTGCCACTTGGTCACTGTATGGCCTCCTCATACCGCTACCACTGGGTCACTGTATGGCCTCCTCATGTTGCTGCCACTTGGTCACTGTATGGCCTCATGTTGCTGCCACTTGGTCACTGTATGGCCTCCTCATACCGCTGCCACTGGGTCACTGTATGGCCTCCTCATGTTGCTGCCACTTGGTCACTGTATGGCCTCCTCATACTGTTGCCACTGGGTCACTGTATGTCCTCCTCATGCCACTGCCACCGGGTCACTGTATGGCCTCCTCATGCCACAGTCACTGGGTCACTGTATGCCCTCCTCATGCTGCTGCCAACTTCATATTGTCACCTTGTCACCAGCAACTTGGCCAGGTGGCACCGCTTTCGCCTCCACGTTCTCACAACGTTGGTCCTGCAACAATGTCCACCTCATCCTCCACTGTTTCCTCAGCCTCCACTACAGGGACAATTCACAGTGCTCCTTCAGCATACCACATGTGCAGGGCACAGTGATGTCACACTGTTCTATACCTCTTTTGCTTGGGCGAACAAAGTCACACAGGGGAGGAACTGGGTCACTGTATGTTCTCCTCATGCCGCAGCCACTGGGTCACTGTATGGCCTCTTCATACCGCTGCCACTGGGTCACTGTATGGCCTCCTCATGTTGCTGCTAATTGGTCACTGTATGGCCTCCTCATGTCACTGCCAATGTGTCACTGCATGACCTCCTCATGCCGTTTCCACTGGGTCACTCTGTGTCCTCATGCCGCTGCCAATGGGTCACTGTATGCCCTCCTCATGCCGCAGCCACTGGGTCACTGTATGCCCTCCTCAAGCCGTTTCCACTAGGTCACTGTATGGCCTCCTCATGCCGCTGCCACTGGGTCACTGTATGGCCTCCTCATGCCGCTGCCACTGGGTCACTGTATGGCCTCCTCATGCCACAGCCACTGGGTCACTGTATGCCCTCCTTATGCTGCTGCCAACTTCACATTGTCACCTTGTCTCCAGCAGCTTGGCCAGGTGGCGCCGCTTCCGCCTCCACATTCTCACACTGTAGGTCCTGCAACAAAGTCCACCTCATCCTCCACTGTTTCCTCAGCCTCCACTGCAGGGACAATTCACAGTGCTCCTCCAGCATACCATATGTGCAGGGCACAGCGATGTCACACTGTTGTACACCTCGTTTGCTTGGGCGAACAAAGTCACACAGGGGAGGAAGTGGGTCACTGTATATCCTCCTCATGCCACAGCCACTGAATCACTGTATGGCCTCCTCATACCGCTGCCACCGGGTCACTGTATGGCCTCCTCATGTTGCTGCCACTTGGTCACTGTATGGCTTCCTCATTTTGCTGCCATTTGGTCACTGTATGGCCTCCTCATGCCGCTGCCACTGGGTCACTGTATGGCCTCCTCATGCTGCTGCCACTGGGTCACTGTATGGCCTCCTCATGCTGCTGCCACCTCCACATTATGTCGCCTTGCCACTCTGTGGTTTCCTGATGCTGCTGCCAACTCCACATTATGTCGCCTTGCCACTCTGTAGACATATATTTGGAATTGAGAGACGACGGTGTAAAAGGAGTGCGCTCTTTCACTCTACAGTAGGATGTTGGGTCTCTGCAAGGTTCTTTCTACCTGGCACTAACATGGACCTGTAAGGCTGGGTTCACACTTGAGTTAGTTGGTCAGTTTTGGCCCCGTAACTGTCCAAATAAGTGACGCGTGCATCGATTCTAAGAGTGATGCCTGTCATGTGCGTGTCATTCGGACTCACAGTATTGTTTCACTACCACAGTATGCTCCCTATGCGTGTTACTGCAAGGCCAGAGGCGTAGCTAGGGGTTCAGCACAGGGGGGGCGAATATGTCCAAGTGGGCCCCCAACTTGGACATGTTTGTATACTGATACTATCAGTATACGGTGAGCGTATAGTGGTATATAGCAGCTCTACACAGGGCTCTGCAGACAATTTAGGTGAATACAGGACAGTAACATTTTGTGACTTACCGGTGACGTCTCTGACTAATCCTTCATATTCCCCATCTCTTTCATCCGAACGGCCATGACCACTTCTTCCAGTCTCTGTAAAGTTTGCAAACACAGACATCTTTGGCTCCTCACTTTTCCAGGCACCTGACCCACATTATCCTCACCTACACAAAGCCCCCATCCTGCTGCTATCCCCAATTATAAAATATATAATATAACCCCCTATAATGAATAATACCCCCAAGTGCATCTTTAAATTAATAACTTCCCTGTGCAACCCCTTTAAATAGTGCCCATTATTAATAATGTCCCAGGTATTTCCTAATTGAAAAGGGAAAAAAAAAACATGGGAAAAAAAATTATTGGGGTTCCAATACCCGGGACCCCCAGGATCAGCTGTTTGAATGAACTGTGGTACCTGTGTAAGCGCCATGACCCCTTCTCTATTTACATAGTGTCATTCTTTTCATAGCGACAATGTAATGTAACTACAGCCTCATCCTATACACGTCTATGTGACAAGGCTGTAATTACATCACACGGTCACTATAAACAGACAGCGTATGATATAAACAGGCGCCGGGACCCCTTCATACAGCTGATCAGTGGGGAGTCACTTATCTCTTATTGATGTTTTATTCTGAGGATAGACCATCAATAAAAATGAGATGGAAAACACCTTAAGGCCAAGGCCCCACGTGGCGTCCCGCAGCAAAAAACAGCTGTGGGAAAAAACGCGGCAGAGACGCATCACGGTTTTTCCTGCAGCACTTTCCACAGAAAGTTCACAGAGGTTTCCTCTGCGGACTTTCTGCTTCAATTATATCTATAGGGAAACCGCCAGCGTTTCAGTAGGTATAATTGACATGCTGCGATTTCCAAAACTGCAACTGTTTTGGAAATCGCAGCGTTTCTGCTTTGTATATTTTACTGCAAAGTGGGGATGGGATGGGGCCCCTTGTGGCGAAAATCCACAGAAAAAAAAACGTGGCATTCTAGCAAATCCCATCCACACATTGCGGAAAAATAAGTGCAGCAGACACACTGCGATTTCCAAAAACGTTGCGGTTTTGGAAATCGCAGCATGTCAATTATACCTACAGAAACTCTGGCGGTTTCCATATAGCTGTATTGAAAACAGAAAGTCCACAGAGGAAACCTCTGCGGACCTTCTGTGAAAAGCGCTGCGGGAAAAACCACAATGTTACCGCCATGGTTTTTCCTGCAGCCCGCTACGTGGGGCCTTAGTCTTAATAAAGCCCAAGTGCCACTTTCATTAAATTAAATTGACCCTCATATTATGCCCCTGATTCCCCCTGACATAAATAATGCACCCCTAATGACCCCTTATATCAGTGACCACCCCCTTATGTTCATAATGCCTCCTAATATAAATGATGCCCCCTAATGGTTCCTTATACAGTACAGACTAAAAGTTTGGACACACCTTCTCATTCCAAGAGTTTTCTGTATTTTCATGACTATAAAAATTGTAGATTCACACTGAAGGCATCAAAACTATGAATTAACACATGTGGAATTATATACTTAACAAAAAAGTGTGAAACAACTGAAAATATGTCTTATATTCTAGGTTCTTCAAAGTAGCCACCTTTTGCTTTGATTACTTCTTTGCACACTCTTGGCATTCTCTTGATGAGCTTCAAGAGGTAGTCACCTGAAATGGTTTTCACTTCACAGGTGTGCCCTGTCAGGTTTAATAAGTGGGATTTCTTGCCTTATAAATGGGGTTGGGACCATCAGTTGTGTTGTTCAGAAGTCAGGTGGATACACAGCTGATAGTCCTACTGAATGGAGTGTTAGAATTTGTATTATGGCAAGAAAAAAGCAGCTAAGTAAAGAAAAACGAATGGCCATCATTACTTTAAGAAATGAAGGTCAGTCAGTCTGAAAAATTGGGAAAACTTTGAAAGTGTCCCCAAGCGCAGTGGCCAAAACCATCAAGCGCTACAAAGAAACTGGCTCACATGAGGACCGCCCCAGGAAAGGAAGACCAAGAGTCACCTCTGCTGCGGAGGATAAGTTCATCCGAGTCACCAGCCTCAGAAATCGCATGTTAACAGCAGCTCAGATTAGAGACCAGGTCAATGCCACACAGAGTTCTAGCAGCAGACACATCTCTACAACAAGTGTTAAGAGGAGACTGTGTGCAGCAGGCCTTCATGGTAAAATAGCTGCTAGGAAACCACTGCTAAGGACAGGTAACAAGCAGAAGAGACTTGTTTGGGCTAAAGAACACAAGGAATGGACATTAGACCTGCGGAAATCTGTGCTTTGGTCTGAGGAGTCCAAATTTGAGATCTTTGGTTCTAACCACCGTGTCTTTGTGCAATGCAGAAAAGGTGAACGAATGGACTCTACATGCCTGGTTCCCACCGTGAAGCATGGAGGAGGAGGTGTGATGGTGTGGGGGTGCTTTGCTGGTTACACTGTTGGGGATTTATTCAAAATTGAAGGAATACTGAACCAGCATGGTTACCACAGCATCTTGCAGCGGCATGCTATTCCATCCGGTTTGCGTTTAGTTGGAACATCATTTATTTTTCAACAGGACAATGACCCCAAACACACCTCCAGACTGTTTAAGGGCTATTTGACCAAGAAGGAGAGTGATTTGGTGCTACCTAAGCCAAATGACCTGGCCTCCACAGTCACCAGACATGAACCCAATCGAGATGGTTTGGGGTGAGCTGGACCGCAGAGTGAAGGCAAAAGGGCCAACAAGTGCTAAGTATCTCTGGGAACTCCTTCAAGACTGTTGGAAGACCATTTCAGGTGACTACCTCTTGAAGCTCATCAAGAGAATGCCAAGAGTCTGCAAAGCAGTAATCAAAGCAAAAGGTGGCTACTTTGAAGAGCCTAGAATATAAGACATATTTTCAGTTGTTTCACACTTTTTTGTTAAGTATATAATTCCACATGTGTTAATTGATAGTTTTGATGCCTTCAGTGTGAATCTACAATTTTTATAGTCATGGAAATACACAAAACTCTTGGAATGAGAAGGTGTGTCCAAACTTTTGGTCTGTACTGTATAACTAACCTTCCCCTTGTATTAATAATATCCCCCAATATCCCTTATATAAATGACCCCCCCATCGTCATAATGCCCCCTAATGAATCCTCCCTTATAGTTATATTTCCCCCTCCTAACCACCCCTACTATTAATATACCCACAAAAAAAAAGTCATACTCACCTACTTGCGATGATGATGAACGGAACCGCCGGCGCTTCCTCCCTGTCCACGCACAGGACGTCTGTGTCTGAGCGCGGGCGGCGCAATATTGTGACATCATCGTGCCGCCCGTGCTGAGAAGCAGACATCCGTCTGTGGTCTCAGCGTCTTGTAAACCGCAAGCCTGTATTGGCTTGCGGTTTACAAGACAGTTAAGCACCAGGAAGCATTGTAACTAGATCGGTGTCTGCAGACACCAATCTAGTTAAAAGCTAGCTACGCCTCTGACTGTAGGGTTCAGTTTTGGGATTCACTGTCACCTGACCTATCTGATACTGATGACCTCTCCTATGGAGAGGTCATCAGTATCAAATATCTTCAAAACTAAACAACTCTTTTAAAAGTGCTGAAAAGGGACACTGTTAAGATCACACAAATATAGCCTATTAAACTTAGTACTGACCACTTTTGAAACTGCAGCTTGGCCTAGAAGGACCCTGATGTGGAGGACACCCTGCAGAACGACCTGTTGCTACTTTCTGCAGTATCTGTTAGCACATAGAGCACAGGCAGGGACCAGGGGGCGGAGTTTCGGCGCGCTGCGCGTCACGTGCCGACGCTCTGCTCTAATCAGTTGCAGATATCATTCCCTGCTCAACCTCAGTCAGCCAGTAAGCGGTGAGCAGGATAAGTAAGCGCTGTAAAAGTCAGCAACGTGCGCTGCTCAGCGCTACACATCTTGGGCTGGTTCCTCACTCGGTTAATATGTCTTCCTCAGCCAGGGAGTGAGGAACCAGTCTAGGATGTATAGCGCTAAGCAGCTGTGTGAACCGAGAGCAAGGCAGGTGGTTTGGACTCCGCAACCAGAAATGAACGCACACGCGGTAGTTCAAGAAAAGAATATATATTTACTATAAGTTAATAAAGGCTATTTGAAGGTAAAATGACAGGGATAAAGACAAGCAAAATATACAATATAGCATGAACAATTTCAAGGCAAATTCTGCAATGGTTTCTACTTTTACTCTGTCCACTTCTGCAGTATGGACACTGAATGAACAATATACTCAAAACTATCCCTAACTGACCCTGACATCACATTTGGATGCACCCCCTTTTCCCCAGTGGTCCAGGTGGACCGCTTACAGTCCGTAGAAGCGCGCGGTGGGGCCCAAAGTCGTTCCTTTCTTTTATAGTGAAGCGTCCTCTCCTCACTGTTATCAGGATCTCAGGAGAAATGAAGTCCTCTTTAACAGGGAAACCCAATGAATGCAATGTAATCCAACAGCAGATTCCACTCAGCACACTGACAGTCCTGCCGAATCCATACACTGAGATGGGATGTAAGCCGGGATTTAGCAGGTGCTGTCCAGTACATCAACAGCACTGCGAGTCTCTATCTGTGGTATCCATATACACAGTCACAATGTCAGTCTCACTGATCAGCCACTGAGCACAGTTCCTTTCACGTGGACTCACTAGTCCTGTTGTCTCTTTACACTCTGTTTGTCTCTGGACCAAGATACAGCTTAGCTGTACAGAAAAATATCCACACCAGTTCAACACAGCACAGACACCTTTCTTCTCTCTTGCCAAGATGGCTGCTGCTCTCTGTCTCGTCACTTCCTGCTTCTCTGCTCACACTCTGTCTGCAGAACAGGCAGGCTGACATAAAAGGGGGGGTCTCACTCCAGCATCATGTCACAATTACAATGGCTGCTGTCTTAAAGGAACAGAATCACAGAAATACATTCAACATTAACAATTTATACAGACAAATAAAGCTTAGGACAACATTGGCTGTCTCTTACATATTCCCCCCCACTTTAAGATTGGCAGTCCCTGCCTATGACTGTATATCCAGAGGGTTGTACTTTTATGCACAGGGTGGTAGTATACCGATGTATGGCAGGCCAAACAAACTCATCCTGCGCATACCGAACAGGGGGAATACCAGCATTTGGCCTAGTGGTCCGTCTGAGGACCGGTGGTATATTATGGGGTGCTGCAGCTATGGGCTGAGAAGGACCAGTGGATTCCGCACCAGAGGGGGCACAGCCCGGAGATACAGTAGTCACAGGTGGAACATCCCCAGGAGCAGGGATCGGCCAACAATCATCCTCCTCGTCGGAGGCCCATTCCGCACCTCCATTCTCTGACTGTGGGAGCTCATTCACATTGGCAGGCCCATCATGATTTGTCCCTTCAGAATGACACAGGCGCAACATATTTCGGTGAAGTACTCGAACACAATCAGTTCCTTCTTTCTGGACCTGGTACACTGGCCCATTCGCATATTTGCGGCCAACAACACGATACGGCAAAGCCTCCCATCGGCTTTCCAATTTCCCTTGGGGTTTCTTGACACGAACTAGCACCAGGTCGCCTGGTTGCAATGGTGCTTCTTGCACTGGGGTCTTATCAGGATGGGGATGTTCTTGCAGGCGCTGCAGCACCAATCGATGGATCGTCTCAAGTCTCTGCCGGTGCGCCCGCACCCAAGAGGTTGGATCCCTCGGAGGGAACCCATCCACATCATCCAACTGTAATTCTCCTATACTTCGCCCAGACCGCCCAAAGAGAAGTGTATAAGGAGAGTACCCCGTTGTAGAATGGACCTGATTGTTATAGGCCCACACCATTTCAGACAAGAACTGAGGCCACTGTAACTTCTTGTCTTCCTCCAGAGTCCGCAGCATCTGTAGCAGAGTTCTGTTGAATCTTTCACAGGCCCCATTTCCCTGAGGGTGGTATGGAGTCGTGTGCGACTTCTTTATCCCGTAGATACGTTGAACTTCTTTCATTACGTGTCCCTCAAAGCAGGCGCCCTGGTCGGAGTGGATGCGTTGGGGACACCCATATACTCGAATGAAATCTTGGCACAGAGCACGATTTGCTGACTCAGCTGTCTGGTCCTTGGTGGCGGTTACCACCGCAAATTTGGTGAAGTGATCCACCATTACGAGGCAATACTGGTGTCCGCTATTGGATGGGCCAACCATTAGATAGTCTATCATGACGATTTCTAAAGGTTCCTGGGTCACGATGGTTTGCAGGGGAGCTCTCTGTTCTATTGCCTTATGGATCTCACAAGTTCGACAGCTGCGGCATACTTCTTCGACCATTTGACGAAGACCAGGGCAGTAAATCAGTCGCTGTAACCAACGAAAGGTCTTCTCATGACCAAAATGTCCATTCTTATTATGAGCCTCAACTGCCAACGAGCGAGCCAGTTCACTAGGCACCACAATTTGGTATCGAATGTCGATCTCAGAAGGTAAATAGACCTTTCGGCATAGCACTCCATTTTTCATCTCCAACTTTTCCCACTGACTCAGAACAGATAATATCTCACGTGTCAGTCGTTCTCTTTCCTCTCTACAGGGCTTCTGGCCTTTCTCAACATACTTGATTATCTGCGCCAGCCCCTCATGGGTCTGTTGTATCTGTGCCCATTCCTGTCGTGAGGGACCAAAGAAAGGAGCCGTTTCAGTCCCCTCCATCTCAAACTGATTAGCGGCGGCCAAGGCCTGTGAAAATCTTCTGAAGTCGGGCACCTCCACATGCTCCAACTCATGATCCACATCTACTGTGGGGGTCTGGGCGGTTACCCTAGAAAGTCCGTCAGCATTCTGGTTCTCTGTCTTGGACCGATACTTAATGCGGTAATTGAACTTAGACATTCGGGCTATCCACCTCTGCTCTAACGCCCCGAGTTTGGCATTTTCCAGGTGAGCTAGTGGGTTGTTGTCAGTCAGTACTAAAACTTCAGCACCGGTCAAATATTCAGAGAATTTCTCGGTCATGGCCCATACCAATGCCAACAGCTCCAACTTAAATGAACTATAATTCTCGGGGTTTCTTTCAGAATCTCTCAAAGACCGGCTGCCGTACGCTATGACCCTCTCCTGGCCATCCTGAAGCTGGGAAAGCACTGCTCCAAGACCATACAGGCTTGCATCTGTATACAGCTGGAACGGCAAGTGGTAATCAGCATATGCCAAGATTGGGGCTGTTGTCAGTGCATCCTTCAATGCCTGGAAGGCTTGTTCCTGTTCAGGTCCCCACTTCACGGACCGGTTCTTTGGACCACCGGATGTGCCTCGTAGGAGAGCATTAAGTGGTGCTGCTACCTTGGCGAAATCCTTAATAAACCGTCGATAGTAACCGGCTACTCCAAGGAACGCCCTCACTTCTCGCAGGGTAGTCGGTATTGGCCAATCTTGAACAGCCGCTATCTTGTCTCTTGATGGTCTCACCCCTTCTCCTGATACGCGGTGACCCAAGTAATCAATTTCAGATTGGAACAACCGACATTTACTGGGTTTCAATTTGAGCCCATGTTCCCGCAATCTTCGAAATACTTGCCCCAACTGGTGGAGATGGTCTTCAAAGGTCGCAGAATACACTATAATGTCATCCAAGTAGATGAGAGTGAACTTAAAGTTGAAGTCACCGAGACATTTCTCCATCAACCGCTGAAACGTTCCGGGTGCATTTGTCAACCCGAAGGGCATCCGGTTAAATTCGTATAGTCCCATGGGCAAGATGAATGCCGTCTTCTCCTTGTCTTTTGTGGCCATCGGCACCTGCCAATACCCATTAGCCAGATCTAGTGAGGAGAAGTACCGGGCTCTCCCCAGTGCTGAGAGAGACTCCTCAATCCGTGGCAAGGGGTAGGAATCTCGTACGGTGCAAGTGTTTAACTTCCGATAGTCTACGCAAAATCGGATGGACCCATCTTTCTTTCTTACTAACACCACAGGAGCCGCCCAGGGACTTTGGCTTTCTTGGATGATCCCACCCTGTAGCATCTTAGCTAACAGTTCTTTCACTTCCTGATACAACTGTGGAGGAATTTGTCGGTAGCACTCTCTAATTGGAGGGGTGTCTCCTGTGGGAATCTCATGGTAGATCCCTGTGGTACATCCAAAATCTTCAGCATACCGTGCAAAGGCGGCTCGGTTCTCCCACAACAGCTCATCTACCTTCTGCACCCATTCCAGAGAACATGAACTTGCATCCATCTTCATCTGTTCTCGAATTGCACGGCCATTCCATTCAGAGGTGGGTTCCTCATCTTCT
The DNA here is from genome assembly GCA_947044405.1 of Leptodactylus fallax. NCBI lineage: Eukaryota > Metazoa > Chordata > Amphibia > Anura > Leptodactylidae > Leptodactylus > Leptodactylus fallax. Next base: position 12,724,535 of record CAMRHE010000008.1, on the reverse strand, counting down.
CCCATGGACACAGTTACGGTCCACTCATCCCTTTCAGTCGGCTTCAGCTGCATTGGAGTTACTTTCCTTACTTCCTCCGGAGTCACATAGATGTTAGCCAGCTGCCTCCCTGGGGTCAGGTCCACACTCTGGTCCTGAGTGTTTACACATCGAAGTGGTACTCTTCCATTGCGAACTATTGCCAAGGAACGGGCCACTAGCGGATCAACACCTCCTTCGGCTGCCTGCAGTGGTTCTACCAACACAGCTATGCCCTCTAGTTTCCGACAGGTGCCTACGGGCATGGACACTATTGTCTCCCCACTGGGTGGCAGTGTAACTTTTGTATGCAAAGGAACTGAAATTCGAGCCAGAGGACGTTGTGCATCCGAACTTTTCTGTAAGCCACATGTCCGGATCAGCCGCTGGAAAGCTGTTTGAGTAGGCCGATGGGTGGTGGTTTCTTTCCAATAACCGTGAACTTTCTTTTCAAAGAGGATCTGATCTAATTCTTTTAACACATTCATCCCCAAAATGACAGGGACCTTTACTTCATGTGACTCCTGTACCACCACAATGCCTTTCCTACCTAGATCTTGGCCACATACCCGGACATTCATCCAGGCCACTCCCACGACTGGAACTGGTAACTGGTTAGGCTGCAGGTAACCGGAATACCCTCCATTTCCACCTGTATAACAGGACTTGCAGCGATCAGGTCATCATTAGGGCATTCTCCCCACATAGTCTTCTTGTCAGTCTCCCCTACTACACGCCCTACAGCAGCAGGGGACTTCAGTTTAACGGCGGTCTCTCATAAGTTTGTCGCTGCTCTGGACATCTAGCAGCAACGTGGCCCATCCGTCCACACTCCCAGCAGCGTATCTCCCGTCGTTCTGGCCATCTGTTTGGGCCCCTTCGGTAAGCCCCTTCGATTTCTCCTGAGCACTGCACTAAATGATTTGGACCCCTTCGGTAGGTCCTATCCTCATCCCTCCAGTGGGGTGGTGGGTGATTCTGATTTTCTGGGTATGGACGGCTCACCCTTTCACCTCCAGTTTTCTGGAAGTCTGCAATTTTCATAGAATGTTCATCACAACGGGTGTGCAAGTGTTCCATTTGCTCTTGCAGTTTCTGCATTACTGTGAGAATTTCTTTAACCGTCCCCTTTTCTACTGTCTCTGAGCCAGAACTAGCCCCCTGTGACAAAGTAACTCCAACTGCAGTCTGGGGCCTCGGGACCATACTATTGGCACGGGAGATGGCCTCTACCTGTACATCATGGAATTTAGCATCAGTCTCTCGTCGTATAAAATCCTGCATAGTCACAGTTAAACTGCCGTCACGTATCCCCAGGACAAACTGGTCACGGAGAGTCCGATCAGGGTTACAGAAGGCTGGCGAGCCCCCTCTTTCCTTCCCTTGAATATCTCGGAGCAGTTCTTGTAGGGCATTTGCATATTGGGGAAGGCTTTCATTCTCCTGTTGTACCCTCTGGAAGAACCGAGCCTGCAGAGACCCCAGCAATGCAGTTTCTCCATAGATGGTTTCTAGAATCTGGACTACTTGCTCAAATGTCTGCCTTTGTTCAAATGGCATCAGTATCACCGTGGTCTTAGCATCCCCTTGTAATGTCAATATTGCTAGCTCTACTAGTACTTCTGGTGTGGTCTGGTACATTCGCTGTATCATTCGTATCTGTTCCACCCACATACTCACTGACATATTATTGCCATCAAATTTAGCTAACTGACTCATTATAGCCCCTGCTGGCATTCTTCCTCCAGCACCATTCTCTCTAACGGGTGCGTCACCGTCCATTCTGGTAAGCGGATCCTGCCGACTACGCCAATTTGTGAACCGAGAGCAAGGCAGGTGGTTTGGACTCCGCAACCAGAAATGAACGCACACGCGGTAGTTCAAGAAAAGAATATATATTTACTATAAGTTAATAAAGGCTATTTGAAGGTAAAATGACAGGGATAAAGACAAGCAAAATATACAATATAGCATGAACAATTTCAAGGCAAATTCTGCAATGGTTTCTACTTTTACTCTGTCCACTTCTGCAGTATGGACACTGAATGAACAATATACTCAAAACTATCCCTAACTGACCCTGACATCACATTTGGGTGCACCCCCTTTTCCCCAGTGGTCCAGGTGGACCGCTTACAGTCCGTAGAAGCGCGCGGTGGGGCCCAAAGTCGTTCCTTTCTTTTATAGTGAAGCGTCCTCTCCTCACTGTTATCAGGATCTCAGGAGAAATGAAGTCCTCTTTAACAGGGAAACCCAATGAATGCAATGTAATCCAACAGCAGATTCCACTCAGCACACTGACAGTCCTGCCAAATCCATACACTGAGCTGGGATGTAAGCCGGGATTTAGCAGGTGCTGCCCAGTACATCAACAGCACTGCGAGTCTCTATCTGTGGTATCCATATACACAGTCACAATGTCAGTCTCACTGATCAGCCACTGAGCACAGTTCCTTTCACGTGGACTCACTAGTCCTGTTGTCTCTTTACACTCTGTTTGTCTCTGGACCAAGATACAGCTTAGCTGTACAGAAAAATATCCACACCAGTTCAACACAGCACAGACACCTGTCTTCTCTCTTGCCAAGATGGCTGCTGCTCTCTGTCTCGTCACTTCCTGCTTCTCTGCTCACACTCTGTCTGCAGAACAGGCAGGCTGACATAAAAGGGGGGGGGTCTCACTCCAGCATCATGTCACAATTACAATGGCTGCTGTCTTAAAGGAACAGAATCACAGAAATACATTCAACATTAACAATTTATACAGACAAATAAAGCTTAGGACAACATTGGTTGTCTCTTACAGCTGATGTAGTTTTATTTTTTTTTTTTTTTTTTTGTGGGGCGCCCCCTTCTTCGGGGGGGGCGGGGCGCCCCCCCCCCCCCCCCCCCCGCAAGGCCCCCCCGGGGGGGGGGGGGGTTTTACACAATTAAAGGGGCGTTGGGGGGGGGGGAAGGGGTTTTTTTTTTTTTTTTTTAATAAAAAGGAATTTGGGGGGGAGCAAATTTTTTTTGATTTTCAAATTGAACGGGCCAAACGAACTTTTGGGAAATTTTTTTTTTTTTTTTTTTTTTGGATTTATTAAAAATGATTTTTTTTTTTTTTTTTGTGTGCATAAATTTTTGGTTAGCTACATTTAACATCTGGCCAGACATCTAATAATCTTTTACATTAGTGACACCTGCTTTGACCTTATTTAGTACAGTATATGCATTTTACCTGATGGGATTGTATTTGCTGGTGTCTATAATCGTTGATTATGATGTTAATCTGTTTTCCCTTAGTCCCAACAGCAGCACAATATGGGGTATTTCTGCCTCTGTGTGTTGATAGGACAGGCAGAATTTTTAATTAGCATAATTTATGCATGATTATGTTACCCTATAAAAGGGCCAAAGAGACCTTCCCCCCTTGTGTTAGTTATAAAGAAAATAATCCTATCTTAGGGAGGGAAGCTTGTGCTGCTGTTGGGACTAAGGGAAAACAGATTAACATCATAATCAATGATTCCCTTACATCCCACAGCAGCACAATATGGGGATGTAGCAAGTATTTCCCCTAGGGAGGGTTTCCTCGCTTTACAGTATCTAGGACTGACTGTCCAAAGGCAGTTGCCTCCAAAGTCCGGACATTTAGCCAATAATGTTTTGCAAAAGGTCAGCTAAGATGACCAAGAAGAGGCTGTACAAATCTGATCAAGAGGTACCGCATGGCTCTCAGCCCCAGAGGTTGACACAGCCCTAGTTGAGTGGGCTGTAAAGAATTCAGGTGGAGTTAACCCCTGAGCAGAAAAAGAAGTTTAATTACGTACTTGAACCTATCAAGATAAGGTAGGTTTGGAAGCTCTGAGACCTTGTCTCTACCATATTAATAAGAAGATTCTCGGATTTCTTGAAAGGTTGTGTATGTAGAAGGTAGGTCTGAAGCCACCTTACTACATCCAGTGTGAAGACTTTCCTCTTCAGAGGAAGGAGCTGAAAAAAAACACTGGTAAGGAAACCATCTGGTTGATATTGGCACGAGAAGGCACCTCAGGGTTGAAGCCAGAGAGAAATCTGAGCTGGACCTTATCCACAAGAACGAAGTATATGGTCCTTTGGAAGAAAAGCCTGGAGCTCAACTACTCTGTTTGCTGACGTGATGGCTAACAATAAAGGTGGTTTTAAAGGCTTAAATACTTAAGATCCACATCCTCTAATGGAGGACCACAAAGACCCGAGAGAACTATAGCAAGATCCCACTGGGGAACAGGAGTTGAAACCACCGGTCTAAGTCTCGTAGCACAATTAAGGAAATTAAGGGATTCTGAGACAGTCATCTGCCTAAACAGACGGATAGGGCTGAAACCTGTACTTTGAGTGTGGCAGGGGAAAGGCCCTTATCCAGGTTGTCCTGAAGAAAGTTCTAGAATCTCTCCCGTAGTAGGATTCGAACTGTTAACTTCCTGTTTGGAGCACCATTCTTTGAAGATGTTACCTATTTTTAGGTAGATCTTATTTATAGACTCTGCTCTGGAAAAGGAAAGAGTCTTCTGGACGGCTACTGACAGTCCTCTAGATCTCCTTAGGGACTGGTCATCCTCCAGGCTGTCAGGTTGAATTTCCACATATCCTGGTGCTTCTGAGTTCTTTAGGAAACCAGGTTCTGGGTGGGGGAAGCCTCCAATAGATCCCTCGACTCATGTACATGAGCTGGGCAAACCAAGCTCTTTTAAGCCCGCAAGGTAGAATGGCTATCACAGAGACTTGATCCTGTCAGACTTTCATCAATGCCCTTGGTATCATGGAAAGTGGAGGGAAAATATATACCAGCCTGAACCTCCAAGGGATGGACAGGGCATCCCTTGCCAGGGTATGGTCCTCCTAATACAGTGAGGAGAACGTCTCTACCTTGGCATTGAGTCTGGTCGTCATAAGGTCAACTTCTAGAAGACCACACTTCAGGATAATTTGATGGAAGATCTCTGGATTGAGAAACCAATCTCCTGATACGGTGAGACCCCGACTAAACTAATGCACTACTATGTTCAAGGAGCCCCTGATGTGAATCACGGATAAGTGGGTCAGATTTTCCCCTGCCCAGGTAAAAATCAGACCTGTCTCCCTGGGGAGAGATAGCGATCTGGTGCCTCCCTATTTGTTCAGGTACATTACAGTCATCATAATGTCGAACCGGATTTTGACCGCTCTTCCTCAGAGGAGAGGAGAGAAAAGAAGTAGTGCCAGGTAACTGCTCTGAGCTCCATCCAATTGGATGATGTCCTCTTTCTAGCCTGCTCCAGACTCCTTGTACGGTCTTCTCGTACATGTGGGCTCCTCATCCTGAGAGGGATGCATCAGTAGTCAACAGGGTTCAGCGAGGTTGGACCGTGGACATCCGTCTTTCAGGTGTATACACCATCTGAGGGAAAGACGGGTACTGGGGGAAAGTCTGATCCTCTTGTCGAGACAGACGAGTACAATTCCAGGCCTTTAGAGCTTCCATCGGAAGAGGACGCATATGCCATAAAGCCCAAAGGTCTGCCATTAGGCAGATGACATTAGGACTAGGACTCTCATAGTTGTCCTGATAGACATCAGGTGTGTTTTGAAAAGATACCGGACCGCTATGGTTAACCTTTCATTCCTTGAAGGAGTTTAGGAAATTTTCATGCGGTCTGAGTCCAGGAGAAACCCCAGGAACTTCCTCTGGGTAGAGGGAATCACCTCTGACTTTCTCCAATTCATTAGCCAACCTAGGAGTTGAAGGACATGGCCAGTAGTTCAAGTATGGCACTATGAATAGACCTCGAAGTCTGAGTGCGGCTGCTACTGGCGCCACCACCTTGGTAAAGGTGTGGGAAGCCAACGGGATGCCACAAACTAAAGATGCTTCCTGTGGCTGAGAGCTGAGACAGCGATTCTGAGATACCTTCTGTGAGGAGGACAAGCTGGAATGAGTAGATAGGCATCCTTTAGGTGTAGGGTGGCAAGGACCTTGCCCTGCAATAGAAAGGATGTAACGAATTTCCATTCGAAAGTGCTTTAACCTTATGAAGAGATTCGGATATCTTAGATATATAATCATCCTCCAGTCGCCTGTAGAATTTAGCACCAGAAAAACTGGGGAGTAAACACCAAATCCTACATCAGAGGGGAGACGTCTTTCAAGACACCTTTGTAGCTGTAATTGTGAATGGAACTTTCCAGTATAACCTGCTGAGCCGCAGGAAGGGAGTGGGTCATAATGAATCGGTCTTGAGCAGATGCAGAAAATCAATTGCACATCCCCGCTGTACTATTTGCAAGACCATAGGGTCTTGACTCTTCTCCTGCAAAAGGTGAAAAATTGGGAGAGTTGTCCTCCAAGGAGTCTCTGCCACAGAAAGAAAATAGCTGGCGTCAAAAGTTAGGCTTCTTCTTGTCCCCTTCTTTGGGGAATTTCCATCCAGAACCCTTAGACTGGTATCTAGGATGCCTCTGGAACTGAGGTCTAGACTGAGGCTGATAACCTCTGACCCGGCCAGAAGGTCTTGATCTGCCTCTAAAAGATTGAGGTAGTCTCTTACCCATCTTGTCGGCTAGACCCTCCATGATTTCATCCAGGCCTCTGCTGAAAGGTTTACCGAGCTCAAAACAGGGAATACAAGTTATACTTGGAGGCAATATCAACTCTCTAGGGTTTTACCCATAACGGCCTTCTGGCCGCAGTGGAGAGGGCCATAGATTTTTCGGCCAGCTTAAGCTGACGTTGGGAGGCCTTGGATAGAGACTGAACTAAAAAATGATAAGAGGTAATCACTGGAGACTCCAGAGTCAAAGTCCCTCTCTAGTTGGGCTAGATCAGACTGCAACTTGTTTGATACCTCATTAGAGGCAATGGCCACCGAGGTCTGAGCAGAGGCCACAGAATAAGCCTTTCTGAAGGTGCAATCCATGTTGGAGCCATCATCTGGCGGGACAGTTTGGCTACTGTCAGGGGACCCATTGGTCCAACAGGGATTCCACAATAGGAACTAAGGATTTTACCTCCTGGATTAAATAGTGGCTCTTTCAGGATGTTTGCACTCCAATAGCATGAGTTTATCAGTGTTACAACCACTTGGAAGGCCCTAGGCCCCCTATTGGTGGAAGTGGAGGGTTTCCCCTTCAATATCTTGGTTCCTTAACCACATGGACTGCAGCAGCCTATTTATCTTTGCTAGAGGAAAGAGGTCTGCTGGAATTCTCCAAGGTATCCTCATCCAATGAGCATCTCATCAATCACATGGAAGTCCTCTTGGAGATTAGTCAAAGAGTATGACTCATTTCATGCTCACAGTGTGTACAATCCACACAAATTAGGCAACTTTTTTTTTTTTTTTTTTTTAAACTCCTTACAGGATTTGAACTTATAACTCCAGCACTTCCAGGACGCAGCACTACCCACTGAGCCACCGTGCTACCCAGAGCTGCTATAGTAGCAGCAGTAATCCAAGTGGAGTAAGAGGCCTTCCTCATTAAGAGACCAGCCATCTCCTGTACTAAGATGGCTTCTATAGGAGGAGAGGAGGAATGAGCAAGTAATGCACCACAAAAACCCATCTCACCCGCAACTTTGCAAACCTTAATTCCTTGCTTACACAGAATTAAGCCAAAAATATAGAGACTGATGCCAGAAAAAAGGCCCAGCAAATACAAACTTGCAAAAAGGAGGAAGGTCCGTCCTAGAATTCAGTCCCCAGAAAAATGGCACACAAGAAAGGTTCTGAAGCAAAGTGACTGACTTTACTACTGGTGGCTGCGGAGCTTGTACCACATCAAAGCCGCACAAGTAGCCTGCACCACAGGTCTTTGAACATGCAGCATGCAACAAAAGCTGCAAGTACTACTTCACAGAATGAAGGTTGAAAGCTTGGCTAGGCACAAAAAAGGTAAGTGAAACGGCAATGAACCACATCAAGGCCGCACAAGTGGCCTGCAGCACAGGTTTCTGAACATGCGGCATGCAACCACAGCTGCATGTTCCACTGAAATGAACCTTCACAGGGTAAAGGTTGAAAGTTTGGCTAGGCACATACTGCCTAAGCAATGTTGGAGATATACAACAGCCAGCTTCGTCTCTATATTTACTGGATTGACTACAGTTCACATTTATGACACTAGATGTAGCTGTTACTAAATGTTTATCTGTAGACACTCTGTACTTTGTTGTTTTGATGCCGTTGATATGCACTTCCTGTTTTAGTGTGTGTGCTGTACTAGAGCTGTTATTCACCATGTGAGGTGGACTTTCACTTACTGCATCCATGTTCCACTAAAGTCTGTTCCTCTTATATACAAATGTCTATCTGGTTTTGACTCTGCCACATCCAGCAATCACACTCTGCAACAATTAAAAACCCCCTCTTTTCCACAGAAGCATTCGGTCGAAAAAGAGGTATAAGATGATTCCCCAAAGGTAAGATAACAAACTTTAGGGGAAACACTATATGGGAGGACAAAAAGACCTCATTCCACCTGTTCCACCAAACAGGACAAAAAAAAAAACACAAGGGGGAAGGTCTCTTTGGCCCTTTTATAGGGTAACATAGTCATGTATAAATGATGCTAATTAAAAATTCCGCCTGTCCTATCAACACACGGGGCAGAAATTTAACCTATTGTGCTGCAGTGGGACGTAAGGGAAAGAACATTACAGCATCAGTTTGTTTTAAATATGGTTTTTGCCTTATGGCTGGTTATAGGCAGGGGGTATATTGGGTATATTTGGATATATTGTTACTAAATATTATTTATTATTCTATCACCAGCCACAATATTGTTATATATCTAGTGGCCATTTCATTACATCTCTATGTAGTATTTATGTAGTTACTACACATCAATCCTAAATCTGCGCTCCAATTAAAATAGTGCTTCTTCACGTCTGCACCCTGCTGTGTGCCCAAACAGCAGATTATGCCCATATGTATAACACTGTTGTACCCCGGATAACGTACTTAACAATGTCATATGTGCTTATAAACTGCTGTTTGGGCACATCCAAGCACAGAAAGGAAGGAGCGCTATGTTGGTTTTTGGAGCACAGTTTGGTTTTTGGACATCACCAGTAAAGTGGTATCCACAGATATTTGACCCCACTTTGGAAACTACAAGGGATTTATCAAGTGGCATAGCAAGCTTTTTGGACCCTTGAGGGTTACATTCATTTAATGTCCAGAAATAAATGGGCAACTGATAATGAAAAGTGAAAATTGCAATTTTTCCAGAGATACGACGTTTCAGTGCCTGATATATTGTGCCCAGCGTGTGTCAGCAGACACACACACTCCGCAAACTGTTAAGTGGGTATCTCAGGCACAGCAACTTTCGGAGCATTCATCTCTGATTCAAGCACAACATATTACCTAACTGAAATGACGTACTCCTGGAAAAATTGCCATTTTCACCTATCACAAACAACTGCGTATTCATTTCTGTAAAAGAAATTAATGCAACACTTGGGGGCTAAACATGCTCACTGTACCCCTGAATAAATACCTTAAGGGGTGTAGTTTCCAAAATGGGGTCACATGTCAGGAGATTCCATTTTACTGCCATTACAGGGATTTGCAAAAGTGTTATGACGTTCAAAAACCAAACCATCTAAATCTGTACTTCATGTACATGTGGGTACAAATTTTAGTTTGGTTACACAGCAGGGCGCAGATGTGAAGGAGCGTTATGTGTCTTTTGATGTGCAGATTTAGATGTTTGGTATCTGAACGACATGTGATGTTTGCAGAGCCTCTAAGGTACCAGTAAAGTGGAATCCCCTAGAAAGTGAAAACTGCACCCCTCAAATAACTTATCAAGGGGTGTAGTGAGCATTAGATTTCTAGACGTGAATGCACAATGGATGGTTAAAAGTAAATATGTAAGATGTGCGGAGTACATTGGGTATACCAAATTCCCTACTATTTCCCCAGTAGCTCCTATGATGGCGGGGGGGGGGGGGGGGTGTCGCTCTGGGAGTCAGCTTATACATTCTTTTCTTACCACAGCCAGTTTTGTTCTAATGTTTTGGCAATTTGTGTGATTTTTGTCTTCACATTGTGCAAGGTATCTTTTTTTTTTCTGGGGATGTAGCTATATGCGGACTTGTTTTTTTATGGGATGCATTTTGTAATGACACCATTTTTTGGTGCTTATAACTTAACTGTAGTGGAACCCCTTAGATGCTGCGGTCATTTGTGACTGTGGCATCTAAGAGGTTAAAACACCAATCAGAGCTCAACTCTGAGTGGGGGTAATTGAGCAGGGTGTTAGCTGTCAGTTACAGCTAACACCCGCTCCCGATGCATAGTGAGCGCAGTCGACACAAAACGTAATAGTACATTTGTGGTCATTAAGAAAGTGGCAGCCAGGATGTACCTTTACGTTCTGTGTCACTAAGGGTTTAACAGGAAGGTCTTTTGGAGAAGTGAATAATAAAAGCAGATCCATGGGGGTCCCAGGTGTTAGACCCCTGTTAATCTTAAAGTAAGCCTGGAAAACCTCATTAACTATTAAACCACTCTAGACCCCCAAGGATATTGCAGAAACACTATGGCTCAGATTTACTATATTTGTTATGACTAGACACTGCCATGACACATCTTTTGCACAATATGGCACATCTTGTCACACCTAGTTTGGAATTTTGCTACTAAATTTTTCATCTTGTTGGGCATATTGTTCTGGATTTTCAGGAAAAAGGGGAGAGGCTTAAATGCACCAAAATGTGCCAAAATTGTATTGTAAAAATTCTGGCTCAAAGTAGGCCAACTAAAAGGTGGTATAAATACGGCAAATTTATCATCCAACATCAACCATTGTGATAAATCTTGTGTATCTTAGACTAATTTAGTTAAGTTTACACTGTCTAACTATATGTAAATCTGGGCCTATGTCTAACTTAAAATTTGTAAATGATGTATTAGTTCTTAAAAGTAAATCTAATCTGGAACAGAACAGAAGGGAAGGAGTGGAGAAATGTTCGGGGAAACAACCCACTTGGAACTTGACTTAATAAATCCTCCTTTTGTCCTTCAAATATAAGAGTATGAAGTTCTTACCTTATTTCATCCACTTAAAACGACATCTTAGCAAAAATGAAAAAAAAAACAGGAACAAAAACAAATGGTAGTTAAAATACTGTATGCTCCATTGCAATTTCTTAATGTTGCCACACTCCAGTAGATCAGTAGTACAGCAAACTATCATGTTATAACACTTATGTATGTACTATATATATATATGAAAATATTTGCCTCCATTACTAGAATGGATAAAGAATGTGCAGAATCCATGAAAATCACATTGGGGGTTCCAAATCCACATTGTTTGAAGAGTAATGCAAATTCTCCATTCAAATTAATTGGAGGCAAAGTTGCTTACGTTAATGATCATACCCTTTGGTTATAACTCATATATTGACAGACACTTTCAATCAGCACATCCCATATTATAACTTATTTAGTGTTCAATGTAGAGCCTGCTTCTCTTTATTTTCTCAATAGGGGGTAAATCTTGTGGGCTATTTTTCAACAGGTAAATAATCAGACATTTGATAAGAGTAAGATAATTTTTAAAACCTGTGTTATTGAGGAATAACACAGTATGAAACACAAAGACTGCATTCTTTCAGTACAGAAGCAAGCATATCACATAGTAGGGTATATTACATGCAGCTTCTGCTCACATCAGTTTTGAACACAGGAAGGAAGATACACTGTGATACACAACCATGAGCATTGGTGGGATTTTGATGATGATGGCTACAAAGCACTAGCAAGCAATATGTATAATGTTTTGTAGTAATAGTGTTGACCATATTTCACCACTGGTATATTGTAGAGGATTGTCTGTTCACCCATCTCATGGAGGTTAACATAGAAAAATCAAACATGATTCTGCCACTGTTACTTATCTAATAGTTTCAAGAGGCACACACCAGGGGTCAAGGGCAACTGCATAGCTCTCTCTTCAGTAAATCAGTGACTTTCATCCAGAAAGCCCAAATATAACTGTTGGACCATATCAAAAGTAAAAAGTCAGCTTTGGGAGCCTAACATTTATGGCATGAAGAGGATGGTATCCTACCCATTTTAAATACCCAGATAGGCATATGATAACAGTGAAGAATATATAGCTGTACGAGCTTATTATTTGCTGCAGGAGAGATATGCAGATGTGACTCCTTAGCCTCGTCCCATTCCTTGTCAGTAAGGGAGGGAAAAACAACTCTCCATTTGTCTGTGCCCGAAGGTTTATTTAAAGTGAGCAATGTGGGTATATAGAAGCGAGATGAAACCTCTGGGCCCCTGTGATTACATTACTCCAATTAAAGGGTAGGATGAGATGGATAGACTAGGCCATGGGAACAGAGTATTCATAGAATGATGTAAATGAAGAAATCTATAAAAGCCTGCCTAGGATAATAAATGGAATTCCTGTAATTGTTCAAAGGACACAAAGATACTATTCACATAAAGGTGTGTGATAGAGGTCACTCTATTCAACCCACACTTGGGAATCTGGAACAGCAAATAAATGGAAAAGACCCATATTACCCCATTGTAGTGTTTCTTTTGGAAGGTTTGTATATCTTATCACCTGTTTGCTCATACTCCAAACCTGTGTTGCCACCTTATGTATAGGCAGAAGTTGGCATGGCTATCAGGAGTAGTTTTCAAGTAATGAGCAGCGTGGCATCAGAAAGATAAAACATTAAATGGTACCCAGAATTTGGTAAAAGAAAGTCCAGCACCCAATCTCTAATACAGGGGTCAGCAACCTCCAGCACCTGTGCCGAAATCAGCACTTCAGGTATATTTACCTGGCACAGGGCTCTCTCAGCTGTGTTGCTCCAGAAGGTACCAAAGGGGGAACCATGAGGATAGACATTGTGTATGGGTGTGAGCTAACCTGCTCAGGGGAAAGCAATGGTTTTTATACACTGAAGCAAGTGTAAAAGTATAACATGGCAGCAGAACACGCTAAAGTGGCCTTTTATTCATTTCAACAAGACTAGAAAGGTTTGTATGAATTTACCCAACCTAAAGATCCAGCTGTGTAAATGTCCTCTATTCATACAAAAGCCGATCCTATCACCAGAGAAGGAGTGAAATACAGTGGGAAAAAAAAGTATTTAGTCAGCCACCAATTGTGCAAGTTCTTCCACTTAACCCCTTCACGCATTCTCACGTACCTGTACGTGGGAGAATGTGGTTAGTTACCGCATCCCCACGTACAGGTACGTGACGGTGATCGAGGGGGCTCAGAAGCAGAGCCCGTGCGATCACCGCAGGAGCCCGGCTGTATTTGACAGCCAGGCTCCCGCTGCAACAACGGGGATCATTGATAACACCGATCCCCGCTGTTTAACCCTTAAGATGCCGCGGTCAATAGCGAGTGCGGCATTTTAAGTGTTTGCTAGCGGCACTGAGTGCCGCAGGTGGCATCAGGAGAGGGTGTTAGCTGTAACTGACAGCTAACACCCTGCTCCTTAACCTCCGATCGGTGCTGAGTGCCGATCGGGGATTTTAACCCCTTGGATGACGCGGTCAAACATGACCGCGCCATCCAAGGGGTTCCGCCATGTTACCGCCCCCGGCACCCCCCCGCAGCGAGATCGGGGAGTGCCGACATCTATAATATGCAGCCGGGGGTCTGGCCAGTGACCCCAGGCTGCCTGAAGCCCCCACTACCTGGTTGATCCTGCCGGGACCTCTGGAAATCATGTCTACATAGGCTGAATTCCTGTATAGACTGCAATACACGTGTATTGCAGTCTATAGTGTTGAATCAGCGATTCAGGTGTCTTAGTGGGACATATAAAAAAAAGATAATATTTATTAACTTATTTGGGTGGTATGACTATCTGTTTGAAAAGCAGAGCATTTCACATTTTGAAAATTGCGATTTTTTTTTTTCCAAATTTCCATCAAATTTCCTATTTTTTTATAAATAAATACAAAAATATTGATCAATGTTTACCACTAACATGAAGTACAATGTCTCACGAAAAAACTGTCTCAAAATCACTTGTGCAAGTTAAAGCGTCTTAAAGTTATTGCCATATAAAGTGACATATGTCAGTTTTGAAAAATGAGGCCTGGTCTTTAACGCACTTTTGGGCTCAGACCTGAAGGGGTTAAAAAGATGAGAGAGGCCTGTAATTGACATCATAGGTAGACCTCAACTATGAGAGACAAAATGAGAAAACATATCTAGAAAATCACATTGTCTGATTTTTTAAGAATTTATTTGCAAATTAGGGTGGAAAATAAGTATTTGGTCAGGCTGGGAAGACTGAATCTGCAATAGGCAAGCAGCTTGGTGTGAAGAAATCAACTGTGGGAACAATAATTAGAAAATGGAAGACATACAAGACCATCCTTAATATCCCTCGATCAGGGGCTCCACGCAAGATCTCATCCCGTGGGGTCAAAATGATCACAAGAACGGTGAGCAAAAATCCCAGAACCACATGGGGGGACCTAGTGAATGACCTGCAGAAAGCTGGGACTAACGTAACAAAGGCTACCGTCAGTAACACACTACGCCGTCAGGGACTCAGATCCTGCAGTGCCAGACATGTCCCCCTGCTTAAGCCAGTACGGGCTGTCTGAAGTTTGCTAGAAAGCATTTGGATGTTCTAGAAGAGTATTGGGAGAATGTCATATGGTCAGATGAAACCAAAGTATAACTGTTTGGTAGAAACACAACTCGTCATGTTTGGAGGAGAGTGAATGCTGAGTTGCATCCAAAAAACACCATACCTACTGTGAAGCATGGGGGTGGCAACATCATGCTTTGGGGCTGTTTCTCTGCAAAGGGACCAGAACGACTGATCCGTGTACATGAAAGAATGAATGGCGCCATGTGTCGTGAGATTTTGAATGCAAACCTCCTTCCATCAGCAAGGGCATTGAAAATGAAATGTGGCTGGGTCTTTCAGCATGACATGAGTGTCTCCAGTCTCCAGATCTCAACCCCATAGAAAACCTTTGGAGGGAGTTGAAAGTCCGTGTTGCCCAGCGACAGCCCCAAAACATCACTGCTCTAGAGGAGATCTGCATGGAGGAATGGGCCAACATACCAGCAACAGTGTGTGACAACCTTGTGAAGACTTACAGAAAACGTTTGACCTCTGTCATTGCCAACAAAGGTATATAACAAAGTATCGAGATGAACTTTTGTTATTGATCAAATACTTATTTTCCACCATAATTTGCAAATAAATTCTTTAAAAATCAGACAATGTGATTTTCTAGATATGTTTTCTCATTTTGTCTCTCATAGTTGAGGTCTACCTATGATGCCAATTACAGGCCTGTCTCATCTTTTTAAGTGGGAGAACTTGCACAATCGGTGGCTGACTAAATACTTTTTCCCCACTGTTAATAGTTATGGCTGTAAGTGTTGGCACCTCTGAAATTTTTCCAGAAAATGAAGTATTTCTCCCCAAAAAAATATTGCTATTACACATGCTTTGTTATACACATGTTAATTTACTTTGTGTGTATTGGAACCACACAAACACAGTAAAAAAAAAAAAAGCCAAAAATTATATAATTTCATACAAAACTGCACAAATGGGCTGGACAAAATTACTGGCACCCTCAACTTAATATTTGGATGGTCATCGTTTGGAAATAATAAATGAAATCAATTGCTTCCTATAACCATCAACAAGCTTCTTACACCTCTCAACTGGTATTTTGGACCTCTCTTCTTTTGCAAACGGATTCAGGTCTCTCATATTTGAAGGGTGCCTTCTCCCAACAGTAATTTTAAGATCTCTCCAGAGGTGTTCAATGGGATTTAGATCCGGACTCATTGCTGGCCACTTCAGAACTCTCCAGTGCTTTGTTTCCATCCATATCTGGGTGCTTTTTAAAGTATGTTTGGGGGTCATTGTCCTGCCAGAAGACCCATGACCTAGGATGCAAACCCAGCTTTCTGACACTGGTCCCTACATTGAGACCCAAAATCCTTTGGTAACCTTCAGATTTCATGATGTCTTGCACACAGTCAAGGTACCCAGTGCCAGAGGCAGCAAAACAACCTCAAAAACTCTTTGAAACCTCCACTATATTTGACTGTTGGTACTGTGTTCTATAATTTATAGGTCTCATTCCATTTTTGGAAACAGTAGAATAATGTGCTTTGCCAAAAAGCTCTATCTTGGTCTCATCTTGTCCACTAGATGTTTTCCTAGAAGGATTTTGGCTTACTCACGAACATTTTAGCAAACTGCAGTCTAGCTTTTTTATGTCTCTGTGTCAGTAGTGGGGTCCTCCTGCCATACCGTTTCATTTCCTTCAAATGTTGACAGATAGTTCACGCTGACACTGATGCACGCTGAGCCTGCAGGACAGCTTGAATTTTTTTGGAACTTGATTGGGGTTGTTTATCCACCATCCAGACTATTCTGCTTTGCAACATTTCAACAATTTTTCTCTTCCGTCCACATCCATGGAGATTAGCTACAGTGCCATGGGTTATAAACTTCTTGATTATGTTGCACACAACACAACATCAAGATCTCTGGAGGGGGGACTTGTAACCTTGAAGCTGTTGATATTTTTCCACAATTTTGGATCTCAAGTCCTCAAACGGTTCTCTTCTCCTCTTTCTGTTCTACATGCTTAGTGTGTCACACACAGACACACAATGCAAGGATTCAGTCATCAACAATTTTGTCTGGCCAATTTTTGGCGTTTTGTGTGAAATTATGTCCTATTTGCCTTTTTTTTCAGTTTTTTTGTGTTGTTCCAATACACACAAAGGAAATAAACATTTAGATAACAAAGCATGTGTAACTGCAATAATTTTCTGGGAGAAATACTTCATTTCAACACTTATGGCCAAGACCGTAGTGTATATATCATGTCAGCAGAATTGCCTGTTAATAAAAATATTGCCTTTTATTTTTATCACAGTTTCCAAAGCAAAATGGCACAGATTTATTATTGTGATTACAAATAGTCACCAGGGGTGGATTGGCCATGTATATCATCGGGAAAATTCCCAGTGGGCCAACAGTAATATGGGCTACTGGGACAGCAAGCTACTGGCCCCAAGGCCAAGCCCTTATCCTGACTATTGCTGCAGAGTGCAGCCTGGCAGTCTCCACTTTATTCCTTCATCGCGCAAGGTTTGCCCAGCAGTTTCGTTTGGACTGCACAGGTCCTAACCAAAACTGCCATTATACTCTGGGTCTCTTCAGACCCCAGAGTATAATAAGCTGAAGCCTAGGGAAGGTGACAAACACAATAAACAGTGTTACTCACCTTTCCTGGGCTCCAATGTGGCTCTTCCGGCCTCTTCTGGCTTTAGAGATGCAATGAATGACGTCAGAGACTGCTGAGGCCTGTGATTGGGCTTCAGCGGTCAGGTCGGTGTCATGACACAAAATAACGCCGGCGTGACCCATGTGATGATACACCGGTATCATTTATGATGTCTCAAAGAAATGAAGTTGCCAGAAGACGGGCACCGGTGCCAGGAGAGGTGAGTAACACTGTTTATTATGTTTAATCACCTCCCCGGGGCCTCCAATCATTATACTCTGGGGTCTGAAGAGACCCCAGAGTATAATAATGGTTTATGGGTGGTGAACCCCCGAAAATTTTGAGTGAAATTTTTGGAACTTCATAAAGAAAACCACATGGGGCAATATAGGACATTACAATGTGTGGAGGGACCACTATGGGACATTATACTGTGTGTGGAGGAGCCACTATAGGACATTATACTGTGTGAGGGCCAATGTGGGACATTATACTATGTTCCCTAAGGGACATTATTCTTAAAGAGGGGTTACTGTATTAAAAAAATATATATACTCACCTGTCTCCAGCATTCCAGTGTCTGACACCCCAGCCCATTCGGTAACCCACATGACCGCTGAGGTCAATTAGGTGGTCGCTGGAGAGGGACCATTGATGTCACTCACATATGTCACCAGTCCCTCTCCAGCGACTGTTGAGGCTGCTGATTGGCCTCAGTGGTCACGTGGAGTGCTTGGGTTCTGAGAACTGCCAGGGAATGTGTTTTTCTTTTTTTTATGTTACACCCGCCCCCTGGCCCCTCCAGAGTTTTTCCAAATCCTGAGAGCCTCTAAATTGAAGAGTCAGTAGACTGTGAGGGTGATGGCAGCTGCTGCTGTACCTACAATTTAACAGTGACCCTGACCCCACTGCCTATAACTTTACTGACATAGGACTGCTGCCTTTACATATAAAGCAGGCAACCCTGTCCTGTGTAAGTTACAGTTTCAGCCTGACATGGCAACTTACATAGGACTGCTGCCTTTCCCTCCTTCTAAAGCAGTCCTGTGCAAAATTACTTTACACAGGACTGCTGTACATGGAGGAGCTACTTGTGCTGGCCCTGCCTACTTGTATTCACTCTGCCCACTTGCACTGAGCCTGCTTATAAATTTGGGCCACTTTTACATTTTTTTTCCAGGGCCACTTTCAGGTCCCAATCCGCCCTGCTAGTCACTTGCATCTTTGATCCATTGTGGTCTATCTTTGGCCCACTGTAATGCATCTTTGGCATATCCATTTTGGTGGTGTGAATTCTTAGAATAAAGGGGCTGTGGCTTAAATGAATCACAATTTGCCAATATTGTGTTGTAAAATTCTGGCTCAAAGTAAGCCAAGCTATAAGTGGTATATACTTAAAATAGATTGTCCAATGATAAGCCAGATTTACCATCCAGCATCACCCACTGTGATAAATGTGGCATGTTCTCAGGCTGACTGTCTGTACCGCCTAACTATTTGTAAATCTGGGCCAATATATTTAGGTCTAGGAATCCTGCTATAATGTAAGACAAAGTGTTAGATGATATGGACATGCAAACTAAATCTGCAAAGGATCCTTTCTTTTACAATGGTTTTAAGCTGGCATTCTTCCAAATAATGCTTTACAATACACAATACTTCTAGGTCTGTCTATAGATTTTGACCTTCCAAAAGCTGTCTTTGTTATAAATATTGTTCTTAATAATAAATCATTTTTATTGGATGTTTTATGGAATAGATGGCTTAATAAAACTAAAAATAATAATGGTACTGGGAGTTAAAATCATCTTAGAATCCCTAAGATATTTCTGTGTGACTTCACAATGTATTAAAATAGGTAGGTTATAGTCATAAACTCATACAGTATTTGTCTGAAAGGGTCATACGCTGTGAATTATCTTGTAAGCCATATGTTAGTAAAAGCTCTCCAGAGGCACATACCTGATACAGATCGTGTATACTACTACAAGCAAAAAAGTCAACAATTATAGTGTGCTACAGGGTCAAATATTGTATATTATGACTAATAACAGTTTTATGAACTTGTTAGATTGTTTGTACTGCTGTATATTCCAAAGCAATGTAAATTATACATTGCATCAATGGTGCATTAGGGACAATTGCCGAAATTTCTCCAACAATTCTGCCATTGAGGTTTGTTTCAGGAATAAATGTTAATCCATTTCTATTGAACCCACCCTCTTGTAGATACAGATATAGCAGCACTATAGATCACATGCAATGCACCTGAAAAATCCTGGCACAGCTGGGAGTACCCATGAATCCAACTGAATGAAGGACCTAACTGGCAATTCATATGAATAACCAGCAGCTTCTGCTCCCCCTTTCCCACACCTCCCACAGGTATAGTGGGTAACCAGCACTGCATGGTTTACTCTACTATATTTGATTGGGGTTACTAGTGGTCATTGAGCAGAGGATAGAGCAGAGAGAAAACCTCATTTCCTTGCCAAACAGCTATGTAGGTGTTGCTGGGGTGAACTCATCCTCCTGTATACTGTAAATACTTCCTCAATTGCACTTCACTTATAAGGAGAAAAAACATGAGGAGATGTAGAACCTGATCACATTGTGTGCTGCCAATGTTGTTAGTAGAGCTGCAGCTGAGGAAAGTGTTAAATACTGTAACTGAGTGAGTCAGTTCTGGGTGGGGGGCACATGACCAGGCTTTAGACCCCGCTTAGAGAAGACTGAGCTGCTAAAGAGTGTTCAGGTGACTCTTCTCTGCCTTCCTATTCAGTGAATGGTCTGTCGAACTGTAAACTCTGCTGGTAAAGAGTGAGACTATTCCTTGGTGCTCTGCTCTGATGCTGGAGATTTAACTATATTCAAACTATATAAGCTTCAAAGGTTGCTATAGAAAGGGGGAGAAGCTGTATAGATGATGTATCCCACTGTTTGTCTTTACAGTTTTATATTTCATAGCCTTCAATTTGGATACATTAGTAGTCTTGTATAACTCTGATGGTAGACTTAAACATGAACCTAGCCTATCAGGATTGCTCTGTGGTTGTCCCTTTATAATAAAAATCAATTCTGTGGCACCTAGAACCTTCATTAATAAAAAAAATTGTCCACAAATAATTTACCCTGTCCTAAAAATAAATCTGTATATGATAGTGTACCTCTTAATAATACAGTCATAAAGTTACCATTCAAATACCAGGGAACAAATAATATCACAACATCATTGTTGCGTATTAAAGGGGTATTCCATTTTGAATAAGTTTCCCCCATCCAAATGATGTGTCCCATCACTGGGGCCCCCATGATCTCAAGAATGGGGTGGTTTGTTCCCCAGTTCCAATCACAGCACCTGGTTGTACAGCGTGCACTGCTCCATTCATTTGAATGGAGACCTCTGGAGATAGCCACATGCTTACTTGGCTATCTTCAGCTGCACCCATTAAATGAATATAGCGGTGTGAGCTGTATGACAAGGTGTTTTGGTTGGAAACACCCTGGTTTACAAAATCAGTGTGGCTTCCAGACACCCACCAATCAGCAACTTGTTCTAACTGGAATACCCCTTTAACACCAAACCACAATATCTTGAAAAATAATTATAGTCCTTACTAATAATCAATTGCTAATATATTATAATCACATTGTAAATATGTATACTGATAATTCCTTTATTGCTAACATTTTCATGAGTGGCCTTGGGATGTGAACAAGAATGTTAATGTTATGATCTAGTTACTTGGAACCTAGCGAGTCCAAAAACATTGTTTTGGATAAATGAGTCAAAATATTAGATAAGCACTGCTTTGGAGCTGATGTTTATGCCTCATAATGTTCTTTAGAGTTGACCACAAGTCATATGTATAATTATGCTAATCCTCCTGTGAGAGTGACATTGATTTTAAGAGGACATTCTGATGGCTAGTTGCCAGAAATTTAGCTTAGGAACCCCTGTTTTGGGGCATTTGCCAGACTTTTCTGTCCTATCAGAGATCTCCGTAGCTATGTCTCTTTGTTTCATTTATTATCTCTATCTATAATACTCTTTTTGCTGTAACCACACTAAATAAACTTCAAACTGCTTTATCCACCAGATAGATGGTTTATCTCTTGGTTTTGTATAAATGTGGAGAATGCTTGGGCTTCTCCAGTAGCTTCAGTTCCCTCTGCAAGTAACCCAGACAGGAGGAATTACAGGATGACAAAGAAACCTCAGGTAAGATTTCTTATCCCTCCTGTCCTTCTCCTTTTGGGCCTTGCTTTGAGAACTTTAGCTACAATCAATATAGTTGACATCTTTCTCAGGTGAGTTTTTTTTTCTTTCCTGTAATTGTTTTGTGTTGCTTTTGAGAATATGCTAAGTGTATCAATGAAGAGTGCATGGTAGGAGCACCTTTGCTGTGACTCCAAGGCATGGCCTACCGGAATATAGGCCTGATAACACCAAATGACTTGTCTGAGGTGTTTCCTCTGAACCCTGGTTCCACTGAAGTCAGATCATAAGTTGATTTTTGTAGAAGTGACGAGTAACCACTCATGCCCACGAGTTGGGTTAGTTCTAGTGCAAGACTAGCTTGTGACCCATTGTAAAGCTGCAGCAGCCAGGAGAAAGTGAGAGGAATTTTAGTCTTCATGTTTGTCTGTATTGTCTGTAACTTGCTGTAAGGTGGGACATCCTTCCCATGCCGTCACTGTCCATGACCGACAGTAAAGTATCTCCATACTGTACTAAAGTAATAATACTCCCTCCCCCCCCCTCCATTAAAGCACTTCTCAAGCTGTGTCTGTTTTACTACCTCTATCTGTTGGTAGGATCTCAGAAGAGACTGGTAGTCCAAACAAAGTGGAGGGGTCTAAGAGACTAAAAGTTTATCTGCTGATGTATCAATTTTCCCTTGTATGATGGAAGATGAGGAAGCAACAAGGTTATACTATACACGGGATAAGGGAGGCATCGGTAGACTATATCCAGTCATTCAGATGGAGACAGCAGGCAGTGACAGTGAGCAAGAGAGAAATGAATTAGACGATGGTGTACTTTTGTATTGGAACACGACACACAAAAAAGGTAGGGGGAAATTTCAGCAGGGATTAGCTGAAGCACCAGGGAGGCAGACTGCAGCTGCTCCCAACACACCAGAATAGGAGAAAAGTGAGAGAATAGTGACTCAATCCCAAGTTAGAAAAGGAGATTTTTGCAACACAAATTGACCCTTGATCCAAGAGGACCATAAGGGGTTACCAGCTGGACTTTGGCATTCTGATAACATGGACCTAGGACGCCTAAAAGACTGATCCTTTTGTAAATATACTACTCAAGCCTCCTGGGTTAGCGCCTCCCAAGTACAGCAGTACCCATTGACCAGAGTACAGAACGAGGGTAATAGGCCACTGATACAGATCTATGATTTAATTTACTGCAAGTAAGACTGGGTTCACACTAGTGCACATTATAGTCTATGGAGTCCGTAGGTTTCTGTGGGTAACTGCAGACCTGAAGAACAGAAACCCAAGCGCAAGTGTGAACCTAATGTCAGAGACAAACACACTTATCTCGCCTGTAAAAATAAATAAATAAATAAATAAATAATCCAGGTAAGTGTTTGTAGAGGAATTGAGGGCACTGAATCAAGTCACATGGTCCCCTTTTGCTGTACTCCCAATCCCCACAAACTACTTTCAAGAGTCCCTGAAAGTGCTAAGTAGTTGCTAGTTGATAATGTTTTTTTTTTTTTTTTTTTTTGTGTGTGTCAGCCTGGATTTAAGTTGTTACTACCTTTTGGCCTTTATGATTTCAAGGCAGACATATTAGCTAGACTAGATTACTGCAAGGGTAAGAAACTACTACTTCTCTCCCAGTTTTGCTTCTCCTTAACTATACAATACTTTTCACTGTACTCATGAAGTGAATGGACACACATCAGCTGTTCTGACTCAGAGACGGGGCAGGCTAAAGCACTTACAGCCATCACAATAAGGCTCAGTAGTATTGGCTTTCCTTTCATGTCTTTGGGTTGTGTTAGCCGTTGTGATGATTGAAAATTAGATGATAAATAATCGTGGTAAATCAGCTGATGATATCTGGTGTCTCATTCTGGACATGCAGGGCTAAGGAGTCTATAACTAGCCATATTTGATTATGAAGGGGAGAATCTACCCACATAATTGTACCCATTATCATGTGAACTCTATCTTTGGAGCTTCAGCTTTTGTTTTTAGGTGTTACTGTAAGGAAAAAAAAACTGTATGTATACTGAAAGTCTAAATATGTGCAGTATAGCTATAGCAATACATGAGACTGTACAGTGTTTTATTGTTTGTATGTTGTTTGATTATGCAAGATGGTTGTACTGTGTCTAACAATAGATCACTAGATTAAGGTTGGAGCCAGCTGGCCAGGTGCTTAAAAGCTTGTACACTTGTGATCAGCCTTTAGTTGTTATAAATAGTGGACATGCAAATAGATCTATGATATCTCACTGCATCACAGGCTAGCACAGTACTGAAAAAGCAATAGGAATTCCAGCAAAAGTTAGAAGGAGTGTCCTTTCTGTTCCCCCAATTTGTATCTTTCCAATGCCAACAGCAATATATGGATGCACAAGGAAAAATACTGTTTCTGAAAGGTTCTATAGCAGGGGTAGGCAACCTTTTTTGTTCGGCGTGCCGATTTAAATGACAAATCAAAGATGAGGTACTCGGAGTGCCGGTCAATAATTGTAATGCTGACGACCCCTAAACTAAAGTCATATACCACAAGCCATAACACAGAAGTGCTGCCACAAGATGCTTCAGGACACATGCGCTTACTGCTATTTCCTGGGACGCATCTGTACTTTTCCATTAGAAGCAATGAAAGTACATGTGCAGCCCCAAATTAGTGGTATACACACTATGTATCTGGATGCAGCTATATTCTTAGGCCACTGGAACTTTTACATCGATGTAAAACTGTATTCACATGGGGCATTTTGCACAAAAAAAAATGCCTGTGTTTTTTTGTGCAAAAACACACCTTTATACAGAATAATGTCCCATAGCGGCCCTGCACACCTTATTATGTCCCATAGCGGCCCCTGCACATGGTATTATGTCTCATAGCGGCCCCTGCACATGGTATTATGTGTTGTAGCGGCCCCTGCACATGGTATTATGTCCCATAGCGGCCCTTCTACACGGTATTATGTCCCAGAGTGGCCCCTGCACACGGTATTATGTCCCATACACATGGAATTATCTCTCATAGCAGCTCTTGCACATGGTATTATGTCCCATAGTGGCCTACTCTGCACACAATGGCTCTCACACAGTATAATGCCTCCCTAGTGGCCCCATATAATATAATGCCCCTCATAATGTCCCCCTCCAGGTTACCCCTCCAGATTCGTGTCCCCCCCCTCAAGTTGCCCCACACTGTCATGTCCCCCTCAGGTTGCCCCCACAGTATCATGTCCCCCCCCACAGTTTCATGTCCCCTTGAGGTTGTCCCCACAGTGTCATGTCCCCCAGGTTGCTCCCACAGTATCATGTCCCCTCACCCCCAGGTTGCCTCATATTGTCATGTCCCCCCCAGGTTGCCCCCACAGTGTCATGCCCCCCCAGGTTACCCCCACAGTTTCATGTCCCCATCAAGTTGCTCCCTCAGTGTCATGTACCCCCCACAGGTTGCCCCCACAGTATCATGTCCCCCCATCGCCCAGTTTTCCCCCACAGTATCATGTCCCCCCACAGCTCAGGTTGACCCCACAGTATCATGTCCCCCCATCCCACAGGTTGCCCTCACAGTATCATGCCCCCCCAACCCACAGGTTGCCCCCACAAATACATGACCCCAACTGTATATGTCAAAAAAACAAATCTTAATACTCACCTTTTCCCGTTCACTCCTCTCTGGTCTCAGAGTCTTTAAGGAGTAACAAGTGTGATGTAAGTGACGTCACTACTTCACGCCTCCTGCTCCCAGGACACCTGGAGCAAAGACAGCGGCTGAGTGGTGAAGCAGGGAGTGGACGGCTCCCTGCTTCATCACTGGCTTCAACTCATTGGTGTCCTCCGGATGCTGATGACTTGGTGCAGTGAGGACCCACTTCCCTGGACAGCGGAACAGCAAATGCAGGACTGTCCCACTGTCAAAAAGGGGCCCCGCTACCATAGAACCTGATGCAAGTGCACCGTTGACCCTATGGTTAAAGCAGCCCTGGTGGAGAGCCAAGAGAAAAACATAAAAAATAATGTTACTCACCTTTCCTTGCGCTCCAGAGCTGCTCCGTTCTCTCTGGCACTTCTGCCTAAAGTCAGCGACTACTGATTTGGTCTCAGGGGTCACATCAGCATAATGGCACTGACATGACCCCTGCAGCCCTATCAGCAGTCTCTTACATCAGGCAGAAGCGTAGAAGAGACCATTATTTTTTATGTTTCATCACCTCCCCTGGGGCTTCGCTTATTATACTCTGGGGTCTGAAGAGACTCCAGAGTATAATAATAGCAGTTTCGTTTCAGCAAGGAATCGGGCTGCCTGTACCAGGGAAATAAGCCTCGCGTGCCACTCTTGGCACATGTGCGGGTGTTGCCGACCCTCAGTTAAATACACCTTGGCCGACATTTACTCCCCCAATAAGAATCAGATCAGTTGGCTCCTAGAGACCCTTGGCTTGCTGAAAATGTTCGCTAAGCACCACATTATCCTTGGCGAGAACTTGCACCTTGTACTAAATCCCCTCTTAGACTCTATGAAACTAACTTCCCATATACCCCAAAAGGCCCTTGGTAGGCTACATGCAACTCTGCAAGACCTAGGTCTGACAGACATCTGGTAACATCACAAAACTGCAGTCAAAGAGTATTCCTTCTTTTCAAATCCTAGACAGTGCTGTCAAAGACTAGATTACCTTTTCTTTCTTACCTTCTTCAAAGACCTTCACAAGCTCACATAGGCAACATAACAATATCCAACCACATCCCAATACATATCACAGTATCCCTTCATCAAATGCCTTCTAGAGAGTGGAGTTGGAGGCTAAATGAATCACTCCTGGATGCAGATGAGACAGTGAAGTCTAGAACTCCAAGACTTCTTTGACATAACTATAACCCCTAGGATGTGTCTGACATTGATATGGTAGGCATTTATAAGAGGCGCGTTCATTGCTCTGACCACTAAAGTGAAAGAGAAAAAAGAGAAAGAAATAGGCAACCAATGAGCCCGAATAGCTAGACTAAAATGCACCCAGAAAGAAAGCAAAGCTGTCCAAGTGTAGGATGATCTTTGCCTCAGTAGGGAAAAGTTGAAATACTGCAAAGGCGGTAGCAAAGTTACAGACCAATATTCTAATTTTACACTATTCTTGGAAAACATTACTGGCCTCATATGACAAGCTACCTCTCTTCTAGTTTGAAAGGAAGAACCTACTACAAACATACGTGGTCCCTAAGATTAAGTATCATCTAACCATTATCCCCATACACATACCGATTTCATTTTTAAATTAAATTGCAGCATTATGTCTGATTTTATATGAAAACAGAAGAATCCCTGTCTGGCATTGGTAAAATTATCCCGCAGGAAAAATTTAGGTGGAATAGGATTTTTGTAAATACTACAAGTCCTCACAGCTAAATTGGTGTCTTTCCTTAACCTTCCCAATCAAAAACAAACAAATGGTCGCTTTAGCTAAGGAAGTGATGGGCTCGTCCTTTGACAAAGTTTATGGGTTCCACAGATGGTGTTTGGCGTACACTAAAGGACATTCTGGCCCCAACACCCTCCCCGCTTATGCCCTCTGGACTGATTCCACATGTAATACACCTCCATGACAGAGCCTATTCTGGGTTGTGGAGGAAGTTTAAAGGGGTTGTACAGGCAAAATTTTTAAATTTTAAATAGGCCTGGGGAAGTGGAAAAAAAAAAAATCATACCTTTCCCAGGTGCTCCGGTGTCTCCCAGTGTGGTCCAGTCCTCCCGGTCCATTGTTACAGTGCCTTGCAAAAGTATTCGTCCCCCTTGAACTTTTCAACCTTTTGCCACATTTCAGGCAAATGGGACACAATTGTGAAGTGGAACAAAATTTATTGGTTATTTTAAACTTTTGTAAAAAATAAAAAACTGAAAAGTGGGGCGTGCAATATTATTCAGCCCCTTTACTTTCAGTGCAGCAAACTCACTCCAGAAGTTCAGTGAGGATCTCTGAATGATCCAATGTTGTCTTAAATGACTGATGATGATAAATATAATCCACCTGTGTGTAATCAAGTCTCCGTATAAATGCACCTGCTCTGTGATAGTCTCAGGATTCTGTTTAAAGCGCAGAGAGCATCATGAAGACCAAGGAACACACCAGGCAGGTCCGTGATACTGTTGTGGAGAAGTTTAAAGCCGGATTTGGATACAAAAAGATTTCCCAAACTTTAAATATCCCAAGGAGCACTGTGCAAGCGATCATATTGAAATGGAAGGAGTATCAGAGCACTGCAAATCTACCAAGACCCGGCCATCCCTCTAAACTTTCATCTCAAACAAGGAGAAGACTGATCAGAGATGCAGCCAAGAGGCCCATGATCACTCTGGATGAACTGCAGAGATCTACAGCTGAGGTGGGAGAGTCTGTCCATAGGACAACAATCAGTCGTACACTGCACAAATCTGGCATTTATGGAAGAGTGGCAAGAAGAAAGCCATTTCTCAAAGATATCCATAAAAAGTCTTGTTTAAAGTTTGCCACAAGCCACCTGGGAGCCACACCAAACATGTGGAAGAAGGTGCTCTGGTCAGATGAAACCAAAATCGAACTTTTTTGCCACAATGCAAAACGATATGTTTGGCGTAAAAGCAACACAGCTCATCACCCTGAACACACCATCTCCACTGTCAAATATGGTGGTGGCAGCATCATGGTTTGGGCCTGCTTTTCTTCAGCAGGGACAGGGAAGATGGTTAAAATTGATGGGAAGATGGATGGAGCCAAATACAGGACCATTCTGGAAGAAAACCTGTTGGAGTCTGCAAAAGACCTGAGACTGGGACGGAGATTTATCTTCCAACAAGACAATGATCCCAAACATAAAGCAAAATCTACAATGGAATAGTTCACAAATAAACGTATTCAGGTGTTAGAATGGTCAAGTCAAAGTCCAGACCTGAATCCAATCGAGAATCTGTGGAAAGAGCTGAAAACTGCTGTTCACAAACGCTCTCCATCCAACCTCACTGAGCTCGAGCTGTTTTCCAAGGAAGAATGGGCAAGAATTACAGTCTCTCGATGTGCAAAACTGATAGAGACATACCCCAAGCGACTTGCAGCTGTAATCGCAGCAAAAGGTGGCGCTACAAAGTATTAACTTAAGGGGGCCGAATAATTTGGCACGCCCCACTTTTCAGTTTTTTATTTTTTACAAAAGTGTAAAATATCCAATAAATTTCGTTCCACTTCACGATTGTGTCCCACTTGTTGTTGATTCTTCACCAAAAAATTAAAATTTTATATCCTTATGTTTGAGGCCTGATATGTGGCAAAAGGTTGAAAAGTTCAAGGGGACCGAATACTTTTGCAAGGCACTGTATCTTCTGGTGGATGTCCCTTTCACATATGACCACTGAGGCCAATCAGATCTCTACCTGTGATGTCCCGGGGTCTCTTCCTGAGGCCGCTGAGTGAGCAGTTGCACTTTGAGAAGACAGCCCAGCTGAAGGACTGGATCACGCTAGCAAGACTCCGGAGCATTGGGGACAGGTGAGTATGATATTTTTTTTTTTTCACCTACCTGGCCTATTTAAAATATAAAAAAATTGCCTTGACAACCTCTTTAACAAGTACATAATCCAGGAACTGTTTACCAATCACACAAATCCTGACATGGAGACTATTTAGAGACTCAATATTTGTATAGACAGATTCTTACTGAAATTTCCCCTATGACACCAATTCGAAAAATTCCTTGCCTCCAAAACCCCCATGCTGCAGAAAACATAATCTCTTCTTAAATATTACTTAGACCCTCCTGTGCTTATGAAGCCTGCATATTTCTCCTCTTGGAAACAAGAACTTCAAATAACACTGTCTCCTGAAGATCTGAAATTCATGTTGACACATTCTCACAAATTATCCCCATGTCCCTAACTGCAGGAAAATCACTATAAACTGTTGACGAGATGGTTTAGAACCCCGGACTGGCTCTTTCATAAACGCCTTTCGACCACTGACCAATGTTGAAGATGCAAGACTCAAGTGGGCAATTTCCTTCATATCTGGTGGCAGTGTACCAGTATTCAACCACTATGGACCCAGAATCAAGACTACATAAGGTCAGTGATCTCCCCAGCGTTCACCTTTACTCCAGCTATTATTTTCCTATCCATACCCAGTACAATCTATAAACCCTTAAAGCATAACTTAGTCACACAACAAAGTCAATCAACAAAGTCAACCATATCCGCCAGATCCTCAGACCACGAACTCCAAGCTCCCACCCTACCATCCTAAAAGCATATAACCCCCCCTCCCAGTATAATATAACTACCGGTTACAATGACATCTTGGTGCCCATTAAAAGTTGTTCCCTTATTGACATATTAGGAAAACCCAAGTTACATCTACGTTACACTGGTTGGACAGCTAACAATGTTAGTTTATGTATGACATTTCATGTGACATATTTCTATGTACCTATCGAGATTTCTGTGAATTTTGATGGTGTGCTGTATCATTTGATATACAATGTTATTGTCTGATTTGTATGTCATTTACATCTCAATAAAACAAAACTGTGATTTAAAGGTATTCAATCATTAAAAATCGATTTTTAACTAAAAGAACGTTGGAATAGCCTTTAGAAAGGCTATTCTTCTCCTACATTTATTTTTCAAGTCCGCGCCGCCGTTTTTTAAGTTTTGTCTTCTTTCTTCGTTATGCAAATTGGTCTTCAGAAAGCACAGGGGGCACAGTCGGCTGTTCCATCGGCCATTTTGCGGTGGTCTCATGTAAGATGAGGAGTGAAGAGGAGAAGATGCGTCAGGAGCAGAAGAGAGAGGTGGCGCTGGAAACCTATGACGAGCCTGTGCTTTGAGCACAGGGGGAGTGCCCCCTGTTTTCTGAGCACAGGGGGAACGCCCCCTGTGCTTTCTGAAGACCAATTTGCATAACGAAGAAAGAAGACAAAACTCAAAAACAGCGGCGCAGGCCTGAAAAATAAAGGTAGGAGAAGAATAGCCTTTCTAAAGGCAATTCCAACGTGCTTTTAGTTAAAAATCTATTTTTTAATGATAGAATCCCTTTAAACCCCCCCCCCCCCAAAAAAAAAAAAAACATAATTTTCTTTCTATTAGATTAGATTTTTTTTATATATTATAGTGGTTGCCATGGTCTATCTCTGCCAGAATATTTATAATCTAAACTGACAAGATAGAGGTTAACAATGAATTAATAATATGCTCCAAAAGCACTGGTGTTGTACTTACAATTAATCTTTGGCAGACATTGTACTATGATATTGTTGCTTGACAAACTGAAGCAAATAGAAAGTTATAGCTTAGATGTACATATTGGAAGATGATTACACAATAACTTAACTACATGTGAACAATAATAAATATGACATGTGATTATGTAATGATCAGTGAAATGGCTTCTCTGGGAATTATGCAAGAAATAAAAACAACAAAAAAAATGTAAGGGTAACTACTCTGATGCATACCTGTCTCCTTTTAGTAAGAAGCAGGATCTAAATTTTTGGCTATTATCAATGTTGACAGTCATGCTGACAGCGGCATGCTTAACTTGCTGGTTTTTCCTGTGTACTTTTTCATTGAACTGAATGTGCAAACCTGACCTCTGATGAATTTAAGGAACAAAGGAAATGAGTAGGGTCTATTATACCGGCGTATGTGCATAGGGAAAGTGTACAGGGATAGCTAGACAAATGCTCCAAACACACACCTGCGGATGGTTTTTACAACCCATTGAAATCAATGGCTTTTAAAACGAACCGTTTGAAATCAGTTTTTGAGGAATTTGAGAAGGTTTCAAAAACTGATTTCGTGCGGAGAGTCAAACGCTGATGTCAACCCAGCCTTAGGGAGTATTTTACTGTGGTGATGGAACAGCCCATCTTTTAAGAGAGCTTGGTCCAGTCCAACCAACAATTGATTGTGGTAATAGGTGGAGACTCTGAACTTGAAGTTCAGTTGAGTCTTCTGTGAATAGCCGAGGAGAGCAGTTGACAGAAAGAGAGAGTATGTTTCAGCCTCTGATGAAGCAAGTGGTATTTGGAAGTTCCTGGTAGAGCATTAGCTCAAAGTCATCATAGCTGCAGTCCTGAGACAGGAATGATACCCACTGACAGCCAACAGAGAGGAGAAAAATTGCCAATTTGGAGTATGAGTTGAGGATTACTAGAGCCTGAGACCCAGGATACTGTAACTACTCAGGTAGACAGTGATTCCTGGGACTCACTTATTCATAGCCCCCAAATCTACCGGGAGAGGCAGGAGTTTGTGCTGGAGTGGAGAGATATGGCACTGGATTTAACTTTTATTACTGGGCATCCCCTTGCTGTAAAAATCATCACCTGGCTCAGTACCACATTCTATAGTGGAATTCCTGTACACCCATCTGGAAGCTGCATCTGATCCCGTTACCTCATCATTTTATGCAACTACAACTGCTGTCTCCTGATTAATTCCTGTGCTTATTATCAGGGGCCATTTCAACTACGATCACTTTGGCTCAGTGACAGTAGAGGGCTCCTATAACTGGATTTGCCCCAGGGAAACTACCACCACCATTAGGTACACCACAGGCCCCCTCAACACTGCCCCAACTCAGCAGGTAGGCTAGAGTAGTAAATGAGTGACAACAGCAGCTACTACTCAAATTCTCCAGTTCCCTCCAGTGGGTTGCGGCAAATTCATTAACATTACAGGCAGATCACACTAACATGATCTGCCATGTGATATTAACTTGCATGGTATTTACTCTACATTGCAGGACTCACCAAGCAATTCATATGAATTGTTAAACAGTGCCTTGCATTGTGTCACTGTTTCCTACTGCCCCCTCTCATCCTCTTCCTTGTTGTTTACCATAAAAGAAAACATTGGTGGCAGTGCTATGAATTGCTGAACAGAATCATAGAGGAACTGCTCATATTAGCTATTGATTTGGCACAATGATGTTATAGTACAGGAAAAAAATTACTACATGGAGGCTATGTGGAAAAAAATTTGCTGCTGCTATTATTGATTGCCAACTATGAATCAGTGCTTTGGTCCTTCAAATCTATAGGTAATCACAGAAGAGCTGCTGTGGTGTGCTTTAGTACTGAATTCAAATGGCAAAATAAAAGGTTCTGTTATGATTTTTTTGCCACTGTCGTCAATGTACACTATTTATTATCCCTGTACTATGATATCATTATGTCACAGCAGCTAAAAGCGGCAGCAACTTGGCTAAGATTTACTAAGGTGGTTCTCCTATGTTTCAGCCCTTTACCCATTTAAATTTAGTGCCAAAACAGGCGTTTGGGTGTTAAATTTAAATGGGCCAATCACAGAACAGCTGTCACAGTGAATAATTTTAGAGGAGCAAGTTGTTGCCCATCAATCCATTTGAATTGATTGACAGCTCCTAAGACTTCTAGCGCACAGATGACACAAAATATTGTGCCGATAATATGTCAAATGTCATGTTAATGAATGCTACATCTGTAAATTAAGGACCCAAGGCAACTAGATTTGCGTACAGATGTAGCCATCATTAACATTACATTTAGTGCTCTGCTGGCACAATATTTTGCATTAACAAAGTATTAGATGTCTTAGCAGGCCCTGTCTGTCATTTCAAATGAATTACAGCAGCTGCTTCCTCCTCCTCCCCTAAAGTGCATGTGTTTCAAAAATGCAACATTTCCACAGATAAAAGTAATATGCTGCATTTTTGAAACAATTTACACATTAGGGGAGGAGGAGGCAGGTGCTACAATTCATATGAGTTGAAAGGCAGATCCTGCTAAGACATCTAAAGCGTTGCTAATGCAAAATATTGAGCCAGCAATCTGCTAGATGTGATGTTAATGACTGCTACATCTGTACCCCAATCCATTTCCATCTGTACCCAAATCCAAAGCATTTGTTAACATGATATTTGACACGTTAATGGAGCAATATTTCTCATAAACTTATATGAGGTGTAGAAGGTAAAAATGACAAATGCAGCAGAAAAGTCATGAAAGCGCAAGTGTTTTTCTGAATTTTATTCTGCTGTGTTTCCGCTGAATTTTTTAGCTGCATTTCCTTAGGCTAAGGCCCAGCTGAAAAGTGCTACGGGAAAAACCATGGAGGAAACACATCCCGGTTTTTCCCACAATGCTTTTCACAGAAAGTCCACAGAGTTTTTCTCCTCAGATTTTCTGCTTCTATTATACCTCTATGGAAAATGCAAGCATTTCCTCAGGTATAATTGACATGCAGCAATTTCCAAAAATGCCAGTGTTTTTGAAAATGCAGCTTTTCCGCTGCTTTTTCTGCAAAGTGTGGATGGGATTAGCCAGAATCCTATCCACTTTGCAGGTACTGTAAAATGCAGTGTTTACGCTATGTGGTAGCCTGGCTTTAGGAACTAATCTAATGAATGACAATACATAGAGAAAAAGATCTCAACTGTTTTAATTATGTTGAAAAAAAAATAGAATTGTTATTGGAAACTATAGGATGATGATAATAGATACAGTTGCTTAATATAATAAGTCATCAGTGACACGTATTGTACTTTACAAGGTCTCTGATCCCTGGTTTCCTTCCTTCTTTATCCTCGCTCCATCCCTTCTGTTTCTTCCCTGTCTTTTGTGGTTGTCTCCCCCCCCCCCCCCCCTTATTTTATTCTACCTTGTTATTGGATTGATGTACTTGACTTCCGCATATATGGGGTTTGGCAGATAGCCTTCCCCCTCCTTGCTGTCTTATTCTGTTTGGTTTTATATATTTTGTTATGGAAAAACTTTTCAATAAAAATTACAGTTTAAAAAAAGTAATAATAATAAGTCATCAGCATTTGATCAGCATTAAAAATACACTACAGCCAAAGTATTACAACTATTTCTCCTCAATGGCAGTTTAAAGAAAAATTTGGTACAACGATGTTATTCTCCTTGTTATAGGAAAAGGTCAGCATCCAAAAAGATACATGGGATTATCCAAATACATTACCTATGCAGAATAAAATGATTCACAGAATGTGAACACCTCAGATTTATGATGCAGTGCCATTTTTTCTTGCTGTTCATTTTAATAGACTTTACCAAATAATTGCTCTTTCAAAATAGCCCTGAGCAACAAAACAACTTTGTCCTTTAAAAAGCCAATGGAATCCCTAAGTACCTGCCTTGAAACTGAAGTACAAGCTACAAGATATTTAACCTGAGGGTTGAGCACATCCATTAGCAGAACCTGTGGAGAGAGAAAATCACTTTGCAACATATATCCATGGCTCCCTTTCAAATTTATTTTCATAAGGACTCATATGAGTTTAAAAATATATGCTTATGACAGTTTATTACTTTTTTAATGGGAAAATAGTAAGAGGGCACAAAACTGTTTATTTAAGCATGTGCAGTTCCTTTGCATTGTGTGATCAGAACAAATGCATTTTTTTTTGTTTTATTCTTAGCAGTCCATTGGTTATTTGTTTATGTTTTACCTCTATGTCGTTGTATGAGGCCGTGAGTACTGCTTCATGTTTTCTTACATGGTTTACTTATGACCAATAATAACTTATTTAAAAAGGACATTTCGCTAGAAAGTAGACACTACACTGAATTCAGCGCACTGTCAGCTTTCCCAGTATGCGCCCCAATGCTGGAGATATTGGCAGCGTTAGTTTAGGTGATAACCCTCCACTGTCAGAAGGGCAGGCCGTATAGTCTAGCGTCATCGGTAATTCATCTCACTGCATCATGCAGTGCACAGTTCTGAAAAGTTTCAGAATCAATTTAGGAATAGTAGAATTTAGTCAGATTTAAGCAATTACAGGCATATAGTGATAGAAATCATAGATACATACAATAAGATGAAGTGAGGATACATATCTATGCTGTTTGAGCCTGAGTGTTTTATTCCTGCTCGAATACAGAATTACAGAACAGACAAAGGGCCATTAACCCTTTCACTGCCAATATTCTAATTTTGTCTGTTGTCATGCAGTGTCATCTGCATATATAGTGTTTAAAGATAATTTTTACTGTTAAGGGATTTTTTTGGGTAAGAGTTTATTTTTTTGCATTAAATACATATAAACTGCTGTTCTAACATCAAAACGCTGATTCTGCCTCCAGTAATCTGAAAAAAAATCTTAATCTAAGTGTTTTTTTCTGTTGTTCACCCAATATACAGTCTAACAGCCTGTGCTAATCAGAAACAAATATGTTATTTAATGTTTTTTGTTTTTTTTGCTCTGATCACCCAATACACAGTGTGAGAGAGTGTTAATCTGAAAAAATATTTGTTTCTTAAACATTTTTTTTTTGCTGCTGCACGTATGTACAGAATTGCAGCCTGCGCTATTCTAAATAAAAATTCAGTTATGTAAGGGTTTTTTTCTGCTCTGCTCACCCTATACAGTGTGACGGCCTCCAGACGATTGCAGATAGTACCTAGGAATTGGGTTAAGGTAACAAGGTCACATCAGATGAAGAGGGTGGTGGCAGTAATGATTCCAGCCAATGCGCAGATTGAACATTCAAAAAGCCTGCCTGGGGCAGACCTAGGGGAAGCTTGTATGGCAGGGATGCTGGTGGTGGTAGTAGCAGACATGTTTCAGCTGCTGTTGGAATTGAAGGCAGCAGCTGCACGCAGTCATCTCCGTGGGAATTTTTTTTTTCTGTATTGCGAAATGATAAATCCATGGCAATCTGCAAGATCTACAAACAGAAACTTAGTCATTGCTTTGCATGAAGAAATGTAAGAACATTTCTAAATACTCACATGAAAAGGTATCACCATCTTATTTGGCAAAACAGACTTGACAGTGGCACTGGCAGGGGAAGTGAGCAAGCCTATTCTAATCTTCCTATGATCTTCCTTGTGGGCAGGCATCTAGACATCTACATGGTTGTCGTTATCATCATCATCACCAACTGACCTAGCTGCCATTATTTCTCTAGGAAGGCTGCCCCTGTCTTATATTGCCATGTGTTGGAGAGTGTGCGCCTTACTTGGATATGTCAGTCTGAGGATAGGTGCACGTCACTGTCAACAGCAGGAGCAGCAATTATGGAAAAGGACAATACATGACTTTCACAGCCAACTGGACAAATGTTTTGAGCACCAGCAGACAAAGTTCAGAAACACAAAAAGGCCAGGTGCTAGTAGCACCCTGTTTAGGCAGGCCCAGTTCCACCACCATGCAGGGCCCATCCACCTCCTCTGGATCCTACTCTCTGGACCATTCCCACCACCATCTTCAGGGCAAGGCATTGCTTCCACTCCTCCTCCTTTTCCCTCGTTTCATGGGTGTAAGGTGAAATGCTGCCATGCAGTTTTACAATTAATGAGTCTGGATCAGAAGAGTTGCTTTGCTCTATCCTGTAGCAAATATCCAACTGAATGGCTCCTCCCCAACTCCAACTGAGCAGTGTTGCTAGCAACAATGGCATGATTGCTGCGCTGCAGTGAGGTGCATATGCTTATTCTGGTGGTTTGTCACTTTATTAAACTGTATCGTGGCTTAGAAAGGTGCTCTTCATGACCAAAAAACAAATTTCAGACGTTCTTGTGTCGCAAAAAAAACCTTGTTCGATTTGTAGTGACAAAACGGTCTGCATTGGAATCGTCTTATCTACAACGTTCCAACTCATTGGAACTCCACCTTAAACATGATGGAGCATCTGTGTGAGCAGGAGAAGGCAATGAATGATTTCTGCATGCGGCAGACCACAGGGACAATGTGTTATTTCAAGATACACTATTGGAGGCTCAAGAGGGAAATTTATCAGCTTCCAAGCCCTTTGCAAAGGCTGCCAAATTTGTTAGCAGGGAAAACTACAGCCTTAGCGATGTGATCCCTTTATGGTATATCTTACAAGAAATACTTACACGCATGCAACAGGGGACAGCAGAGGAGGAACAGTTTTCTCCTCTTAGTCAACATCATCATCCTGGGTTGATGGAGGTGGATGAGGATCTGGATCAGGGTCATTATGGTGAAAAATTGGAACATTATCAGGATAGTCCATATACCTAGCTTACCACAGCATTTAGGGAGACCACTGCAACAGTCACACAAGTACCCAGGTGGCCTTTACCTGTTCCCAACCCATCTCACTCAAACAGCGCTCCAAATCCTTTGCCAGTGACACAGCTTCAAGCATCAGGAGTAAAAGCGTCAGTATCAGCAACCAGTACAGTATCTGGAATATGATGAAACAGAAAGTTTTTAGCTCACAGTACCAACCAGAGCTAAAACAGGCAACTGACACCCACCAGCTGCACCAGCAGGTACAATCGTACCTAGAGTGCACCTATATTTCAGCAGATAACTGTGACCCAGGAAATTCTAGGCCAATATGTTTTAATAGTGGAAGGAGTTAGACCAGTTTGCCAGGGGAGTTTTATCTTGTCCACCATCAAGTGTAATGACTGTAAGGATGTTCAGTGCTGCCGGTGGCATTGTAACACCTACAAGGATGAAACTGTCCACAGCTAGCATGGAAAAAATTACTTTTGTCAAAGTGAATCAGACGTAGATCTGTGAGGATTTCCACACACCTCCAGCTGATGCCTCCGAATAGAGGTGTCACCTTTTCCCTGTATCATGTTCCATTTACTGTACTTCTGATGCTACCTGCTACTCCCAAACTGCTACCGCCACTGAAACCACTCACCTAGACATCTCCTGCGACCTGGTCCATCATATCATTCCATGCCATACTGCCACTCATATTGCTACAGCTACCATCACTCAGCCAGACATGTCCTGCAGCTTGGTCCATCACATTTAATTATACCACAATGTTGGCTCCACAGTGTTGGCATAAAAAAATAAAAAAACAAACAAATAAATACATATTGATTTTACATCTGCTCCCATAAAGGGATTTTGGTGCCTTTTTTTTTTTGTAATAAAAAAAAGCCAATTCTTCATCACTTTTCAAGTGGTTCATAACCACAAATTTGTCTCACAAATTACAAGTCTGTAACACTTACAAGTCATCAAAATGGGCAAATTTTTCTACAAAACCATTGCTTTTTGCTATTGCAATATAATATATTATATAATTATATTTATATATTATAAATAAATATAAAAAATTCTAAATATAAAAATTATAAATAAATATATATATATATATATATATATATATATATATATATAAAATTAATTTGCATTTTATTGCATGAAATAAGTGTTTGTTACAATAGAAAAACAGAGCTTTAATATTTGGTACAGAAACCTTTGTTTGCAATTATAGCGTTCAAACGTTTCCTGCAGTTCTTGACCAAGTTTTCACACACTGCATCAGGGATTTTGGCCCACTCCTCCATATAGATCTTCTCCAGATCTTTCAGGTTTTGGGTCTGTCGCTGGGCTACATTGAGTTTCAGCTCCCTCCAAAGATTTTTGATTGGGTTCAGGTCTGGATACTGGCTAGACCATTCCAGGACCTTGAAATGCTTCCTACGGAGCTACTCCTTAGTTGCCCTGGCTGTGTGTATCAGATCATTGTCATGCTGGAAGACCCAGCCACGACCCATCTTCAATGATCTTACTGAGGGAAGGAGGTTGTTGGGCAAAATCTTGGGATACATGGCCCCATCCATCCTCCCTTCAATACGGTGCAGTCGTCCTGTCCCCTTTGCAAAAAAGCACCCCCAAAGTATGATGTTTCCACCCCCATGCTTAATGGTTGGGACAGTGTTCTTGGGGTTGTACTCATCTGTCTTCTTCCTCAAACACAGCGAGTAGAGTTGACACCAAAAAATTCTATTTTGGTCTCTTCTGACCACATGACCTTCTCCCATGCCTTCTCTGGATCATCCAGATGGTCATTGTCGAACTTCAAACGGGCCTGGACACGTGCTGGTGTGAGCAGGGGGACCTTGCGTCCCTGACTGCGTAGTGTGTTACTAACGGTAATCTTGAAGACTGTGGTCCCAGTTCTCTTAAGGTCATTGACCAGGTCCTCCCATGTAGTTCTAGGTTGAATGCTGACCTTTCTCAGAATCATTACCCCCACTAGGTGAGATCTTGCATGAAAACCCAGACTTAGGAAGATTGACAGTCATCTTGTGTTTCTTCCATTTTCTAATAATTATGCAAACAGTTGTTGCCTTCTCACCAAGCTGCTTGCCTATTGTCCTGTAGCCAATGCCAGCCTTGTGCAGGTCTACAAATATATATAAATATATATACAGTGCCTTGCGAAAGTATTCGGCCCCCTTGAACTTTTCAACCTTTTGCCACATTTCAGGCTTCAAAAATAAGGATATAAAATTTAAATTTTTTGGTGAAGAATCAACAACAAGTGGGACACAATCATGAAGTGGAATGAAATTTATTGGATGTTTTAAACTTTTGTAAAAAATAAAAAACTGAAAAGTGGGACGTGCCAAATTATTCGGCCCCCTTAAGTTAATACTTTGTAGCGCCACCATTTGCTGCGATTACAGCTGCAAGTCGCTTGGGGTATGTCTCTATCAGTTTTGCACATCGAGAGACTAAAATTCTTGCCCATTCTTCCTTGGAAAACAGCTCGAGCTCAGTGAGGTTGGATGGAGAGCGTTTGTGAACAGCAGTTTTCAGCTCTTTCCACAGATTCTCGATTGGATTCAGGTCTGGACTTTGACTTGGCCATTCTAACACCTGAATACGTTTATTTGTGAACCATTCCATTTTAG
The DNA here is from genome assembly GCA_947044405.1 of Leptodactylus fallax. Classification (NCBI taxonomy): domain Eukaryota; kingdom Metazoa; phylum Chordata; class Amphibia; order Anura; family Leptodactylidae; genus Leptodactylus; species Leptodactylus fallax. Next base: position 12,684,347 of record CAMRHE010000008.1, on the reverse strand, counting down.
ATTTTGCTTTATGTTTGAGATCATTGTCTTGTTGGAAGATAAATCTCCGTCCCAGTCTCAGGTCTTTTGCAGACTCCAACAGGTTTTCTTCCAGAATGGTCCTGTATTTGGCTCCATCCATCTTCCCATCAATTTTAACCATCTTCCCTGTCCCTGCTGAAGAAAAGCTGGCCCAAACCATGATGCTGCCACCACCATGTTTGACAGTGGGGATGGTGTGTTCAGGTTGATGAGCTGTGTTGCTTTTACGCCAAACATATCGTTTTGCATTGTGGCCAAAAAGTTCGATTTTGGTTTCATCTGACCAGAGCACCTTCTTCCACATGTTTGGTGTGGCTCCCAGGTGGCTTGTGGCAAACTTTAAACAAGACTTTTTATGGATATCTTTGAGAAATGGCTTTCTTCTTGCCACTCTTCCATAAAGGCCAGATTTGTACATTGTACGACTGATTGTTGTCCTATGGACAGACTCTCCCACCTCAGCTGTAGATCTCTGCAGTTCATCCAGAGTGATCATGGGCCTCTTGGCTGCATCTCTGATCAGTCTTCTCCTTGTTTGAGATGAAAGTTTAGAGGGATGGCCGGGTCTTGGTAGATTTGCAGTGGTCTGATACTCCTTCCATTTCAATATGATCGCTTGCACAGTGCTCCTTGGGATGTTTAAAGTTTGGGAAATCTTTTTGTATCCAAATCTGGCTTTAAACTTCTCCACAACAGTATCACGGACCTGCCTGGTGTGTTCCTTGGTCTTCATGATGCTCTCTGCGCTTTAAACAGAACCCTGAGACTATCACAGAGCAGGTGCATTTATACGGAGACTTGATTACACACAGGTGGATTATATTTATCATCATCAGTCATTTAGGACAACATTGGATCATTCAGAGATCTTCACTGAACTTCTGGAGTGAGTTTGCTGCACTGAAAGTAAAGGGGCCGAATAATATTGCACACCCCACTTTTCAGTTTTTTAATTTTTACAAAAGTTTAAAATAACCAATAAATTTCGTTCCACTTCACAATTGTGTCCCACTTGTTGTTGATTCTTCACCAAAAAATTTAAATTTTATATCCTTATGTTTGAAGCCTGAAATGTGGCAAAAGGTTGAAAAGTTCAAGGGGGCCGAATACTTTCGCAAGGCACTGTGTATATATATATATATATATATATATATATATATATATATATATATATATATATATATATATATATATATATATATATATATATATATATATATATATATCATTATTTAATTTAATATATAAAATAACTGGTATGTGTGTCTAAAAGAACATGGGCAAGCATCTTTCCCCAAAGAAAGGGTAATATTTGGAGCGTTCTAAATGTATCTGGAATTTGTATCCACTGCTTACCTTCTGGTTTTCACTTTGACATAACTTGTACTAAGACTGTGTTTGCCTTAGAGAGCTAGAAATTGGATAGATAGTTTCCTAGGAGTCCTGACAGCGTTACACACTATGTTTTAAACCAATTTAAGTTGTGCTTCGTAGTGAATTTGTTCAACCCAAAACTAAACAAATCTTGAGAAATCTGATCTCTCTGAGAAATCTCATCTCTAATATATAATATACTAGCAGAAGGACCCGGCTTCGCACGGGTATATTTCATTTTTTGTTTGTGTAGTGGTCCCATAAGAATTGGCCAATTTTGCACTTGACATCCAGTATGGCAGTCCAGTATAGGTACAGTCTATTTATGGCTGTGTTGCTATGGAAACCTGGTAAATGAAATGTGAACTTATATTGGCTGATACACGTCATATGACTGAATATTTAAGGACCCCAGAGTATAATGATCGGAGGCCCAGGGAAGGTGAGGGAACATAAAAAACAATGTTACTTACCTCTCCTGCGCTCCAGCAGGCTTCGGGCCTCCTTGATGACATCCCAGACATCGGTGGGCCAGTCCAACGTCATTATGCATTGCAATGCATGCCTGGCTCACGTGACGTCTGGCCCAACATTGAAGAGGTAACGGGGAGTGCGCCGGAGACAGGGAGAGGTAAGTAACATTGTTTTTTATGTTTGTATCCTCCCCTGGGTCACCGATCATTATACTCTGGGGTCTGAAAACACCCCAGAGTATAATAATTGTTCATGGGTGGTCCACAATGGGGCATAATACTATATGAAGGGACCACTATGGGACATAATAATGTGTGCAGGGGCCACTATGGGGCATAATAGTGTGTGCAGGGGCCACTATGGGGCATAATAGTGTGTGCAGGGACCACTATGGGTCATAATAGTGTGTGCAGGGGCTACTATGGGGCATAATAGTGTGTGTAGGGGCCACTATGGAGCATAATAGTGTGTGCAGGAATGTGGTTTGTGCAGGGTGAAGGGGCGACCTGGCTTCACACGGTTATATTTCATTTTTTGTTTGTGTAGTGGCCCCATAAGAATAGGCCATTTTTGCACTTGACATACAGTATGCCAGTCTAGTATACAGTGGGGAAAAAAAGTATTTAGTCAGTCACCAATTGTGCAAGTTCTCCCACTTAAAAAGATGAGAGAGAGGCCTGTAATTGACATCATAGGTAGACCTCAACTATAAGAGACAAAATGAGAAAACAAATCCAGAAAATCACATTGTCTGATTTTTTTAAGAATTTATTTGCAAATTATGGTGGAAAATAAGTATTTGGTTAATAGCAAAAGTTCAGAGGTCAAACATTTTCTGTAAGTCTTCACAAAGTTGTCACACACTGTTGCTGGTATGTTGGCCCATTCCTCCATACAGATCTCCTCTAGAGCAGTGATGTTTTGGGGCTGTCGCTGGGCAACATGGACTTTCAACTCCCTCCAAAGGTTTTCTATGGGGTTGAGATCTGGAGACTGGCTAGGCCACTCCAGGACCTTGAAATGCTTCTTACAAATCTACTCCTTCATTGCCCTGGCATTGTGCTTGGGATAATTGTCATGCTGAAAGACCCAGCCACGTTTCATCTTCAATGTCCTTGCTGATGGAATAATAATAATAATAATAATAATTTTTTATTTATATAGCGCCAACATATTCCACAGCACTGTACAATTTGTAGGGTTCAAGTACTGACAAAAAAGATACATTACAAATAAATATTCAATTCACACACTGGGACTGAGGGCCCTGCTCGCAAGAGCTTACAATCTGTGAGGTAGAGGGGGGTGACACAAGAGGTAGCAGGGGCGGCAACAGACGTAGCATTTCTTGTACAATGGTCAGATAATTTTGTGATATAGGTTACTGTCATTACACATATATAAAGCTGTATGAGCCATCACTAGTTGTGTCTTTTAAAGTGCAGATGGTGCCTGGACATATAAAGTTAGTCTGATACGGCATCATATCCTGTGAGGTAATGTGGGAGCGTGACCAGAGGGTACGTTTTAGGGATTCTAACTACGGAAGGGTTTACATTAAGAGTTGTGATAAGCTTGTCTGAAAATATATGTCTTTAGTTTACGCTTGAAGCTGTGGAAATTGGGGGTTAATCTAATACAGTAGTCCGGGATAGAGCATTTCAAAGAAGTGGTGCAACTCGGTAGAAGTCTTGTATATGAGCGTGGAAGGTTCTGATAATAGAGGATGTTAGTCTTAGGTCATTGAGTGAACAGAGAGTACATGTTGTGTGATAGACAGAGATGAGGGAGGAAATGTAGGGAGGTGCAGCATTATGGAGAGCCTTGTGAATGAGGATGACGTATATAATTGGGTGTCATCAGCATAAAGATGGTACCGGAAGCCAAATCTGGTGATGGTTTGTCCAATGGGGGCCATGTAGAGAGAGAAGAGCAGGGGACCTAGGACCGAGCCCTGAGGAACCCCAACGGCAAGGGGAAGAGGGGAAGAAGCAGAGCCCGCAAATGATACACAGAAAGTGCGGTCAGAGAGATAAGAGGAGAACCAGGAGAGAGCATTGTCTGTGAGGCCGACAGAACGGAGCATAGTGAGGAGGAGTTGATGGTCAACAGTGTCAAATGCTGCTGAGCGATCTAGAAGAATAAGAAGAGAGTAGTCACCTTTGGATTTAGCCGTCAGGAAATCATTGGAGACTTTTGTGTGGGCCGTTTCAGTAGAGTGCAGAGTGCGGAAGCCAGATTGTAAGGGGTCAAGAAGAGAGTTAGGAGAAAGATAGCGGATTAAACAAGAATAGACTAAGCGTTCCAAGATTTTGGAGATAAAAGGAAGGTTAGAGACAGATCGATAGTTAGCAGCACAGGACGGGTCAAGGGAGGATTTCTTCAGTAGTGGGGTAATGAGAGCATGTTTGAAAGAGGATGGGAAAATTCCAGAAGAGAGAGAAAGGTTAAATATTTTAGTAAGGTAAGTTGTGACGGCAGAAGACAGAGACTGGAGAAGGTGTGAGGGGAAAGGGTTACAGGTTGTAGGGCGGGAAGAAGGAAGTAGCTGAGATACTTCCTCCTCTGTAACAGGTTCAAAAGATGAGAATGAACAGACTGAAGTGCGGCTGGTGAGGGGGTCAGTACCATCTGGGAATTGGGCAGTTATTTCCTGACGGATCTTATCAATTTTGATGGAAGGAGGTTTGCACTCAAAATCTCACGATACATGGCCCCATTCATTCTTTCATGTACACAGATCTGTCGTCCTGGTCCATTTGAAGACAAACAGCCCCAAAGCATGATGTTGCCACCCCCATGCTTCACAGTAGGTATGGTGTTCTTTGGATGCAACTCAGCATTCACTCTCCTCCAAACAGGACGAGTTGTGTTTCTACCAAACAGTTCTACATTGGTTTCATCTGACCATATGACATTCTCCCAATACTCTTCTGGAACAACCAAATGCTGTCTAGCAAACTTCAGAAGGGCCTGGTTATGTACTGGCTTAAGAAGGGGGACACGTTTGGCACTGCAGGATCTGAGTCCCTGTGTGTCACTGACGGTAGCCTTTGTTACGTTAGTCCCAGCTTTCTGCAGGTCATTCACTAGGTCCCCCCATGTGGTTCTGGGATTTTTGCTCTCCGTTCTTGTGATCATTTTGACTCCACAGGGTGAGATATTGCGTGGAGCCCTTGATCGAGGGAGATTATCAGTGGTCTTGTATGTCTTCCATTTTCTAATTATTGCTCCTACAGTTGATTTCTTCACACCAAGCTGCTTGCCTATTGCAGATTCAGTCTTCCCAGCCTGGTGCAGGTCTACAATTTTGTTTCTGGTGTCCTTCCACAGCTCTTTGATCTTCACCATAGTGGAGTTTGGAGTGTGGCTGTTTGAGGTTGTGGACAGGTGTCTTTTATACTGATAACAATGTCAAACAGGTGCCATTACTACAGGTAATGAGTGGAGGACAGAGGAGCCTCTTAAAGAAGAAGTTACAGGTCTGTGAGAGCCAGAAATCTTGCTTGTTTGTAGGTGACCAAATACTTATTTTCCACCATAATTTGCAAATAAATTCTTTAAAAATCAGACAATGTGATTTTCTAGATATGTTTTCTCATTTTGTCTCTCATAGTTGAGGTCTACCTATGATGTCAATTACAGGCCTCTCTCATCTGTTTATGTGGGAGAACTTACACAATTGGTGGCTGACTAAATACTTTTTTCCCCACTGTAGGTACAGTCTATTTATGGCTGTGTTGCTATGGAAACCTGGTAAATTAAATGTGAACTTATATTGGCTGATAAACGTGATATGACTGAATATTTAAGGACCTGCGAACTGCTATTGACTAATACAGGTCATAGCTTGGTTGCTATGGAAACCTGGAGTAAAGCAGTGTGCCTGAGGAGAATAAGCGCCTGTGAGCTTCTATTGGCTTATAAGGAACATGTGACCGTGTGTATGGCAGTTGGAATATGAGTGAAAGACTTGCAGGCTTGTATTGACTAATGCAGGTCATTTTTTGGGAATACTGTATCTCAGAAACGGTATGTCCTAGAGAGCTGAGACCCAGTCTAAAATCTTCCCAGACACCTGATGTACCTGTGTGCCAAATTTGGTGAGGATCGGTCCAGTCGTTAGGTCGCGCATAAAGAACAGACAGACAGAAACTCATTTTTATATATATTCATATATATACATACATACACACAAAGTAGCAACTCGGGGGTTAGTCAGCTCAATACCCTTCCTTAGCTTTCCTCTTGGCTTAACATTTCTCAAGCCATATTCTATCACAAAATGCCTATGCTATATGTTTCTGTGTGGCTACTCAGTTGGTGTGAAATGCAGACTGTCAGAGTTTTTGCCAGCATGATGTGATATTTAGAGATGAGCGAATTTATCAAAAATTCGATTCGACCGATTCTCTGAAGTTTCCAAAAAGATTTGCTTCGATCCAAATTAATTCACGGTGAATCGCATTAAAAAACAGCTATTTCCTGGCTTCAGAGAGCCTGTATAGTGGTGTAGAACACTGTGCCTTGCAGTAACACGCATAGGGAGCCTGCTGTCGTACTCAAACAGCACTGTGAGTCAGTATGACATGCACATGACAGGCGTCGCTCTTAGAACCACTGCACACTTAACTTATTATGCCACTTACGGGGCCAAAACTCACCAACTAACTCAAGTGTGAACTCAGCTTTACAGGTCCATGTTAGTGCTAGGTAGAGAGAACCGTGCAGAGGCCCAACATCCTACTTTAGCGTGAAAGAGCATACTCCTTTTACACCGTCATCTGCTGATTCCACGTAGATGTCTACAGAGTAGCAAGGTGACATAATGTACAGTTGGCAGCAGCATGAGGAGGCCACAGAGTGGCAAGGCGACATAATGTGGAAGTGGCAGCCGCATTAGAAGGCCACAGAGTGGCATGGCGACATAATATGGACTTGGCAGCAGCATGAGTAGGCCACAGATTGGCAAGGAGACATAATGAGGGGTTGGCAGCAGCATAAGGCGGCCATAGAGTGACCCGGTGGCAGCAGCATGAGTAGGCCACAGAGTGGCAAGGCGACATAATGTGGAGTTGGCAGCAGCATGAGGAGGCCATACAGTGACCCAGTGGCAGAAGCATGAGGAGGAGATACAGTGACCCAGTGACAGCAGCATGAGGAGACCATACAGTGACCCAGTGGCAGCAGCATGAGGAGGACAAACAGTGACCCAGTGGTAGAAGCATGAGGAGGAGATACAGTGACCCAGTGGCAGCAGCATGAGGAGGTCATACAGTGACCCGATGGCAGCAGCATGAGGAGGACACAGAGTGACCCAGTGGAAGAGGCATGAGGAGGCCATACAGTGACCCAGTGACATTGTGGAGGTGTCAGCAGCCTTAGGAGACCATACAGTGACCCAGTGTCAGAGTGACCTAGTGGAAGCAGCATGAGGAGGACATACAGTGACTCAGTTCCTCCCCTGTGTGACTTTGTTCACCCAGGCAAACGAGGTGTAGAACAGCGTGACACTGCTGTGCCCTGCACATGTGGTATGCTGGAGGAGCATTGTGAATTGTCTCTGCAGTGGAGGCTGAGGACACAGTGGAGATTGAGGCGGACATTGTTGCAGGACCAACGACGTGAGAACGTGGAGGTGGAAGCCGCGTCACCTGGCCAAGTTGCTGGTGTGTCTGGGCAGGAACCACATTAACCGTCTACATATTTGTGCAGGGCTGCTACTGCCTTTTTGGCAAAGAAATGACGGCTTGGGACTCTCCACCTCAGCTTGGCACAAGCCATAAATTCTCTGAAGGGTGCAGTGTCCACCACTTGGAAAAGGAGGGACTGCAGCACAAGCAACTTGGACAGGAGCACGTTCAGCTTCGCACGCCGTAAAAACAAAATGCAAAAAAATGATGATAAAATTGTAGGTTTTTGCACAAGTTAATAAAAACTATTTAGATCATTAAATGTTCCCCAAAATGGTGTCAAATGAAGGTACAACTTGTTTTTGCAAAGAATAAGCCCTCACATAGCTATGTCTACTTGACAGAGAAATAAAATTCCCCACAAAATTAGCGTACATTAATTCTGAAAGTAACTTTAATATAAGGTAATGTATGGTTCCTTATCAGCTTTCGACATCGGTTCTCAGCAAGGTCAGTTGGTGAAGTCTCCGGGCAAATAATCTGATGGGCGTCCCCATAATAATTTATTTTCTATTCATTTTATAATTATCTGTAGTTGGGGGAAGGTGGGGGCTAACCTGTCAGTCTAGTTTAAATACTGCTGCCAGTCAAGCCAATGTCTATTGTAAATGTTGCTGCCAGATCATTCCAATGTCCACTATAAACCTTACCTCCTGTAAGCCCAAATTTTGATGCAAAACCCTGCTACAGAGTTGTTAAATTTATTCAGTACATTAGAGACCTTTGTGAGAAGAGCAATATAGTTATGAGAAAATAGTGCTGAGCTAAGGCTAGTTAAGGAAACCCCAAGAGCAAGTATGGCGGATTTAAGAAACCCCTACAATCTGAACCTTGCCAAAATGCTTGATAGATAACCCCAGTGGACTCTGTCAAGTGCTTCTCCGCGTCCAAAGCAAGGAGCAGAGAAGGCGTTCGGATTAGCCTCTGCCCATTGAATAAGGTTCATGAACTTCCTGGTCCCATCCACAGCTTGTCACCTGGCCACAAAACCCACCTGATCCGATTTTACCAAGGTGCGTAACACAGCATACAATTGGTGTGCTAGAATTTTCGCATAGATTTTAATGTTCAATAAGGAGATCGGGCAGAAATTGGAAGTGGTAACTGGCTCTTTCCCCGGCTTGGGTAGATTTACAATGGTTGTCTCTAACATCTCTGTTGGAAAACAGCCCTCTATTGAGGCCTTGTTAAAAAAAGGCAGCAAGGTGGGGGGCCAGAATTGTGGATAATTGTTTATAATGATTAGTAAATCTGTCAGAATCAGGGGCTTTGTGAGGTTTTAGGGATGCGATGGCAACAATAATTCCTGGACAGAGAAGAGGGCCGAAAGTGACTATAGTTTGGACCGGGGTATCTTGGTCAGAGAAAGAGTTTGCAGGAGCCCTTCAATATCATCATTAGAAGGCTGTAGAGTTAAGGGATCCGTATTTATGTTGTTTAAATTGCTGGGCTATTAAGCGTGGGTCAAGTATTTTATGACCATTTGAGTCCACTAAATGCACAATGTGGGATTTAGCCTGAGTCTATTTCACCTTAGCGAGAAAAGAACCAACTTTGTTATTATGCAAGTAAGATTGAAGCTGAAAATGTTTAAGGGATCTATCATATTGCATTGGCAGAAGGGTTTGTAATTGGGTCTAAGGGACCTAAGCTCAGTAGGTGCTCATGGGGAAGGAGACTTCTTTTTTTTTTTTTTCCATAGCGGCATTCTAGTAACTAACGTATGAAAATCATGTTCTCTTTTATGTCTGAGTTGAGAGCCTAGTTTAATGAGGATCCCTCTGATAATGGCTTTGTGTGAATTCCACAAAATATGTAGATCCAGAACTGACCAAGTGTTGTTCAGGAAAAATTTGTTCAAATCATTTGATGATATTCGTTGGAGCTCAAAATGGAGTCATTAAGTCTCCTTTGACTACTCTCGAGTACAATTGGTGTGGTGGAGAAAAGAATGTATAAGCTTAGGAAAATACATGTTATATAAGGTATAAACAACATTGTTGATTTCACATATGAGCCCAATGTAACTACCTTGTGGGTCTTGGAATTTAGAAATAAGTGAGAAGGCAACGTATCTTTAATAGCCATCATAACCCCCTTAAGTGTGGCAGCGCCAGAGGCCACGAAAATATGCGAGAATTGCTTATGAGTAATTGTAGGGGATTTGGCCACATAGAAATGAGTCTCCTACACCATCAACACATCACAATTTAAACGTGATGCCTCTCTCCACAGTAAACTACGTTTACATGGGCTGTTCAAGCCCTAGGCATTTAAGGAAGATATTTTAAATACCATTGACAGTTATAGATAAAAACTGCGTGTAAAAGTGGGTCTCCAACCAGTAAATGTGCGTGGTGCCAGCATCTTGTTCAGCAATGGGATTATACAGGATTCCCAAACAGAATATCACGTTGATGAACGTGAGCAGGGAAAACCAAATAAAAGAGAACCTATCAGTAACAGATCATAACATATTATAAATGTCAATTAGTGTAATCAAAGTGCATAGCACCGTCATCTCCAGGGGAGGAGAGAAATAAGGTAAAATAGCGTAACAACTCTATAATAAAGTCAGAGATTAATAACAACCTGGTATAGGCAAGCAGAAATTAAGGAAGCACTTAGTAAATAAAATCAACAAGTCCTTTAACCTGTGTTGCAGAAGTCGACTAGTCCACCATGTGCCATTCCTGAGCGAGTTGTTTTGGGCAATCTTTTGGCTTGCTGGTAGGGTCTGTTGATGCAAGGTTCCAGGACTGCAGCAGTCGTAGGCCACTGGGGATCAATGAGATAACAGTAGTAGTTCTATTGTGGGAAATCACAAGCTTTGATGGAAAGCCCCAGTAGTATATAATGTGTTAGGTTTTGACATTTTTCCATGTTATTATCTATATTAACCCCTTAGAGACACAGCCCAAAATTACCTTAAGGACCAGGCATCATTTTTCAAATCTGACATGTGTCACTTTATGTGGTAATAACTTTAAGTCATCAAAGTGATTCTGAGAATTTTTTTTTCGTGACACATTGTACTTTATGTGAACACATGGACCAGTATCACAGGGACTGCGCAGACCCAAGGATGGCTAAACAGATTCTTTTATTCCAAAAAATACAAAGATTTTACACACGATGAGTTTCGGGGTTTAGGGTACCCCTTTATCAAGTGTGTATGACATTGCAAATCCAATAATTCAGCAGGAGAATAGCTGTAGGCTTTTGTGCCACCGCCATACAGTTGTGGGTAGTACAACCTCAGATAGGATGAGGAAATGTCATCATGAAAAGCAGTAACCTTCCTGAAGGCTCCTATATGCTGAGACATATATTTTTTTTTAAATAAAACAATCTATTTTAACCGTCCTTGGATCTACACAGTCCCTGTGATACTGGTCCCTGTGTTTGCATTTTCTCCACCCCTCCCCTTGATGATACACTGAGACAGCTGCAATCTTCTCCCTATGTTTTGACCCACTACCAATCAAATAAGTTGGTTGTGACTCCCTAAGGTGAGAAGCCATTTCATTTTGTTTGTGGTCTGTGCTCTAAGGTGGTAATGCATTATGCACTGCTCGGTGCCTTTTTTTTGTTTGTTTACATTGTACTTCATGTCAGTGGTGAATTTTGGTCAATATGTTTTGTCTTTGATTATGAAAAAAATAGGAAATTTGGTGAAAATCTGGAAAAAAATGCAGTTTTCAAACTTTGAAATTGCTTACCTTTCATATAGAAAGTCATACTACCCAAATTACTTCATAAATATAATTTACCATATCTCTGCTTTATGTTGAAATCAAACTTTAATCACCCTTTCATTTTTTATTCAGATATTATAAGTCTTACAAGTCAAACAGTAATTTTCCAAATTTTCAAGAACATTTCCAAAACACTTTTTTCAAGGGACCAGTTCAGTTCTGAAGGGGTCTTGAAAGGCCTCTCTAACAGAAACCCCCATAAATCACCCCTTTCTCAAAACTGCACTGAGAGAATTCAAAACAGCATTTAGGAAGTTTCTTAACCTTTTCAGCATTTCACAGCAATTAAAAAGAAAATGAGGCTCAAATTTACACTTTTCAATTTCTGTCACTAATATAATAATATATTCATTTAGCTCTAGAATTTACACATTAACAAGGGGATAAAGGAGAAAATGCATTCCACAATCTGTTATGCAATTTCTCCCAAGTATGAAATTATCCTACAAGAGGATGTAAACTGATATATGGAAACACACTACGGTAAAGGACACAAGGAGCGATATTGGGATTTTGTAGTCCAGATTTTGCTGGAATAGTTTTCAGCACCATGTCCCACTTGCAGAGTCCCCAAGGTGCCAAAACAGTGAAAACCCCCAAATGTGACCCCATTTTGTAAACTAGACCCCTCAAGGAATTTATCAAGGCGTAAAGTGAGTACAATGACCCTACAAGTGTTACGCAGAATTGGGCCGGGAAAATGGAAAGCAACATTTTTTTTTCTATAAAATCTTGCTTTAACTCTAATTTTTGCATTACCATAAGGGGTTAAAAGAGAAAATGCACTCCACAATTTGTTAAGCATTTTCCCCCAACTACAGAAATACCCCACATGTGGATGTAAACTGATGTATGGGCACACAGTGGGACAGAACAATTTTTGGAGGGCAGAATTTGTTGTAATAGTTTTCAGGAACCATGTCTCATTTGCAGAGTCCCCAAGGTGTCAGAACAATGAAAACTCCTAACATATGGCCAATTTTGTAAACTAGACCCCTCAAGAAATGTATCAAGGTGTATAGTGAGCATTTGGACCCCACAGGTGATTCACAGAATTGAGCAGTAAATTTGGAACATGACATATTTTCAAATAAAATGTTGTTTTAATCCTATTTTTTTTTTCATTTCCACAAGGGGTTAAAGTGTTAAAGGTTAAAAATGTACTCTCAATTTGCTAAGCAATTTCTCCCGACTACGGAAATGTCCCACATGTGGATGAAAACTGATGTTTGGACACACAGCAGGACTCAGAAGGGATAGAATGCTATTTGTAGGTCAGAATTCCCATAAATAGTTTCCAGGCAACATGTCCCATTTGCCGGGACCCTGAAGAACCAGAACAATGAAAACCCCAAAATTATGACAGTTTGAAAACTAGACCCCTTAAGAAATTTATCAAGGGGTATAATGAGCATTTGGACCCCACATGTTAATTTATTTTCCAGAAATTGATGGACAACAGAGGTTGAAAGGTAAATCTGTGCAGAGTACATCACAGTATAAGGAGGTGATATACCAGGGAAAATAAAAAATGAATAATCTGTGGATGTGTGGTACAGTCTGAAGCTCTCCTTCATACACAGGCCAGTGTATTTAGGGGCAGATGTCACACTGATAAATTGTGTCTTTCCTTATTCCTCTTTTGGAACAGACTCTGTACAGTTTTTGGGTCTTCCCTTTCTTTGCAGTTTGTGGGACTTTACTGGGAAAAATATTGCCCTGGTACAATATGGATATCTTCAGTTCCAGAAGTACTGGGGCCTGGTACTTCTTGGTCCCCAAATATTAGAGCCTTGATAAATTCCTCCTGAAACTGAAGGAATATTCCTGCCCTGTCTGTAGAGCGTGATATCACAAAACCATTATATATTGCAATCTGTACGATGTACAGTACAGGACCATTTATTTGTACTACACTTTTGTTTTTCTCATGGCAATATATGGCTTTAGGACTTGATCAGATAGATCAACTCCTCCCATAGTACTTATTGTATGCCAGGATGCAGTCTGGCTTGGCGGTAAGGCTACTGGTACCACGCAGAGGAACAATGGTGCTGCCATTGCCATGAATTGTGGTCAGTACAAGGACATCCCGCTTCTCCTTATAGTTGACCAACAGCATATTCTCATTGCAGCCGCCCTATTCTCATCCCTTCTGAGGCGTTGCGCAATCTGTGCCCTAGAGAGGCCTCTCTGATTTCTGCACACTGTCAATGTCAATCATGACTGTGACATCTATGGGGTTTTCTGAAGCATTGCCCCCCTGATTGCCCCTGTCGCCTTCTGGGGGTGCTGACCCGGACCAGATCTATCACTAGTCCAGTCCCCTAGTGGCACTAAGAAAAAAAAAGTAAAAAAAAAAATCATAAATATAAAATAAATGAATTAATAAATAAACAGAAAAAAAGTCCATTTACCATATAAAAATTATTTATATGTTAAAAATAAAAAACATTAAAAAAAATGTTTGGCATCACCTTATCCACAACTACCTGTACAATAAAACAGCACTCATTAGTCCACCCAGTGAATGATATTAAAAAATAAACAAAAATGCAAAAAGTAATGATATTTTGCCATCTTGTCCTACAAAATATGGAACAAAAAGTGATGAAAACATAATAAGCACAGCTCCTCCTGAAAAAATAAGCCCTCAATCAGATCAGTCAACAGAAAAATAAAAATGTTATGCCCCTCAGAAAATGATGGAAAAACAATGGATTTTTTTTCCCCAAAATGAGATTTTATTCTGCTAACAAAAATATAAAGTAAGTTTTACTGTAATGATACTGACCCATAGAATAAAGGTAACATAATACAATAAAGGTACTTCTGCTGTACGGTAAATGGCAAAAAAACCCACATTTTATAAAGCAATTACATAATTGATATTTTATTATCCCCCCAAAAAGAGTTAATACATAAGTTAAAGGTACCCCGAAATGGTGTAATTAAAAACACATATCATCCTGCAAAAGAAAAAGCCCTCATATGCCTATCACCAGAAAAATAAAAAATAGAAAAATTATATCTTGTGTAATGCAACACTGATAAACCCAAAAATCACCACATCACAAAATTGACAGGAAGGGGAATGTATAAGGAATGAATAAAGTGTGCAAGCATACATCGGGTTAAACTCCAGACTTAGAATTTACAAGGGAAAAGGCGCGGGCTTTGACACACCATCCCCACAATGACCTCCACCCCAATCATATCAGCTAGTGGAAAAATAATGGGGATTTGATGTACCCAGTGTGCTCCACACAGCTTATATATTCACTTTTTACCACCCGCTGTGGATTCACATCTGGAAAATTAATGCTTACAACGCCTTTTGATCAATTCTTTGAGGGGAGTAGTTTCCAAAATAGGGTCAATTTCTGTTTGATTTCACTTGACTGGCTCCTCAGGGGCTCTGCAAATGTGAACATGGTGTCCACAAACCACATTATCTAAATCTGTGCTCTAAAAGTCAAATAGGGTCTGCGTACATGATATTGTGGTGCTTCAAATAACCCACTTAACAATACTATATATGTGGTCATAAACTGATTTTGGGGAACAAAGCAGGACACAGAAGGGAAAGAGCATTATTTGACTTTTGGTGCACACATTTTGACTGTTTGGTTTTTGGACAACATGCCACCTTTGCAGAGCCCCTGAAATGCCAGTACAGTGGAATCCCCTGAGATGGTACCCCATTTTAGAAACTGCACCCCTCAAGAAATTTATTCAGTGGCGTAGTAAGCATTTCTAACCCATAATTATTGCATTCTTTTATTTTCCAGATATAAATGTACAACTGATGGTGATACAACATACTGTATCAATGTGGAATATGTTGTGCCCAGCTTGTTAACAGAGACACACACTCCAAAAGCTCTCTTTGCTAATGAAAAAAATGCATTCAAACTTAATTTATATTCATTATTATTTATTTATTTTATAATTTTTATTCTATTTTCTGTACTTTATGATGGGGGCAACCATATTTTCTGAGATACTACAGCTGCAAACAGCAATTCTATAGATTTAACAGACTTCATTTAAAATACGATTAATTTACTTCTACGGTCAAGCGTTGTGGTAATGTTCTGTCACTATGCAGAAAATAGGAAGAGGTCAAACTTTCCCTTCACTTATTGTCAATGGTGTGCTCCTGTGTTATATACCTCCAGATTTATAATAGAAGTGTTAGACTTCACTGCAATTATCTCCTTCGATGATAATGAGCTGACTCTTGATCCTACTTCTCAGTGTACAGTACTGTACATAGCTGTAAGGGTTAAAATATAACTTGGATTATATCATATACACTGTATACACAGAGAGTGAAATGTTCTGTAGATAGTCAGCACAATTTGGAGATAGAATGCAGACACTACATCTGGGATGGCACCCAAAGGTTGTGCTGTTCTCAGAAAAGATAAGGGAAACACACAGATAAGCGAGGAGAGGAAACATATGTTATGAGAAACTGAACAAATCTGCCCAGCAGCGGAACCGGAAGGACCAAATATGTACATTGATCACATGATTATTGTGTAACCAGCTTGCCTTTAAGAACTGTGTAAACTATGCAATAAACGAAACCATTCTTACTAGATACCTGGGTGTGTCTGTACGTTTGTTTCCCGAGCTCGATATTGTTCTTTACTTAATTTGGATTACGGTGACATCCATCCCGGGGGGGGCTTAACCCCTAACATAAATTGGCGCCCAACGTGGGGCGACGAGATCGTCTGATGTACAGCCGATAGAATGCCGACCCACTCACCGATCGACTTGAGGACGGAACCAGAGGACCTCAGATAGATAAAAACAGTACTGTGAGGTAAGCCTTTGGTCTTGCCAAGTTAGTATATCTGAGCTCCTGTGTGTCTATACTCTGTATCGATGAGTGAGGTAAGCTGCTGCATGTTTATATGACATCTCGGCACCAATTGAATATTACGGAAGAACCTAATAAGGGACATGTCACCTGTAAATGATGTGGAAGTTGTTTTCCTTGCTTTTTGGCTTTTTGTCTTACCTTCCTACTGATATTTGTATCTTACCTGTGTTATAAGATATATAAGGCTGCAAGAAACAGGGAAGACTTCTCTGTTTTTAACCCCTAGAGTTGCGGACAAGGATCGGAACTGAGAAGCACTGAGTGATTGAAAGTCCTTGTTTTGGAACACTAGCCTCCAGCCGTTCCTGGACGGTCAAGGTCAAATGGGACCTGAGTAGTAGCAAGAAGGACTTAGTAGAATCCGCACAAAGTGCGTGCAATAATTCAGGAGTGTTTTGGTAAGGGGACACAGACAGAAAGTTGAGTCTGTGGAAGCCAATTGAGGCATTGCCCTGAGCACTACTCCAGAACTTGCACAAGTAGTTCAAAGAAAACAGAAGAGTCTGTTTCGGAGTTCTCACTAAAGTAGTCATAAGTGACCCTCTATTGTCTCAAGGTTGCCCTAGAGGAGTGAGAGACTCACGGCTGATTAGCTACCAGCCAAGATGGGGAAGGGACCCTCTAAGATATGGTACACCCCATTTGAACTAATAGAAATAGGGGAAGGGAAAGAGACAGCCGCACAGGTAAAAACAATCCTAAAAAGAGCAGGAATACATAAAACTGGGATGATAGACAGTAAATTTTGTGATCAGTGGAGATTAGACCATGCAGGACTGATTCAAGACAATAAGTTGCAAAGAGGTATATATGCCCTGATTGAAGGAAGCAGTAGAATAGAAAGAGGGAGAATGGTGTGCAGACTGACTACAGTGGGAGAAGTGGAGGGTTTAACAGCGCAGCGGTGCGTGGGCTGCTGCTTGCATGATAAGAGAGGTGGGAGGATACACCACAAGCCATGAGAAACACTATGCTTTCCGAAGCATTCATGCAGGGTATAGGGAGCACCCTGGCAGAAAAGATAAGAGCTTGTACCCCAGACTGGAGAAGTTCAAATCCTGATGATTTGTTTGCTAAAGCAGTGGGGTTTTCTATAGATGAGAGGGAAAAGAAAGCAACGGCACCCGTTAAAGCCTATACAAACAGTGGTGCAAAGTATCAGGGAAAAACAGGTCCCCGCCGTAGACGACAACAGGGACGGGGGAGACAAGGAAATGCTTTAATTGTGGGAAACAAGGACACTTAGCCAGGGATTGTTGGTGTCCCAAACAAGGGGACAACAACGGGCCCAGGCAGCCTAAGGGTGGTCCGCCCATGACTGAAACAGAGAGAGACTGTGAGGCATTCTACCAAACACAGAATGATACGCAATGAAAGACAGGCCCTCCCGCCCCAGTATCCCTTTTGTTCTCACAGGATAGGGGAATTCAGATTTTCCAACCTGTATTGATTGATGGAAAGGAGGTGCCATTTTTGATAGATACTGGGGCAACAAAATCATGTGTGAGCAAACAGGTTGCCGACACATTCAAATTACCACTCTCAGGAGACAGCCAAGTGGTTCAAGGGGTATCGGGGCTACCAGTCACTTTGGATCAAACTGATCCTGTAGAAACCTCATTTCAGGGTAGCAGGATACTCACTAGGTATTTAGTCTCAGACGCATCAGATAACATTCTTGGTACAGATGTGATGGGAGTATTAGTTTGTAACATCATGTTGCATCCATCAGGGGAAGCATATGTAAAAGTCACACATACCAATCATGAGATTTTATGCTTGTTATCTGCCGAGTTAAGTACACCAAGTTGTATTTTTGTCCTTACTGAAGAAGAAAATGTACTGTTGTCCCAAGTGCCAACAGCATTATGGACAACTGGGAAAACAGATTTAGGTAAATTAGATGTACCCCCTGTTATGGTAACCCTGAAACCTGGAGCTCACCCACCAAGAATTAAACAATATCCTCTGACTCATGCCCAAGAGGATGCCATAGCAGTAACCATAGTAGAATTAGTGAAGGCAGAGGCATTGAAGGAATGCACTTCTGTAGCAAACACTCCTCTTTTCCCAGTGAAGAAAAAGGGCAAAAAGGGAGAACCAGACACATACCGTATGGTTCATGAATCTCAGGGAATTAAACAAAGTGACATTACTTGAAACACCTGTAGTGCCCAGTCCACATACCCTGTTATCAGCTGTCCCTGCTGGAACCACTTATTACAGCACTGTAGATCTTTGCAATGTTTTTTTTTTTTTTTTTTCTGTACCTTTGCACTCCGATTGCCAGTATTTGTTTGCATTCACATTTAGGGGAAAACAGTACACCTGGACAGTACTACCACAAGGGGCGCAAAACAGTCCTAACCAATTCACACGATGTCTTACACTAATCATGAGTACTTGGTATCCACCACATGATGATGTTGTTTTGTTACAATATGTTGATGACCTTCTTCTTTGTGCTCCAGACAAATCAACCTGCGAAGCAGCGACCATCAGCCTGTTGTGTTTCCTCTGCCAGAACTGCTGCAAGGCCAGCAAGGATAAGTTGCAATTTTGCAAACAGAAAGTGTTGTTTCTGGGACACTGTCTTGGCCAGGGTACCAAGCACCTGTCTGATGAGAGGACCAAGGTGGTGAGAGACATGCAGGTGCCGATCTCTCATGCTCAGCTACGTACCTTTTTGGGATTGGTATCCTACTGTAGGCCATGGATCAGATTTGCATCTCTGACCATGCAATCTCTGTATGATTGCCTTTCCTCAAAACCATTCAGCCTTACATCTGAGGGCTTGGATACATTTTACCAGCTGAAGTTGCAGATAGTCAGTGCTCCGGCCTTAGGCCTACCTGACTATCAGAAACCTTTTCAGCTCTACGTGACTGAGATGATGGGGCACGCAACTGCAGTTCTCACACAACAACACGGGGATAAGAAACGCCCTGTGGCCTACTACAGCTCACGGTTAGATGCTGTAGCCAGGGGGACCCCCTCCTGTGTGCGGGTTGTCCTCTCAGTACAAGCGTTGCTTGATAAGAGCTCAGACATTGTCCTAGATCATTTATTGGTTGTGTATACACCTCATGACATCCATGCTATCCTCACACAAGTAGACAGACGTCACCTTTCTTTGGCACGACAGAGCAAAATGGAATTTGCCCTGCCGTCCTCCTCAAACATCTCTTTTCAACGCTGTTTAACTTTGAATCCTGCAACTCTTCTTCCTGTAGGAGTTCAAGATTCAAGGGGGGGGAGTGGAGGATGAGTTATTTTTAAACTCCCTCTCTGAAGAAGAACTGTTTGACAGCCAACATGAGCATGATTGTGTGGCTCTTATGTCACAGGAAACAGTGGGATTTGACCATGTCACGGATGTGCCATTACAAAATCCTGATTATGAGATGTTTGTGGACGGTTCAAGGTATCTAACAGATGAAGGCAAATTTGTTACAGGGTATGCTGTAGTCACTGAACATGACATCATAGTCCAAGAAGCTCTTCCACCACACATGTCAGTCCAAGAAGCTGAGCTCAAATCCCTTATGGAGGCTTGTAAGATAGCCAAAGGTAGAACAGCTAACATATACACTGACTCCAGGTATGCTTTTGGCATTGCGCATGATTATGGTCCGATATGGAGGTCAAGGAACTTCCTAACGGCCCAGGGCAAGCCAATTAAGAATGGAGATGTGGTAAGTCGGCTGATGGAGGCCATACTGCTCCCAAAGCAGTTGGCAATTGTAAAAGTCAGAGCTCACGCAAAAGGAAGGGACCCTGAAAGCCATGGAAATGAGAGAGCTGATATAGCAGCCAAGGCAGCAGCACTACTGGCAAGAAAGGGTCCCAACCAGGTGAGCAAAATGGACATTGACCTAGCAGACCCTAAAGGGCTGTACTCAAAGGTTACCAGTGTGGAAACTGAAAGATGGAAGAAAGCAGGTGCTACAGAAGATGATGGTGTGTGAAAAATGGGGGATCGATTATGTCTGCCCGTAGCAGTTTACCCCCAGATTCCTGGCTTGGCCCACGGTAAGGTGCATGCCTCTTGAAATGCCATGGAGTCATTAGAAGGTAAGCTATGGTTTGCACCTGGCTTTGGAAGAGCTGCTAGTAATCACGTAAAAGTATGTCACATATGTGCTCTACACAATCCAGGACAGGTAGTTAAAACACCCACCAAGTGTACACCAAAATCCCTGTACCCATTTCAGAGAATACAGATAGATTACATACAGTTGCCTAAGTCTGGAACATACGAGTATGTATTGGTCTGTGTGGATTTGTTTTCAGGATGGCCTGAGGCCTACCCTGTGAGCAAAGCAACTGCACAAGTAACTGCCAAGAAACTGATGGCTGAACTTGTGTGTAGGTTTGGAGTGCCCGAGGTGATTGAGTCTGACAGAGGTACACATTTCACAGGTGAGATAATGAAAGAAATAATGTCTGCACTAGGGATTGAGCAAGCTTTTCACACACCCTACCATCCTCAGAGTTCAGGCAAGGTGGAGAGGTTGAATAGTACACTCAAGTTGAAGATTCAGAAAGCCATGGCAGAGACAGGAAAGCCTTGGCCTGAATGCCTGTCTCTAGCCTTATATTCAGTAAGAACTACTCCTAACAGGAGGACAGGGTTATCACCATTTAAAATATTGTTTGGAAGTGCACCCAAAACAGGATTGTACTTCCCTCAGACGTTACAGCTTAACTATGACAGTATTGCTAGCTATGTACAAAATTTGTGTCAAAGACTGAAAGTAACACATAAACAAGTGTTCTCTTCTATTCCTGACCCTTCTGATTTTTCAGGAACGCATAGCTTGCAGCCTGGTGATTGGGTGGTCGTGAAAAGACACACCAGGAAGTCTCTTGAACCCAGATATGATGGTCCCTTCCAGGTATTGCTGACAACTGCCACTTCAGTAAAATTGGAGGGAAAACCCGCCTGGATACACGCTTCACATTGCAAGAAAGTTGAAGCGCCACCAGAATGAGGACTCTTTGGCTCTTTCTATTGAGCACAGTAACTGTTGAACTTTTTGCTTTTACTTGGACTCCAGGTGTACAATATAAAGGATTATGAAATAGATTTAAATCCTTTAAAAAGGTTATTGGACATGTCGGGGTTAGTGAAAAATCATATCGATAAATTTAATCATACCTTACAAGATAGCCAGATAAGAGCAGTAATTGCAAGAGGTAATCTTAAAAATATAGCTCCACAAATACAAGATTTGACTGCTCACCATTGGTACGATATATTCAAAGGATATTCACAAACAATGGTAAAAATTACTAATTGGTTATTTAACCCCCTGATAGTAATAATGATATTATTCGTGTTGTTATCATTATTCAATCTATATGTATTTTGCTCCATGAGAAGGAAATGGAACACAGTTAACCAGTATGTAAGATAGGATGTTATTTTTAACCTCTTCAATGGAGAATCCATCAAAGATGGCACACAAACAGTGTGAAGGTATTCATTGAACTTGATTAAAAATAAATTCCTAAAATGTGGGAATTGTAAGGGTTAAAATATAACTTGTATTATATCATATACACTGTATACACAGAGAGTGAAATGTTCTGTAGATAGTCAGCACAATTTGGAGATAGAATGCAGACACTACATCTGGGACGGCACCCAAAGGTTGTGCTGTTCACAGAAAAGATAATGGAAACACACAGATAAGCGAGGAGAGGAAACATATGTTATGAGAAACTGAACAAATCTGCCCAGCAGCGGAACCGGAAGGACCAAATATGTACATTGATCACATGATTATTGTGTAACCAGCTTGCCTTTAAGAACTGTGTAAACTATGCAATAAACAAAACCATTCTTACTAGATACCTCGGTGTGTCTGTACGTTTGTTTCCCGAGCTCGATATTGTTCTTTACTTAATTTGGATTACAGTGACATCCATCCCAGGGGGACTTAACCCCTAACATAGCTGAAAATTCTTCATTGCAAAAATATTAGGCTTTAAAGTGCTGCTTAGTGGTTAGTGTAAATGCTTCAATATTTTATGATTTCTTTTTATTTTTTTTTACTTTTTTATTTTTTTCCTGTATCAAAAAAATATCACACAAACATCTGGACAACCAAATTAAAAACTGAATTGGTTAAGAAAGTATAGTGCAAAAACAATACTGATATGTATAAAGTCCTATATACAACTGAACACTTTAAATTTCAGAGAAACCTGTTGTCTCTTAGACTTTGAAACTGCTGTAATTGTTGTTGATTTGCTGCGCTCTAGTAGTACATTTATGACTGCTCAATTTACAGTTAATACAGGAGGCAGGTGATAATAACGGGTGAGGCTCCCTTTAATGAACAATAAGCTTATGATAGCAATAAAACTGGTAATGTTCATTACCATGGATAGTGCTCTATGTTCTTTAAGGTCAGATATCAAACAGCGATACTAGAGAAAAGAATTAAGGTACAATGATCTTGGTGAAAATTTATTAAATTAATTGACAAAATCAGAGTTTGCATAGGCAACCTAATATGCTTAACCTGCAGTGCTTAGTACTTAATGTACAAAGTGTAGTACCATTCATTGTTAAACCGCACACACGCACACACATACACACACACACACACATACATTTTCACCACTACAGAGGTGTTAAAAATTACATCCATATTGGCATTGAACAAGACATGCCATACTGCTCAAAGGATGATATTACTGATAATACCGTTATAAAAAACTAAAATAATACTACCACATTGTGACTACTACTATTACCAATGCATAGTGACTGAATAATAACCAGTATACAAAACACAATATTAGCAATGATATCACTATATGCTAAGGACTCACATTAATAACACTGTTGTGTATACCATGGCATTTAGGCGTTATGGAGCCATGGTACCATGTACTGGCATGTCAATGATTTCTATAGTTCTCGTGGGAACATTGTTGGACCACTTCCTGAAGTACAATGGAACTGGCATCCTCCTGAATGACTAGGTGAAAAGACTTGAGTCTGCTGCATGTAGCCCTGCACTTGAAGGCAAAATTGACCCTGTATATGATGGAAGGGAAGCAAAGTAAGACTGTCATGCTTTGAAGAGGCACGGTTGAACAGATGCTGGCAGTGTTGGCAGACGTTCATGGGTATGTCTGTAACCAGTAGTGTTGGGCGAATTGGTTCGCAACAAAGTGGGTTTTTAACAAAACTGAACAATTTGGTATAGGCCCAAGGTGTAAAAAATACCAAACACTTAAACTTACCTTCCCTCACCTAGGGGGAGACCATGAAGGAACTACTATTGGCTCACGTACTTGGGGTGATAACTGTGAGACTAGAAGCTAGTAGAAGCAAAGTGGAGGCTGATGTACATGCCCTGAATCTGTTGGACATGCTGGAGGGAAGGATGTGTCTCTCAGGAGCTTTACTTCCAGAGATGTTCCCAAAAAAGGATGATTTAAACTAGAACAGTCTGCAACTGAGGGGTGAATTGCAGGAAATGCTGTCTAGTGTGAAGCTCCTGGACATGGTGGGGGAAAGTTCAGTAATGGAGGAATCCATCCAATAGTAATACTGTGGATGAATGTCCTGAGAGAGTTGGACAGAGTAATGCTGCATGAATTGAACTCAAAATACTGGAAGTTGGTTCCAAACCAGCAAATGGTCCTACAGCAGGACCTGAAGGTGTGTCAGGTACTCCATGGGAAAGTAAAATCAGTAAAGTGAAGTTACCTGCTAGTCAAGAGATGCTGGTGCCCTTGTCAGTGGGTACGAGTATGAGATTGCAGGGAGCAACAGTGACAGTGTACTCTGTGTACCATGCAAGCAGGTCATCTATGGATGTGCATGATGAACCTCAAGATCATGAAGTGATGTTACCTCCAGGAAAGTTTGTGGCTGAACAGGCTATACAAACCCCAGAGGAGCCCCCTTGGTACATGTGATCAGCATACCCTGTGACAATCTGAAATAATTTGGGGGTGGGGGGGCGGGGAGATCAGAAGTAATGTCAGAAAACATTATTTCTTTGAAAGACTAGTTGAGGTACAGCATCCCAGTGGACACTGCTTAAACTTTATTTTATTGTTTGTGCCATTGTGTAAGTATATAATTGTTTTGTATCTATTTTCCCCTTTAATTGTATGGTTTTTCGGCTTCCCTACATGCTAATTTCTTCCCTTTATCAGGAGTAATCCACTGTGACTTGTCATCCCTTTGCTTTAGATGACTTGCACCATTCCTGGCCAATCACTTGCCTGTGTTAGGGTTGAAGACTGAGAGAAACCGTTAATGGAGTATGAGTTCGCAGTGGTGCAGGAAAGATCACATGCTGTGTGCCCATTGAAGCCCCTAGGGAAGAGAAACCATCAGCCTACCAGCCATATACAGCCCTGAGATAGGAAATAAAAGCTTAAGCAAATGCAGAAGAATAGAGTGATACAGACAGCAAGAGCCCAATAGTACTGGTGAAGAAGTAGGACAACTCACTGAGGTTCTGTGTGGATTACCATCAGCTAAATGCTTGCTCATTCAAGTCCCATTGCCAAGAATTGTGAAGTAATTGAAAGAGCTGGAATGAGTCCAATATTTTTCCACATTGGACTAGTGTGGACATTTTCCACATTAATCAGCAGTTGTTGGCAGTTTACCCTGAGCAAGAATTGAGCAAAGACCTTTGGGTCCATATGAGTTCCTATTGATGATATTTGGGCTGAAAAACTCTCCAGCTACTGTATATTCCAGGGCAGTGGTGAACCTAGCCTCTTTGCTGCCTGAGGCGGACTATAGAAAGACGCCCCCCCCCCCCCAAAAAAAAATTGAGTTTCCATGCTACTAGCTTTACACGCTGTTATGGTGGCACAATATACACAATATACAAAGTTATAAAACAGTTTTTAAGAATTCTTCTTCCTGTATTACTTCAGTATCAGATCAACAACATGGCATTAACAATGAAAATAACTTCACACATAACTTCTTCTGCTTGGTGGATGGACGAGCTCACATGACCCCTATTCTCTATAATAGGAGCGCCGCAGATAGCTGAGTACTGGACTTCGGCTATCTTTGGCACTCCCATTGAAGTGAATGAGAGGCACGCAGGTTCGTCCATCCACCAAGTGACACGCCTATATATATGGCTGCGGTCAAGCTGAATTCCCACCCAGTGGGGGGGGGAACAATTCTCAGGCTCAGTGGGGGACTCAGCAGACAGACCCCCATCAATCAGGTATTTTATCCTCTATCATTTAGGTGAATACAGGGCAGTAACATTTTGTGACTTACAGGTGACGTCTCTGACTAATCGGTCACATTTCCCTTCTCTTCCCTTTGGACCGCCATGACCACTTCTTCCAGCTGTGACTTGTCTCTGTAAAGTTTGTAACACAGACATCTTTGGCTCCTCGCTTTTCCAGGCATCCAACCCACATTGTCCTCACCTGCACACCCATCCTGCTGCTACCCCAATTATAAAATATATGATATAACCCCCCATAATGAATAATACCCCCAAGTGCATCGTTATATTAATAATGTCCGTGTGTACCCTGTATAAATAGTGCCCCTTATTAATAATGCCCCAGGTGTTAACTAATTAAAAGGTTTTCCAGGTCATTAATAAACTAATCAGTGGGGCTCAAAAACCCAGGACCCCCACTGATCAGCTGTGTGAATGGTACCTGTGTAAGCGCCGTGACCGCTTCTCTGTTTACATAGTGTCATTTATCTCATAGCGGCCATGTAATGTAACTACAGCCTCGTCCTATACATGTCTATGTGACAAGGCTGTAATTACATAACACGGCCACTATAAACAGACAGCGTATGATATAAACAGGCGCCATAGCCCCTGTTTATAATGCCCCATTTACACACACTATAATCTTCCACAGCAGCCCCTGCACACTGCATTATGCCTCGCAGCGGCCCCTGCACACTGTATTATGCTCCATATTGGCCCCTGCACATGGCATTATGCTCCACAGTGGCCCCTGCACACGGTATTATGCTCCATAGTGGCCCCTGCACTGGTATTATGCTCCATAGTGACCCTTGCACTGGTATTATGCTCCATAGTGGCCTCTGCACTGGTATTATGCTCCATAGTGGCCCCTGCACTTGTATTATGCTCCATAGTGGCCCCTGCACAGGGTATTATGCTCCATAGTGGCCCCTGCACTTGTATTATGCTCCTCAGTGGCCCCTGCGTGCGGTTATATGCCCCATAGTGGCCCATGCACTGGTATTATGCTCCACAGTGGCCCCTGCACTGGTATTATGCTTCACAGTGGCCCCTGTACACGGTATTAGGCTTCATATTTGCTCACCCATGAACTATTATTATACTCGGGGGTCTTTTCAGACCCCCGAGTATAATGATCGGAGACCCAGGGGAGGATACAAACATAAAAAACAGTGTTACTTACCTATCCTGGACACCGGTGCACTCCCTGCAGCTTTCGGCTTTGTTTAATTGCTCACACAAGTCACGTGATCAGGCCGGCGACGCGACCTGATGACGTCACCAGAGGCCCCAAACCTGCTCGGAGTAACACCGATCGCAGGAGAGGTGAGTAGCATTGTTTTTTATGTTCCATCACCTCCCCTTTGTGTCCAATTACTATAATAGTAGTATTTGAGGCCCGCGGCCTCACTTACCAATGCCCGCGGCCGCTCACAGCAGCATCCACTTCCCTTTCTGCGTCCCATAGCAGAAGGGGAAGCTGAGGCAGCCACGAGCAGACGCCGGGTAGGGAAATAAATAGGCCGTTACCTGGTGGGGATACGCCAGCAGGTTACGGCCTATTTATATATATAAAAAAAAAGTTCTCCGCACTTACCTGCGATGCCTTGATGGAGCCGCTACCTCTTCTTGTCCTCAACGTATGTGTCTCAGCGTAGGCAGCGTGATGATGTCATTGTATCGCCGCCTGCGCTGAGATGCGACGTCTCGTAAGCCAGCTCAGGACAGGCCCCACTCAGCTCTGTTTTTTTGTTTTTTTTTAAAGCGGCCTGTCCTGGGCTGATTTACGGTAAATATAAAATAAAAAATGCCGCCCCCCAGACAGTGACGGACAGTGCCACCTGAGGCGGCCGCCTCACTTCGCTTCATTAGCAGTGCACCCCTGTTCAAGGGGTTCAAGCAGTTTCCTGGGGAAAGTGAACCAGGTGCTTGTTGATTTTATTTCTGCCTCATTTGAGGGGCATACAGATTGTCTGGATGGGGTGCTGTGCAGGCTGTATTGGATACAGAAGATGCTCACCGCTCTATGGGGCCTGTGAATTAATGAATCGCACCATGTTACAGTTGTTGCACACCTTGGAAGAATAGAAAAAGGAAGAGTAGTGGAATTATATAGCCAAGTTGGTGTGGGTATATACAGTAACACAGTGCACGCAGGAAGTGGATAATCCCCTTCATGATGATGTTGAGACAGAAAAGGAGATGGAAGGAAAGGTCAAGAAGTGTCCAAAACCTGTGGTCTTTTAATAGGCATTTAGCGGGGGGAATGATGCCAACCATAGCTCCTTGTTTTTCCTAAGCTTATTCAGGATACCATTACCACTGGCATAGATTTGTTCAAATTGGCAATTCAACGGATGATTGGGCAGTGCCAAAAAACATGAAATAGTGAACCAATTCCTCCACAGCCTCTCCAACAGCTAGAAGGACATGAGGGAAAGAACTTAGCTAATTGTGTGGGGGGGGGGGGGGTAGAACCAATGTAAAAGTAACTTACTATATTGTTCCCAGTGTGAGGCACACACCGTGGACCTCTTTGCCCACCTAATGATCTCCCACCAGTGTCTGGCCTCAAACCTTGGTTGGTTTTCTGAAAAGCACAGTCCAGGTTCAAAGTATGGTAAAAAGTTTTAGTGTTATATGCAGCTGGAGAGGTCAATGGGTGTAATAGGTCAGCAGCTGAGTGCGACAAGTGAAGCTGTTTTGAGGGAGTCTCAGACATATACGAAACCAATCTGGCATAGGTATAAATCTCACTTATAGGTAGATTATACTTCTCCTTCAATGTGGCAAAGTGTACAATTCTGTCGCTAGTGAAGAGGTCTGAAATATACCGTATCCCACAACTGTTCCATACATCAAGGGACAGATGAGGGATCACGTGTTGGAGTATTGTGATAGGCAGATTTAAGGAGACCCTAGGGGTAGCGTTGTCTGGAATAGCGCAAAAGGAACACCAAGCCTCGGCAGTAGCTCATACAGCTGGCGGAGCGGAGGGGGGCAGTTGTACTGAGGGTGCTAATGATAACAGGAAACCTTCCCAGCCCTTAATCTGAGCCATGTGTGCTTCCATAGATGGCCATAGCTTATCATGGTTTGATGTAAACCAGAATTTAAGTAGACCTAAGGCAATGGCTAAATAGTAATGATACAAGTTTGGTACTCCCATACCTCAATTGTCCCTCTTTTTGAAGAGTGTATTTACGTAAGACCTCAAAAAGGTATCCCCAATGTACCCTATCGAACACCTCGGCATCCAAGGAAAGGAGCAGAGAAGGTGTCTGGCGGGCCTTGGCCGCCGCGACCAGCGCAATCACACATCTCTTGCCGTCAGGGACCTGTCTCCCCTTGGTGAATCCAACCTAGTCGCCGCCTATCAATGTAGGCATAATGTCAAGGAGGCTATTAGCGAGCACTTTGGCAAACAATTTGACATCTGCATTCAATAGTGATATGGGCCGGTAGTTGGAAGGGAGAGAGGGGTCTTTGCCTGGTTTAGGGAGCGTCACTATCATAGCAGAAAGCATCTCTAGGGGAAATTTACCTGTCGACATAGCTAGATTAAATACCACAGTTAGATGGGTGAGGATAAGTGATTTAAACAATTTGTAATATTCCCCAGAAAACCCATCTGGGCCAGGCGATTTGTTAAGCTTCAGACCATCAATCGCCCTTGCCACCTCCTGAGTGGATATAGGAGCATTCAAGGCTTAAAGCATGAGGTATGCTGTATTAATAAGTCCCTAACGAAAGCTTTGTGAGAGTTCCAGAGGCAAAATTTATTGTCCACCAAAGGGGTATTTATAATGAAAAATTCGGTAATATCAACAGTCAGTTTTTCCGTCACCGATTTCATAGACATAACATAGGTATTGTTGCGCCAAGACACAGGAGGGGTTGCTGTGGCACTGGTGCAGATTGTGATAGTAATAGGCACGTGATCGGACCACATAATATTACCTATCACACAGCATTGTACTCTGAGGAGAATATTTGTTTGGACCAAGAACATATCTATTCTTGAATAGGAGTGATACCTGGCAGAATAGAATGTAAAATCTCTCTCGGAAGTAGGAAAACAGCGCCATACATCATGGAGCTCTTCCTGCTGGAGCCAGGGTCCCAACTGTTGAGGCGTATACTTGCCACGATAAGTAGAATCAGTGGCGGCATCATGCACGATGTTATAATTTGGCCTTGTGAATGCTTCTTAACTTCCCTCAGTACCGAATTTAAAAAATAGATTTGAGACAAGTTAGGACAGTACAGGTTCAGTATAGTAAAAGCACAGTTATCTAGCAAACATATACAGTAAGAGCTACATAGCGGCCCTTAGTATCTGCAAGGACATGTATCATCTGAAAAGACACAGTATTTTTAACTGCTATGAGGACCCCCACATCCTTCTTAGTAGCATTTGAACAATAGATATAAGGAAATAATTTGCGAGAAAACCTTGGTGGACGAGGGTCGCAGAAATGCGTTTCCTGTATGCAAAATACATCCACCGCAGATCTGAGAGCCTCTCTCCACAACAATGAGCATTTAAAGGGACTGTTTAGGTCCCTTGCATTAAGTGATAAGATTTTAACACCCATCAATACAGTCAAGAATCAATAACACATACTGGTAGCCAGGGCCGGCATTAGGGGGGGGGGCAAACTGGGCAACTGCCCAGGGCCCCGACCCCAAAGGGGCCCCCGGGATCCCGGAGTTAGGACCGGCCATATCGACAACAGGAAGGGACTCAGCGTCATGTGCCGCAGGGCCCCATTCCGAGGTGAGTAAAAATAACAAACATTGTTACTCACCTGTCCTTGCGTCCGACGTCATCTTCTGGCGTTCCGGACATCACCGCTGAGGCCAGGCCTCAGCGATCACGTGGGGAGACGCAAGCAACGCGTGACATCAGCCGGATAGAAGAGGAAGCCCCGGCGGGGATAGAGGAGCAGTGCGAGGAGGCCCAGGAGAGGTAAGGCAACGTAAGTATAACTGTTTGTTATTTTCCCTTACCTCCCTTGGGCCTTCGATTATTATACTCTGGGGTCTGAAGAGACCCCAGAGTATAATATAATACTAGCACTAAGGAAGTCTGTAGGGCCACTGTGGAGCATTATACTGGGGGGGGGCCCACTCTGGATAGCATATTATACTGTGTGGGGCCCCTGTGGAGCATTATACTGGGGAGGGGCCCTCTGGAGAGCATATTATACTGTGTGGGGCCCCTGTGGAGCATTATACTGGGGAGGGGGCCCTCTGGATAGCATATTATACTGTGTGGAGCCCCTGTGGAGCATTATACTGGGGAGGGGGCCCTCTGGAGAGTATATTATACTGTGTGGGGCCCCTGTGGAGCATTATACTGGGGAGGGGGCCCTCTGGAGAGCATATTATACTGTGTGGGGCCCCTGTGGAGCATTATACTGGGGAGGGGGCCCTCTGGTGAGCATATTATACTGTGTGGGGTCCCTGTGGAGCATTATACTGAGGAGTCCCTCTGGATAGCAAATTATACTGCTTGGGGCCTACTGTGGAGCAAAATACTGGAGGGGGCACTGTGGAGCATTATACTTGCAGGGGCCCACTGTGGAAGGGGCAGTGTGGGGAGTCTGTTATACTTTATGGGGCCACTGTGCAATTTATTATATTGTGTGGGGCTTCTCGGGAGCATATTATACTCTGTGGGGCCATTGTAGAGAATTATACTGGGGGGACTGTGGGGAGCATATTATACTGTGGGGGACCACTGTAGAGCATTATACTGGGGGAACACCTCTGGGCAGTATATTATACTGTGTGGAGGCCATTGTGGAGCATTTTATACTGTGTTAGGCCACTGTGGAGCATTATACTGGCGGAGCATAATATATTGTGTGGGGCTGCTGGGGAGCATATTGTACTGTCTGGGGCCACTAAGAGGTAGTATACTGTGTGGAGCCTTATATACATGTGGGGCCACCATGGGGGGCTCAGGGGAGCATTTTATACTCAGTAGGTGCACTGTGGAGCATTATATATCATGTGGGGAAACTGTGAAGGGCTCATGGGAGCATTTTATACCGTGGATCATTATATACCTTGTGGAGCATTATACTGTGGGGGGGAGGGGGTTTTCAAAATTCCTACTGGCAGCTCTGTGTGCTATGTCTACATCACAGCTCCCTCACTATAATCTTGCACAAACGTGTAGTGCTCCATGGCCATGTCATTCCCCATACAGTACTGTGCATGAACTGGCCATGGTGTTATTGGGGCCTGCACAGTACTGTAGGGGCTGACTATACTGGGGACATACTCAGTAACACCAGATAGTCAGCACATATGTAAGACCTCAGTGAAGGAGCCGTGATGTAGGCTATTAGCAGGAAGCTGTTGGGTGGGGCCCCAGAACAAGTTCCTCTGGTGGGCCTAAGGCCCTTCAGTCTGACACTGTATAACGGAGAACTATTATATATAAGGGTGGGTTACTATATATAATTGGGAAACTTAAATATGAGGGGGCTATTATAAGGGGAAACTATTATTTATAAGATGGGCTATCATTTATAAGGGGGGGAACTATTATATATAAGGCATCCATTATAAGAGGGGAGCTATTATTTATAAGAGGGTAACTATTTATAAGGGGGGTATAATTGTTAAGTGGGCTTATTTATAAAGGGGGCTATTAGTGATAATGGGGACTATTATTTACAGTGCCTTGCGAAAGTATTCGGCCCTCTTGAACTTTTCAACCTTTTGCCACATTTCAGGCTTCAAACATAAAGATATAAAATTTTAATTTTTTTGGTGAAGAATCAACAACAAGTGGGACACAATCATGAAGTGGAACGAAATTTATTGGATATTTTAAACTTTTAAAAGTGGGGCGTGCCAAATTATTTGGCCCCCTTAAGTTAATACTTTGTAGTGCCACCTTTTGCTGTGATTACAGCTGCAAGTCGCTTGGGGTATGTCTCTATCAGTTTTGCACATCGAGAGACTGTAATTCTTGCCCATTCTTCCTTGGAAAACAGCTCAAGCTCAGTGAGGTTGGATGGAGCGTTTGTGAACAGCAGTTTTCAGCTCTTTCCACAGATTCTCGATTGGATTCAGGTCTGGACTTTGACTTGGCCATTCTAACACCTGGATACTTTTATTTGTGAACCATTCCATTGTAGATTTTGCTTTATGTTTGGGATCATTGTCTTGTTCGAAGATACAGTGGGGAAAAAAAGTATTTAGTCAGCCGCCAATTGTGCAAGTTCTCCCACTTAAAAAGATGAGAGAGGCCTGTAATTGACATCATAGGTAGACCTCAACTATGAGAGACAAAATGATAAAACATATCTAGAAAATCACATTGTCTGATTTTTAAAGAACTTATTTTCAAATTATGGTAGAAAATAAGTATTTGGTCAATAACAAAAGTTCATCTCAATACTTTGTTATATATCCTTTGTTGGCAATGACAGAGGTCAAATGTTTTCTGTAAGTCTTCACAAGGTTGGCACATACTGTTGCTGGTATGTTGGCCCATTCCTTCATGCAGATCTCCTCTAAAGCAGTGATGCTTTGGAGTTGTCGCTGGGCAACACAGACTTTCAACTCCCTCCAAAGATTTTCTATGGGTTGAGATCTGGAGACTGGCTAGGCCACTCCAGGACCTTGAAATGCTTCTTACGAAGCCACTCCTTCATTGCCCTGGTGGTGTGCTTGGGATCATTGTCATGCTGAAAGACCCAGCCACGTTTCATCTTCAATGCCCTTGCTGATGGAAGGAGGTTTGCAC
This sequence comes from Leptodactylus fallax, assembly GCA_947044405.1. Taxonomy (NCBI): domain Eukaryota; kingdom Metazoa; phylum Chordata; class Amphibia; order Anura; family Leptodactylidae; genus Leptodactylus; species Leptodactylus fallax. The sequence continues at coordinate 12,651,114 of CAMRHE010000008.1, read as the reverse complement.
TCAAAATCTCACGATACATGGCCCCATTCATTCTTTCATGTAAACAGATCTGTCGTCCTGGTCCCTTTGAAGACAAACAGCCCCAAAGCATGATGTTGCCACCCCCATGCTTCACAGTAGGTATGGTGTTCTTTGGAATGCAACTCAGCATCCACTCTCCTCCAAACAGGACGAGTTGTGTTTTTACCTAACAGTTCTACTTTGGTTTCATCTGACCATATGACATTCTCCCAATACTCTTCTGGAACATCCAAATACTCTCTAGCAAACTTGAGACGGGCCCGGATATGTACTGGCTTAAGCAGGGGGACGTGTCTGGCACTGCAGGATCTGAGTCCCTGGCGGCGTAGTGTGTTACTGACGGTAGCCTTTGTTACGTTAGTCCCAGCTTTCTGCAGGTCATTCACTAGGTTCCCCCGTGTGGTTCTGGGACTTTTGCTCACAGTTCTTGCGATCATTTTGACCCCACAGGATGAGATCTTGCATGGAGTCCCTGATCGAGGGAGATTATCTGTGGTTTTGTATGTCTTCCATTTTCTTATTATAGCTCCCACAGTTGATTTCTTCACACCAAGCTGCTTGCCTAATGCAGATTCATTCTTCCCAGCCTGGTGCAGGTCTATAATTTTGTTTCTGGTGTCCTTCCACAGCTCTTTGGTCTTCACCATAGTGGAGTTTGGAGTGTGACTGTTTGAGGTTGTGGACAGGTGTCTTTTATACTGATAACAATTTCAAACAGGTGCCATTACTACAGGTAATGAGTGGAGGACAGAGGAGCCTCTTAAAGAAGAAGTTACAGGTCTGTGAGAGCCAGAAATCTTGCTTGTTTGTTGGTAACCAAATACTTATTTTCCACCATAATTTGCAAATAAATTCTTAAAAAATCAGACAATGTGATTTTCTAGATATGTTTTCTCATTTTGTCTCTCATTGTTGAGGTCTACCTATGATGACAATTACAGGCCTCTCTCATCTTTTTAAGTGAGAGAACTTGCACAATTGGTGGTTGACTAAATACTTTTTCCCCCCACTGTAAATCTCCGTCCCAGTCTCAGGTCTTTTGCAGACTCCAACATTTTCTTCCAGAATGGTCCTGTATTTGGCTCCATCCATCTTCCCATCAATTTTAACCATCTTCCCTGTCCTTGCTTAAGAAAAGCAGGCCCAAACCATGATGCTGCCACCACCATGTTTGACAGTGGGGATGGTGTGTTCAGGGTGATGAGCTGTGTTGCTTTTACGTCAAACATATCGTTTTGCATTGTGGCCAAAAAGTTCGATTTTGGTTTCATCTGACCAGAGCACCTTCTTCCACATGTTTGGTGTATCTCCCAGGTGGGTTGTAATAAACTTTAAACGAGACTTTTTATGGATATCTTTGAGAAATGGCTTTCTTCTTGCCACTCTTCCATAAAGGCCAGATTTGTGCAGTGTACGACTGATCGTTGTCCTATGGACAGACTCTCACACCTCAGCTGTAGATCTCCGCAGTTCATCCAGAGTGATCATGGGCCTCTTGGCTGCATCTCTGATCAGTCTTCTCCTTGTTTGAGATGAAAGTTTAGAGGGACGGCCGGGTCTTGGTAGATTTGCAGTGGTCTGATACTCCTTCCATTTCAATATGATCGCTTGCACAGTGCTCCTTGGGATGTTTAAAGTTTGGGAAATCTTTTTGTATCCAAATCTGGCTTAAACTTCTCCACAACAGTATCACGGACCTGCCTGGTGTGTTCCTTGGTCTTCATGATGCTCTCTGCGCTTTAAACAGAACCCTGAGACTATCACAGAGCAGGTGCATTTATACAGAGACTTGATTACACACAGGTGGATTATATTTATCATCATCAGTCATTTAGGACAACATCGGATCATTCAGAGATCCTCACTGAACTTCTGGAGTGAGTTTGCTGCACTGAAAGTAAAGGGGCCGAATAATATTGCACGCCCCAGTTTTCAGTTTTTTATTTTTTACAAAAGTTTAAAATAACCAATAAATTTCGTACCACTTCACAACTGTGTCCCACTTATTGTTGATTCTTCACCAAAAAATTAAAATTTTATATCCTTATGTTTGAAGCCTGAAATGTGGCAAAAGGTTGAAAAGTTCAAAGGCGCCAAATACTTTCACAAGGCACTGTATAAGGGTAACTATTATTTATGAGAGGGCTATTATTAAAGAGGACCTTTCATGTCCTCAGGCACATGCGGTTTTACATACCGCTAGAAAGCCGACAGCACGCTGAATTCAGCGCACTGCCGGGTTTCCTGATATGTGCCCCGGGGCTGAAGATATCGGCGGTGTAAGTTTCACAGTTTACTGTCAGAAAGGCGTTCCTGACAGTCTAGCTGCGCTGTGAGGAACGCCTTCCCCCCCCCCCGACAGTTCTTGTTCATTGACTTGTACTGGGGGGGCGTTACTCACAGCTAAGCGTCATTGCATGTGCCTGAGGACATGAAAGGTCCTCTTTAATAAGGGAGCAGTATTATTTTTATGGGGTGATTGTTACAGATAAGGGGGAATATTACTGATACAGGACACTATGTATCATTTATAAGGGAGCTATTACTGATAAGGTGTAATATTATTTATAAGCAGGGACTATTATTTATAAGGAGGCGCTATAATAACTGATGACTGGGTGCAAAAATCTATTAGGTGGTACAAAGGTGCTCATTTGAATTGTGTGTGGTAAAATGGGGCTTGTTATTACTTTTTTGTTGGCAGAAAGGAGGCGTTATTATAGGGGCTGCCACTGCAAGACGATGGTGTTGTTTGTTTATCAGCATTTGGGGCTCCACTTTTAATTTTGCCCAGGGCCCCACTTTGTCTAAAACCGGCCCTGCTGGAAGCAGGGAAATGTAAATACTGGAGCATTTCTGAGAACAGATCCATTAGGCCTAGAAGAGGAAAACTGGCTATGAACAAAGTTAAACATATAACTTTTCAACAGTAAGAGATTCGTACACGAACGGGCAGTGCAATACTGTACAAAGTTGGGGGAAAGTTTGCCATAAAGTAGAAGCACACAACACACTACGAGTGACTCACAGTGTGTCCATTGTGGTATATTCACTCGGCTGAGATATTAGACTTCCACAGAGGTTCCAGTTTATAGTATGCAGTCCCTGGTGGTCTATGGACATCAGGTGCAGGTGATGGTAGGTTCCATTGCAGGAGTAGATTTTTCCCAGTATCGAAGGAGTTGAACTTATACAGTAGGTCACCCCATTTTTGATGACAATAATTTTAGTACCGACTCCAGTATTCCTCGGAACTTAACATTGCTCCTTCTGTTTCTGTCTTCCATGTCAGTAAGTTTAAGTTTAACTGCCCCCAATTCTTCCTCAAGATCATTATGGGCATGTACAATGGTATTATGTGCTGAAGTAAATTTACCCATTTTATTCTCAACATGGTTAAGTCTGTCACCAAGAGAGTCAATCGCGGAGGAGACGGACGTAATCGCTTTTGTGATATCTTTCTGAATAGATCTATGCAAAGCTAACACTATGTCTTTCAAGAAGGACTCAGAAGAAGATTGAGTACCTGCAGGGATAGCCTGGAGTACATCAAAATCATAGGGTTGGGGTTCTTCTGTAGAGTACCACGGGGATGACCCAAAACAAAAAGCATCTCATCCTCTGTTTCACTGGGCTTTGTGTAGGGGTATTATCACCTGCTTGGGAGGTTGCTGAGGCAGGGGAAGTAGCGGGTTGGCAAACTGCGGCCAAGATGGACACTGAGGGGGGGTTGGAGGCCCCTCTTATAAGCCTGTTGCTGACCCGCTTTGCCGCTCATTTGACTCCCTTGTGAGTCATTACTGTCCCCAGATTAGCCCATATGTGGGGGCATCAGATGATGTGACAGCTCACCTGTAGCATTTGCAGGCTCTGTTGACAGGGTGTCAGCAGCGTGCGGGAGCGGGAGGAGAGGAGAAGCGCCATCTTGAGCAGAGGCCTGTGCAGGGAAGAAGTCCATCAGCCACTTCGGGGGACCTTTTTTCCCCCGTTTTGCCATCCCTCCATAGCCCAGGCAATATCAGGACCCAGTGGAAGCGTTGTGCCGGTAATGATCAGTGCTAAATGTTGCTGCAAGCTGCTGACAGTGTGCGAGGCCATGCTGCTCTCCTAAGCTGCGGCCATCTCGCAAGAATTCAAGCCACGCCCCCTAACTTTGTTACTTTGCAGTTGCCTCTTTTTTGTGACTTTTTAGAACAGGTGAACATCATAACTGTAAACTGTCACTACCAAGAAACCATGCCCACTTTTCTTGACAAAAAAGCGAGGTGAGGAGTCTTTTGTAAAAGTCTTGAAAATAGACGCAAACACATGATAAAATTTAAGCATACAGCATACGACTTTAAATGACAGAATTAGATGAAAATAGGTACAAGGCTGCAGCGAACTCACTTTATGTTGCCACACTTAACTCTTTAAAGCAGTACAATAGAGTTGTAATAAACCTTTATAGCAAAGTTGACATCTAACCAACTATAAACAGAAAGCCAGCAAGTAAATGTACAGTATTTATTTATTTATTATGCTTACTTATTTAGCGCCATCATATTCCACAGCGATTTACAGACATTGACAGTCACTGTCCCATATAGAGCTCACAATTTATATTCCCTACCAGTATGTCTTTAGAGTGTGGGAGGAAACCCACGCAAACACGGATTCAAACCCAGGACTCCAGCGCTGCAAGGCTGCAGTGCTAACCACTGAGCCACCGTGCTGCCCCAAAAACATGTGATGTCAGCCTTAACATCTTGAACTATATTCGCTGAGCAATGGGTAGCCAGTGAAGGGATTGGCAGAGGGGAAAGGCCAAAGAAGAATGAGGGGGAGAGGTACAGTTTAAGGTGGACTGGAGGGTGGAGAGCATTTGCTGGGTGGCCATGGAGAAGGGTGTTACAGTAGTATAAGCAGGAGATTATGAAGGCATGGACTAGCATTTTTGTAGTTTCAGGGGTGAAAAAAGAGTGGATTCGATGGAGGTGGCAGGAGGTGTTGAAGATTTGGATGTGTGGCTTGAAGGATAGGTTGAAATCAAAGGTATTCCAAGACAGGCCTGTGTGACTGGGATAAGTGTGGTCCCGTTAACTTTGAAAGATAGATCAGGTAGGGGGGCCATGCAAAATGGGCAAAGATGATGAACTCTCTTTTCTCCATGTTGAGTTTGAGAAAGGGGGAGGAGAGGAAGTAGACTATGACTGCTGGACACTCTGGAACTCTAGACTACAGAGTACCAATGTCTGGTCCAGATACATATATTTAAGTGTCATTGGTATAGCAATGGTATTGAAAACCGTGACATTCTATGATTTGGCCAAGGTCCAGGGTGTAGATAAAGAACAGGAGGGGTCTTAGGACAGAGCCTTGGGAGACACATACAGAAATAGGGCACCGTGAGGAGGTGGTGTGTGAGTAGGAGACGCTGAATGTGCGGTTGGTGAGGTATGAGGAGATCCAGGAGAGAATCAAGTCTGTGATGCCAAGGGATAAGAGAGTTTGTAACAAGAGGGAGTGGTTGACTGTGTCAAAGGTGGAGGAAAGGTCAAGGAGGAGAAGAACAGAGTAGTGCAGCTTGGCTTTGGCAGCTAGTAGGTTGTTTTTGACTTTGGCTAGTGAATTTTCTGTGATGGCGTCTGAAGCCTGACTGTAATCTGTCAAAGAGTAAGTTGGATGAGAGATAGGAGGATAGTTCAGAGTGGGCATGTTGTTTAAGCAGTTTTGAGGCATACGGGAGCAATGATATGGGGCAATAGTTGGCTGGAGAGGATAATAATAATAATAATAATAATAATAATAGTCCTTTAATAGTCCCACAATGGGGAAATTCAGTGTGTTACAGCAGCAAAGATAAGCTGATACAAATACAAATACAACATGTACAGGAATGTTCTAAGGTAAGAGTCATTACATTGATAGTAGACAGACAGATAGGAATTAGCAGAGGGGGGGGGGGGATTTAGCAGGCAGAGAGATATTTCAGTTCTCTGTGTGTAATGATCTCCGCTTAGGTCGGTGTTGGTTGTACAGCCTAACCGCGGTGGGGAGGAAAGACTTCCGTTAGCGCTCCTTCTCACACCTAGGGTGGAGCAGTCGGTCACTGACAGTACTGCCCAGCACGATCACAGTCTCATGCATGGGATGGGACTTCTTCTTCTGCATGGAGCTCACCACGGACAGTATCCTTTTGTCACCCACTACCTGCACTGGGTCCAGTGGGCTCCCCAGGACAGAGCTGGCCCTTCTAATCAGCTTGTCAAGTTTATTTCTGTCCCTGGTTGATATACTGCTCCCCCAGCAGGCCACTCCAAAGAAGATGGCTGATGCCACTACCGAGTTGAAGAAAGTTCTAAGAAGTGCCCCCCAGATTCCAAAGGCTCTCAGCCTCCTAAGCAGGTAGAGCCTGCTGTGGCCCTTCCTGTACAGGGCCTCCATATGATCTGCCCAGTCCAGCTTATTATTAAGGAGCAAACCCAGGTACTTATATGTGTTCACAATCTCGATGCCCGTCCCCAGGATGTCCACTGGTTTTGGAGGGCATCTGCATTTACGGAAGTCCACCACCATCTCCTTGGTCTTCCCTGCGTTAATCTTCAGGTGGTTCCGGTGGCACCAGTCCACAAAATCCCGGTTCAGTTCTCTGTACGCCCTGTCATCATCGTCTGTGATGAGGCCTACTATTGCAGAGTCGTCAGAATACTTCTGTAGGTAGCAACTAGATGAGTTGCACCTAAAATCTGCAGTGTACAGTGTGAAGAGGAAAGGGGCGAGAACCGTACCCTGAGGTTCCCCCGTATTACAGATCACGGTATCTGACACACAGTCCCGGGCTCTCACATACTGAGGTCGGTTTGTGAGGTAGTCTAGGATCCAGTTGGAGAGGTGGTGGTCCACTCCAGCAAGGCCCAGCTTGTCCCTCAATAACCTGGGCTGTATGGTGTTAAAAGCACTGGAGAAATAAAAGAACATTATTCTCACCGTGTTCCCTGGTTTCTCCAGGTGAGACAGAGCCCTGTGCAGAAGATGGATGATGGCATCATCTACCCCAATGCCCGGCCGATAAGCAAACTGGAGGGGGTCCATAGCGGGGCTCACTAGAGGGCGGAGATGTGTGAGAACCAATCTCTCTAAGATCTTCATCAAGTGGGATGTCAGTGCTACAGGTCTGTAGTCGTTGAGGTCCATAGGGTGAGGTTTCTTTGGAACTGGTACCACACAAGAAGATTTCCATAATTTAGGGACTATTTCCTGCCTCAGGCTCATATTATACATATATGTAATTATACCACACAGCTGGTCCCCACAAGTCTTAATTAGCCTTGCACTGATGTCATCTGGCCCTGCGGCTTTCCTCGCCTTGATCTTTTTCATCTCCTTCCTCACCTGGGCCCGTGTGAAGGTCAGACTGTGGTCAGATAAAGACGGATTTCTGGATGGGTCGAGCTATGGTTACTTAAGGATATGTGTGACAGTAGCACGTTTGAAGGCGGAAGGGAAGGAACTGGTGGTTAGAGATAGGTTGAAGAGATGGGTTAGGGTAGGAGTAAATGCTTTAGTGAGGTTGGGAATGAGGTGTGAATGGATGTGAATTGGAGGTGGGATTTTGAAATTAGGATGGGCAGCTTTTCATTGGTGATGGTGGAGAAACAGGTTAAGGATGAAGAGCACCAAACAGTTGGGTAGAGTGGTTGTGGGGGGTTTAGAGTGAGACTGTCTCTGATGGTGTCAATTTTGTTTTTGAAATAAGACAAAATCTTCAGCTGAGATAAGTGATGTCGGAGGGGGAACAGGAGGATGGAGAAGGGAGTTGAAGGTATTGAATAGCTGTTTGGATTTGTGGGATAGGGAAGATATTAGTGTGGTGAAATAGACCTGTTTTGCAGAGGTGAGTGCATACTAATGGCGCTAGATAGAGTTGGGCAAACCGATTTGTAATGAACCTGATTCAACCTGAATTTCTCAAAAGTTTTAGTTTTTAACAAAGCTTTGCATTATTTCCTGCAGTATATTGCAATTTGCAATAGTTCTCTCTAAGCTGTACTGTCCACAGTGGTGTGTGGTAACACTTTTACTTTTGAGTGTGAAATTATTTTTATTTTTTTTCAGTAGGGACAACTGTAATATTAGTAATGTCATAATATATGTTTTATACATATATATATATATATATATATATATATATATATATATAATTTTATGTGCAAGAGAAATTGGAGGTGGATGAAGAACTGAACATGGGTGGTGCTGGTGCTGGAACTCCTAGAATGGAGGAGGAGGAAGACTTTGTTGTGGATCTAGAGGGGGCATTGATATTTCATGTTCAAGGGAAGAGGCTGACCATTTGTGTGCAGTAGAGATGGGAGAATTTATTGACATTTGACACTGTTGACCATCAACTCCTCCTCACTATGCTCCGCTCTTTCGGCTTCAGGGACACCACTCTCTCCTTGTTCTCCCCTTATCTCTCTGACCGCACTTTCTGTGTATCATTTGCGGGCTCTGTTTCTTCCCCTCTTCCCCTTGCCATTGGGGTTCCTCAGGGCTCGATCCTAGGCCCCCTGCTCTTCTTCCTCTACACAGCCCCCATTGGGCAAACCATCACCAGATTTGGCTTCGGGTACCATCTATATGCTGATGACACCCAATTATATACGTCATCCAGTGACATCACCCCTGCACTAATACAGAACACCAGTGACTTTCTCTCTGCTGTCTCAAATATCATGTCTTTGCTCTATCTGAAACTGAATCTCTCAAAGACTGAACTACTGCTGTTTCCACCATCTAATAGATATGTCCCTAATTTCTCCATTGCAGTCTCTGGCCTTACCATAACTCCTAGGCAGTATGCTTGCTGCCTCGGGGTTATGTTTGACTCAGACCTTTCCTTCACCCCCCATATCCAATCACTCGCACGCTCATGTCAATTCCACCTCAAAAACATCTCCAGAATCCGCCCTTTCCTTACCACAAATACACTAAGGACACTTATTGTTGCCCTGATTCACTCTCGCCTTGACTATTGTAACTCCTTACTAATCAGTCTTCCCCTTACTAAACTCTTCCCTCTACAATCTATTCTGAGTGCGGTGGCCAGGCTCATCTATCAGTCTAGACGCTACAGCGATGCTTCCAGTCTGTGTCGGTCACTACATTGGCTGCCTATTCAATACAGAATATAATATAAACTTATCACCCTCATCCACAAGGCTCTCCATAATGATGCACCTCCCTACATTTCCTCCCTCATCTCTATCTATCGCCCAATCTGTGCTCTCCGTTCACGCAATGACCTAAGACTAACATCCTCTATTATCAGAACCTCCCACACTCGTATACAAGACTTCTCCTGAGTTGCACCACTTCTCTGGAATGCTCTATCCCGGACTATCAGATTATTCCCCAATTTCCACAGCTTCAAGCACAAACTAAAGACATATCTTTTCAGACAGGCCTATCACAACTACTAATGTAAACCCTTCCGTAGTTAGATTACCTAAAACGTACCCTCTGTTCACGCTCCTGCATTACCTCACAGGATATGATGCCGTAATCAGACTAACTTTATATGTCCAGGCACCGTCTGTACGTTAAAGGACACAACTGGTGACGGCTCATATAGCCTTATATATGTGTAATGACAGTAACCTCTATTACAAAATTGTCTGACCATTGTATAAACAATGCTACCTCTGATACCACCCCTGCTACCTCCTGTGTCACCCCCTCTACCTCATAGATTGTAAGCTCTTGCGAGCAGGGCCCTCAGTCCCACTGTGTGAATTGACTATTTCTTTGTAATGTATCTTTTTTGTCTGTACTTGAACCCTACAAATTGTACAGTGCTGCGGAATATGTTGAAGCTATATAAATAAAAAAATTATTATTATTATTATATTATTAGCTAATCTTGGGTGGCTGGTTCCTTCACAGCCACAGCTAATTTTCTGCTTGAGGTCTTGCATAGTGCTATGGATTTGTCATTTGGCAATGTACAAAAGTTTCCCACTGCCACCAACACCAGCAGTGTAGAAATATGTTTACCACCAACCCTGAGCATCTCCTAGGCCTACTCCAGGCAGGTTTTTTTTAGATGTTGGAGTTGTGCATTGACTGTAAATGTTACTTTCACTACTACCACCACCCTCTTCCTCTGATGTCACCTTATCACTTTAAACCTGTTGCTAAGATCCTACCTGCAACAGAATCATGGACAAGGTCACTGAATTTCACATTTTTTCTAACTCATCATGGCCATGGGATTATTGAACACCCTCATAATTCTCACCTTGTGATTTCCCCCTAGTGCCCTTTTCAACACAGCTACTGGTACCACACCCCCTGCCACTGCTACCTTCACCAACAGCAGTCATGTCTTCCTCTTCCACCTCTGCCTCCTCTGCTTCTGAAAAATGTTGACTCTTCTCATCCAACTCATCAAAAAGAGACAGAAAAGGAAGACTTGGAGAAATATCTTTCTCAGCATGTGCCACATCACTACTAGGGGTCACTGTTAGTGATGATGAAGTATACATGGTTGACAGCGCAGAAATACCATACAGTTAATTACATGTGACAACAGTAGAGGAGGAACACACAGAACCCTGGCACAAGATCGCACTCATGGCATCACTAATCTAATGTTTTGATGTTTGTTCATAACTATATTGTTTTATTGTATAACTATAAGTTATATAGCGCTGTTGCGCCAGAGCCTTATTCCCCTTTCTTTTCCTTCCAATGATGTTCTTCCCACGTTACCTGATGTTGATTTGGGCCTTGCCTATACTGTAGTTACTGTTGAAAACCTAATAAAATTCTTTAATGATAACAACTTCACCTTCATTCCCAGAAAGTACAACCCTGCATGTACTAGTGACGTTGCCAAGACTAGTAGTGCTGCTGTTGCGATCCACATTCTTATTGCTAGTACTTGCAGTTGTAGGTGGTGTGTAGCTTGAGTGTTTTCTCCTCCTCTTTTAGCCTGTCCTTGCCCTGTTTTTCAGTAATTTTATTGCACTGCTTATATAATAGTGATTGACAGCAATTTTGACACTGTGTATTTATTTTTTGTTTTTAGGAAAGAAATGAGATTTGGCACTGAAAGGGTAACCTAGCCAGTGAACATTAGACAATAGCACAATGTGTTACAGTCAGATATTTGGAGAGACAATCGTAGTTTTTCTGTATTTCTTTAACAATTATCCAGTGAATATTACAATAGAACACACTGTGTGACAGTCACATTGAATTTTTGGAATCACAATGGAGTGGCAACACTATGTTTTAAGCAAATTTAGACTCTGACTAGAACCAAATTTATTCGGACCCAACTGATCGAATTTGAAATCAAAAGAAACTTCGGAAATTTGTTCCATCCACTGTGCAGTGACAGTTATTGATTACTGCAGCTCAGGTCCAATTCAAGTCAATACAATCTGAGCTGCAGTAATCAATAACTGCTGAATTTACCCCAATATAGCAGGGCTTCAGACAAACAAATAAAATATTCTGTTGTCCTAAACTTACAAACCATCCTACCAAAAATAGAATCCACTATGACAAAATCGTATAAAAAAATGCTATCTTTAACAAGTAGACATTAATATCCATACACAGAATCAGAGTAGCAAAACTCACCAGCAGGACTAAAACATTCCTGAATTATAATATGCAAAATAAAGTGATTACACTTACCAATACATTGCAGCAATAATCCTAGAAAATATAATACAAATATAAACTAAGCAGAAACATTAAGTACAGCAAACATAATCACAATACATAAGGATGTACACAGACCAGGAAGGGGATGAAAACACAACATGTGTTTCATCTCCCTTTGTACAGAGGATATGAATATAACATTATTTTGCATGACGTTGATCTGAAGTCTATTTTTGATGGGAGGGATTATCCCTGAACTGGATACAATGGTGTTTTGTGCACCATAATGGCGTCCATAGTTAGAAATAGCCAGACAGAGATACACTGTCCTGCAAAATCGATGTATCAGGTAGCAGAAATAATCCCATATAAAAAATTGATCACTTCTGGCATGGAAAGAAGGCCTGAAACAAGGAAACAAGGCCTTAGAAACTGATTTTAAATATTCCCTATAATAATTCTGAAATGTTTTCTGATTTGTACATATATGGTTAGCTGTAGAAAAAAAATTATAATACAAAGAAATTTGTGATTTATTTTCATGTTTTTTTAAAATATAAACTCATTTGGGTTTGAATATTTTATCTGGCCATAAGTAAATATTTTCAAGTGCTATATTCCCTAGGCTTCACATTATTCAACAACTCATGCACCAGTTTTCAAGACTACCCAATAATTTTGCATAGCACCATTTGTATTAGAGCACATAGCTCCTTTTAATTAAGAGCTCTGACAATTTGCATTTGAAGTGCTCTTTTGCTGGAAATTCCATCTGGAGGCAAGTAGACATAATTAGAGTAGAGACACATTGCAGGTAAAATTGGATTCTATAAATTGTAATATTATCTGCTATTTCAGTTAAAAACATGAGACAGCCTCATAATGCCCTTTTAGTATGAGGATTTTTTATTATTCAACACTGGAATACAATCAATATTTTATATACCACAATAAAGACTATACAAAATAATGGCGTTTGCCATGTAGCACTATTTGCTACAAACACACTATTTCTAAAGTAATAATTAACTTTATATTGCAATGAAAATCAATTAATATCATCATGTTAGATACTCCATAGCAAGTGAGCATTCAAACTGAAAGAAAGAAACAATCCAATAAAGATTAAAAAAGCTTAGTTTACTTAAAACAAAAGATTAAAGCCCTATTCACATGTCCGCATATCCTGTACGTGCATATTTTTTGCTGATTTCATACATACCCATTTAATTCAATGTGTTTATATAGACTGTCATGTTTTTTTGTGGATTGTAGGTCTGCAAAAAAACAACGGAAGAATGTCCGTTTTTTTCCACTGATGCTGATCAATATCAATGAAAGTCTATGTGTCTGTAATAACAATTGGTATTACTGTATAGAAAAATAAAATCTAACTAAACTAATAACATATACACAATTGTACTGTTTGTATCTTTTAGTGAGCACATTGAGTAGACACCCACAAGGTACGGCTAAAAAGTAAGTGAACCTCTGTATGTATTAATGACTTCTCCACAAGCTAATTGGCAAAAGTTACTTCAATTCAGAAGATGAGATTTGAAGTATGGGGTTAACAAGTGCTCTGCTCATTAAATAAGAGTATAAAGTTGGGCTACTAGCAAATCTGTTATTTTTAACAAGGATTGATTAGTGTGAACCATGCCCCAAAGCAAGCAACACTCAGAAGACCTCAAAATGTGTTTTAGTCTGCGATTTCCAAAAACGTCACGGTTTTGGAAATCGTAGCATGTCAATTATAATGTCAGAAACGCCAGCGGTTTCCCTATAGGTATAATTGAAGCAGAAAGTCTGCAGAGGTTTCCACTGTGGACTTTCTGTGAAAAGCGCTGCGGCAAAAACCACAATACGTTGCTACCGTGGTTTTTCCTGCATCCCTTTTTTGCTGCGGGATGCTACATGGGGCCTTGGCCTTATAGAGATGCAAAAATCTAGAGAAGAAATGAAGGGGGAACTCACCCATGCATGGATTTTTTCATAAAAACGTCCTTTTATTCAGTCCTAGATAAAAACATATCCATAGGATTAGATAGGGAGAGAGGAACTGCACATAGAATGGCTAGGCAATGTCCGTTTCGCGCAGGGCGCACTTTTACAAGCCTCAAGTATGCTGTCCATCACAGGGTAGAGAATTAATTATATATAGACATCCCCCCAGAGCTTTAGCCAATCATAAACCGCCCCCTGGAGGTGTGGAGGAGACACCCAATCACAAGGGGAAAGTCCCCCACGCCTCCAGGGAAAGGCCCTCCCCCCTGAGAGGTGGACCTCAAGGAAAACTTCATGCATACATATTTCAAATGCAAAGGGGAAGGGAGGACCTGAAAGAGAACTGTCAGATTTTTCCTTTACACAGTCTCTTCACCGAGGAACACTGAATGCGGACCAGAAAGAGAACTGTGTAATCCTTTTGCTATACTTGAGCGGACCAGAAGGAAAGCCTCTTCTTCAAATGTATTTTTACCGCTCATATGAATGTGTAAATTAGACCGGAGGAGAAAACCTTCGGTCTATTATGTTTTAATTCATAATGTATATTTATATAATTCAATTATTATTTTATTCACTTATTATTTAAATTTTTTGAAACCATTGTTCCTTTTAACTCTTTCATAAGAAGACCTCAATATCAAAAATCTCCTGTCAAATGTAAGTTTCCAAAAGCGCAGGCACCCGTATAGACTTTCAGATTAAGAAGACATCTAAAGAAACACGCTCAAATCGTTACGGTCATTCAGACCGAGGGGTCCCAGGGCGTTTGTTTTTATAATCCATTTTGCTTCTTTTTGTAGAAGCATTTTTTTCCTATCCCCTGCATAAGGGGGTATCGGGACCTGTTCAATTCCAGCAAAGGTCATACAACTAGCATCACCTTCATGAGACTCATTGATATGTTCAATGAGTCGCAGTGACCCCTGGACTGACTTGATTGATTTAAAATGCTCACATACATGTATCAGATCGTTTTCCCTATATAAAAAAAGCCACAAGGGCAAAAAATAGCGTAAACTACAAAATTTGTTTTACATGTTATAAACTGAGACACTTTATGTCTAACATCTCCAAAAGACAGTGTATTTTTTCTACTATTATATTTACAGAATGCACAATTATTGCATCTAAAGTTACATGCTGTTGCTCCTTTTCCCAGCCAAGTATCTACATGTTCAGAAAAACGGCTGGACACTAGTGAATCTTTTATTGTTCTACATTTTCTGAAAGTTATCAATGGCTTGTTTGATGCTTTAACGGCAAGGATAGGGTCCGCCTCGATAATGCCCCAACTTTTATGTATGGCAGTCCGGATCTGATTAGCCATTGGGCTAAATCTAAATGAGAAGTTAAATCTCTCATTGTTCTTAATTTTCTTTCATTTATTCTCCAAAAGATGTTTTCTGTCAATGCTTTTAGCCCTATCGTATGCCTTTTATATAACTCTCATAGGATAATCTCTGGCTAATAGACGTTTTTTTCAGATCTTCAGCCTGTTGTTCAAAAATTTGTTCATCATTATTAATCCTCATTTTTTACATGTTGAGGATGGTAACTTTTATAGTGCAATAAGGCATTTGTAGCTGTAGGTTTTCGAAAAACTTCTGTTGTTATACCTTTATCTGATTTTTTCACCAGCACATCGAGAAATTCAAGTTGACTATCGTTAATCTTTGAAGTAAATTTCATATTCATATAATTTATATTTAGATATTGGACAAACTCTGTGAACAGATCATCCGTTCCAGACCAGAGTATAAATACATCGTCCACATACCTCAGATACAAATGGATATATTTAGCAAAAACGTTTGTAAGGGAAAAACATATTTTTCTTCAAAATAAGCTAAAAAAATATTTGCATATGTACATGCGACGGGCGTACCCATCGCTGTACCATCGATCTGGGCATACCATTTATCGTTAAATATGAAAGAATTATTAGTAAGAACCTATTCAATACCATTAGTAATAAACTCAATTAATTTTTGTTCTTTTTTGGCATTTTTTAAAATGCGTGTTATTGCTTCTATACCTTGCTTATGTGGGATTCTAGTGTATAAACTTTCTACATCAATAGAAGCCAGTTTTAAATTGCTTTCACAATTGATGTCATTTATATTCATGAGAAAGTCATTAGTGTCCTTAACATAAGAAGGTATAGTAGGTAGCAACGGTTTTAATAGCCATTCCAGGTATTGTGAAAGTGGTTCCGTTACCGGACCAATTCCTGCCACGATTGGTCTACCAGGTGAATCCTTTAATGTTTTGTGGATTTTAGGAAGGAAGTACCATCCTGGTTTTTTAGGGAACTCTACGAGCAATTTTTCAGCTGTTTTTTTAGATATTACTTCTCTTTCCACATTGGATCTCAGGAAAGTTTTAATTTTGTTGTGAATTGGGAATTTTTTTCTAAGATTTTATGAGTAGAAAGATGTGATAGTTGTCTGTTAGCTTCTTAATAACAGTGTTGCCACCTTTGTCGGCTTTTTTTTATAACGAGATCTTTTTGTTGTCTAAGCCACCTTAATGCTCTGAATTCTTTTTTTCTGTTAGATTTGACTTTTCTTTACTGTATAGCAAAGCCTTAACATCTTTTACTACTTGTTTGAAAAGTAGGTCGATATTCCCACCTGGCTGTAAAGGGGGGTTAAAAGTGTTACGCCGCCCTTAAAAGGTTCCGATGTTTCATATAGAGATGCATGAAGCTAGAAAAAGCTACAAAAGCATTGCTAAACATCTGGGTGTACATCAATTTATGACAATACAACCTTTTATTATAGACTCAATGGCATCATTGTCAGTTTAGTGGTGACATGTAGGACTAAGACCACACGAAATGCAACTAAAAAATGCTGCAGAAAAAAAAAAAACAGCATAAATGCTTGTGTTTTTTACTGCTTTTCCTCTCATTTTTTATTTTATTTTTGCCTACCACAACACATACAGTGGGGAAAAAAAGTATTTAGTCAGCCACCAATTGTGCAAGTTCTCCCACTTAAAAAGATGAGAGAGGCCTGTAATTGACATCATAGGTAGACCTCAACTATGAGAGACAAAATGAGAAAACAAATCCAGAAAATCACATTGTCTGATTTTTAATAATAATAATAATAAATAATAATAGTCCTTTAATAGTCCCACAATGGGGAAATTCAGTGTGTTACAGCAGCAAAGATAAGCAGATACAAATACAAATACAACATGTACAGGAATATTCCAAGGTGAGAGGCATTACATTGATAGCAGACAGACAGATAGGGCGTAGCAGGGGGGGGGGGGATTTAACAGGCAGAGAGATATTTTCAGTTCTCTGTGTGTAATGATCTCCGCTTAGGTCGGTGTTGGTTGTACAGCCTAACCGCGGTGGGGAGGAAAGACTTCCGATAGCGCTCCTTCTCACACCTAGGGTGGAGCAGTCGGTCACTGACAGTACTGCTCAGCGCGATCACAGTCTCATGCATGGGATGGGACTTCTTCTTCTGCATGGAGCTCACCACGGACAGTATCCTTCTGTCACCCACCACCTGCACTGGGTCCAGTGGGCTCCCCAGGACAGAGCTGGCCCTTCTAATCAGCTTGTCAAGTTTATTTCTGTCCCTGGTTGATATACTGCTCCCCCAGCAGGCCACTCCAAAGAATTTAAAGAATTTATTTACAAATTATGGTGGAAAATAAGTATTTGGTCAATAACAAAAGTTCATCTCAATACTTTGTTATATATCCTTTGTTGGCAATGACAGAGGTCAAACATTTTCTGTCAGTCTTCACAAGGTTGGCACACACTGTTGCTGGTATGTTGGCCCATTCCTCCATGCAGATCTCCTCTAGAACAGTGATGTTTTGGGTCTGTCGCTGGGCATCACGGACTTTCAACTCCCTCCAAAGGTTTTCTATGGGGTTGAGATCTGGAGACTGGTTGGGCCACTCCAGGACCTTGAAATGCTTCTTACGAAGCCACTCCTTCGTTGCCCTGGCAGTGTGCTTGGGATCATTGTCATGCTGAAAGACCCAGCCATGTTTCATCTTCAATGCCCTTGCTTATGGAGGGAGGTTTGCACTCAAAATCTCACGATACATGGCCCCATTCATTCTTTCATGTACACGGATCAGTCGTCCTGGTCCCTTTGCAGAGAAACAGCCCCAAAGCATGATGTTGCCGCCCCCATGCTTCACGGTAGGTATTGTGTTCTTTGGATGAAACTCAGCATTAACTCTCCTCCAAACACAACGAGTTGTGTTTCTACCAAACAGTTCTACTTTGGTTTCATCTGACCATATGACATTCTCCCAATACTCTTCTGGAACATCCAAATGCTCTCTAGCAAATTTTAGACGGGCCCGGATATGTACTGGTTTAAGCAGGGGGACACGTCTGGCACTGCAGGATCTGAGTTCCTGGTGGTGTAGTGTGTTACTGATGGTAGCCTTTGCTATGTTAGTCCCATCTTTCAGCAGGTCATTCACTAGGTCCCCCCGTGTGGTTCTGGGATTTTTGCTCACCATTCTTGTGATCATTTTGACCCCACGGGGTGAAATCTTGCGTGAAGCCCCTGATCGAAGGAGATTATCAGTAGTCTTGTAAATCTTCCGTTTTATCATTATTGTTCCCACAGTTGATTTCTTCACACCAAGCTGCTTGCCTATTGCAGATTCAGTCTTCCCAGCCTGGTGCAGGTCTATAATTTTGTTTCTGGTGTACTTCCACAGCTCTTTGGTCTTCACCATAGTGGAGTTTGGAGTGTGACTGTTTGAGGTTGTGGACAGGTGTCTTTTATACTGATAACAATGTCAAACAGGTGCCATTACTACAGGTAATGAGTGGAGGACAGAGGAGCCTCTTAAAGAAGAAGTTACAGGTCTGTGAGAGCCAGAAATCTTGCTTGTTTGTAGGTGACCAAATAGTTATTTTCCACCATAATTTGCAAATAAATTCTTAAAAAATCAGACAATGTGATTTTCTAGATATGTTTTCTCATTTTGTCTCTCATAGTTGAGGTCTACCTATGATGACAATTACAGGCCTCTCTCAACTTTTTAAGTGGGAGTACTTGCACAATTGGTGGCTGACTAAATACTTTTTTCCCCACTGTAAGTCTATGGGAAAAACATAGAATTTCTGCAGGTAAAATTAACATATTGCATTTTGCAGAAACATGCAGATTTTTAAAAAAATCAGAGTTTCCACAGCGCTTTTTAGTACCATAGAATGACTACAAGAGGAATGGCAATTATATAGGAAGTACTTATGCCGCTCCTGCATTTCCACAATGTGGAGCATCAGCCTGAATGATGAAAGGTGGGGCCTCAGCATCGCTTTGCTGGTACTGTAAAATGCAGCAATTTTTTCAAAAATAGCCAAAAACTCAGCATTTCCTCAATGAGTGGTCTTCACCTCAAACACAAATAACTCCTTAGAATATGAGTAGTTTCACTGGTTCTGGACAACTAAAGCATTAGTCACACGACAGTGGCATTTTTCACAAACCTAACGTTTATGAAAACTACCATTTGACCCACTTTTTACAAATATTAATTAAAAGAGGGGATTACTTTAACAGGAACCTGTCTTGAAGATAATGCTGTCTTACTGTAAATGATTCTGTGCGTCTACAGTAACATATGTAAACACCTTTTATGGCAGTTGTAAGGGGGCTTTAAGACTTGGTAGCTTAAGCCTACAATAAAAACGAAAAAAAACTTTAAAAAATTGAAAACTACAAGTACTGCAAAAGATATGGCTTTGGAATGTGGCAATGCAAAAACAAATTATTTTAACAGTTTATGTAAATTTAGTACAGCATAAAAAAAATCCTGTAAATATGCTATTGCTATTTATAATAAGTAAGTTACATGTACTCCACAATGCTGGCATTAAAAATAGTACTCCAATACACAAGAAAGTAATAACAAAAAACAAAAATTGCAGTCATCAAGGCATTAAGTGTATATTGCATTGCAGTCACGATAAAGCATTATAAATCAATGTAAATATTCATGTTATGCTATGTGAAAAATACAGTACCTAATCATATATATATATATATATATATATATATATATAAAATATCTTTGACATATCTAATGATATTATACAGCAATTAATTATGTACTGTATGATAAAGTGTAAATTAAAAGCTGTTAAAATATGCAGGTATTACAATAACATATTACTAACATTACCAACAAATGACACTGCATTGCCGCTCTAATTTCTACTTTTGCTGATGCTATATTAAAGAAGTAAATAACAAATACAGTTATATTTTGCAATATCCATATTTCTAACTGATGTATGAGCTTGAAATTATCTAAACATACAACTATATTTAGATATCTTCATACACACTCTCTGTTCTATAGTTTGACAGCTGGAAAAATGGTAGTGGATCTCTTATCAACTTCATAAATGTTATGCAGTGAGACCTATACTTCCATTCATAATCTAGGACATTTTGGCTAAAACGCCACATTGCGGAAGTGCAGCTTTTTATATTTCAGATTTTGTAGAGTGGATTGAGCCAAGAGTGGATTGAGCAAGTACTGTAATATGCATCATTTTTACAGTGGTGTTTCCGCCGCGGAAAAAACACTGCATATTTACAATGTGGAGCCCTGGCCTAATGGTACAACTGAGTTTAGGAGTTAAAGAGATTCTATCATTGGGAAAAGTGTTTTAAACTGAAGTCACGAAGTAATAGTCTTTATAAAGGCTATTCTTCTCCTACCTTTCTTGTTTTGAGAAGAATAGCCTTTATAAAGACTATTACTTCGTGACTTCAGTTAAAAACATGTTTCCCCAATGATAGAATCCCTTTAACGCCTAAATTCAGTTGTACCATTAGGCCAGGGCTCCACATTGCAAATATGCAGTGTTTTGCATGACAAGTTGTATTTTTGAAGGCAGCCTTTTAGGGTACATATAATGCTCTGTTTAGCTTTTATTAAAGACTTTCTTAAGGAAAAAATCTAAACACAGGGGCAGTTTGTGTGGGCGTAAAATCACTGGCCTCAGCGGTTACTGATGAGGGACCTGTGTCGTATAATTACATTACCAGTCCCTCACCAGTGACCACTGAGTCAGTAATTGGCTGCAGTAGTTATGTGAGCCTCTCCATTTCCAGCCTGGCCAATTATGACACCAGAGAGAACATGAACTGTGGGTGTACAATAGAGGTCTGGGGATAGTGTGACTTATTTATTTTACATCCACAACAATTGCTTCAGGTTTTCAACCTTTTCTTGGTCATTATTTTTTATGTTTCTTTTTTATTTTTTATGTTTGGCAGCACCTCCATAGAGTGGGCTGTGGGGGAATCCTGCTGTCATGTAGCACTGTATAATATGGACTGTGCATGCACAGGGGCCACCATGTAGGATATTATACTTTGCAGGGGGCCACTGTGCAGCGTATAATACTGTGGGGGGGCCACTGTGGAGTGTATTATACTGTGCAGGGGCCACGGTTGAGCATTATACTGTGCAATAAAATTTAGTCAATAAGTTATAGGCACCCAAAAATGGTGTCATTACAAAATGCATCTCATACCACAATAAAAAAAAGCCCTCATATGGCTACATCACCAGAAAAATAAAAAAATATAGCTTGCACAATGTGTAGACAAAACCCCAAAACTCATGTGAACCTATATATATATATATATATATATATATATATATATATATATATATATCAGGTTACACCACAAATTTAGAGCTTGCAAGGGAAAATAAACCAGAAGTGACCCCCAGAGTGACCCCACCAGTCATAGGAGCTACTGGGGAAATAATAAGGAATTTGGTGTTCCCAATGCACAGCTTACGTATTCACTTTTCACCATCACCTGTGCATTCATGACTGGGACACTAATACTCACTACACCCCTTGATAAATTCTTTGAGGAGTGCAGTTTTCAAAATTGGGTCACTTCCTAGGGTATTCTACTTTTCTGGTACCTTAGAGGCTCTGCAAACGTGACATGGCTTCCAGATACCATACATCTAAATCTGCACTCCAAAAGTCCATCATCTTGATTCCATGACTACACGACAGGCGGGCGGAGCATGCACTGTCGGCTCTACCAGAACCCGAAGTGGCAGAGCCGACAGCGCATGCACTGGATTTTGATCCTGAATAGGAGAATGTCGGCTGCTGATGCAGCAAAGAAGCCGGCAGAGGAAGCACGGGGCATCGTTTACATGAAGTGAAATAAGTGAAAAACTCGAAAACAGCAGCGAGGACATGGGAAATAAAGGTAGGAGCTAAATAGTCTTTATAAAGGCTATACCAATGTGGTGTCAGTTAAAAAATGGAATATGCAATGATAGGCTCCCTTTAAATTGACAGGGGGATCTCTGCGAAACCTCCTCATTAGTATTCACGGTACTGAGATGACATCACAGTGCAGTGAATACTAATGAGCTAGCAGCTGGGTGAAAGTGACTTTTCATTGGGTGACTGGGTGAAGGGATCTGAAAACCGGAAGACTCCTGGAAGCCCAGGTAATGCTAGGTTCACACCTGCGTTTGAGTTAAAAAAAAAAAAAAAAAAAAAAAAAAACGGTTACCCGCGGAAACCCTTGGACCCCATAGACTATAATGGGATCCGTAGGGTTTCCATCCGAAAAGGGTTGAAAAATGCAGAGAGAAAAGCGCTGCATGCCGCATTTTTTAAACAGGTTCGGGGACGGAAACCCCAAATGGAGTACATGCGCAGGTGTGAACCCAGCCTAAGTTGACCTGTCTGCATCAGATTTCACCTTCCTCCTGTTCTTAAAAAATCAGTACTCTAGTGCTGTGCCTTGTAATGCAGGTTACATAGAGTATGACATCTTTGATAGTAAACTTAGAAGTGTCAAGTGAAAGTCGGTAGCGCTAAATAATACATTTTATTTCACTTACAAATAACACTATTATTAATGATAACAAAGACAAGAAGAACAGCTTGTGAATAGCTTTTATTACATTTAAATAGTTTATAATTTTTGCTAAATTAGCTGAGAACATTGCACAAGAGAGCTAATGTGTTTATTGACAATTAAAGGTGTATAAGCAGGGATAACAAGATACTGTATATTTATGAATGAGGTAAGAGCAAACTCAACAAGCAGAGAAAGGTTTAATGCATGTAGGATGTTCTGTACGTTAATGACTAATTGATCCTTACAATTATATTTCCCCTTCTCTCTATAATTTATAAAGGAACTCTCTAGCAGCTATTATATGGAAAATAACCTTTCTTTGTCTTGTTATAAATATAGTTTAATAAGAAAGATAAATGCAGCTCTAAACAATCATTTCTCTGTTATTCCATCATTTTATTGTGTCCTATTCAAAGTCTTTCACGTCTGTTATTTACTGCTGTGTTATAGATCATTTGTGAACTCAAGAGTTGTTAAGGGGGCTACAAAGGATTAAAACATTAAAGCATTTGGCTAAAAACAGCATTTAACCTGAGCTTAACATTTTATACCACTAAAAGAGATCAGTTTAATTTGTATTTGCATTAGCATTGTAACAATATCATATTACTATAATTTTATACATCTTTCATTACCCCTAAATTTAATATCAAAGATATATTTTCTATGTATAGTAGTTAACTATTAGCAATGTATGTGAACTAATTGTAGAAAATAAGTGGATTGTGTTTTCCTTTTTTTTTTTTTTTTTTTTTTACAATTGTTGTTTTTAATTGAGGTTTTGTAAAAGTTTCACCATAAACAAGCAGTCAATGTAGAACATGGTGAGTTTTCTTTTTGAGACAGTAAACAGGATGATCACCAGCACATGGTACAAAGGAGTGATCAGTCATATTGTACCATAGTTAATGTAGATGCAAGCGTAGTCTGCTAGGTAGGCTGGACCTGTCTGGACCTAGGATGGACATATGCACATTGGTGACTGGAGACAGAGTCATACTTGGCAAAAAAAGGGAAATGGAAAAGAAAGAAGGAAAAAAGGAAGGAGTCAGGGAGGAATCTCATTCTCATAGTCATCATTGAAGGCACAAGAGTGAGGACCTATTTACCTGCTTTATACATTTAGGAGGGGAATATTTACCAGTTCTAAATAGTGTTCTATAGAAATCGTTTTTTATTGTTTTTTTTGCCTAATGTGCCTTGCAAGTGACCTGTAATGTAGTTTAGATAGGTGTATGGTTAATTCTCTATATTCGACTTTTTAAAAAGTAAATTAAAATTAAACAACATTTTTGTGGAAACACCCTCCACTTCTAGCTTGACTTAAAAAATATACAAAAAATTCTGGTGCCCTCCCTCTGACAGAATTGTCACAAAGTTATGAACCACCATGAGGCATTTAATAGAATTTATGGTAGAAAAAGAACACTAGAAAAAATACTAAGAAAGAAAAGTTACCTCAAAAATGCCCTCATAATAAATCAGCCCCATTGTACTCAAACTTTAATCAAGATCCTGGTACCAAGCAAATTATGGAAAAGAAAAATGTCAAATTCTAAAAAAGAATCTCCACAGTGTACTAAGAGGATTGAAGCAAAGCAAAATTGCAAATCTGTTTTCTGACCAAAAAACATTTAGCTTCTAAACATTCTAAATGTATGTGTTCACGTTTACTTACCATAGTTCTAATACTAAAGACACTTTTATATGTTATTAGTGTAAATGGACACTAAATAGGTATTGTTATTGAGCAGGTATTGTTTCAGATGATTTTCCAGAAAAAGCTGTTGTGTATAGATCTATAAGGCATAGCAGCATATCTGACCATTGTATGACTCGTTCCATTTCTAAATACAAGTTTTCCCTGTGCTCAGCTCCAGAAGGTACAGAGACTAACTGCTGTAAAGTGTTTCACACACAGCACACAGAGAGAAGAGGTATTTTTGCTCTTATATCTCAGTATCACACCGTTAAAAGCGGCAACATGGAGAACATTAAAAGGTAGTACTAAGCATTGTGGATCAAGCCATGAGGTGAGAAGTGGAACATTTTCAGGGAAGCTGCAGTGCCTCTGTTTGTTTTTCTTCCTCACTGCCATTTTAACCATCCCATTTCCCTGTGCTTAAACTTTTTTGTTTTTAAACTACTGTTTTATTGAAGTGGTTAAACTTCTATGAGCAGCCACTTTAATGTGAGCCCTCAGTAAAGGCGAAAATGTTTTTTCATGTCTCTGTATCTATCAGGATGAATGTTACGAGTAAATTGAGAGTGAAGAATCAGTGGAGGAGTCCAGGGAAAGGAGAAGTAGATGGTAAGTGGGGAAAATAGTCTTTTTATGTAATAAGATTCATTACAAAGTTTCTTATCTTCACTTGTTCTATTGATTTATAGAAAGTGTGTTTAAACAGACCTATTTAAAAGACTATGAGGGAGTTTTAATAATAATTGCGAACAATATGAGTGTTGTGCAAGTCTCTTTCCCATTGTAGCAAGTGCTAAATCAACAATAGTTAACACCCTGACAAATGTGTCATGTAGGATGCCTGAGTAGAAAAATATCACAAATTCATATTCACATGAACTATATAGCTCTCTTGTGTTTTCTGTTTGGCCTAGTGAAGCAGTTGCATATGGAACATCTTTCTAATTGGCAACAGCTATTTTCCCAATGGTTTGATTGACCATGTAGAACAGATGATCTGTCTCTCACTCTGTATTGTCTTCCTATTCACAAGCCAATGTAATGTATTTTTTCATGTCTAAACCCAAGTCTTACTTGCTGTCCTACCTTTTGCTAAATATGGTGTGTAGCCCCATAAAGCACTGCATATAAGATTCTCATAATATGTAAGGCTGACCAACACTGACCTAAAGAAAATAACATATAATAAGTTAATAAAATATATTATACTATGACATTATTATTATTATTATTATTATTCATGTAATATATTTAACAGTGGAAGTGTATGGAATTGTTTAGGCAATGAAGAGCATAAAAGGGATTCTGTCGCCAGGGCAAAGCATTTTAAACCAGCAGCACAGTTAGATAGATCAGGCTCACCTGGCAATTTTGTACCTCCATTGCAGAGATATTACTTTATTTCAGAATATGCAATTGGCCAGTCTGGAGCACCGAGGGCAGCTCTTTTGCTCCAAACTGTTATGCTCCACACCACTCTAATATGCCCTCCTTCCTCTCTCCTTTATTTGAGTGACAGGGCCAGGGAGCTATGCAGAAATCTCGCCTGGCCCTGTATTCTCCCGTTGCATCAGTGTATTAAAGCTTTGTGGGGCATAGCAGTTTGAAGCTGCCCTCGATGCACCACACTGCTCATGTGCATATTGTAAAATGTATATCTTGGCAACAGATGGGGAAACAGCCCTCATGTTATGAGTGTACGTGTTTCTGTAAATAAGTTTATTTATTTTTTATAAACTGACATTTGGTTGTTTGACCACAAGAGGCCACTGTTACCTCAGAAATGAGAAGGACTGTAATTCTGTAATTCCCTGGAGTAGTGACGTGGAGACCCTGTTCTGCAGAGGTGGTACAAGAAGCAGCAGAGTGTGTGTGGCAGCCATCTTAGGAGTGTGCTTTGAGCTGTAGAAGAAGGAGGACTGGTGTGAGAAGGAGGATTCCTAAGGGATCAGAAATATAGCAAGGTGGAGCTGAAGCAGAGACTGTTCCAGGGATTGTTCAGACAGCATCCTATGGAGAAGATCGCTATCAAGAACCCGGCTGAGAAGTGGCCCTGTCAGTGAGACCGCAGGTTTTCTGGATGAGCCCCACTTTCAGCTGTTCCGGACAAAGGCTAAAGGTACCCAACAGACCTGGGTCAGTAAGAGACGAAATCGTGCACGCACCTCATTACAATTTTGGTGCCAAATTGCTTGGGACTGAGTAAAGACCTGTAGTTAGAATAGTTAGGCATACTCATCTTCACAGGCCACACTACTGGTGAATTAGCTACCTGTTCGGTAGTAAGGACTCAGAGAATTTTATTGAGTTGTAACTCCCAGAGAGGAGCTTCTGAGGAAGTCTAGAAGCGACATTTTATGCATTGTCACATTTCTCTGTCTTGCAAGCTGACCTACTATTATATTTACTTGGTTGTACTTTGTTTGGTGGGAATAGGGGTATGTTGATAAGTTTGTAAGCTTTTGTGTTATACCGCCGGTGCCCCTATCACATTCACTGAATTGTTCCTGTGACTAGGGTGATAAAAAGGTAACAAGCGGCTGGTTAGTTGCAGCCTGCAGATAGGTAAAAGCTTGGAGTATATTAGAGACACACATTGGAGGGCACCGCGCTGTACAACACCAAGGTCTCAGCTTACAGGCTGAGTGTATGTAAATAGTGACTTCGCTGTATCCTGGGGAGCCCACCCCGGTACATGGCTTACAGAGGCACAAATTTTCATTAGGATATTAGGATAAAGTCCTTAATATCAGGTGAGCCTGACCTATCTAACCATACTGCTGGGTTAATATGCCTCACCCTGGTGACAGTCTCCCTTTAAGGCCAGGGTCCTACGTAGCATAAATGCTGCAATTTTGTTTTACAGTAACTGCAAAGTGGATGAGATTCTGGACATGCTGCGATTTCACAAATCGTTGCATTTTTGTAAATCGCAGCATTTCAATTATACCTACAGAAATGCTGACATTTTCCATATAGGTAATATCGAAGCAGAAAGTTCGCAGAGGAAAACTCTGTGGACTTTCTGTGAAAAGTGATGTGGGAAAAACCGTGATGCATTTCTGACGTGGTTTTTCCCACAGTGCTTTTTGCTTGCGGCTCTCTACGTGGGGCCTTAGCCTAAAGGTAATTTCCTGCATTAAACACAGAATAGGTTGATCATTATGGATCCACAGTTAGGACTCCCAGTAATCATGGTGCTCCTACACTCAAGAAATGTGGTTACAAATAAGGTACAGTAAGTATTAACAGATCTCTTATTTAAATACACTGTACTAAAAATATTCTGGTGACGACTTACCTTGTACGAAGTGATTCACAAATTTACACTATATATCTAATGCACTGTATAAAGGTTTCAAAAGGTTAAATATAAAAATGAGCAACATAAGAAACATGAGGAAGGAAGCTTGCAGTGTAAATAGATTTAAAAACTGTTTGTTTTTGGTTTAGTTTAAGAAGGATTTAACACTATATACATTTTTTTTTATAATGAGAAGATGTGAGTACTACATTCAAATTAGTTATGTTACTCAAATTTCCATAACTAAAGCATTAAATGTTAGTGAAGCTTGTATAGCAAAGTTTAATCTATATACTCTCCAGGCAGCAAAATATTGTTTCTTAAAATAATTCATTTACTCTTTCTTTTAATACTGGAACATTGGCAATTGCCAGAGAATATGTGGCCGGGCAGCACAGATGATTACAGAGCTCCCTGGAATTGGAAATGCATAAGTAAAATATAGAAATATATGGATACCCAAAACAAACTCCCAGTGATTTTCTTTATTCATATTTAAAACATGCTTTGAAATTACACTTTCAGTTAAAATTTCAGTTACAGGATAAAAAAAAAAAAAATACATGTAAACAGAATAGCTGACCAGATCAAATTAGCCGCACACCGTTTTCTCTGCAGAAATGATAAATAATGTGAAATAGACAAAGCAAATGTTCTCAAAACCTTAAAGAGTTTTACAATAAAAATATACAGTAAGAAATGTGTTCTTTAGTTCTTTAATTTCTTATGACAAGCTCAACTAAATGCACCAGTGAGTAAAATTAACTTTATTCTCAGGCAATGACCTCAGGTAATACTCTTCACATCACTAGCACAAGTCATTTTATGTTGATTTTCATATAAAATAAGTTAGGATTAGTACTAAAATAATATTTTTTACATTCTTCTTATTTTACCTATTCTATCATATGTTCACTGTCCTGTCATACAGTTCCTCCTTGCAACATGTTTTCTACTTGGTTTTATTTTTCAAGGAGCAAAGCAATGTAGCAATATTTGTCATACAGAATCTGATAAGAAAACCTCTGTGTGCTTCTGCGTGAAATTAGAGACATTAGTGATGTACAGTAAAATACCATAAACTGCTATAGGTACAGTGTAATGACCCATTACAACTTGGAAGTATTATGGACCCATAATATGGGCATGAGCTTTCAGCCCATGGGATAATGGAATCCATGGGAGCTGTGCACAATCCATGTGCTGCTTTATGTCATAGTATATGCAGTTGTATTACACAGGTAATCTCTAGGGTAATCCCCCTAATAGGAACTTGGTGGGGCATATACTGTTGTACTGATGTACTGATGGGGCAATGTACTGTCAGATTCATGCAGAATGCAACAAAGGATTTCTTTGTATGGCTTGCTGTGAATTTGGTAAAGGTGCCATGTATGTATATGGATATCGTTTTGACAATCTATTACAGTATATGTGCTATAAAAGTATATTTTCACAAGTTAATGTCGATCAATCTGTAGAATGTTGTTTATATTTCCATGCTATTGTGGGTCTATCACTTTAATGTGGAAGATCAAATAAAATAGGTATCCTTTACCTTTTCTATAGTTTTCTCCCTTTTCTCTTCTCAATTCAGTTCTCAAATATTTAAATTGTTAAATGGAAAATATGGAGAACATTAAAGGCACATGACACTGTAGCTGGACCTCAAGAGTCTCCCTATATCTGAATTGTGTCAAGATAATGTGAACCTTATCTTGTGCCCCTCAAAGAATATGTAAAACAAATGATCCTGTATATGTCCGTCAAAGTTTATGTTCTACTGTTTGCACACTTGTTTCATAAAAAAATACTTTAAAATTAAAAATAGGTATTGTCTTGTCACTGACTGTTGTCATGAAGATATGTGATGCAAGTGCTGGCGATAGAGGATTTGTGCATTATCTACTTTTCATAGATATGCAATAGTGGATTGATAATATGTTCATATATAGTAATATTTGTAAAATAGACTATAAAATAGACATCATATAGTAACATTTTTATATAATAAATGTAAGATAGACAGCAGAATTCACTGTTTCTCAAATGAAAAAATAACCTTCTTTTCTTATCTTAAACACACAGTATATTGCATACCACAAAGGTAATGGAACCACTTTATTTATTTTGTGCCAAAATAAATTGGACAGGACTCAAATGAAACCTTTTATACTATTTGTTCTCTCTCATTAGCTCATTGCATTTGTAATATAACCCAGGAGGTTTTTGGCACCACAACATGAAAAAAAAATTCAATGGTTGAAGGAAAGGAAAAACGATTCCTTTTAAAAAACAAGTGTGTGTGGCCAGTGAAATGGAAAAAGAACATTGCTTGAAAAATACTGTGACACGTTCTCCACAGCATTTTTTACAAAAGATCAAACAGATTCTGCTTATAACCAGATACATCTTGATATTTAAAAACAATCAAAGTCAATTTCTGCATTGTCATAAATCTTCAATATTACAATACAATTTCACTTGAAAATGTGAAAGGGGAAAGGGTTACTTTCAGCTTTGCAGAAAGTGCCCATATTGCATAGAACCGGTTTCAATGAATATTCACATAAAGAGCATTATGTCAGATAATAATGTATATATCAAATAGGCAGAAAAGTACTGTAACTGAATATTCATGCAAATTAGATACATACAATATGTAGATAAGTATGTAGGTAAATACATTTACTACAAGAAAATATTTTTATAGATTTTTTCAGGAAGAGGATGAATTTTTGTGTAAAAATACATACTTGTTGGGGCGTGGCCTGGCTGATGGTTGCACTTTTCTTAGCTGTCTTCCAGCCTCTCCAAAGTGACTATACCAGCAACACCAGCAGGATTTTTCTGGAATCCTTTTTACTTCCTCCCAGACATGATGACCCATAAACGACTTACCAAAACTGACCTGAAGCAGCCAATGGACTTCTCATACTAAAGTAGTGCCTTCTTGGTCGCACTTGGCCTCTTCATCTCCACATGGACCTGACTCCAGATCCTTATGTGATGACCTGGACTCCCAGCCAGGGTCCTCAACTCATGCCAATAACTCCCTCGGACAACAGCATTTATCACCTTCAGAAACTGGTTCTCCACACTAATCCCGGCAAGAACCACATCTGATTCTACTTCTCCTGACATGGCAGGAGCAGATGCTACTCTGGAGGGACACTCTCCATCATCTAGTCTGGAAAAGAGAAGCTCGCACATGTACACTCAAACCTCAGTGGACAATTGCACTGTCTATTATACTCACCTCTATTGTACTACCTGCTAGGATTACATCCACTCTGAGTTGTAAGTTACTGTTGGTCTCTTGAGGCTGATACCGTTGTTCATGTTTGATTTGTTTGCTTTTCTCCCCCTCTACCCCATGTTATGTACAATGTGTGTATCTATGCCAGTGGCCTTCAGGCCCATAACCCTATGATACCCACACCTACTTGAATTTTCTGCCACTATTAGCTACTATTCCGTAGTAAATCATGTCTCCCCTTTCAAATGTTCTGCTTTATGGTGTACAGGAAACCCATTTTGCTAACCCTTGTCCTCCCCAATTCTAACATAAGAAACACCCTCTGATAAACTGTATACCGCTAATGCCACTAAGAAAAAGGCTGGGGTTCTGATTGCGGTCTTTGATTCGGAAGAGTTTTCTTTTAAGTTGCTTATTACAGATGTGAACGGTAGATACCTAATCTTGTTATGTATTATCAACTCAGCTGAGTTTACCATTGTCAATATCTATGCCCCATACAAATCACCCATCAGATTTTTGAATAAGGTATTGTGACGGGTTCTCAGAGTTAGAGAGGGCAAACTGCTAATATGTGATGATTGTAATATTCTGATGGACAGGGACTTGGACACTTTGGTGACCTCTAGACATAATATACCATCCTTAATGATATGGCTTCATGCAGAGGGCTTGCATGATACATTTTAATACCTTAATGCATCTTCAACAGAATTTACATACTACTCTCCACATCATAAATAATTTTCTCGCATTGATTTATTTTTGACAGACAGAGGGGCTCTGCCCATGGTGTCCTCCTCCCTCATACACACGTGGACAAAATTGTTGGTACCCCTCTTTTAATGAAAGAAAAACCCACAATGGTCACAGAAATAACTTGAACCACACAAAAGTAATAATGTATAAAAATTCTGTGACAAGCCACAAAGCTTCTGGGAGAATGTCCTATGGACAGATGAGACAAAAATCAAAATTTTTGGCAAGGCACATCAGCTCTATGTTCACAGACGGAAAAATGAAGCATATCTTGAAAAGAACACTGTCTCTACTGTGAAACATGGAGGAGGTTCTGTTATGTTCTGGGGCTGCTTTGCTGCATCTGGCACAGGGTGTCTTGAATCTGTGCATGGTACAATGAAATCTCAAGATTATCAAGGGATTCTAGAGAGAAATGTGCTGCCCAGTGTCAGAAAGCTTGGTCTCAGTCGCAGGTCATGGGTCTTGCAACAGGATAATGACCCAAAACACACAGCTAAAAACACCCAAGAATGGTTAAGAGGAAAACATTGGACTATTCTGAAGTGCCTTCTATGAGCCCTGACCTAAATCCTATTGAGCATCTTTGGAAGGAGCTGAAATATGCTGTCTGGAAAAGGCACCCTTCAAACCCAAAACAACTGGAGCAGTTTGCTCATGAGGAGTGGGCCAAAATACCTGTTGAGAGGTGCAGAAGTCTCATTGACAGTTACAGGAATCGTTTGATTGCAGTGATTGCCTCAAAAGGTTGTGCAACAAAATATTAAGTTAAGGGTACCATCATTTCTGCCCAGGCCTGTTTCCTGAGTTTTCTTTTTTAAAAATTCTGTTGAAGCATGGTTGTAAAGCAATGTCTGACTTTCCATTTGTTCATTTTCATAGAATTTTTATATATTATTACTTTTTTCAGAATCAATTTATTTCTGTGACTATTGTGGGTTTTTCTTTCATTAAACGAGGGGTACCAACAATTTTGTCCACGTATGTAGGTAACACAACATGGTCTGACCACTCCCCAATATATTTACAGTTGGACTTTACTGTAACCCTTCCCCCTACTAATTTTTGCCGTAACAATTCCTTCTTGATGAAACTTTCTTCATATAGGGAGAAAATAATGAAAGCAACGAACGCCTTCAAATGAACGCCTTCACACTTTGGAACGCCAATAAGGTGGTACACAGGGGTACTCTTATCAGCTTTTCTTTGCACTGTAAAAAACTTAAAGCTTCCCTCACAACTGAACTACTAGGCCTCCTAACTGTGCTGGAATCTCAATTGTGTAATGCTCCTTACCAACAGCTACATGATGATTTAATGACAACCTGTTAGGAACTGCGCACTGTTCGAATGGCGGAGCACACTATGCTTCTAAAAATAAGCCCACTAGATACACGTCTTTGTGAATTAAACCACAGCGATCAAAAACTGTGGTTCCCAATATAACAGACCCAAAGAATACTTACTTAAAAATGACTCACCCCACAGCTGTTGCTGATGGCTTTGCCTCATATTATGCATCTCTATATTATTTAAAGGAGGTTGCATCAGTACCCCAATCTTCCCCTATTGCCTCCTTTTTTGCATAAACTAAAGCTTCCCTCCATCATAATGGCCCAGTTTCAAACCCTTAATTCCCCTATTACTTCTCAAGAGGTTGCTAAGGCAGTCAAATTAGCCCCCCAACAAGTCCCCTGGCCAAGATGGGTTCTCTAACTAGTACTACAAGACCTAACAAATCCCACTCCTACCCCACTTAACTAAAATGTTTAACCAGGCAATGCTTGAGGGGCACATGTCAGATAAGATACTCTGCACCACTATTGTGACTCTCCCTTAGCCGGGCAAGGACCCCCAAACTTTAGGCTTATTTCAGTGCTAAATTGTGACGTAAAAAGCTACACATAGATTTTAGCCCAGTGGATTCTCCAAATATTGTGCTCTCCAATACATTGCAACCAAGTCGGCTTCACTGGGGGTATACCTGCCCCAGATGGCACAAGGAGGATAATTATATCATGTCTTGGATGCCTTCTCTGCTTCTTGCATTGGAGGCGGAGAAGGCATTTGACAGGATCCATTAGGGATTTGCATTTCAAACCCTGGAAAAATTTGGGATCATGGGCAATATCCTCTCTGTTGTAAAGGCCTTGTACTCTTCTCCATCTGTCTGCATCTTGGTTAACAATACCATGTCTGATCCATTCCCTATTACAAATGGAACACAGCAGGGGTGCCCTCTTTCCCCCCCTCATATTTGTACTTATTATGGAGCCTTTGGCAGAGATGATTAGTATGCAGCTATGCATCTATGCAGATGACATAATCTTGACTGTACAGAGCCCCCTCACTTCACTAAGAGAAATCTCCAACACTCTCAATGATTTTAGTAACCAACCCTACTAAAAAATTAATGTTGGTAATTCACAAATTTTGGGAACCCATATATCGGCCTCCCTTAAGAAGGATATTATACAAGAGTTTCTTTATCATGGCCCTCCATGGAGCTATCAATAAAGACAGGTCCCTGCTTTCCTTACTATATGCTAAAACCATTGAACCTTCCCTTACTGGCCCCCCAGTCCCTTCCACACTGTGCACTAATCTCTTAGAGGTGCACTTTAAATTACTTACCTGCTGGTACCTTGGTACCTTACACCCACAGTACTAACAAGAATACATCTTGAAGTCTCCCAATTATGCTGGAGATCTTGCGACCATAAAGGCTCTCTCATTCACATCTTTTGGGAATGTTCCTACATTGCCCCTAAATGGTGTCGGACCGCCCGATTGCTCTCTTCTATATTTCAAAGGTCCATTAATGTGAATTAGCCTTACTTTCTTTGGGAGTAGAGTCTTGCCCACTAGAGGAACGTACAACTACTCCACATCCTACTTACTCAAAAACTGTTAATAGCAGCACATTGGAGATCTCCCGTCCCTCCTCTGCATTCACTACTGATTGAAATAGTGTCACAACATTGTGTATATGAAAAGCTATTTGCTCTACGTAATGATTCTCTTACAGCGTTCTACGAAGTCTGGTCTCTGTGGTTTCGACAGTTTCCATCACTTGCTCCAGACTCTTCAGCTCTATCCTCATAGGCTTATGGATTTACACTTCATAGATTTAACGGAAATATGATGTCATACATTTTACCCTTTCCTACCACCATATGTTGCTATGTTTTGTTATTCCCCCCCCCCCTTATTTCCCTGTGCTACCTGTTTCTTGTACTTTTGTAAACCTTTTAAAACTCAATAAAAATGATGTTGAAAAAAAAATTACATACTAGTTTATCTTGGAATACTGAATGAGAACGTTAATAGGTTGCATGATTGCCTCCATTATCATGAACAATTACTTATATAATGGAATTGATTATTATAAGATTTATAGTAAAACAACAGTGATTTGTATTTCAATGTATATTAATCAGACATAGCATTAAAACCACTTGTTGCATAGTTGTGTCACAGAAGAAGCTTGAGAGTAGATTATATGGGATAATCAGCATTTACTTCTTAGAACATGAGGTAAACAGCATCAAAACGTTAACACAGGAAAACTTGAAAGTAAAAAGGACCTTTTACAATAGAGAGATAAAAAGCAAGGTACAGCAAGTCTCACATAGCATACCATTACACTCTATTCAGCATATAACACTAATAAAATCGCCATCTACTGTCAGATAGATGTAAACTTCTCCTGCAAACAAATAAGTCTATCTGTTGCATATATATGTATATAGTATATACCAACACCCTTTCTCAACAGTAAGAACTTATTCAGTTAAATATAATCTCTTCATCAGTCTCTGGTGTCTTTCAGCACTCAACGCCTTTGTGAAAATATCTGCTGTCATATCTTCAGTTGGGCAGTATTCTAAATTCAGAATTCCTTGTTCCTGATGATCCCGTAAGAAATGAAACTTCACATTTCCCAGATCTTTGATCTCAAAGTGTTGATCCAAAATTTTCCGTATTTCGGCTTCATCCCTTTCTCTTTCAAAACAAACTAAAATATCATCAACATATATCAGTACATAGATCCATCTGTCATCTAGTTTCTTTGTGTATAGACAGAGATCCGCTTTGCTTCTTAGAAAATGTTCATTTATGAGCACTTCAGTGATTTTATCATTCCACGCTTTAGCGGCTTGTTTTAAACCGTATATACTTTTCTGTAGCTTACAAACCATGTTTGGTTTCTCTTTATCTTTGAATCCTGGAGGTTGTTCCATGTAAATTTCTTCTGTTAAATCTCCATTCAGAAATGCTGTCTTTACATCCAGATGTTTCAATTCCATTCCTTTAGTAGCTGCAACCGCAAGCAAAGTTCTGATTGTAGTATGCTTGACAACCGGAGCAAATGTTTCATCATAGTCTTCTCCGTATTTTTGAGAATAACCTTTAGCTACGAGTCTTGCTCGGTATTGTTCAGCGGTGCCATCTGTTTGGTATTTAACTTTAAAAACCCATTTACATCCTATAGCTTTTCTCCCTTTTGGTAATTCTGTCAGTGTCCATGTCTTTGAATCATGCATGGATTTCATTTCTGTTTCTGTAGCCTTTATCCACTTATTGGCCTCTTCTTCTGAAAGTTGAGATATATCCTCCCAAGATGTAGGTTCATATACTTTATTTGTACTTGCCTTGTATGAAAGACGTACAGGTGGTTTTCCTTTGTTTTCTCTCATTGAACGTCTTGGTTCTGTGTCTGTCTGTAGTTCTATCTCTTCACTTTCAGTATTTTGAACTTTATCAATTTCAACTTCTTTTTCATCAGATGTTCCTGCACTTATATCACTGTTGTCTCTCTCATTTCTCATTTCCAGTGATGTCATAATGTTATCATTTAGATCTTCAATGAATGTTACACTGTTACTCACCGTAACTCTGTCTTTTTTAGGATCTAGGATTCTGTATCCTTTGCAGTTGTCACTATATCCAACAAATATTCCTTCTATGGCTCTGTTTTGAAGTTTGGAGCGTTTCTCTTCTGGAACAAAAACAAAAGCTTTGCAACCAAAAACTCTTAAATGATTCACACTTGGTTTCTTACCATGCCACAGTTCATATGGGGTTTTTTCCAGTTTTCTTGAAAAAAGTCTATTTTGCAGATAAGTAGCTGTCATTGCTGCTTCACCCCAGTATTTCTCTGGTAGTTTGGAATCTGTTAGCATGCATCTTATCATTTCAGTCAGAGTTCTGTTTTTCCTTTCTGCTACGCCATTTTGTTCAGGTGTGTATGGAACAGTTTTGTGATGCTCTATTCCATTCTGTCTTAAATAGTTCTCTATTTGGTGTCCTGTGAATTCACCTCCATTATCACTTCTAATGATGATTGGCTTCCTCTGAAACTTATTATACGACTTTGACACGTATTCTTCTAATTTACTGAAAACTTCACTTTTGTTCTTTATTAAGTACGTGACTATGTATCTTGAGTAGTCATCTATAAAAGTCACCATATATCTATTACCTCCTGATGTGGTTACTTTCATGGGTCCACATACATCAGTATGCACCAAGTCAAGTAGTTTTGTGCCTTTTGTTTCACTCTCTTTAGGTATACACACTCTTGTAGCTTTAGATTTTATACAACATTCACATCTTACAATAATTGAGCAATCAGATATCAACAGATCTTTTGTCAAATTTTTGTTCTGTAATGCCATGATACTCTCAGGATGTCTGTGTCCTAAGCGTCTATGCCACATGTGAATACAATTCTTGTGATCATGTGTACATAACTTCATCTGTTCCTTTAATGTGTCTAGATGATATAATTGTTCACCTGCTTTTACATTTATTATTATCTTGTCTCCTGCTAGGATTGTACATTCATCATCTTTGAATTTTACAGTAAGTCCTTTAGCTGTTAGACGTTTTACAGATAATAGTCCTCCATCTAGTCCTGGAACATATAACACATCCTTTACTAGTATCTTTGAATTATGCCCAAATTTATCAGAATAGATTAGCATTCCTTGTCCAGTACCTTCCGTGGTTATTTTGCTCCCATCTGCAAGGTAAATAGCTTCCTTCTTATTTAGATCAAGTTCAGTAAAGAAGCTCTTATTACTTGTCATGTGACTTGTTGCTCCTGAGTCAATATACCAACTCATTGATAACCTTTTATCGGTTACTTTAAATGTACCATTCCAGTGATCTGCATGTGGGTTAGATATTGTGCTTTTCACCTTCTGTTTACTTTCTTTATGATATAACTTCTGTTCTGCTTTCCATATAGTACAGTCTTTCTTTAAATGTCCCTTTTTCTTGCATCTGAAACATTCTCTTTTTTTTGTTTTATAGGTCCTCTTATCTGTAATTTTAAGAGCATTTACACTGTCCTTTTCTGTGGAATCATTTGTTTGTTCTTTCCTTCTCTGGTATTCATCTATGAGTCGTGTTTTTACAAACTCTAGTGTAATGTCTGCTTCAGGTCTTGTTTCTAGTGCATTTATCAAAGCAGTGTATGAATCCGGCAAGCTACACAATAATATTGCTGCTACATGACTTTCTTTAATATCTTCACCAACTGATCTCAGCTGTGTTATCACTTCCATCATGGAGTTTATGTGCTCCTGCATGTCTTCCTGTGCACTTAATCTCATCTTGTAAAGTTTCCTTAGCAGAAACAATTTGTGATTTAAGCTGGATCTTTCATGTAACTTTCTCAATGCTTCCCACATTCCCTTTGCTGTATTCTCATTCCTTATGTGGATTAACTGATCATCTTCCACTAATAAGCTGATAGTAGCTCTTGCTTGTCTGTTTTTCTTATCCCATGTCTCATTATTATCATTGGGTCTATCTGTAGTGATTACATCCCATAAATCATCTTTAGACAATAACATCTCCACTTTGAACTTCCATAACTGATAGTTCTCATTGTTCAGCTTAGCTACTGTAAGTCTGAGTTCTGAATTGCTGGTCATTTTAACTTGTCTTACTTGTTTGGAGAGAATTGTTCTGAAGAATCCTTTTGCATTCACTGGGTCTTTTTGTCTTCTATGCCTGGGCCCATAACCTGTTGCATAGTTGTGTCACAGAAGAAGCTTGAGAGTAGATTATATGGGATAATCAGCATTTACTTCTTAGAACATGAGGTAAACAGCATCAAAACGTTAACACAGGAAAACTTGAAAGTAAAAAGGACCTTTTACAATAGAGAGATAAAAAGCAAGGTACAGCAAGTCTCACATAGCATACCATTACACTCTATTCAGCATATAACACTAATAACATCGCCATCTACTGTCAGATAGATGTAAACTTCTCCTGCAAACAAATAAGTCTATCTGTTGCATATATATGTATATAGTATATACCAACACCACTAACAGGTAATATCGACTAACTCATGACAATAGGTCCTGTCATAGTGAGGGACATATTAGGCAAAAATTGAACAGCCAGTTATTGATGTTAATGTGTGGGGGGAGAAAAATTAGATAAACATAAGGAAGTATCTGGGTCACTGGATCCATGGAGGTAGGGCCAGCTCCAGGTTTTGGCAGGTACTTGGGCGACAGAGTCTCAGTGGACTTGCTGTCAGTCATTTTAAGAGGCACAATCAATTCATTTCAGTGAGTGCTGTGTTACATACAGAACATCATATCTGCTCTTTCTGAGTGAACAAAGAAAGTTGCCTTCTTAACATTGCAGTGAATGTCAGTGGTTGCAAATGGAGAGTGCTTGGTCTGCATCTGTCAGAACAACAAATTGAGTGTAAACCTAGCCTTACTCCTACAGTACTGTAAGCATTGGTTGGATGTATACGTTTATACAATTGCCATACATATAAAACATTAACTGTAGTCTCAACTTCTTACATATTTATTGCAAGAAAAGACAATTTAAAGTTTCCTCCAATTGCATCCTGCATCGTGAATTATTGGTTAAATGTAAACCAGGACAAAGTGTTGACTTTGTCTCATTACAGACACTACCTTTACCCAACAGATCCCATTGGCTTACAATGCTGTCCATTGAATTTTATCATATCATGCTTTTACTTTGGAGATTTGTTGTAATGATTTCTGATAACAGCTACGGATATAGTAGTATAATGTTGTACCGTGTTAGCCATAGAAAGTAGTGGAAGAGTGAAGAAATCAGGCGATACCTTTGCCGCAACCCAGATGGAGGAAACTGGAGGATGGGAGTAGTAGTGGCGGATGCTGTGCCACCTAGCAGGCCGAGCACACTCACCAACCGCTCCAGTCCCACTACTAGGCCGGACAAAGTTGAGGAGGGTCCTGCAGCACTACCGGATGGTGGTGGTAGTAGTTCTTTCCCCCGGGGCACTTATAGTTGAAGAGGGGGACCTCTCCTACCTGAGCCGGTGTGGTGTTGGTCGGAAGAGCCCTGATGGTAAAGCAGGCACGACTCAGGATTCAGCGATGCAGGTAAACCAAACAGCCGTTTATTAAGGCAACTGGAACAGTAAGGCAACAGCAGCTTTCCAATGGGGGCAGTAGTCCTGCAGTGTCCAACCCCCAGCCTTGGTTCTAGGAGAGTGCCCAAAGGTGGTATAGGCTCCACAGGATGGCTTTCTCT
The DNA here is from genome assembly GCA_947044405.1 of Leptodactylus fallax. Taxonomy (NCBI): domain Eukaryota; kingdom Metazoa; phylum Chordata; class Amphibia; order Anura; family Leptodactylidae; genus Leptodactylus; species Leptodactylus fallax. The sequence goes on along the minus strand of CAMRHE010000008.1, from coordinate 12,610,909 downwards.
ACTTCTCCTCTGTGCCTCTCCCAGCTAGGTACACTGGGGATTGAGTTACAGGGAGCCCTGACAGGGATCTGGTTACCTGTGTGCTAGGCCTGAGTACGACTCTCCTGTCAGGGTCCTCTCCTGCTCCTCCTGGCACTGCACCAGATGAATACAGCCACTTGGTAAACTTTACTCCCTTGCTCTGGGCTGTCTTCAGGTGAGCCTGGGGCTGATGATGTCCCTCCTGGGGCTGTAGAAGCGCCGGTTGGCCCTCAATCCAGAGTGTGGTGGCAGGTCAGCTCTGCACACCTAGTCTGGAGTGCTGCATGCACTGAACTGACTTGACCAACCGTCGCCGGGGAGATAATATCTCCTTACAACCCCGCCCAGTTGCAGCATCCCAGAGCGCTACTGCATTTTTGTGTTTGTCTTGTGTGCCTCTGGGTTTTATGTCTGTAAGTTCTGTTCTGTGGTAAATGTCACTGTTTGCAGCTTTCCCTGTTATTTCTCCCCTGCAGTGTTCAAGTCTAGCCTTGGTTAGCCCTGGCCTATCACAGGCCACTGGGCGGGGTTCTGGGAGACCTCATCTCCACGGTAACCCTTGGTCTGAGAGCAGTTAGTCTAGTGTGAGCAGTGGAAGAGTGAGGGTGTGCAGAGGTTTCCTGCCCCCACAAGCTGCACTGAGGCCAACGGTTAGCCAACACAGCCCCATTCAGGAGGACTATTTCGGGCCTAGTATTCAGGTTCCAGTTTCTTGTCAGGCCTCCTAGAACCAAGGCTGGGGTTTGGACACTGGACTACAACCCCCATCAAGAAGCTGCTGTTGTTCTTCTGTGACAGTTGCCTAAATAAAAGGCTGTTTGATTTACCTGCAACGCTGACTCCTGAGTCGTGCCTGCATTACTATCAGGGCTCTTCCGACCAACACCACACCGGCTCAGGTAGGAGAGATTCCTCTGCAACTGGAAGTGCCCCGGGGGAAAGAACAACTACCACCACCATCCGGTAGTGCTGCAGGACCCCCCTTGACCTTGTCCGGCCTAGGAGTGCGACTGGAGCCGTTTGGGAGCGTGCTCGGTCTGCTAGATGGCACAGCATCCGCCACTACTACTCCCATCCTCCGGTCTCACCCGACTGGGTTGCGGCACAGTGGCCTTTGGTAGGCCAGGGCTGAACCAAGTCTGGGTTTGAACACTGCAGGGGGAAATGCCGAGGGGAAAGCTGCACAACAATGACACTTAACATGGAACAAAACATACAAACATGAAACCCAGAGGCACAATGACAAACACACAAAAGCAGTAGCACTCTGGGATGCTGCACCTTATGGCCTTCGTTTTTACAGTGATCACTGTGCTGCCAAATGTCACCTGTAACCTATGGGTTAGTACAATTCCAGGGATACCATATTTATATAGGTTTTTTTTTTTTACGTTTTATCACCTCTAAAAAAAAAATCCAAAACTTTGCAAAAAAAAATAAAATTTCTTGGAGTATCCATATTCTGACACCCATAATTTTTTTATATTTCCATGTATGGAGATGCATAGGGGATTTTTTTGTACTTTTTAGATATACCATTTGGGAAATGTTTGTCACTTTCATCGCTTTTTATTGATTATTTTTATGAGAGGCAAAATATAAAAAAAATGGCTATTTGGCCATTTTGATTTTTTTTGCCTCTAGGAAAATATTTTTAGGGGGCTTGAACCTGCGATCTTAGATCACTTGTCTAATAGACTGCAATACTACTGTATTACACTCTATGAGCAAATTGCTCTATGCCTATTGAGGCCTGCATCATGCAAGCCTCAATAGGCATATAGTTAAGACAGGCCTTCGCAACGCTCTTGGCTGTAATGACGACTGGCAATCTTTTCGCCTGGGAACCATACCAGTAGAAGAATGGGAGGAGGTGGCGGTGGCACTATTGGTAGGCCTTTTTTTTTTTACTTTAGGGTCCATAATGAAAAGGTTAATACCAGTGATTGGAGTAAACTCTGATTTCAGGTATAATACAGTGGAGATCCGGCAGCTATAGCGACCTCTCATCTCTTGAGCGCCAGCAATAATTAAACACCCGGCTACCTTTTTATTAGTACGGCGGATGTCGGTAAAGGGTTAATAAAATATAATACATAGGCTCAGAAATACTTCCAGAAATCATTACCGTGCAGTCCACAAATGCAAGTTGTATCATGCAAAGAAGATGCCATATATCAACACAATCCAGAAACGCTGCCTTCTTCTCAGGGCCAAAGTTCATTTAAAATGGACCGACGTAAAATGTATAACTATTCTGTGGTCAGATGAATCAAATTTTGAAATTCTGTATGGAAACAACGACTGTCATTTCCTGCAGACTCAAGAGGAGAGAGGCCACCCAGCTTGCTATCAACGCACAGTTCAAAAGCCTGTATCTATGATGGTATGGAGATGCATTAGTGCCTAGGGCATGGACAGCTTACACATCTTGAAAGGCACTATCAATGCTCTAGATTTAGAAATACATAAGCTCCCATCCAGATGTGTCTTTCAGGGAAGGCCTTGGTAGCACAACCTTTAGACAAAATAACTGCGAACAACCGCTTCCGGTAACCATCAATGAGTTTCTTACAATGCTCTGCTGGAATTTTAGACCATTCTTCTTTGGCAAATTTCTCCAGGTCCCTGAGATTTGAAGGGTGCCTTCTCCAAACTGCCATTTTGAGATCTCTCCACAGGTGTTCTATGGGATGCAGGCCTGGACTCATTGCTGGCCACTTTAGAAGTCTCCAGTGCTTTCTCTCAAACCATTTTCTAGTGCTTTTTGAAGTGTGTTTTGGGTCATTGTCCTGTTGGAAGACCCATGACCTCTGAGGGAGACCCAGCTTTCTCACACTGGGCCCTACATTATGCTGCAAAATTTGTTGGTAGTCTTCAGACTTCATAATGCCATGCACACGGTCAAGCAGTCCAGTGCCAGAGGCAGCAAAGCAACCCAAAACATCAGGGAACCTCCGCCATGTTTGACTGTAGGGACCGTGTTCTTTTCTTTGAAGGCCTCTTTTTTTTTCCTGTAAACTCTATGTTGATGCCTTTTCCCAAAAAGCTCTACTTTTGTCTCATCTGACCAGAGAACATTCTTCCAAAAAGTTTTTGGCTTTCTCAGGTAAGTTTTGGCAAACTCCAGCCTGGCTTTTTTATGTCTCTGGGTCAGAAGTGGGGTCTTCCTGGGTATCCTACCATAGAGTCCCTTTTCATTCAGACGCCGACGGATAGTACGGGTTGACACTGTTGTACCCTCGGACTGCAGGGCAGCTAGAACTTGTTTGGATGTTAGTCGAGGTTCTTTAGCCACCATCCACACAATCTTTCGTTGAAATCTCTCGTCAATTTTTCTTTTCCGTCCACATCTAGGGAGGTTAGCCACAGTGCCATGGGCTTTAAACTTCTTGATGACACTGCGCACGGTAGACACAGGAACATTCAGGTCTTTGGAGATGGACTTGTAGCCTTGAGATTGCTCATGCTTCCTCACAATTTTGCTTCTCAAGTCCTCAGACAGTTCTTTGGTCTTCTTTCTTTTCTCCATGCTCAATGTGGTACACACAAGGACACAGGACAGAGGTTGAGTCAACTTTAATCCATTTCAACTGGCTGCAAGTGTGATTTAGTTATTGTCACCACCTGTTATGTGCCACAGGTAAGTAACAGGTGCTGTTAATTACACAAATTAGAGAAGCATCACATGATTTTTCAAAGGGTGCCAATACTTTTGTCCACCCCCTTTTTTATGTTTGGTGTGGAATTATATCCATTTTGGCTTTTTGACAATTCTTTTTGTGGTTTTCCATTGAAGACAAATTAAATGAAGATATTATTACCAAAGTATTTGTGATTGCAATCATTTTCTGGAAGAAATTGAGTATTATCTGACAGAATTGCAGGGGTGCCAATACTTTTGGCCAGCACTGTACAAAGCATCCCAATGTTTTGGAATTGGTATTGTATGTAAAAATATAGAAAGAACTAAAAAAAAAACTGAAATACAAATATTGTAAAACTCAAAAAATACAGTATACAAGCTGTGAACAATTTTCCTTTCCATTCATAAATATGCACAGTTTCACTTAGTGCTATAAAGTAAATACTGGCCATTTTGCCAGTAGTAAAACACGCTTATTTAATGATCTTTCCTGACTGAACCCTGCACATGCAATTAGCTGTAAATTGAACTAATTGATCTTCGTAGCATTGTGTGTTTATAATTAACCTCTAGATTTCAGAAAATGCTAATTATTTAAAGCAATCAATCAAACTTGATTGAATTATTGCAAATCTGGGGAGTTATATCTTCTTAATTGTATCAAAAGTTCAATAACCTTTGTCATGTGCTTTAGTAGCTAGACTATTGCATTACATTAAAATGAAAAAGGAACAAAAAAATACTAATAAATTAGCAGCGGTTTTCTGTGGCCTAATTCTCATCTGCTGTATAAATATTTGCAGAACATGCTACAGAATGCTCCAAATTCCATATAAAATCTTTCAAACAAAATGGATTTAATCTTTTAGTTTGACTCTAAAGCTGGCCATACCTATAACAGAAAGTCCATCTAAAGTTTTCTATATCAATAGGGTATGCCAACATTCTAAAGTGTATTAAACCTGCCAATTGTCCCCAATGGCAAATGCCAAACGAAAGGGGTATCAGACATGTTTTTCTTCACATTGTCAATCCTTCTATTCTGTTTTAGATGATAACCAAATGCCTGAGGGGTGTGAAAGTGGAGTATTACTATCTTTCCATCGAAATTTCTGTGGGTAAAAAGCTGTTACACGCAGCGAAATAGAATTCTGTCTACATGTGCATGGTTATTTCTAAATCCAATAAAGCTGAGGTCCTCCTTTATCTCAACAACTTTTGGTCCAAAGAAGTGTACCCCTACTTGTTAGACATTTAAAGTATATCATGTGTCATAATATTATGTCACAATACCTCAGCTGGTTGTACTGCTTTAAATGGAACCTGTCACTATGAAAATGCTGTGTAATCTGCAGGCAACATGTTATAGAGCAGGAAGATCTGAATATATTGATGTATAGTTTTATTGGAAATTATTCAGAATAACTTGTTATTTATTCAGTTATTTCTCTTTCTCTCTATGCTTAGAAGAAGTAATGTAATCCAATGAGCGGTCCTAACAGTGAATGTGCTTAGAGGGAAAGCTATCAGTCTCTGATGGGACCGTCCACTGGAATCAATTACTCCTTGTAAGCATAGAAAAAACAGAGAAATGAATAATAAGTTCTACGGAATCTTTTCTGACAAAACTATATATCAATCTGCTCTATGACATGGTTCCTGCATATTATACTGCATTTTCATGGAGACAGTGTTATGGTTCAGATGTAGTGCAGGTAACAGAATAGTGAGTATGCAAGAAAGAGATAGCAGGACCAGGCCAGATAACTATCATTGATAAAAACCGCAACCAAAATGCACCACACTCAGAGCGAGTCAAAACCAGCCTCCAGACGCCTTCACCAGAGCTCCTAGTGGTGGAGTTGGACTTTGCAGAATCCTTTGGATGGAATTGACACCACAGAGAAATGTACTGCAACTTGGCACACCACTAGCAGAAGTCAGACACCAGATCTACACACGACTCACCCGGGAGAATAATCCACAAGCAGGTCAGCAACGGAGTGGGCAGCAAGGTTCAATAACAAGACACAGAGATGAATCCAGGGAACGTTGCCAGAGGTCAGAAGCCGAACGGGAGCAGGGTTGCAGAATCACAATCCAAGTGGGAGGACCAGGAAACAAGCCAAAAAGTCCAAAGCCAGTAGTCAGTAATGAAACAGGAAGCAGGAACAGGAGCCAAAACAAAGGAAAAACCTAATAGCTGTCAGAGAGTAAGGAGATGGACAGGATTATAAAGACTCGACTGGCACATTGATTGAAGTCTCAAAGGGGCATTTCTCCCTGCAGACCCAGTGGTCTTAAAGGGGCCACAGCAGAATTCACAATCCTAACAGATAGGTTCCCTTTAAAGAACAATCATGTCTAAGTTATGCCCTGGTCCAATACATGTGCAAGGATAGGGAGCTTTTCAAAGTGTTAAGTCGGGTCTTAAAAAGACAGATAATGTTTATTGTTCTCTAATAGTCTTTATGTGAGATAAAGACTATTAGAGCACAAAAAAGTGCAATAAAAAATCTGCTCTATCCAATGGGCGACAACTCAAGGGTCATTTTAGCTCTCTGGGTTTGCCATCTCTTGGTCAAAATGCACATCAGCAAATTCCAAAAATTTTTTACACCAACACAGTGGATACAGTTTAAAACTGGAAGCAGCCATTTTTATTCTTCCCTTTGCACAATAAACAACATATACTTTACAGCACAAAAATAAACCCTCAGCCATCTGGTTACTAACTAGCCAATCAATGTGCCAGTCGGACTATTAGACGCCAAGCCTAAGACCCAGTTTCTCAACAAGTACAGTGTATCATATCATCTGATATGGCTGTGGCTCCCTCAGGCACTGGCACAGCCTGCTTCTTCCCCAGAAATAGAACCTTGTAGGAAGGTTTAACACATCGTTTATAAAGCCCTTTCAGCTGACTGTTAATTAAGCCTCATTAACAGCTCAGTTGTCTGCAGTCTGCAGATCAGAATGAAATACCAAGATTTCTCTGACTCATTATTTTTCTACCACACTGCTTTCCTAGGGTGAAGTGCATACACTTTCTCTCTCACACACAAATATGCCACCTTAGCAGGCAAATGTTAAAATTTGAAAATCATATTTTACAACCAATATTACTGTATAACGTTACAAAATTTAGATTTTCAATACAATAAATTGTACAGTTTGCTCTTGCAACTAAAACTTAAATACACAGGAGAAACACAATAAATGCTTTTTATTCACCCATTGACCTTATTCTTTTATTCTCTATGGCACAAAAGAAAATAAACAAAAGTATCACAATTTGTCACATAGAAATGATTCACTATCAAAACTAACAAAGTTTGAGAAGACTGAATGCTAGTTAGTCTTTCTACACATTACTAACTTATAAATGTCATGGTCGAAGGCAAGTTCTCTCCCATGGAGATCAATTACTTAGGTTGTGTGGCAGTTAAAATGAAGAAATAAAGTGAACAAACATATCATATTTTTGTAACAATACAATGGACATATCACAAAAAGTATAAAACATGGTACAAGGCTTACCTTTTGTTTGCTTTATTGCATGAAAAATATGAAAGCTTTAAATGTTAAAATGGCTTTAAATGGCTGGTAACTATTGGGAATACAATATATACAAGGCTCACATCATACTGTATATCTCATTAGTTAATCAAGGCTTTCTTTTGCATATACTTTACATGTAGACAAATTCACCAGGAAGCTATTCAGTCCACCAAACTTAGCTAATAGCCATACATATATTAATCTGAGAGTGATTATTGCTATGGCTATTTTTAATTAATCAAAATAAAAAAAAATCAATTGGTTCTCTCCACCTGGTTATTGTGTAAAGTCAATAATGAAATATTACTAGTGCACTTTTATTATATACAAATATTTTAAGATTGTAGTTTACAAGTGATTTCCTCTAAGGCTTCAAAGCTTAAACAGAGTACTATATAATGAGAGGTATATATATTATTAGTAGACATTAACCCCCATTTATTAATAATGACATATTTTGCACAAGTGAAATAAGTGAACATACTGTAGTTGGTGAGAAATTTGTATAATTTATTAATGAGCACACACCTCTTAATATACTGTACTAAACATAGCTGCTAATGACTGAGCCACTCCCATAAGAAGAGACCTTTATAGTGACCTTCCAGTCTGCCACCTTGAGGTGAAAGTTAAGGGTCTCAATACTACAAGACTACTACAGTTATATCACCTGATAGCCCTACTGACATAGAGAAAGAAATACTCTGTGTGAGACTACTATTACACAGGTGGTGTAGTGTTGGGTTGTATACTGTTGCTATCAGCAATTCTGGTTTCAGTAATCTTTAGAAGACTGTGTTCTGTTTTTCCAAGTGGTGAGCCTTCACAAGCCTTGTAAATGGCAAACCCGTGGCATCTCTGAGAGGCTATTTGTAACCACCAAGCCTGTTGCTGGGTAATCATCAGCTACAGTTATTTGCTGTGTTTGGCTGTTTTACATAGGGCCAATAATCCTGCTACGGACTGACCACCCTTACTGATTTTAGAAACAGACAGCAGAAGATGTGGCCAAGAGAGTTTGAAGTCTGGTCACCAAGGAACTTAACTGTGAAAATAACTTTAACCTTCAGTTACCTCAGTGTCAGAATCACTCAGCCTACTGGTTATTTCACAATGAATCTTCTGAAAATCATGATAAATCCCTGGATAAATAGAGACCCATAATCTCAAAATGAATATAAACTGTAAAAATAACTATATACTCCAGGACTTCCCCCCCCCCTAGATAAATGCAGACCCCAGAATACATATCTCGGAATATTACCCAGAAGAGACCCAAGAATAAATATGTGGCTCAGAATACAGACCTAAATAATTATGTACCCCAGAATATGTAAATACCTCAGATCAGACCTCAAAGTAAAGACTCCGAAAATAACTACAGCCCCTAGACACCTAAAATACAGACTTTAGACACCATAGTCACAGTGCTCATTATGTGTCAGTCTACTCTCTCTAGTCAGGTCGACAAGGATCAGAGCAACCTCCTCCAAACAGTGTGGCAGTAGTAACCAGGACAGGTCCAAAAAACAGGCAGTAGTAGGGATGTGAGAGCTGGAGCTTCAGGAGAAAGAATCTGGTAACTTCAGCATCAGGGAGGCATCAATTCCACCAATACCTGCCAAGCATACAGATTTAGGATATATGGGAAAAACACCAAAATTGATTCCCCAGTTTGCTCGGAAATGGTACATCCATGGCTGGACCAGGGTTACCATCTCTACCTGGATAATTTTTATACCAGCATGGCACTTTTCAACAGTCTTACTTGCCAGAAGGGCAAACACACAGAAGGGGTGAGAGCAGGGCTCAATGTACCAGCAACGTATTGTGTACCAAGTACAATGACAAGAGGGATGTCCATGTATTGATAATAATACATGGCCACACCAGTATGAGATACCAGTGCAGAGACCCCAAACCAGACTACATTCTGGACTACAATAGGAAGGTATATGGGGTGGGGGACTTGTCAGATCAAGTCCTAAAGCCGTACAGCACCATGTGAAAATCAAGGGTATAGTATAAGAAATTGGCCGTGCTCATTGTACAGACAGCACTGTATAATGCATATGTGTTGCATTGATTGACAGGCCAGAGAGGAAATGGAGTTTCAAGAGGTGGTTTTTAACCCCTAGGTGACACACGACTTAATAGTACGGTGCAGCTGCCCAGGTCTAAAGGCAAACCGCTGTACTATTACTTACATTAACGTACAGCTAACACCATACTCCTGCACCAGCAAACATGACTGTGGCATCTAAGGGATTTCTGCTGTCATACAACTACCCATCGGCCCCTCTGTGGAGAGTTTGGGTGGTGTCGATATGTATTTCTGGCAGCCTGGGGTCAGCCCCCGGGCTACCAGAGCCACACACCTGGTTGATCCTGCCTGGAGAAGAAGAAGTCAACCTATGCAGTGTATATTACTGAGCCAGCAATCAGAAGTTCACTGGTTCAAGTCCCCAAGCTGGACATCAAAGAATGTGAAAAAGTGTAAAAAAAAACAACTAATAAATGAATAAAGCCCCCAAAAAGCTCCATTCCTATATAAAATGAGTAAAGTAAAAAAAAACAACTAAAAATTAATAAACAATACATACACTGCATCCGTAACAACCCGTACAATAAAACTGAATAAGTAACACCAGAAGTAATGATTTTCGTCATCTCACTTTACAAAATAAAGTATAAAAAAGTGAACAAAAAGTCATATATACCCCAAAACAGTAGAAATTAAAAGCACATCTTGTCCTGCAAAAAATAAGCCTTCAACCAACTTTATCAACAGAAAAATAAAAATGTTACGCATCTCAGAAGATGGCGATGCAAAAACACTAGATTTATGTCCCCAAATGGGTTCAGCAAAATTAGTAACACATAAAAAAACTATATAAAATTGGTATCACTGTAATTATACCGACCCACGGAATAAAAGTAACCTGTTAATTAAGCTGTAAGCTGCATGGCGAAAAAATTTAAATAGTAAAAAACAATTACCAGAAAATGAAAAAAAAAAAAACCCAGAACTTGCACAATGTGAAAATAAAAATCCCCAAAATCGACAAATCTTTAGGAAAAAACTGGATGCGACAATAAGGGAATATATAAGCTGTGCAAGCATATATCAAGGTACACTCGAGATTTAGAGCTTACGAGGGATAAGAAACTAGAAGTGACCCCAAGGGTGACCCCCCCCCAATCATAGGGAAAATAGTGCGGAATTTGGTGTTCCTAATGTACTCTGCACAGCTTTCATATTCACTTTTCACCATACGCTTGCATTCACATCCGGGAAAACTAATGCACACTATACCCCTTGGTAAATTCTTTGAGGGGTGCAGTTTTTAAAATGGGGTCACTCACTCTAGGGGATTTCACTTTATTGGTACCTTAAGGGCTCTGAAAACATGCCATGGTGTCCATATGCCAAACATCTAATTATGTGCTCCAAAAGCCACATAACACATAACGTTGCTTCACATCTGCTCCCTGCTGTGCACCCAAACTACAATTTATGCCCACATGTATGACACTATTGTATCCAGGATAACGTACTTAAAGGGAATCTGTCAGGGCAATTTGGGACACTAAACCACCCACACGTCCATATGGACCTGGGGTTTAGTGTCCCAAATCACCCTGTTATAACGCAATCCATGGCCGCATTAAAAATAAAAAAGCTTTATACTCACCCTGCCGCTGTACTCCCCGCACCTGTGAAGTTCTTCAATGAAGCCAGATGAGTACACCCGGCTTCAGTGCGCATGCCCCGTACTTCCGGCAATTGCTCAGTGAAGCCGGGGTGTCCATCTTCGGCTTCACTGAAGAACAGCGCAGGCGCCGGGAGCATGGGGAGGCTTGCCAACAAAGAAGCTCATGAATAAGCCAGACTGTTCTCGACCGAACAGCGTTCATCGGACCTTCTCTAGGTAAGTATAAAGGTTTTTTATTTTTAATACGCCTGCAGATTGCATTTTAAAAGGGCGATTTCAGACACTAAACCCCAGGTCTATAAGGAACTGTGGGTGGTTTAGTGTCTCAGATTGACCTGACAGATTCCCTTTAACAATGTCATATATCTGTATAAACTGCTGTTTGGGCACACAGCCGGGTACAGAAGGGAAGGAGCGCTATTTGGAGTACGGTTTAGTGTTTGGATGTCATGCCACTTTTGAAGAGCCCTGAAATGCCAGTTAAGTGGAATCCCCTGATATGTGACCCTATTTTGGAAACTACACCCCTGAAAGAATTTATACAAGGATACAGTGAACATTTTTAACTCCCAAATGTTGCATTAATTTATTTTGCAGACATGAATGTGCAGCTTATGGTGAAAGGTGAAAATGGCAATTTTTTCCACAAATATGTCATTTCAGTGTACAATATGTTATGCCCAGCTTGTGTCAGAAATGAATGCTCCAAAGGCTGTAGTGCCCAGGACAGCAGTTTTTGTAGTGTTTGTCTCTGCTGACACAAGATGGGTGCAACATATCGGACACTGAAATAGTGTATCTCTGGAAAAATTGCAATTTACAGTTTTCATCTGCACATTCATTTCTGGAAACAAAATTACTGCAACACTAAAAATGCTTGCTATGCCACTTGGTAAATCCCTTGAGGGGTGCAGCTTCCAAAATGGGGTCATGTGTCTATGGATTCCTCTTTACTGCCAATTCAGATGCGCTGCAAATGTATCATGACGTCCAAAAGCCAAACTGTGTTTCAAGCAGTTAATACTCACATATGGCATTGTTAAGTATGTTTCCTGAGTTCAACAGTGTTAATCATGTGGACATAAACTGCTGTTTGGACACACAGCAGGATGCAGATGTGAAGGAGCACTAAGTGACTTTTGGAGCACATATTTAGATTGTTGGTTTTTGGACACCATGTTACATTTCCATAGACCATAAAATGGCCCCTACAAGTAGGGTCACTTCTTGGGGAATTCCAATTTACTGGTACAACTGGGGCTCTGCAAAAACAATATAGCATCCAATAACCACTCCCTCTAAATCTATACTCCAACAGCTAAAAGTACAATGTTCCTTCCCCTCTGAGCCCTACTGTGTGCTCATATTTACAACTTTTTTGTATCCGGAATAACCAACTTAAAAATTTTAGAAGTGCGTGTCTCTGTTGACAAAAAGTGGGCACAACGTATTGGGCACTGAAATGGCATATTTCTTTAAAAAAATCAATTTTAACTTCCTTCATTAATTTTTAGGAAGCCCTCTTGGGCTCAAAATGATAATACCCCTTAATAAATTCTGTACGGGATGTAGTTTTCAAAATTGGGTCACTTTTTGGGGGTTTCCATTATATTGGTAATGCAAATGTATCATAGCACCCAAAAACTAGTCCAGCAAAATCTTCTCTCCATGTATGTATATCATACCTTCCTTGATCTTTAATTTATGTACTCCGCACAGCTTATTCCCCTGCCACATGTATTTCCCTTTAGAGCACTGCTGCGTTCCCAGGCATCACACAACAGCCACATGTAGGGAATTGCCATACCCAGGAGAACCCATATTACATTTTATGGGGTTTATGTTTTCGGTGTCATATTCTGTTAAATATGATTAGAAAATTCTCACTGTGCACCATCTGCTGCACATTACATTTTGAAAACACTTGTGGGGTCAAAATGCTCACTACTCCCATAGATGAATGTCTTAAGGGATGAGGTTTTAAAATGAGGTCACTTCTCAACCATACTGATATCTCAGGGGCCCGGAATACATGACTCAGAACCAGAAAAGCATTCCAGCTATGTCCATGCTTCAGTAGTCCAAGTGGTGGTCCTTCCCTTCAGAGTCCTGTTGTGTGCCCAGGCATCACATAACAGCCCACTTTACAAGTTATGGGGTTTTTGTCTCTGGTGCCATATGTTTGGCACAATATATCAGGCAATAAAATGGCTTATATAATTAGAAAACTGCAATTCACACTCTGCATCATCTGCTGTGCAGTACCATTTAGAAACATCTGTGGGGTCAAAATACTTACTATATCCCTAGATAAAAACCTTAATGGTTGAAGTTTTTAAAATGGGGTCACTTTGCGGGGCAGTCAACTGTACTAGTACCTCAGGGGCTGTGCATATATGCCCTATTTTAATGCTTCCTGCTGCCAAATCCATGGTCATTTTCCATTCTGAGCCCTGCTGTGTGTCCAGGCATCACACAACAGCCACATGTAAGGTATTTCCATATTCTGGAGAACCCACATTACAACTTTTGGGGTTTATGTCTCCAGCGGCATATGCTGGGCACAATATATTGGACACTGAAATGGCATATATGATTAGAAATTTGCAATTCTCACTCTGAATCATCTGCTGTGCAGTACCATTTGGAAACACCTGTAGGTCATCTATACACCTAGATGAATGCCTTAATGGGTGAAATTTTTAAAATGAGTTAATTTTTAGGGGCTCTCCTCTATTGTTGTACCTCTTGGACTCTGCAAATGAAACACGTTACTTAAAAACCATTCCAGTAAAATCTGAACTCCAAAAGACAAATACAGTAACTGTCCTTCCCTTCTGAGCTCTCCTCTGTACCCAAACCGAAGTTTATGATAACAATTGGGGCATTTCTGTACACAGGAGATATTGTGTAACAAGATAGGGTACTTTATTCCCCGGAAAAAAGGAAATAAAAGGATCAAAAAATACATATACACACGTGGACAAAATTATTGGTACCCCTCGTTTAATGAAAGAAAAACCCATAATGGTCACAGAAATAACTTGAATCTGACAAAAGTAATAATATATAAAAATTCTATGAAAATGAACAAATGAAAGTCAGACATTGCTTTTCAACCATGCCTCAACAGAATTTTTTTAAAAAAAGAAAACTCATGAAACAGGCCTGGACAGAAATGATGGTTCCCTTAACTTAATATTTTGTTGCACAACTTTTTGAGGCAATCACTGCAATCAAACGATTCCTGTAACTGTCAATGAGACTTCTGCACCTCTCAACAGGTATTTTGGCCCACTGCTCATGAGCAAACTGCCCCAGTTGTCTCGGGTTTGAAGGATGCCTTTTCCAGACTACATGTTTCAGCTCCTCCAAAAGATGCTCAATAGGATTTAGGTCAGGGCTCATAGAAGGCCACTTCAGAATAGTCCAATGTTTTCCTCTTAGCCATTCTTGGGTGTTTTTAGCTGTTTGTTTTGAGTCATTATCCTGTTGCAAGACCCATGACCTGCGACTGAGACCAAGCTTTCTGACTCTGGGCAGCACATTTCTCTCTTTCTCTAGAATCCCTTAATAGTCTTGAGATTTCATTGTACCCTGCACAGATTGAAGACACCCTGTGCCAGATGCAGCAAAGCAGCCCCAGAACATAACAGAGCCTCCTCCATGTTTCATAGTAGGGAGAGTGTTCTTTTCAAGATATACTTCATTTTTCCATCTGTGAACATAGAGCTGATGAGCCTTGCCAAAAATTTTGATTTTTGTCTCATCTGTCCATAGGACATTCTCCCAGAAGCTTTGTGGCTTGTCAATATGTAGTTTGGCAAATTACTTTTGTCAGATTCAAGTTATTTCTGTGACCATTGTGGGTTTTTCTTTCATTAAATGAGGGGTACCAACAATTTTGTCCACGTGAGTAACTGAAAAAATTGTAATTTTTCTTAAATTGACTGTAAAGGTTGCAGATCGGTTTTAGGGGAAATCCCCATTTGTAACGGATTTGATGGTTTCTCAAAGAAGCTGTGATAGGCTGGAGGAGACAGCGGTATTGAAGTGCGGCAGGTCCAGAAACAAAGTGATATTGGACAAGGGATCCGGACGTTTGCCTCTGCCCCTGGGTATACTGTATGTAAAATCTTGTCTTTTATATTGTAAACAGTGTCTGGGGAGTTTTTACCTTTTGACAGGTAATGTGCCCTGTTGACAGTAAGATCCAGAGGGGATAAATCAGGGAGCAAGGATTTAAACAGCTTGTATAGATATGGTACTAGCTCAAATTGTCTGATATCTTCTGAAATGCCTCACAATTTGATTTTATTACAGTTAGAGCTGTATTCTTAGTCAATCAGCTTACCTTTGATCCACTTAGTCTTATCTTCTAGTGAGTTATAAGCATTGATCAGTTTGTTGTGCGCAGAAGCGTATTATCTAGAGATGAGCGAATTTCTCCACAGTTCGATTCTGCAGTTCAATTCGAATTTCCCAAAAAATTTGCTTCGATGCGGATTAATTCTCCATGAATTGCGTTAAAAAACACCTATTTCCTGGCATCAGAGAGCCTGTATAATGGTGTAGAACACTGTGCCTTGCAGTAACTCGCATAGGGAGCCTACTGTGGTAGTGAAACAATACTGTGAGTCAGTATGACACGCACATGACAGGCGTCGCTCTTAGAACCACTGCAGTGGCAGCAGCATGAGGAGGGCATACAGTGACCCAGTGTCTTGTATTAGGTGTCTGAAGATGCTCCTATGCTGTGAATTGCTCGCAACATAGGAGCATCATCTGACACCAAGTAGCCTTCAGATGTCCCTGATGACCGGCCGGCCCAGTACCAAGTAATGTAAGGCCCGGTACTGATCCGCGGCCTGGTCATTGGGGACTTCTGCCCTAGGGGTCTTGAACCCCAGAGGGTCTGATCACTTATGCAATGCATTGGGGTGATCCTCCCCAAAATGGTGGCATCCATGTGCCGCCGGTAAAATGACTCCTCGGTCAGCTTTGCCCGAGCAGTCAGGGGTCTTAATGCCCACGATCAGTGCAGGCACTGATCGTGGGCATTAGCATTGTTTCTTTTCTGTATAATAAAGCAAAGACCCAGTGGCTATGGAAGCTGCTCAGCTCCTGCACAGGCCCATATTTAAATAACCGAAGGGGTTAAAGAGTGTGTATAGAGAAGAAATTATTGCAAGTACTGTTAGACAATATTATATTATTGGCAAAGAAAGGGTTAACTGTCTGTGTAAGCACTGCAGCAGCACAAACTCCAGTCACTCACTGTCTATGAAGTGAACCTGTCCTGTATGTCTATTGAATTCTAATACTAATCTGCCTGTTTGCTTGAAGTCCTTCTATAACTATATCTGGAATTCTTGAATTGTCGGAACTGTGCTGCCTAAAGCCTAGTTGTGATGCAGTGGGATGGATCACAGATGTGTTTGCATGTCCACCATTACAGCAATTGAAGCTGATCAATAGTGTCCAAGCTTTTATAATCCACATGATTTCAGCACTGAAAGGTCCATCTACCACTGTATTTTGGCTAAGAGGCTGTGAGATGTTGCTACCATGTTACAGACATGTGTGCACACATTGTCTGTTCTCTATTTCCTGGTCAAAAAATGTTCTCGTAGCGCAGCCATTTTCGTTTGAAGCAAATCGCCATTTGTTCGGTTTTGTGAAAAAAAAAAAAACAATTTGGAATTTAGGGATGAATCCGTCTCATTACAAACCCTATCTCAATCTTTAAGGTCTGATGAAGGGCACATCCTAAACATGCTATTATTAAGAATTGTATTGTAAATACACCGAATTAAAGCATCTACTAAAAATTCTTGATATCAAGTGTCTGAATTACATGTCTACTTGGATTTGGGGTGAAACCCTTTCAGAGCACGAACTATTTTACCGTGCCGTGATTAACCTAGCATTCATTACAAACCTGCCTCATTCACCCATCTCTAGTTACTATACTGGAAATAGCATTTAATACAAATATCCTCAATCTTTTTTGGCTGGATAGCATTTCATAGGCCATGACATCGCAAGCCAGCCTAGCATTGTTTACATGCTGGGCAGCATGCTGCTCACTTGCCATATTCTTCCTAGTGGCAGTTGTGGTTACAGTTGAATGGGACACCACTGCAATACCCATACCCACTGTTCCTAAAATTACAGCGACTAAGCAGCACAGCATCTGACATATAAACAATGTCAGGGAACTGTACATCCATGAGAAAATCTGGTAAAAAAAAAGTAGGTCAATTGATGGACTATCTACAGTGCCTTGCGAAAGTATTCGGCCCCCTTGAACTTTTCAACCTTTTGCCACATTTCAGGCTTCAAACATAAGGATATAAAATTTAAATTTTTTGGTGAAGAATCAACAACAAGTGGGACACAATCGTGAAGTGGAACGAAATTTATTGGATATTTTAAACTTTTGTAAAAAATAAAAAACTGAAAAGTGGGGCGTGCCAAATTATTCGGCCCCTTTAAGTTAATACTTTGTAGCGCCACCTTTTGCTGCGATTACAGCTGCAAGTCACTTGGGGTATATCTCTATCAGTTTTGCACATCGAGAGACTGAAATTCTTGCCCATTCTGCCTTGGAAAACCGCTCGAGCTCAGTGAGGTTGGATGGAGAACGTTTGTGAACAGCAGTTTTCAGCTCTTTCCACAGATTCTCAATTGGATTCAGGTCTGGACTTTGACTTGGCCATTCTAACACCTGGATACGTTTATTTGTGAACCATTCCATTGTAGATTTTGCTTTATGTTTGGGATCATTGTCTTGTTGGAAGATAAATCTCCGTCCCAGTCTCAGGTCTTTTGCAGACTCCAACAGGTTTTCTTCCAGAATGGTCCTATATTTGGCTCCATCCATCTTCCCATCAATTTTAACCATCTTCCCTGTCCCTGCTGAAGAAAAACAGGCCCAAACCATGATGCTGCCACCACCATGTTTATCCTTATGTTTGAATCCTGAAATGTGGCAAAAGGTTGAAAAGTTCAAGGGGACCGAATACTTTCGCAAGGCACTGTATATAATGGCCCATCAACTCTCTCTGTGCCTACCTGGATTAAGGTTATGAGGTGTTTCAGAATTTATCAACATATTTGTTCTGCTGATATTTTGCACACACCCATAGACTTGTATTGGAGAGTCCATGCCCGAAATGAGAACAGGAATAAGACTTGCTGGCCTTTTCTAGGACTATGGAAACTGCTCCACTGAAAAAAAATAGAAGTGTGCGCAGGCCATAAAAATGAATGTGTCCATATATTATCTACAATTATGGAATTATCATTGCGTATAATATGAAGCAACAAATTACGGTTGTGTGCGTGGAGCTATAATGCGCAGTACACTCTGTATAAACACAAAACACAAAAAACAGCTGTTCTTTTCCATTTCTCCCAGAAAGAGTTAATATTTTGAATGTACCATAACATGGCACCCTTGCAAAAATCAAGCCCTCATATGGCTATGTCAGCAGAAAAATAAATAAGTTATGGCTATTGGAAAACAATGATGAAAAACAAAAAATATATATTAGCGATAAAAAGGCCAAATGGGCTTTAGAAGTAAATGGTTAAAGGAATTCTTTGGGCAAAATTGTTAGTGTAGGGCCCAAGTAGGGGATGTAGGACTTTTTTTTTGTTTGGGGGAAATTTGCTACCTCTTTATTCCAGTTTTCTGTCACAAAAATGTTTTGCAAATCTGGGGTTTACAACTTTTAAAACCCCTCTTGTGACAAAAATTGTAGCAACTTTATGTAGACCACACCCTTTTTTAAAACAGGGGACAGGACCCCAACAGATTTACAACCATTTATGCCAGTTTTCTGAAAAAATTACTGAAATGTACACCATGTACAGTGGAATGTACAGCGCAAACTAAAGACACATCTTTTCAGACAGGCCTATCACAATTCCTAATGTAAACCCCTCTGCAGTTTGAATCCCTAAAATTAACCCTCCTCTGTTCACACCCTCTGTACCCCACAGGATATGATGCCATATCGAACTGTAACTTTATATGTCCCGGCACCATCTGCACATTAAAGGACACTGACTGATGACGGCTCATACAACTTTGTTTATGTGTAATGAAAATAACCTTTTTGAAAAAAATCGGCTGGACCACTGTATAAGCAATGTCGCCTCTGTTACATCTTGTGTCACCCCCTCTACCTCATAGATTCTAAATTCTTGCAAGCAGGGCCTTCAGTCCCATTGTGTGAACTGACTATTACTTTGTAATGTCTCTTTTTGTACTTGAACCCTACAATTTGTAAAGTGCTGCGGAATATGCACAGTAACCAGCTGGTGCACAGACAGCTTAATTTACAGTATGATAATGCATGAGGTGCCTTGTCATAAATTAGGTGCAAGTGCAAGGTATATCAACACTTGTCTTTATAACCTCCCCCCCCCCCCACAGTGTGTTGGTCAAGCTTGGAGCCATTTTTTTAAATTAAATCTATTTTTTAGTTACAGATGTAGTCATCTTCAGCTTGAATCTGATAACTTGCTGCACCATGATAACAACAAAAGCCATTGTAAGCAATGGAAAAAAGATGAGCTAAAGTCATTAGCAACCGTTTACTTTACGAGATAAGAGGGCTTACTGGGATTTTTTAATTAATAGCCAATCCTTAGCACAGGTCATCAATTGAAGATCTGTGGGAAACCAACACTGGTGCCCCCATTGAACAGCTGTTTGAAGCGCTTCACAGGCCATGTGACATCACATTCATCAGTCACAAGGCCAATCACAGCTCAGCCCTATACAAGTGAATGGGATGATACTGTACAAATGTCTGTAATTGTCATCATAGGTAGACCTCAACTATGAGAGACAAAATGAGAAAACAAATCCAGAAAATCACATTGTCTGATTTTTAAAGAATTTATTTGCAAATTATGGTGGAAAATAAGTATTTGGTCAATAACAAAAGTTCATCCCAATACTTTGTTATATATCCTTTGTTGGCAATGACAGAGGTCAAACGGTTTCTGTAAGTCTTCACAAGGTTGGCAGTATGTTGGCCCATTCCTCCATGCAGATCTCCTCTAGAGCAGTGATGTTTTGGGGCTGTCGCTGGGCAACACGGACTTTCAACTCCCTCCAAAGGTTTTCTATGGGGTTGAGATCTGGAGACTGGCTAGGCCAATCCAGGACCTTGAAATGCTTCTTACGAAGCCACTCCTTCGTTGCCCTGGCGGTGTGCTTGGGATCATTGTCAAGCTGAAAGACCCAGCCACGTTTCATCTTCAATGCCCATGTTGATAGAAGGAGATTTGCACTCAAAATCTCACAATATATGGCCCCATTCATTCTTTCATGTACATGGATCAGTCATCCTGGTCCCTTTGCAGAGAAACAGCCCCAAAGCATGATGTTGCCGCCCCCATGCTTCACAGTAGGTATGGTGTTCTTTGGATGCAACTCAGCATTCACTCTCCTCCAAACACGACGAGTTGTGTTTCTACCAAACAGTTCTACTTTGGTTTCATCCGACCATATCACATTCTCCCAATACTCTTCTGGAACATCCAAATGCTCTCTAGCAAGCTTCAGATGGGCCCGGATATGTACTGGCTTAAGCAGGGGAACACGTTTGGCACTGCAGGATCTGAGTCCCTGGCGGCGTAGTGTGTTATTGACGATAGCCTTTATTATTTAGTCCCAGCTTTCTGCAGGTCATTCACTAGGTCCCCCCATGTGGTTCTGGGATTTTTGCTCACCGTTTTTGTGATCATTTTGACCCCACGGGGTGAAATCTTGCGTGGAGCCCCTGATCAAGGGAGATTATCAGTGGTCTTATATGTCTTCCATTTTCTAATTATTGCTCCCACAGTTGATTTCTTCACACCAAGCTGCTTGCCTATTGCAGATTCAGTCTTCCCAGCCTGCTGCAGGTCTACAATTTTGATTCTGGTGTCCTTCCACAGCTCTTTGGTCTTCACCATAGTGGAGTTTGGAGTGTGACTGTTTGAGGTAATTTGCAAATAAATTCTTAAAAAAATCAGACAATGTGATTTTCTGGATTTGTTTTCTCATTTTGTCCCTCTTAGCTGAGGTCTACCTATGATGTCAGTTACAGGCCTCTCTCATCTTTTAAGTAGAAGAACTTACACAATTGGTGGCTGACTAAATACTTTTTTTCCCCACTCTATGTATGTAAATAATTTAGCCTGGAAAAATTATGCTAAACTTGGTTACATCTGAATGCATTTTCCAGTGACATATTTTAACAATAACAGTACAGAAAGTTTTGAAGATCATTCTTATTTGTTCAATGACTTTATTCAATAATAATACAATGTTTTTGAAAATATCTAAGAAAACTTCAGTGAGTTGCAGACAGAGATCAAATAAATTCAAGTGGTTCAAATATTTCAAGAACCATATTATACATTTTAAAACCTATCAAGAGGCAGTAGGTGGTGTATTTCCCATTTCCTTTTCGATATATACCATTTGAACTAATCGACAGCCAAAGAAAATATGTCTTTCAAGCTTATTTCCCTTTTTCTTTCTTATGATATGATTTTTCCAAAGTTGCTGAAAAGGTGTAATTTCTGTCAAGGACGAGATATACATATTATAAGCATACTGTAGAATCGTAAGTAAAGTAATAGGACATTCTATGGTACAGTATTATAGTCCTTTATGAGACCTATTTCTGCATTTGCCGAAGTTCAGTTCCTTCTCCAGACAAATTGATGGACCCAAAATGCTGCAGTTTACAGGGGCATATGCAGTTCTGCACCTGTACTTTTCCCGAAGTGTTTTGATGCATCCTGATGGAGCAATTGGGAATTGTTTGACATAGGAGCTGGTAATTTGTTTTCTGCTTGTATGTTAAAGACTTGTTTCCAACTAGATATTATGATTAAATTCTTATTCTTATTCTAGGCAATAATGACATCTGTGAAATTTGGCCATTAAATATGACCACATCACATAGAATGTATGCTACTTTAAAAAGAATCATTATCCCTGACACCAATTTTTGTCTGTTCTACATTGACTCTTTTTTACTATTGTGCCTTCACTTCATATTCTGTGCTTGAATGATTATCATCAATTAAGAAAATGGAAACAAAAAATAAATCTAAATCAAATCAGTATTTATTTTAACCACCTTTTGCCTTCAAAACTGCATGAATTCTAGATATACTTTTTTAACGGACTTCACACGCCAGGATTAATTTCACTGCCAGCGAGTGGGGGCTATTCGCATGACCGTTATCACGGGATATCAAAATATAGGTTATGTCCTTTTTTTACCCGTTTTCATGGATCCCTCCATACACTGATGTATGAGTGATCTGTGAAAAAGGGTGCCCCTCGAGTGCAAGACGGCTGTGAAAAATGAATGTTTCCCATGGCCATTTTGCACCGCATTTGTGTGAATGCAATATACATTTGGAGCTAATCAGATGCCTTCCTACATTAAAAATTACCATCTGTTACAGCCTGATTTGATGAAGCACCAAGAAATAGACAACTATGCATTCACTTCTATGAGGTTTATGGAAACGGTGTAGGCCAGAGCAACGCTGTTTCCGTAAAGACCAACCATAACTGAAAGTCTTCTTAGTTAAGTTACAGCCAGGTAAGTATGGGGGGGAGGGGGCTCTTTTTAGAGAGAGGTTTGGGTCACAGATGTGGGACTCTCATCTATCATTCATTTATGGCATATCCTATGGACATAAGAATAGGAATTTCATATATTTCATTGGAATGGAGTGGCAGTTGCACCTGCATGTCGCTTTCATATTCAATTTCTATGGAACTAGTAAAAATAGAGGTACAATGCTTGGTTAGTTTCATTTGTCACACATGCCTTCAAATCATGGACTCCTGAGTAGTGTTAGTCCCAGTGGTGGGACCATGAGAAATTTAACATTTAGCTCTTGTCTTGTGGATAGGTGAGACGTTTTTATTGTGGGACAAATACTTTAATTGTAAATAAATATATACCTTTATTTTAATGTTTTATATAGATTTTTCATTTGCATTGTAGTCAGGAGAAAATCTGGTGGAGGTCCCCCACATTTTATAAGAAGGAATCTATTTAGCCCACTTTCTAGTGTAAATGCTTCAAGTGTAAAGGTGTGAGTGGCAATTCAGGGCAGTGACATTATTTGGCAGAGGGAGGGGAAGACATGAAGTGGCACTGCTTTGTGATGAGAGGTGAAACAAAGGGTCAGATGTTTTGTGGTGACAGAAAGAGCAGGAAAGGGCTTTCTGGGTAGATACAGCATTAATTATTCAGCATTACTTATATGCTGGTCATATAAGTAATAGTGGATAGCAGGGGCTTGGGGGGGGAAGGGGAAGCAGAGGGTGGGCTGGGGAAGACATTGGATGGCAGGGGTTTGGGCCTTGTGGTGGTGAACAAACAAAAACATTTCACTGAAGCTTCTTCCTTTATTTAACACAAGCAGACAGCTGCTTCTGAAGCTCTACAAGCTCTTTCCCATAGACACTAAGAACATAGAATGGACACAGACCTGTCCTGGACTACAGAGGAATCTCTCAGATACTTCTTCTGGTTGGGTAGTGCCTAGGGAAGTATGGAAGAATTCTGACCTCCCTTCTTTCCTCTTTAAGTCATCAATATCAGATCAATGAGGGTCTATTATCCAGCATATCCATGAATCAGCTGTTCTCACTTGAATTGGAACTAAGCTGCAGTTCTGTCACTACACAGAGAACAGGGCTGTCTGCTTCTCATTACCTTTTCTGTTTGTTAGCTGCTGAGAACAATTGATCGGTGGGAATGCCAGGTGTCGCATACTTACTAATCTGATATTGATGATAGGTCATTCATAATTTTAGCCCATAAAACCCCTTTAACAAACAATTATTGTGCAAAATCAACAAAGCCCTAAATTGAAAAATTTAGTTCAAAAGAAAAATATGATTACCATTTACAATAACCCCTTTAAAGAGGACCTTTCATGTCCTCCTGCACATGCAGTTTTACATACTGCTAGAAAGCCGACAGTACACTAAATTCAGTGCACTGTTGACTTTCCTGTTATGTGCCCTGGGGCTGGAGATATCGGTGCCGTTAGTTTCGGCACCGATCTCTGCCCACCGTCAGAAGGGCGTTCCTGACAGTCTAGCTGGGCTGTAAGGAACGCCCCTTCTGACAGTACTCATCCATAGCCCTGTACTGTCAGAGGGGACATTCCTTACCACCCAGTGATGACGCTGAGCTGTGAGGAACGCCCCCCCCCCCAGTACAAGTCTATGGAACCGATATCTCCAGCCCCAGGGCACATATCGGGAAAGCCGCCGTATGTAGAACCGCATGTGTTGGAAGACATGCAAGGTCCTCTTTAAGACCATGCTATTTTGAAACTTTTGAACCATATATTTTTTTGTTTTTACATTGTCGCATTCTACGACCCATCCTTTTTTTTATTAATATTTTTTTACTGATGTAGCTGATGGAGGGCTTCTTTTTCCTGAATGAGATGCATTTTACAATGGTTACATTTTAGAGTACATTTTAGGGTTAGTGTCTTAAATTTAGTGCTGTCCACCATGTGGATAAATTTTACCTTTATTCTGTATGTCTGTACCAAATATGTTTAGGTTTTTTATGTTTTAAAACCTTTACACAATAAAACTGAAAATTAAAAAATTATTTCTTTTTATGTTGCTGCCTATTTTTTGGTAAAAGGGATTGTTTTATGCTGGATAAAATGTACATTTAATTTGTACTATTGTTTAAAAGACAGGTTAATTTTATCGGATTGTTACAATTTTGACAATACCATATACATTATATGGACAAACATTTTGGAGCACCTAGGCCAGGCCAATCCCTGAAAAACAACCCTATGGAATTAGCTCTTCTCCACCAAATTTAACAACTGACACAATGCAGTCAGGTAGGTAATGTTCTCCTGGCAGTGTAATTCATCATTTCACAGAACACATTTTCACGTAGCAGCATGTTTTACACTACTTAGTGATGTAAAGCTTGCATGCAGCTGCGTGCCCATGGATACCCATGCCATGAAGCTCCCAGAACACAGATTTTGTGCTGCTGTTAATGCCGAAGGAATCTTTGAACTCTGCAGTTATTGAGTCAAGAAAGCATTGGTGAATTTAACGCACTATGGAGCTCAATACATGGTTGTATCACTTATCCTATGTGCTTTCTACTTTTATTTCTACTTCTGGCCTCCTGGGTGATGTCAGCAGCCTCAGGGAATCGCTGAGGTCGAATCACAGACAAGCCTCATGAAGTTAACATGCCCACATGACCAATGATTTATGATTGGTGAACCCCAAGATTTTAGTCCCAGATCATTATGAACCGGTTCTCTCATCTGTAATGCTTGATTTTATACACCTGTAGCAATGGAACTTAATGAAACAACTGAAATCAATGATTAATAGGTCGGCCCAGCTCCCTTTGTCTGTTTGTTCGTCCCCCATTTCCTTGAAGATGTTGTTCTTACGGCCCCAAATAAATGGGCCTATTGTTTCTCTTTGCTCATATACTATGTTCTGAAGCATTGGGCGGGGGGCGAGCTACCCCCCCCAGCCTTCTGTTTACAGGCGAGGCTTGCACGCCTTCTCACCATTTGTTTAGCCACGTTGTTCTTGTCCACTCTTTGTTATATTTGAAAAATCTTTAATAAACCTTGATTAAACATAATAAGTCGGCCCCAGAGGCGTAGCTAGCGGGGGGGGGCAGGGGGGGCGGTGGCCCCGGGCCCACTGTCTCTCGGGGGCCCACCTCTGGGTGGCTGCAACACAGGTTACCCTCATACATCAACTGCATCGGAGTCTGCATGACACGATACAGTTGAAATACATAGAGAAGGAAGCCTCTCTATTCGTACGTAGCTCGTAAGCCAAAAGTCACTTAAGGCCTGTGGCCTACGAGCTTCCCTAAGACGTCTGCGTCCTGGCACAGACGTCTGCTCAATGACATCACTGTCCTGCGCCGTCCGCACCAGGATGCAGAAGTCCTGCTGCTTCAGTAAGCGGCGGCAGTACCGGCGGCTGAGGCTCCTCCTCAGCAGATTGGAGGTAGGTAACTGTCTTCAAATTTTTTTTTTTTAACTCACTTTGGGCATTTTAATTGGGGGTGGGGGATGGGGGTAATACATTTATGAGGTCATTTGGGAATTTAGCAAGATAAGAGGCCATAACTAATATAAGGGGTATTAGGAGGCTTTAATAAAAGAGGATATAAATTATAGTGAAAGGTCAGTGGGATCTGTATGAATGTAAGGGGAGATAATATTAGGGGGCATTGGGGCAGTAATAAAGGGGTTTTTCTAGGGAATAATGAAGTTTACTGGTAAGGATTGTATTGGGCAAATTGGAGAGGAGGTGGGGAAGGTGAAACATAAAAAAAAAAAAAACTCACTTGTCCCCAGGCTACCGATGTCCTCAGCCCTCTGCTGTCTGTTGCTGCTTCCCTGCCGCAAGTCCTGCACTGCAAGTGATTGGCCTCAGCGGTGGCTGGAGAGGACTCTGTGATGTCACTCATATACATGACTGGGTCCTTTCCTGCCAACGCCGAGGCAACTGATAGCCTCAGCAGTCACATATGGCACGTGTCTGAACAGACAGTGGTAGCAGACAGAGCACTGGGGACAGGTAAAGCTAGGTTCACACTAGCGCTCTGTTTCTGTTTTTCAGGTACACTTGGGGACCCGAAAAATGGAAACCCAATCCGCTTGTAAAGCGGTTACCCGCAGACCCCATAGACTATAATGGGGTCTGCTGGGTTTCTGCCTGAAAAAGGCAGAGAAAAAAGTCCTGCTTGCAGGACTTTTCTTTCCGCATTTTTCAAACGGAATGGGGGACAGAATCCCTCAACGATGTTCAAGTGCTGGTGTAGACCCAGCCTTAGTATGATTTTTTATCACCTACCCCACCTCCACTGTGATTTGTCCACTTCCTGGACAACCCCTTTAAAGCGGACCTTTCATGTCCTCATGAACCTGTGATTTTATATACCGCTAAAAAGCCGACAGTTGGCTTTCCCATTATGTGCCCCGGTGGAGGAGATATCGGTGCCGTTAGTTTCGGCACCGATCTCTCCCCACTGTCAGAAGGGCGTTCCTGATAGTCTAGTGTCATTGCTGGGCTGTGAGGAACGCCGCTCCCTGACAGTACTCTAACATAACCTTGTACTGTCAGAGGGGGCATTCCTTACCGCCCTGCGATGACTCTGAGCTATGAGGAAGGCCCCCCTCCCCCAGTACAAGTCTTGGGGGGGGGCATTCCTCACAGTCCAGCGATGACGCTAGACTGTCAGGAACGCCCTTCTAACAGTGGGGAGAGATCGGTGCCGAAACTAACGGCACCGATATCTCCTCCACCAGGGCACATAACAGGAAAGCCGACAGTGTGCTGAAATGTTGGTATACCTGAGTTGGGGGCCCATTTGGACGTGTTCGCCTCCCCGGGCTGAACCCCTAGCTACGCCTCTGGTCGGCCCATTTTTTATTTTTATGTTGCGGTGCAGGTAGTTTTTTTTCTTATTGTTCCACTAAGGGTAGAGATCATTTTCTATACCACCTTTCAGCTGGATGAGTATGATTTGACTGGCAATTTCATAAAAGTTATTGTTAGTATGTTATTGATCTTACTAGGCAGTCCTCAAACTCCTCAGTCTTTGGTATATGACAGAAAAGGTACACTATTAATCAAGTATACAGGCTTGCAAAAGTAGTCAGTTGGAAGTTTACAGACTACTGTCATGTTTTCAACAAAGAGGCATTACTAAAGTGGATATAACTGGCCAACTCACTTGGGTTGGAAAAGGTAAGTAATTATAAAGGTAAGTATATTATCTTTTATTTCATTTGAAAGTTTTTGTTTTTACTGTATATCTGGAAAAACACTTCATTGCAGAGGATCTTTAGAAAAACTCTGCAGGACACTTCAGAATTGGTTTGCATTCACACATTGTACAAAATGTATTATTGGTGCACTTGCTAGGAAGCAATGCTTCATTTTTTCATAAATAAACCTTATAGTGTTGAATCTTGAAAAATCATTTTGTACAGCTGTAGAAAATATGTTAAATGTAATCTGAAAAAAAGAATAGATGTGATAAATAAATTACATTTGAGCTTTTGACAAGAAATCTATTTTAGTACCTATGTTTAAGAAAATACTTTGTGTTGGAATATTTCAGGTAGTTAAAGTGTCACTCCAGTTTGACATCTAACTTGGAAGTTAAATTATCCTTGGAACTTTTTAATTAGAATGTCTACCTTCTTCTTCACGTCTTTATTGAATGTGAAATCCCTATTGATTTTTTTCATGTTTTCAGCTACACTGTATTCTGATACACTGCCAATGGATTTTACTTTATTTTGCCAGGAATGAACACAATATATGTGAAGTAAATGTATATTTCTAGATTATAATTTGTTAATGTTTTACCTCCATAAAATACACATGTTCGTTAAAACTGTTAATTTACATTGAATACTAAAGTCATCTTACAGATGTAGTAAAGTTTAATGTGACACTTATTGTCTTTTCTACATTGTGGCACAGAACTTTGACTCAACTTTTTCAATGGCTTTTGCTGTTTACGTGAAAGGATAACACAATGCAGCAAGTTATTAGACTCTATTTAAACTTTTATTCATCTGTATAACATTAAAGTGTCACAATAAAATGAAGCTGTGCATATAAATGGATTGAAAGGAAGGTATAGTATATAAGAAAGATGTTGGACAATTGGTCACTATTATACAGATGTATCTTTTACATATCAGGTCATATTACTGAATCTAAATTAGAGACCAAAATATATTGCAACTAGGGAGAAAAAAAGGTAAGGAAAGATTTATACCCAGAATACATACAAACATTTTAGTTATAATGGGGACTGGCCTGTTAAAATACAAAAAGATCCTCTTCCAGGCCCAAACTTTATAGTTCTAAATTGATGGAGGGTGAGCTATCAGAATCTTTTCAGAATCACTGTAAAACAGAAACAGCACTCTGGCACTCTAGGTTATACTATGTTCTATTGATACATTTTTATATTTCAGAAGTATTTATTGAAATATTGCAGTAACATAATACAAAGTAAGCAGCAAGACAAACATAATACAAGTACAAAAATGTAAGAGAATGTAAGTACAAGACATCGAAACTGCTGTACATTCAAAGTCAGCAAAATAATATAATGAGGGAGGGGGTAAAAAGATAAGCCTAAAATCTAAAACCAACTTAGGGAAGGACATGGGAAAGGTGTCTAGTGCTAAGGTGCATATGGATAGGGGGGTGTGAAGTAAGGATCCCGTCTGAGAAAGCATGTGTAAGAGATGCACTCAATACAACTTAGCAATCAGAGCAGAAGACAGTATGACAGACCTGGGATGCTAGACTTGTTAACCTAAGGCACCCAGACTCTATCAAAGAGCGGGCGAGTATCAGAGATAATGGCATAGATTTTTCCATGCAGCATGAAAGTGTCAACCTGCCGGACAATATTGGTCACCGAGAGAAAAGATCTTCTCCAATTGAAGGCAATGTAGATCCAAGCGGCCATGAAAATCTATTGGAATAATTTAAACTGGGCTTATTTAACCTGTTGACCACCACCGGCCGTAAATTTGCGACCAGCGGTCCTGGTCTCTGAAGTCCGGCCAATAGTAAATTTATGGCCGGCACTTCAGAGACCCTGTGAGCGGGATCGGGAGCGTGTGTTAGCTGTAACTGACAGCTAACACCCTGCTCCATAACCCCCGGTCAGAATCCAAGGAGTTCCACCATGTTGCCGCCCCCACTGGCAACCCCCGCGGCGAGATCGGGGGTTGCCGATATCTATTTTCTGTAGCCCGGGGTCTGGCCAGTGACCCCAGGCTGCCTGAAGCCCCCACTACCTGGTTGATCCTGCCGGGATGTCAAGAAGTCAGCCGATGCGTCTACATCGGCTGACATTATTGTATAGACTGCAATACAAGATTATGCTTGTGTATTGCAGTCTATAATACTGAGCCAGGATCAGAGCATTGCTGGCTCAGGTGTCCTTATAGGACAGGTAAAAAATGTAAAAAAAAGTTTAAAAAAAATAAAGTGTGTAAAAAAAATTAATAAAATTATTAAAGCCCCCAAAAATCCCTTTTCCTATATAAGATGAATTATATATAAAAAAAAAAAAAATTTATAAAAACAACACATATTTGGTATCGCCGCATCCGTAACAACCTGTACAATAAAACTGAAACAATATTTTACATACACAGTGAACGTTGAAAAAAAAAAAACGGAAAAAAAAACACTGGAAGTAATGATTTTTGACTATCTCGCTTACAAAAAAATGCTATAAAAAGTGATCAAAAACTCATATGTACCTCAAAATAATACCAATAAAAAGCGCATGTCCTCCCTCAAAAAATAAGCCCTAAACCAAGTCTGTCAACCGAAAAATAAAAATGTTACGCATCTCAGAAGATGGTGATGCAAAAACAATTGATTTATGTCCACAAATGGGTTTTTGTTCTGCAGAATTAGTAACGCATAAAAAACCAGTATAAATGAGGTATTGCCGTAATCATACCGACCTGCAGAATAAAGGTAACATGTTACTTATGCTGTACGCCACACGGCAAAAAAATTAAAAGGTAAAAACCAATTCCAGAATTGATTTATTTTTTTTTTTAATCCACCCAGAAATAGTTAATATAATTTATTCAATAAGTTATAGACACCCAAAAAAATTGTGTCATTAAAAAATGCATATCATACCGCAAAAAATCAGCCCTCGTATGACTACATCATCCGAAAAATAAAGAATATAGCTTGTACAATGTGAAGACAAAAATCCCCAAAATCACCAAATCATTAGAACACAACTGGCTGCAGCAGGACGGGAATGTATAAACTGTGCGAGCGTATATCAGGGTACAAACCAGATTTAGAGCTTACGAGGGATAATAAACCAGAAGTGACCCCCAGAGTGACCCCCCCCCCCAATCATAGGAGATACTTGGGATATAGTAAGGAATTTCGTGTTCCCCATGTACTCCGCACAGCTTACATATTCACTGTTCACTATCCGCTGTGCATTCACATCTGGGATACTAATGCTTATTATACCCTCTGATAAATTCTTTGAGAGGTACAGTTTTCAAAATGGGGTCACTCCCTAGGAGATTCCACTTTTCTGGTACCTTAGAGGCTCTGCAAACATGACATGGCATCCAGATACCAAACATCTGCACTCCAAAAGCCACATAGCGCTCCTTCCCTTTTGTGCCCTGCTGTGTACCCAAACTGCAGATTATACCCACATGTATTACACTGGTGTACCCGGGATAACGTACATAATGTCATATGTGGGTATAAACTGCTGTTTGGGCACAGCCGGGCACAGAAGTGAAGGAGCGCTATTTGGTTTTTGGAGCTCCTTAAATGCCAGTAAAGCGGAATCCCCTATTTTGGAAACTGCACCCCTGAAGGAATTTATCCAGGGGTACAGTGAGCATTTTTACCTCCAAGTGTTGCTATAATTTATTTTCCAGAATTGAATACGCAGCTGATGGTGAAAGGTGAAAATGACAATTTTTCCAGGAATATGTAATTTCAATGCATAATACGTTGTGCCCGGCTTGTATCAGATATGAACGCTCCAAAAGATGTTGTGCCCGGGATACCCACTTAACAGTTTTTAGAGTGTTTGTGCCTGCTGACATAAGCTGGGCACAAAATATTGGGCACTGAAATGGCGAATCTCTGGAAAAATTGCAATTTTCCCTTTCCATTATCAGCTGCGCATTCATTTATTGAAATTAAATGAATGCAACACTTAAGGGTTAAGAATACTCACTACCCCACTTGATAAATCCCTTCAGTAGGGGAAGTTCCCAAAATGGGGTCACAAGTCTGCGGATTCCACTTTACTGGCAATTCAGGGGCTCTGCAAAAGTGGCATGGTGTCCAAAAACCAAACTGTGCTTCAAAAACCAAAATAGAGCTGCTTCCCTTCTGTTCCCGGCTGTGCCCAAGCAGCAGTTTATACCAAGTACGTTATCCTGGGTACAACAGTGTCATACATGTGGGTGTAAACTGCAGTTTGGGTACACAGCAGGGTGCAGATGTGAAGGAGCGCTATGTGGCTTTTGGAGCATAGATTTAGATTGTTGGATTTTGGACACCATGTCAAATTGGCAAAGACCCTAAAATTGCCCCTACAAAATGGGGTCACTTCTTGGGGAATTCCAATTTACTGGCACCTCTGCAAAAACAACATGGCGTCCAGAAAGTCCCTCTAGATCTGTACTTCAAAAGCTAAAAAGCGCAGTGCTCCTTCCCTTCTGAGCCCTGCTGTGTGCCCAAGCAGCAGATTACACCCACATATATAATTTTTTTTTCCCCGGGATAGCCCACTTAATAGTTTTAGGAGTGTATTTGTCTGATGCCACAAAGTGGGTACAACATATTGGGCACTAAAATGGCATATTTATTTAAAATTGTCAATTTTCACTTTGTACATTAATTTTTGGGAAGCATTTTTAGGCTCAAAATGATAATACCCCTTGATACATTCCTTGAGGGGTGTAGTTTCTAAAATGGTGTCACTTTTTAGGGGTTTACATTGTATTGGTACTTTAGGGGCTCTGCAAATGCGACATGGCACCTTAAAACTATTCCAGCAAAATCTGCCCTCCAAAATCCAAATAGCGCTCTTTCCATTCTGAGGCCCACCATGTACCCACACAGCAGTTTATGACCACATATGGGGCATTTCTGTGTTCAGGAGAAATTGTGTAACAAACTGTGGGGTTTTTTCTTCTTTATTCCCTTGTAAAAATTAAAAATATGTCGCTAAATGGACAGTTTATTAGAAAAAAAAAAGTAATTTTTACATTCCAATGTTAATAGAATCTGTGAAACAACTGTAGGGTCAAAATGCTCACCATACCCCTTGAGAAATTCCTTGAGAGGTGTAGTTTCCA
Organism: Leptodactylus fallax; assembly: GCA_947044405.1. NCBI lineage: Eukaryota > Metazoa > Chordata > Amphibia > Anura > Leptodactylidae > Leptodactylus > Leptodactylus fallax. The sequence goes on along the minus strand of CAMRHE010000008.1, from coordinate 12,577,981 downwards.
AAATGGGGTCACTTTTTGGGGGTTTCCATTGTACTGGTACTTTAGGGGCTCTGCAAATGCGACATGGCACCCGAAAACTATTCCAGCCACATCTGCCCTCCAAAAGCTAAATAGTGCTCTGTCTATTCTGAGCTCCACCATGTACCCATGCAGCAGATTACAACTACATATGGGGCATTTCTGTATTCAGGAGAAATTGTGTAACAAACTTTGGGGAGCTTTTTCTTCTTTATCCTCTTGTGAAAATGAAAAATGTGGGGCTAAATTGATGGTTTATTGGAAAGAAAGTAATTTTTCATTTTCATGTCCCAATGTTAATAAAATCTGTGAAACGGCTGTGGGGTCAAAATGCTCACTATACCCCTTGATATGTTCTGTGAGGGGCTGTAGTTTCCAAAATGGGGTCACTTTTGGGGGTTTCCATTATATTGATACTCTAGGGGCTCTGCAAATGGGACATGGCACCTGAAAACTATTCCAGCAAAATCTGCCCTTCAAAAGCCAAATAGTGCTCTTTCCATTCCGAGCCCTGCCATGTACCCATGCAGCAAATTACAATCGCATATGGGGTATTGCCATGTTCAGGAGCAATTGTGTAACAAACTGTGGGCGGCTTTTTCTCCTTTAACCCCTTGTGAAAATGAAAACTTTGGGGATAAAGTGATGTTTTAGTAATTTTTCATTTACACATCCCAATGTTAATAAAATATGTGAAACGGCTGTGGGGTCAAAATGCTCAGTATACCCCTTGATAAATTCTGTCAGGGGTGTAGTTTCCAAAATGGGGTCACTTTTAGGTGGTTTCCAATGTATTGGTACTCTAGGGGCTCTGCAAATGAGACATGGCACCTGAAAACTATTCCAGCAAAATCTGCTTTTCAAATGCCAAGTGTCGCTCTTTCTTTTCCGTGCACTGCCGTGTGCCCAAAAATCATTTTACACCCATATGTGGGGTATTTCTGTGCTCGGGAGAAATTGCACAACAAACTGTGAGATGCATTTTCTCCTTTAACCCTTTGTGAATGTGTTAATTTTAGGGATAAATGAATGTATTATTGGATAAAAATGAAATGTCTAAATTTCACCTCCATATTGTTTTAATTCTTGTGAAATGCTTAAAGGGTTAACAAACTTCCCAAATGCTGTTTTGAATTATTTGAGGGGTGCAGTTTTGAAAATGGGGTGATTTATGGGGTTTCTAATATATAGGCCTTTATAATCTCCTTCAGAACTGAAGTGGTCCCTAAAAAATGAGTTTGGGAAATTTTCTTGTAAATCTGGAAAATCATAAAGACTAGGAGAGTCACCCACCAGTATCCAGACGCATTAAAACATAATTTTATTATAATATAAATATTAAAATACACGAGAAAGACTACAACATAAATAAAGAACTTGTATGAAAGAGGGGAAGGTAGGTCAAATATAGGACCTGTTTAATATCACACTACTACTGTGTATGAGGTATGTGGATATATAAACCTATCCCAAATAACCCTTTCAATTCCACGTTAAACTAGCAGCAATTGGAAATTACGATCATGCTTATAACTTGAAAAAGGGAGTTCTACCTAGCATCAACCATTTAAAGTATCAAACTCCTAATGCCACCTTGGTAACACAGCGGCCATTTCAAATCGTAACATCCCACTAAAACACTATTTGGGCTATTTAAGGTAACCTTTTAGGACTAACAGAAACTCTACCTAGCAACCATACCAACACTTAGCATATCGGCTGGTTTAAGCTATAATGTCCTATTAACACCTTATATCACAGCAGCTACCTTTCACCAAGAAATCCCACTCACACGCCTAATAGAGTGTTATAAATAAGATCTCAGGACTAAAAAGCGCTCTGCCCACTATCCACAGTGTTATAGTGTCCAATGCTCTATGCTACCTTATCGGCACGCAATACCTTATTACATTATTATTTATTTGATAATCTGGAAAATCGCTCTTACACTTGTAAACCTTCTAACAACCAAAATAAATTAAAGGATGATTAAAAGATGATGCCGATATAAAGCAGAGATATGGTAGATATTTATTCATGTATTTGGGAGGTATGACTATTTGTCTGAAAAGCAGAGCATTTTACATTTTGAAAATTGCAATTTTTGCCAAATTTCCCTCAAATTTCCTAATTTTTTATAAATAAATACAAAAATATTGATCAATGTTTACCACTAACATGAAGTACAATGTGTCATTAAAAAACAATCTCAAAATCACTAAGTTATAGCATCTCAAAGTTATTGCCATATAAAGTAACACGTCAGTTTTGAAAAATGGGGCCTGGTCCATAAGGCACTTTTAGGCCCGGTCCTTAACCGGTTAAAGCTGGTACGCTTAGGACTAAGAACAAATATGGGGGCCGATAATGGAAAAGACTGTCCAAAAATCCTCTGCGTCATTCTATGAATGGCCAGCCAGAAGCGAGGGGTGAAACTGTAAGGAAAAAGCTATGCAATAGATGAGGGACCACATAGGTTCTATGAAGGACTTTCAGAGAGGGTTCCATAAAGATTCCTTTCAGAAGGGAAGCTAAGGAGGTGGAGATCACTGGGGTTGGGAGGGTGCGGAAGAAGTAGAGAATAAAGGGTAGGGTGGCCATCTTAACCCAATCGACTCTTCCTATCCAAGAAAGAGTGGGGCAGTGCCATGCGACAAGATCCTTTAAGAACTTCAGGATCAATGTGGCATAGTTCCATTTGAAATGTGTCTCTAATGAGTTACAGAGGTTGACTCCTAGGAAAGGCAAATATTTATTCCTACTATTGATACATTTTTTAAGAAATTCTACATTGCGAATGAGTCTAATGGGTTGTCTAAATTCTGAAGTTTCAGCGATGACTTAGATTAAAATCACCCTTGCACAAAAGTGAGTATTCACATGATAAACCAGGTAGCTGTCAACTTGTAGAAAAATAGGACTACCTTCTTATAGTGGAGAATATATTTGTTATATGATTTATTTTTTTTAGATATATAAATATTTCACAAAATCCTCTATTGATAGAAGGATGCTTATTAACCATGAATGCATTATATCAATTATCCTTGTTAAGAAACCATGACTGAAATTGTTTGGACGCAAATATACAGTGGGGGGAATTTGCTATTCCATCTACACCAGAAAACAGGCATAGATGGGTGTAGATGTGGCACATCTGTGGCACATGGCCCTTTTTTGCACAAAGGATGTGCAACTTTGCCATTTCTGCACCCTGCTTACCACTATTTAATAAAGTAGGTGGAGTGGGGTGGGGGAAAAGGCAGATTGAGGAAGGGAGCATCATCCCATCAAATTTACTATAACTCTCAGCAGAAAAGTGGCATAAATTATAAGTCTCCGATTGGCATTTTAAAATATCATTGCAAAGTCTGCAGCTGCACTGAGATTGCGTAGCTGCAGGCAGGGCCAGTTTTAGACAAACTGTGGCCCTGGGCAAAATTAAAGGCAGGGCCCCAAATGCTGATATACCAACAACGCCATCATATTTCCAGTTGCAGCCCCTTTCTGCCCCCAAAACAGTAACAACCACCCCCCCATGCCCACAATTCAAATAACCACCTTTGTGCCGCCTAATAGATTTTTGCACTCCCTCATCAGTTATTATAGCTCCTCCTTATAAATAATAGTCCCTGCTTATAAACAGTGCCCCATATCAGTAATAGTTCCCCCTTATCAGTAATAGCCCCCCTCATAAATAATACTGCTCCCTTATAAATAGTCCCCCTTATTTATAGCCCTCTCATGAATAATAGTACACCTTATAAATAATAGCCCTCTTAACCATAATACCCCCGTATAAATGATAGCCCTCTTATAAATAATAGCCCCTTTAACAATACCCTCCTTTAAAGTTTACCTCTTATAAATAAAAGCAACCACATAATAGTCGCCCATATAATTCCCCCCCCTTATTATAGGCCTATTATAAATTGTTCTTCCCGTATAAACAATAGCCCGTCTTATATGTTTCCCCTTTATAATAGCCCCCATTATATATAATAATTTACTCGTATAATAGCCCCCTTATATGATAGTTCCTCTCCTATAATAGCCCCATTATATATAATAGTTTCTCTCCTGTAATAGCCCCCTTATATACAGTCATATGAAAAAGTTTGGGCACCCCTATTAATCTTAATCATTTTTAGTTCTAAATATTTGGGTGTTTGCAACAGCCATTTCAAATTTTTTTTTTTTTAATAACTGGTGGACACAGTAATTTTTCGGGTTTGAAATGGGGTTTTTTGTACTAACAGAAAATGTGCAATATGCATTAAACCAAAATTTGACCGATGCAAAAGTATGGGCACCTCAATAGAAAAGTGACATTAATATTTAGTAGATCCTCCTTTTGCAAAAATAACAGCCTCTAGTCGCTTCCTGTAGCTTTTAATCAGTTCCTGGATCCTAGATGAAGGTATTTTTGACCATTTCTCTTTACAAAACAATTCCAGTTCAGTTAAGTTTGATGGTCGCCGAGCATGGACAGCCCGCTTCAAATTATCCCACACATGTTCAATGATATTCAGGTCTGGGGACTGGGATGGCCATTCCAGAACATTGTAATTGTTCCTCTGCATGAATGCCTGAGTAGATTTGGAGCAGTGTTTTGGATCATTGTCTTGCTGAAATATCCATCCCCAGCGTAACTTCAAATTCGTCACTGATTCTTGTACATTATTCTCAAGAATCTGCTGATACTGAGTTGAATCCATGCGACCCTCAACTTTAACAAGATTCCCGGTGTCGGCATTGGCCACACAGCCCCAAAGCATGATGGAACCTCCACCAAATTTTACAGTGGGTAGCAAGTGTTTTTCTTGGAATGCTGTGTTTTTTTGACGCCATGCATAACGCCTTTTTGTATGACCAAACAACTCAATCTTTGTTTCATCAGTCCACAGGACCTTCTTTCAAAATGAAGCTGGCTTGTCCAAATGTGCTTTTGCATACCTCAGGCGACTCTGTTTGTGGCGTGCTTTCAGAAGCGGCTTCTTTCGCATCACTCTCCCATACAGCTTCTCTTTGTGCAAAGTGTGCTGTATTGTTGACCGATGCACAGTGACACCATCTGCAGCAAGATGATGCAGCAGCTCTTTGGAGGTGGTCTGTGGATTGTCCTTGACTGTTCTCACCATTCTTCTTCTCTGCCTTTCTGTTATTTTTCTTGGCCTGCCACTTCTGGGCTTAACAAGAACTGTCCCTGTGGTCTTCCATTTCCTTACTATGTTCCTCACAGTGGAAACTGACAGGTTAAATCTCTGAGACAACTTTTTGTATCCTTCCCCTGAACAACTATGTTGAACAATCTTTGTTTTCAGATCATTTGAGAGTTGTTTTGAGGAGCCCATGATGCCACTCTTCAGAGGAGATTCAAATAGGAGAACAACTTGCAATTGGCCACCTTAAATACCTTTTCTCATGATTGGATACACCTGGCTATGAAGTTCAAAGCTCAGTGAGGTTACAAAACCAATTTTGTGCTTCAGTAAGTCAGTAAAAAGTAGTTAGGAATATTCAAATCAATAAAATGATAAGGGTACCCAAATTTTTGCACCGGTCAAATTTTGGTTTAATGCATATTGCACATTTTCTGTTAGTACAATAAACCTCATTTCAATCCTGAAATATTACTGTGTCCATCAGTTATTAGATATATCAAATTGAAATGGCTGTTGCAAACACCCAAATATTTAGAACTAAAAATGATTAAGATTAATAGGGGTGCCCAAACTTTTTCATATGACTGTATAATAGTTCTCTCCTATAATAGCCCCCCTTATAATAGCCCCTGCTTATATATATCTGTCATCTCTTATAATAGCCCCCTGATAAATAATAGTTTCCCCTTATTTATAATAGTTTCAACCTTATAATAGTCCCCCTTATTCGTAATAGTTCTCCCCTTTTAAGGGGGGCTATTATAAGGGGGGTACTATTATACTATTTATAATGGGGGCTATTATAAGGGGGAACTATTATTTATAAAGGTGCTGTTTTAAGGGAGGAACTATAATATATAAGGGGACTAATTTATAATTATATACAAAAGCCCCCCTTATATATACTGTAATATGTCATCTCTTATAATAACCCCCTTATATATAACAGTTACACCTCATAAATAATTGTTCTCCCTTACAATAGCCTCTCTTATATTTAATAGTCTTCCCTATAAATAATAGTTTTCCCCCTTATCAGATAATTCCTTTCCCTTACCAGAAAACAATAAATCTTTTACTCACCTTACCGCTCTCCCACGATGATCGGAGCTGCCGAAGTTTCTCCCTGTAGTAGTGGCTCAAGTGGCTCGATGCAGTGACGTCATCACGCCACCTGCACCGCGATGTCCCATGCGATTCCTTAGGTCTTCTATGCCAAAGTAGGGACTGTTCGGCTCCCTGCTCTGTCATATAATTAAACAGTATCAGCGTTCAGTGCACAGCACAGCACGCCAATACAGAGGTGGAGCTCCCGGGATTCAAGCCATCAGGCTAAAAGCCTGATGCTCTGGATCCCGGGGACCCCTTTGGGGATGGGGCCCTGGGCAATTGCCCAATTTGCCTTCCCCCCCCCCCCAATGCCGGCCCTGGCTGCAGGTGAGAACAGCAACTGGATTCCTCATATAGAAGACATGAATAAGCAATTAGAAAAAAAAGTATTTTAGTGGAATTTTGCACTATTAAAAAAAAAAATGAAATGAAAAATGTGAGAAACGTACAATTTTCCATTCTTTTTTACATTTCCATAGATAGTAAGAAAAGAAAATACCAAAATAAAATTAAAGCCCCATGAATCATTGAAATAAGGCAAAAAATGTTTTGAATGACCAAGAAATAAAAAGAAAAAGAAAACAATATTTGTCCATATATCTATTTACCATGTAAACGTCTATGTAATGGTGGCTCAGTGGTTAGCACTGTTTAGGTGCAATGTTGGTGTTGTGGATTTGAATCTTACCAAGATAAAAATCTGTTTGAAATCTATACATTTTTCACATTTTTACAAGCCTCTCAAACTCTAAAATAAACATGTGAATATTGACAATGTCCCCATACATAAAATTTATTATTTTTATGTAATCAATGAGAAATAAATATTATGTTACACAACTATAACTTGAAAGAATCGGTAGATAGATCACACCATGCTATAAACTTCTAAAGCCCACATGATGTTGCGCTGTTTCATGACAAATTCTGCATTTAATAATTATATTTTCTAAGTGGGTGCAATGTCATGACTATCATATGTCAGCAATTATTTTTGGATCATTACATTTTCCCAAATCACTGAAAAAAATCTAGAAAATGACAGTAGACTCTGCTTGACATTACTAAATCTATATTTAATGAGCCTGCTGATTTCATCTCTGGGGCATTTGAATAAAATGCAGCATTACTTGTGCAGATTTTAGCAAGTGTATAACATTCTTCATATTACAGGATATATGAAAAGCATTGATAATACAGTATTCAGATATAGTTTTAAAAAGAAAATTAAGTTAAATTACAAGAAATAACATTTTGAAAAGTGTACTTTACACATTATGCAAATTACATTTATGTAATCAGATGTTGCAGGTGTGAATTAAAGGGATTTTCTGGGCAAAAAATATTTTTTTTAAAAAAGACCTGCTATTAATGTGTTAATAAGTGTGCCCAAATACCTTTATCAGCATTTTGAGTGATTTCTGGGTTTCTCTGTGAGCTCCTGGCATCCTCTACATTTGTTTACATATTGTAGCTTCCTGTTCTTATCCTACAACTACCATGATATATTGCACTTCACACAGAGCTGACTCATTCTCACCCCCTCCCTCTCTCACTCCTTCATACCCCCTCCCTGTCTCCCTAGCTAGCATGCCCACTACTAGCCCTTCTCAACTAACTAACTCAGCCCACCCCCCACTCCATCATACCTACCCTTCTTCCTGTCTGGATCTTCTGTTCTCTATTGCACCTGCGTAATAGAGCCAACATCTCCTCCGCTTTCACAAGCCGGCATTCCGCTATTCCAGCACACATAGTGAAGGAGGCAGTGCTTCCTGGAGCCGGCGCGAAGCCACTTTCGGAAGTGACGTCACGGCTCCGCTCTGGACTGGAAGCAAGAGAAGCAGGTAAGTATTGTGTGCTGGCCTCACACCGCACTGCGCATGCCGGCTTTCCGGTACTATTGCACATGCGAGGGGGGGGGCCGTCACACGCAAAGAAGAGGAGGCTGCCTTCTCAGGATGACGTGTCGAGTCAAGATGAAGAGGAAATTGTGAGTACTATGGGGCTGGGGCCAAGTCCTTTACACTGATGTAACAGGTAAGGATATTGATTAGACCAAGGATCCGTTACATCAGTGGAAAGGCAAAAAATTTAATATTTAGTATTAATTATTAAGTACAGAAAATAGGAGGGTGGGCATGGGGGACTTTGTTGATTTATCCTGGACAACCCCTTTAATTTATTAATCTTTCCATACCTTCGATAGAGTTTAAATGAAATAGCAGCATGCATACTCAACTGCTACTCCTTTCAATTTTCTCCTTGGACTGAACAGTAATACAGTAAAGTCAATAATGCAGTTTGCAAATGCAATTTTCTGTATGGACCATTGCAGCATGGACTCTCCTTTTAAACTCAATGGGTCAGTACAAAATGGATAACACATCCATCTATGTGTTAGCCATTTTTCACAGATAGTTGCTAAGAAACTCTACAGTGAAGACTGATAAAAAATAATGCTATTCGCAAAGGAAAATATGGACAAATTGAGCACATTTTGAAACAAAACTGATTAATTGAAAACAGTCTGGTTTTTTTTCCAGACCAAACACAGATAAGTTAGTTGCGGCTTGTCTGTACGCAGCCTGAGCCTAACTATTTCTTCAATTTTGCACACCCTAACTTTAACTTTCACCATTCCAATGTATCATTGAATAATAGATGTGTCATCCTGACAGACAATCTCAGGAGTCACTGACATGAATTTGACTTGTTATTTTTTCCAGAACCCTCTGGTTAGCAGCAAAAGTGGTCATACTGTCCTATTATTAGATGCATCTTAGAAAACATACAATATGCTACAAATGAGAAAAAAACTGCAGACTTTGCAACTGCAATATAGTGGATTTAAAGTGTTGACAGTTATTTTTTTTATCAATTGGAAATCTATATTGTATTCATGTAGCTAAAATAGCTAACATAACATATGTGTTGTACGGTAGAAAAAAAGCTTTATATTAGCCTGTGGTACTATCCACCAAACCCAGTAGCATTGTAGGAGTTATGTTCTCTATCACTTTAGGCAATTATTTATAACCTAGTTGTTGCCTTTCAAAGTGTTAACTCCATCAAGTTAACATTAGTACATTTACTAATATTCATAAACAAGTATGAAAAAGATTATTTTCTAATCTTTTTTTCTACACACATCATTGCTAGAAATTGTATCACACTGTTAAATTCCTTGATCTGTTGTTAATTATTGAAATAATTCCGCAACTACTGATGTGTCCTCTCTTACCTTTCCTTTTTGCTGGAAGTGTACAGATCTAGTCACAGGGAAAGCAAGAAACAGTCTCTGAATTCTATGGTTTTACAAATCATGACTAGAGATGAGCGAATTTCTCAAAAGTTCGATTCTGCAGTTTGATTTGAATTTCAAAAAAGATTAGCTTTGATCCGAATTAATTCATGGCGAATATCGCTAAAAAACACCTATTTCCTGGCTTCAGAGAGCCTGTATAGTGGTGTAGAACACTGTGCCTTGCAGTAACATGTATAGGGAGCCTACTGTGGTAGTGAAACAATACTGGGAGTCAGTATGACACGCACATGACAGGTGTCGCTCTTAGAACCACTGCACATTTCATTTATTTGGCCAGTTAAAGGGCCAAAACTGACCAACTAACTCAAGTGTGAACTCAGCCTTACAGGTCCATGTTAGTGCCAGGTAGAAAGAACCGTGCAGAGGCCCAACATCCTACTGTAGCGTGAAAGAGTGCACTCCTTTTACATCGTCGTCTGCCGATTCCACATAGATGTCTACAGAGTGGCAAGGCGACATAATGTGGAGTTAGCTGCAGCATCAGGAGGCCACAGAGTGGCAATGCGATATAATGTGGAGTTGGCAGTAGCATGAGGAGGCCACAGAGTGGCAAGGCGACATAATGTGGAGATGGCAGAAGCATGAAGAGGCCATACTGTGACCCAGCAGTGGCAGCAGCATGAGGAGGGCATACAGTGAACCAAGGGCAGCAGCATGAGGGCATACAGTGACCCGGCCGGTGGTAGCGGCATGAGGAGGACGCAGAGTGATCCAGTGGAAGCAGCATGAGGAGACCATAGAGTGACCAAGTGGCTGCAGCATGAGGATGGCATACAGTGATGCAGGGCTGTGGGCCCACATTGGCACCCTGGCCATGCTTCACCTTCTGCCCTCAGATTGAACATATGGCCATTTTTATCTCCCCCAGTGGCTTAACAAAAAACTGCCACACCGCCGAGTAGGTGATTTTACCTCCAACACTCGCAGTATCTGACTGCTACCGCCACTGCCTCCGTGAACCCCTACACCACTGCTTTACGGGCAGGTTGGCTGCTGCAAAGTGGGTGGTCTACCCTGGGCACATTTAGCTCCCGACCTCCTACTGCTGCCACCCTGCTGCCTCCGCCGCTGCCTCATGCGCAAGCTGCCATCCTCTTCTCCTGATGACAATGAAGCCCCTTCGTCACCCGGCTCCCAATTACGATCGGCTACATCGTCATACACTACTGTCTGCAGGTTACTGATGTCCTCCTCAACACCAGCTCCCACGCCACTCTCCTCATCACTACTTGCCCGCCTACCAGAGGAAGCGGTGGATGTCTCCTCCAGATCTTGGCTGAGCAGTAGCTGCTGACTGTCCTCTAGTACCTTCTCCTCATTGTATAGTGGATCTGAGCCCACAGCATAGCGTAGTTCTTTAGCTGAGGGAACAGAAAAGGACAGAGGCAGGTTGAGGACAGGTGAGGGCACCGGGCTTGCTGCCAGGTCATGCCAACTAAGGGTTGTATCTGACGAACACACCGACTCTTGGCTTGGGGTGTCTGATGTGACTTGGGATGAAGTGGATGACTGAGTCAACGAGTCTACAACAGTTGGGTTGCTGGTCAAGACACGACCGCTACTTGACACTGGGAGCTCAGGCCTCTGTAACTGACCCCTGCTGCCACGCCCCCTTACTCTGCTGCAACCTATGCCTGCGCAGAAACATTTAGGCCTGTGGCCCTACCCTGTGCATGGTCTCTTGCTTCTCTGTGTGACATACTGATCGATGAAAAAACGTAATTGCAAAGGAAATAAATACAGGGCAGAAAGGCCTGTTATTTTCTACTTTGAAGAGAATGGCAAATATTCCCAAATTATTAAATTATTGAATTATTGACAATACTGTATTGATAAATGGCCAGCAACTTTATACTGGGAACAAAATGGCGAATATGGTCCTTATGGGTTTCCACACTAATAAACACCTTTAAATAAGTGATAACCTCTAAGAATTATTGAATTATTGACAATACTGTAATGATAAATGGCCAGCAACTTTATACTAGGAACAAAATAATGAATATGGTTGTTATGTCTTTCCCCACGTTAAAGGCGTTAGAGCAAATAACTGTAGATATTAGTGGATGATAATTCAGTTTTCTTTGGCACATGCAATGCAATGTTATGCTTTGGAAGAACAGTGAATAAGCCCCTTATAATAAACGCCTTTAAGATAAGTGCAGATATTAGTCGATGATAATCCACTGTTTATTTGCTGTACTGCAGTGCAAAAGGCTTGTTGTATTCCACCTTGAAGACACAGGTATGAGTAATGAGCAGCAGTATAATGGCAGTGAGTGCTGCAATGTGTATTAAAATTCTTGCTGTAAATGACCCTGCAACCACCCCCAAATTCTTCTCTCACTTCCTACCTATCCTTTCCCTACAGTTCTAAGGCTCTTTCCCTGAACTTCTTTCTGTTTTCTAAGTCTTTCCCTAGCTCCTGCTGACGTCTGTCCCTACAGTAAGAGCGATGTGAAATGACTGTACCTAAAATGGCCGAGGGTTTTTATAGGGCTGTGACATCACAGGGCCGGCTGGCTGCTGATTAGCTGCATGTTTGGCATTGAAGGTGATCTCGCGTTCCCAGAGTCCCTTGCCCCTTGTCCTAACATGTGCAGCGGCTATTTTATTAAAAAAATGCAATTCAATGCATTGAAGCGTGAGAAAATCCGGAATCGTGGCAAATCGAAGATTTCCTGAAATTTGGATCGAATTCCACTTCTGCAGCTTCGATTCGCTCATCTCTAATCATGACATAAAAATCTAAAATCTGTTCCTTAGAAGGATTTACAATAAGGTACAGCAAATACAACTTCAGATGAACAGCAACACACAAAAGATACCCCATTTCATTATTTATTGAATAAGAATGAAGCCAAAATGGAAAAACTAAGTACATGCTATGAATCAGTAGTTTCTAGAAACAACTTTAGCAACAATAACTTGAAGTAATTGTGTTCTGCAATTGTGACTTTATTAGTCTCTTACATTGTTCCGAAATAATTTTGTCCACTCTTCTTTACAACATTGCTTCAGTTCATGAAAATTTGTGGGTATTTGTTTTCTGCACAGCTCTTGTAAGGTCCCACCACAACAGTTCAATAAGGTTAAGATCTGGACATTAACTATGGCATTGCAACACCTTGATTCTTTTCTTTTTCAGCCATTCTGTTGTAGATTTCCTGGTGTACTTGGTATCCTTCTCCTAGTGCATGACCAAGTTTTGGCCAAGTTCTAGCTCTGTGATAGTTGGCCTCACCTTTGACTCTAGAATACTTTGGTATACAGATGAGTTCAAGGTCATCTCAATGACCGAAAGGTGTCCAGGTACTTTGGTTGAAAAGCAAATGCAAATTGTCACCTCTCCACTTATTGTGTCTTATTCTAATTGTACTGTCATGAACTTGAATTTTTAACATGCTAACTGTTAGCTGGGTTTTTTGAAATTTCTCTATACATTGAATTGTTTGACCTTGTGGTGAATTTTCTGGGATGTTCACTTCTGGATAGATTTCCAACTGTCTTGAATGTTTTCCACTGGTGAATAATTTTTCTCACTGTAAAATTATGGTCTTCAAACTTTTTTGAAAATTGCTTTAACCCTTCATTGCTGATGTATTATCTTTTCTCCATGGTAATGTCTTTATACATGCCTGAATATTCCAGACCAGAAACTGCCAAAACTTACTTATGATCAATTAATTAAGGGCATTTGATTATCTGCACTTGGCTTTTATTGTACTTACCATCTTAATTCCTGTGGAAGCAGTAAGGGTGTACCATGTACTTAATTTTCACACACTTCTTCTGTATTTTGGCCTAGCTTTTGTAAAATAATGAAATCTATTGGTAGATTCTATTGTGTGTTCTTGTTCATCTCAGGGTGTATTTAACTAACTTTAATGCATTTTAGGACCAGTTTTTTTTTCTTTACTAAGTCCTAATACATTTATTGCCCCTCTATAAATTCCATGTAAGACCACACCTAGAATATAGAAATCAATTTTGGGCTCCATATTCTTAAAAGAATATAGGATACTAAAGAGGGTTCAAAGGGGGCAATTAGATTATTAAATGCGATTTTAAAGACTGCTACATCTGTACGTTGCTATCACTTTGACACTACTATGCTGACTTGCCATTTAAGAGCTTGAAAGTAGTTAGACACAGTACTAGGAGACCCCAGAGTGTCATATATAGCTTTTCAGGACAATTGAAGCACTTTCAATTTGGAATGAAATTATTCAGTCCAAAATGTATTTTCCATACAAATCTTCCAAAACAGATTTGATTTGAAACAAATCTTGAGAGTTTGCATATTTCTAGTCCCTATGACTCTATGGAAAGTTTGGCTAACAAATGTATCAATATTGTGCAACATTTTGATGCATTTGTTGCAAATAGTGACACAGTAATAAAATATCACACATGTTATATTACCTCATTTCTTTACCAGTAATTTTCCAAGTACATACTTAAACTTTTATTATAATATTTCTTTATTTCAGATGCAATCTAAAGAGCATCTGTCATCAAAATGCAGTTTTTGTATTATTTTGCACCTTTAGCCATAAACTTTAGTGACAGTCAACTGTCAGCGAGGACTAATACAAATTGCCCAGAGTCATGGAGTCACCTTGATGACTGCAACATGAGGTTTATGGCTCTGGCTGCAAGATCAATACCTGGCTGCTACATTCTGATATCTCTCTTCCTGGACTTTCAATATGCACTGTCATTTCAACCAACTTTGCATGAATAAATAGTACACACAAATGTCAGAAATTTGTAATATACAGGCAGTGGTGAACCTAGCCTCTTTGCAGCCTGAGGCAGACTATAGAAAAGCGTCCCCCCCCCCAAAAAAAAAAAAAATTGTGTTTCCATGCTACTAGTTTCACATGCTGTTATCGTCGCACAATATACACAATACACAAAATTATAAAACAGTTTTTAAGAATTCTTCTTACTGCATTACTTCAGTATCAGATCAACAACACGGCATTAACAATGAAAGTAACTTCACACATCTTCTGCTTGGTGGATGGACGAGCCCACGTGGCCCCCATTCTCTATAATAGGAGCGCCGCAGATAGCTGAGTACTGGACTTCGGGTATCTTTGGCCACTCCCATTGAAGTGAATGAGAGCCACGCGGGTTTGTCCATTCACCAAGCTACACACCTATATTCAGCCGCAGCCAGGCTGAATTCCCACCCAGTGGGGGGAAAAACACAATTCTCAGGCTCAGTGGGGGTCTCAGCTGACAGACCCCCATCAATCAATTTATCCTCTATCATTTAGGTGAATACAGGGCAGTAACATTTTGTGACTTACAGGTGACGTCTCTGACTAATCCTTCACATTTCCCTTCTCTTCCCTTTGGACCACCATGACCACTTCTTCCAGCTGTGACTTGTCTCTGTAAAGTTTGCAACACAGACATCTTTGGCTCATCTCTTTTCCAGGCACCTGACCCACATTGTCCTCACCTACACAAAGCCCCCATCCTGCTGCTACCCCCAATTATAAAATATATGATATAACCCTCCATAATATTCCCAAGTACATCTTTATATTAATAATGTCTGTGTGTACCCTGTATAAATAGTGCCCTTTATTAATAATGCCCAGGTGTTAACTAATTAAAAGGTTTTCCAGGTCATTAATAAACTAATCAGTGGGGCTCAAAAACCCAGGACCCCTACTGATCAGCTGTTTGAATGAACTGTGGTACCTGTGTAAGCGCCGTGACTGCTTTTCTGTTTACATAGTGTCATTCATCTCATAGCGGCCATGTAATGTAACTACAGCCTCATCCTATACACGTCTATGTGACAAGGCTGTAATTACATCACACGGTCACTATAAACAGACAGTGTATGATATAAACAGGCGCCATAGCCCCTGTTTATAACGCCCCATTTACACACACTATAATGTACCACAGCAGCCCCTGCACACAGTATTACACAGTATTATGGCCCGCAGTGGCCCCTGCACACGGTATTATGCTCCATAGTGGCCCCTGCACATGGTATTATGCTCCATAGTGGCCCCTGCAAACAGTATTTTGCTCCATAGTGGCCCCTGCACACAGTATTATGCCCCACAGTGGCCCCTGCACACGGTTTTATGCCCCACAGCGGCCCCTGCACACGGTATTATGCCCCACAGTGGCCCCTGCACAAGGTTTTATGCCCCACAGCGGCCCCTGCACACGGTATTATGCCCCATAGTGGCCTCTGCACTGGTATTATGCTCCATAGTGGCCCCTGCACTGGTATTATGCCCCACAGCGGCCCCTGCACACGGTATTATGCTCCATAGTGGCCCCTGCACTGGTATTATGTTCCATAGTGGCCATGGACACAGTATTATGCCCTGCAGTGGCCCCCGCACATGGTATTATGCCCCACAGTGGCCCCTGCACATGTTATTATGCTCCATAGTGGCCCCTGCACACGGTACTATGCTCCATAGTGGCCCCTGCAGTGGTATTATTTAGATCCCAGAGTATAATGATCAGAGACCCAGGTGGACTCCCTGCAGCTTTCAGCCCTGTTTAATTGTGCACACACGTCACATGGATCAGGCCGGAGTCACGACCTGATGACATGACCAGAGGGCCGAAGCCCTCTAGGAGTTACACTGATTGCAGGAGAGGTGAGTAACAATGGTTTTTATGTTCCCTCACCTCCCCTGTGCCTCCAATTATTATACTCTGGGGTCTGAAAAGACCCCAGAGTAAAATAATAGTAGTATTTGAGGCCCGCGGCCTTACTTACTGATGCCCTTGGCTGCTTGTGGCCACCTCCGCTTTCCCTTCTGCGTCCCATAGCAGAAGGGAAATTGGAGGCGGCCACGATCAGGCGCGGGGGTAGGTAAGTAAATAGGCCGTTACCTGTCGGGGTTACTCCAGCAGGTAACGGCCTATTTTAAAAAAAAAAACAAAAAAACGTTATCCTCACTTACCTGCGATCCCTTGATGGAGCTTCCTCTGCTTGTCCGTGACATTTGCTTCTCAGCGTAGGAGGCGCGATAGCGTCATTGTATCACCTGCTCTGAGATACAGACGTCTTGTAAGCCAGCCCAGAACAGGCACCGCGCAGCTTTGTTTTTTTTTTTTTTAAAGTGGTCTGTCCTGGGCTGGTTTATGATAAATAAATAGTAAAAATGCCGCCCCCCAGACAATGACGGACAGTGCCGCCTGAGGTGGCCGCCTCCCTTTCTTCTCATTAGAGATGCGCCCCTGTATACAGGTGCATCTCAATAAATTAGAATATCTTTGAAACATTTCTTTCTTTCAGTAATTAAATTAAAAAGTGACCTCCTATATTTTCTAGATTCTTTACACGCAGAGTGTTCTATTTCAAGTGTTCTATTTCTGTAAATGTTGATTATGGATTACAGGTAATGAAAACCAAAATCTAAGAAAATTAGAATATTGTAAAAAAGTTCAGTATTGTAAATTCAGTGTGTCACCTGCCAAGGTTTCCTATGCCTTTAAATGGTCCCTCAGTCTGGTTCGGTAGGACACACAATCATGGAAGACGCTGACTATGAATTGTATTACTGAATTACTGAAATGAATGAACGTTTCAAAGATATTCTAATTTATTGAGATGCACCTGTATCTTTCCAGAGAGTATTGAATCTTTCTGCTCTTATGAGGCTGTTTCCCGGCCCTCTTCCCCACTGTTATGCTGCGTTTCACCAAAGAATCCCCGCTATATCCATCTTGTTTGTGACAAACTTATTCAAACTGATTTATTCTGATTTGGAGTTAGATAACAACTGAATGGGGAGGGAGTTGAAGGGGGGCAGATCGGAGGGAGAGAAGGCATAGGTGAGGGTGGAGGGGGGCAAGGGAGGTTGGGGTAAGGGACTGGGGGAGGGACCAAAGGGGAGTAAGGTAGGGTTGGCCAAAACAATGAACATAGAAAGATCAAACAATTACAGTTACACAGGTACAGCACATGCAAGTTCATGTAATGTAATTAACAGCAATCATAAAGGGGTTTATTGAGTCGTGTATCTCAGCTGTGTATTAGATTTCTGTGGTAAAGTGAAAATTAAAGTCAATTAGAGGCAATAGTTACTGACAGACCTCATCTGGGTCTGCAAATACCTAGCAGCTTTAGCAATAGCAATCAGAGGCAGCAGTACCACTAATTTCCTTATTCACTACATAGCGCTCATTCAATAAACCGCTTCTATCTTCTTCCCAGGATCTCCAGCTGTCTTGAACAGCCAGAGACCTGACCTGCTCCTACTAGATCTCTGGAGCAGGAGAGTAAACTGTAGCACCACTAAAAGACATCACTGCAGAAATAGGCCCTGCAACTGCCATCAAAAGACAGAGGGAGATTATCAAAGTAAAAGTTTCCTCTTTATGCCTATTTTGATAAACACAATGCAATAAAATATTTACTTAAATAAAATGATGTTAGTTTCAATTTGGCCCATAAGAAAGCCCAATCCTGCAAAAAAATGCTCTTCATTCACAAAAGGGTTAACTGAGGTATAAATTTACATATATAGCACTTGTTCCATACCTTTTATTTTATTTTGTTTTCATGTCCGATTCTAGCTATTACCAAGTACATTTACATTGGCTTACATACCCCATTAGACAGACCATAATATGGTAAGATTGCATAAATTTTGTTCTATTAGCATAGAAATACATCTCATTATCTAGATTTGCATACATGATATAATAGCCAGTAAGATATTTTTTTCACAGTACATTTGACTCTTTTATGCCATATTAGTAGCAAAGTTTGCAATATAATGTCAGCCAGACGGGAACAGTAGAAATATACAGTATATAAAAATTATAAATAAAATGAATAATTCTTACAATAAATACTATTTAAGTTGAAAGTAAATATATCAATAATAAAGTGATATTATTCTAAAAAAGTTGGGCTAATTATTTTGGATAATTTAGTTTATATCAAACACTTCTTTACTCTAATATTAAAGCCACCCTCTTCAATGCTGTAAAATGCTATCAATATTCAAGTATTGGATTAAATTATGACATGTTATGCTGAAACAAGTATCATTTTAAAGTACTGGAGAGCTAAATGACATCTTAGAAATGAAGAACAAGCATACCTATATAGATGATTTAGTGCATTTAATAATCAGCTTGTGAGAATAAAACAAAGAACCAATTGTGCAACTATAGATATACTCAGAAATTCCAACTCCAAATACATCCAGTGTTCACAATAGAGTATACAGAAATCTCTAGCCCAAGTGTGATGTTACATCCATTGGAACCAGCATTCCAACCTTGGAGTGAGAGATGCTGGCCAGGACCTACTCCTATTATGTATAATCAAGTACACTGGGACTTATAGTTTGAAGACATTTGGATCTTAGAAGTGGGGAAACCGGAGGACTATTGTAAGGGAATCACTAGGGGAGCGATTCCCCAGTAGCTGCTGGAGAACTTAGGGGGGAGGGGCACAACGAGACAGTGGACCCTAAGCTGAATCCCCCCACTGTCCCTGGCTAACTTGTCCGATCTGTCCTAGGTGACAGCCAGCAACTCGTCGACAGTCCCTCCTTATAATAAGTGATAACACAGAACGCAGACAAGACGCACAACAACAAAGGGAGGTCAGCTAGCCAAGGGGTCAGTAACAATCGAGCAATGCAGCACAGAATCGAAATCCAAGAGAATAGTCAAAGGTAAGCCAGGTGGTCAGAAAATCAGAAGAGCAGGTAACAAATAACAAGAAGTATAGCCAGTAAGCAAAATGCAATAGCAGGCGCCCATGGGAAAGTGAGCAAACAATAAATAGGGAGAAAGAACCCGCCTCAGACTTGATAGGAGGATAGGCTGTCAATCACAAAGACAGGACTAAAGTTAACTCTTAGTGGAGCAGGGGGAGAGCAAGGTGAAGCAGAAGGGAGTGGTGGAAAATCAATTAAGGAGGTGAGGGAACAGGACAGTGTTCAGACAGTACAAGAGAAACCCAAAGAAAAGAATCACAACCGGGCACGCCTCCTGCACCGCAGCGTGCACCCGGAGGATGGTGACAAAGCCCGGACAGACAAGGACGTTACAACTATAAATGGAAGAAATCTATTAAGAGACAAGGTACTGTTTTTTTTCTACTGCAGCTATTTAGTATTACAGAATGCTCTCTTCCTATGCTCAAAAGAGCCATACATCATTGACGCAATTTGTTGCTTGGTTTAGGTCAGTCTATTTTTGTAGTGTATTGGTTTAGTATTCACATACTGTGAATACTGAATACATTTGGAGTTGGACTTTTGACTATTTCTATTGAAGTTCTTTTTGATTGTTTGTTTAATTGTTATTATAAGGATGGGGCAGATGGCCTTACTTAATGTGCAGCCACAGATTATATTAAGTCCCCCATGGGAGGACTAACATTTTGGGTAGTATTGTACATGGTGCTATTTTATTTGTTATTGATATAACCTATACCTAATGAATATAATAATGAATATACCTAATGATGACAAAAACGACATGTCATATTAAGGTTTTTTAATTAATTAATTTATTTATTAAATAAATAAATATATACAGTGTGAGCCATAAGTATGGATATACCCAGATACCATTGAATCCAAAATGGCTGCTTTGCAGATGGCTGCCATTGGCATCACCCGGCGCCAAATGTTTCCCCCCTCCCATGTACTAATATGCCACAAACGGTAAGGTGATATCAGCAACCACTTCCATTTTATCTGGGTGTATCCATATTTATGGCCCACCCGGGTTTATCCATACTTATGGCCCACCCTGTATATATATATATATATATATATATATATATATATATATGTGTGTGTGTGTGTGTGTGTGTGTGTGTGTGTTTTTGTTCCAAAAATACAATATATCACTAAAACAGAAACAGTTCAGAGCATATATTTGAAATTTCTGCAGTGTGGTTTTCATGACTTCAATAAACTTATCACCAATACATACAGAAAAGAAAATAAATTCACTATAGCTTTTGCATTGCAATCTTCAAAAGAAAATATACATTCTAGTTTCTGAAGCAGAGAATCATGAAAAGAAATATCCTTATGTGAACTAGAAAAATATGTTTAAACTTTGATCTGCAATAGTTTGTTTTATAAAGCACACGCTGTAGCTTTTCAAAAAGGTTGGCTTATGAAGAAAAGCCATTTCTTTGAATGCAAATAAATGAAATGCTTTGTATTTTAGTACATAAAATTCACTTCATTTTGTTCATATGTGATACGTTTATATTGTATATTGCAAGTTATTCTCTGCATGAGTGTTTTCTAATGCTAAGTTGGAGCATATTGATAATGTTTTCTCTCTCCACTTGATATGTTGTTAGTTATAGAACAGCAATTTGTTTGTGTCTATTTTTAATTAGTGTACAGAACATAATCCCGTTAATGATACATCAGTGCTGTAAAATGGAAAACAAATTACATTACCAAATAGATAAACTTATAATATAGCTTGCCTGTTATACTGTCAATATATAGATATGAGAATGAAGATACATGTAGAATAGTGACATAAGTGCTGTGGCAATGACATACTGTAGTAATGAAAAGAAAAATAACTACTTGCTATTTTTGTTCCTATTTAATGCAGAGGAAGGCCTCATGCACTCTGCAGAGTTACAGGAAAACTCTGAGGCAAATAGACATTTCCATACTAAAAAAAAATGAAGGCACAACATATGCACTCTATGGTGCATTTTGTGGCCAAGTGTTTTTGAATTATTCTTCAATAAAAGGAATAGCTACATAGCACTGTTTATGTATCATAAGGACTCCAACAGAAATCACAGGCATACAGATGTACCATAGAAGTCTGTGGGTGCCATATTACAGCCATATTACAGCACTGTAATACTCATCATATTTTTTATAGCCACAAACATATTGTAGCATAAATGTCCTGGTGTTAATGCTACATATTATTTATAAACTGCACAAACAGTATGTGTTGCTAAGGCTGAACCAAACCCAGTAGTGGCTATAACAGAAATATAAAGGAAGCTATTATACGTCTCCCTTCTGATCAATCCATTCCTGACATTGGCTCAAAAAAAACACAGCAAAATCTGAAGCAAAAAAAGCTGCGTAACATAGGGCCTTAGCCTAAAGGTGGCCATACAGATTAAATGAATGTAAGCTGAACCCATCAATTTCAGTGGAACTATTGACTAATATTTAATATGTTCCAACACTCCCCCCTACAGCAAATGGGAAACAAGGTTTGTATACCATATGTGTAACGTCTCTGCCTGTTCGGGTCTCTGCACCACCCTGTTGTGGCACAGGAGGCGTGTTCAGTTTCATTTCTTATTTAAGATTCTTGTTGCTCAGTCTGAACACTGTCCTAGACTATGTAATTGAATTTTAGCCACACCCGTCTCCTGCACCTTTGTTTCTCTCTGCTCCTCAATTAGTTAATCTCAGCCTTGCCTGTGTGATTGACAGCCTATCGTCCTATCAAGTCTGGGGTGGGTTCTTTCTTCCTATTTATTCTTTGCTCACATTCACATTTGTGCTTGCTATTGCTTCTTGCATACTGGCCTTTACTCCTTGCTGTTTTGCTACTTGTATTCCTATTCCTGACCTCTGGCTTACCTTTGACTATTCTCCTGGATTTTGATTCTGTACTGCATTGCTCGACTGTTACCGACCCCTTAGCTTGCTGACCTCCCTTTTTATTGTTCGTCCTGTACACGTTCTGTGTTGCCACTTGTATTAAGAAAGGACTGTCGACCAGTTGCTGGCTGTCGCCTAGGACAGATCAGGCAAGTTAGCGAGGGACAGTGGGGGGGTTCAGCTTTAGGGCTCACTGTCATGTTGTGCTCCTCCCCCCCAGGGTTCTGCAGCAGCACTGGGGAATTTCTCAACTGACAATTCCCTTACAATATGTTTATTTTCAACATTCCCAATCCATACTGATACCTAAAACATTATATCAAACCAGGGATTTAATGTAACATGTGTACTGTGTTTAATGTGTCCATTGTTATATTAACATTAAATTATTTCTGACAGAAGATACAGTAGTCAAGCAAGCAGTCAGGTTTTCAACATACAGTAACATTACAAGACATGGCCCTGAATCATTGTGACCACAACTGGTTTTGCATTTACTAAGCTGGGGTGTGCAGTCTGTTGGTCTTAGAATAGTCACCCTCAGGGGTACACCGGCCATAAGGTAACATGAGGCTGGTGCCTAAGGCGGTGCCACCTGGCAAAAACTAAGGGAGACGTTCACTGTTTCTTGTAAGGCTTCTAGCACCTTTAATTAATTTGCTCCAGCTCTATTCATTTTTATTCCTTCTCCTTGTTTTGGCCCCAGGACAGGAGAAATGTAATCATCAGGAACAGGAGGTTGAAGCTAAACTCCTCCTTCTTCTGTTCTTTGTAGCTAGAGAAGATATAACTCCTACCTCTTTCACTGGCGGTAGATAAGTAATCAGGACAGAGAAGGCAGAATAGTCTGAATGTCTTGCTGGTAGAGGTGGAGCAGTACAACATCTTCTTCTATGTAAAGCACTTCCGGCAACTTGCTGCAGCTTATCAGTAAATGTACTATAAAAAGTTATCACTGTGTAAGGCTTAGGTCACACCTGCGTTAGACAGCTGAGCACTCATTCTTTTCATGCCAGATTTGTAAAGCAGTGCCTTGAAAAGTTTATGAGTCTGACGGCTTGAATTATGTGGAGAGAAAGGTTTTGGAAGCAGGATTTTTATGTCTGCTGATTTCGGGCTGACATATTATAGCATTATAGTCTTTGGGGTCCGTGGGTTTCCGCAGGTAACCACTTTTTAAGTGGATTGGGTTTCCATTTTTTGGGTCTGCTTGGAATAGAAACCCCAACACTAGTGTGAAGCTAGCATTACAGTATCTTTACTGTTGCATAGGACTGCAAGTGTCATCTACTTTATTATTTTCACTTAGAATTTCTAGATGTTACCGGCAGTTCTATGTAAAACCTCAGTTAACACCATAATAACACTTTGAGTCAGAGAGTTATCACTGTGTTATCTGAGGTATTATGTAAAACTGCATGTGACATCTACTAAATGACCTGTGCTCAGAGAGTTATGACGTGCTCAGAGAGTTATGACTGTGTTATCTGTTTTGTTATGTAGCACTGCAGACAGGGCTGTGAAGTCAGTAGGCCAAACCACCAACTCCTCTGTTTTTCCACAGCTTGACTCTGACTCCTACTCCAGTGATTGAATTCCTATGATATAAATAAATATTTAACAAACTATGAACCAAATTATTTATACCATATTAAAAATTGAATAATATAATTAAAAATAATGAGATTTTGGTGACAGGTGTGATCTCTTTTAGCCACTATTTTGCAAATCCCATTCCCAAGGGGTCCAGAGGTTGCACTCTTGTCCTTAACTTTGGAGAACATGCCGACAGCAGAACTGACTATAATGGCCCACACACTAACTGTAGCTAGAGCTTCAGTGGCTGGTCACTGGAAGGATGTCACAACCCCACTGTCCATAAAGTTGTAAATAAAATAAATTTTAATTTTGCAATGGAACAGTGAATAGCTAGGAGGGAAGGTAAAGTACCAGCTTTCCTCGCCAAGTGTGAAAATGGATAGCATTTGCAGCAAAACCCTGTGGTAAATCCCCTCTTCCTTTCTCCGTACCCCTCAAGTATTTTATGTTTTGGTATGGCTTGTATTGTCTCAATATACGTAAGATTGCTTATCTTACTTATAATGGTAGGCATTGCCTTTATTTTTTTATTCTGAAATTACACATTTTTTATTACTGTAATATGTTATTGCCCTGTTATTAACCCTTTAGCAACCACAAATATGTCTTTTTATAACAGTCAATAAGAGGCCTTAAACCTGCTCATAAATTTTTCAAGGCACTGCTTTACAAACCTGACATAAAAAGTGCTCAGCTGTCTAATGACTGTAATGATTGATTGATGATTGTAAGTCCCATAGTGGAAATAAAAAAGATACAAATTTATTTTTTCTTTTACAAAAATTTTTTGTTGTAAAAGAATAAAACCTTTTAAAAAATCACTGATATTGCCTCATTAATAGTGACCTTAAATGCAAAAATGCTATAAACAATGATATTATTAGTCCTCATACAGCTACATCGACATAAAACTAAAAATTTCATGATAAAGACAGATCATGCTCAGCAATGGCTGTTTGAACTATCAGCTGATAGTATTGCACCAGTATCCTGGGGCTTTATTTAGAAAACTCTATAGAAGGCACTCACCCCAATCGATAAAGACTTATCCAACATTAAAAATGACCTATGTCACTTGGGCTGCAGAGTAAAAAATATAGAGTTACTCTCCTTTAATCAGAAGGTCCAAGAAGTTCTCTACCAGCAGCAGGACCAAATCAAAAACGTTCTACTTTGGGTGGAGGATCAGGAGAATCGTTGTTGTTGCGCAGTCAAGAATATTAGACTACCTGAAACGGTCCCATTTGAAGTTTTACCTACAATGGCGCTCAAACTTTTCCCCACCCCACATTCAAAATTGAGTGCATCCACCACACATTGTGTGCAAAACCACAACCAAATGAACCACCATGAGACATGATCTGTGGTCTGCTTGGTTACATTGACACTAAAGTCATTCTGATAAATGCCCGGGAATATGGCAACCTATCATAAGTAGGGGCCCCTTTTACAATCTTTCAAGATATTTCTTCCTCTACCATGGCTAAGAGGCACCTTCTCAAGCCTCTGCAGGATACTCTAAGGTACAACAAAACGCCATTCAGATAGCTTCACCCCTTTGGGCCTTTGCATCACATCGAGAGGCAAACAAATCATCCTTAAACATCCAGGGGACTTGGATGCTGTGTGGGATCAATTGGAAATAGCTCATATGGACATTCCATCATTGCTACCCTTGCAGTCAGCACAGAATTTTCCCCTTCTTCATGCACTGGATGAATGGTCAGTGGTAGGAAGGGTCAAAGTCAAAAGATGAAGAAGTCACTGCGTAAAGCCCTGATCAAGAACTCTTGAAACCCTTATTCCATCTTACACCTCACTCCATACGCTATTTGATAGTACATTAACCACTAGATTACTGTATATATAGTTCTGGTGGATTGTTGGTTAAAAGGCCATTTCTAAAGTTCTCCCCTCAACCCCCCTGTAAGGGAATTGCCAGTTGAGCAGTTGAGTGGTGTTGGAAGTTAAATAATACGGTTTTGAATGACCCTTCTGTTGCTGCAAAACTATCATCCCATCTCTCAGACTATTTCCAAATTAATAACACTCAAGAGGTTTCCCCCACAGTAATGTGGGAGGCCATAAATCAGTCCTTAGACTGTTCTCATATCAAAAAAAGAGCAAGATTCCAAACTAAACGCCCTCCTCTCACAAATTACTACCCTGGAAAAAGTGCACAAGAGGTCAAGAGGTAAGGCAATTGGCAATGAATTGAGTAGGCTCCGTAATGACATTAAGAACTTGCTAAATGTTAAAACTGCAAAACATTTCCGTCTGACCAAGTTCAAACATTATGCACATGGAGACAAGGGAAACAAGACTTTGACATCCTTAATTTAAAAGCAATGGGAAAAATCCTTTATTTTAGAAATTACCATGCAGTCTGTTAATAAGGTTTCAAATACAGATGGGATTGCTCAAGCCTTTCAATCATATTACATTAATCTTTACAACCTGGCCCCAGAAGGAAAAAGGGACACGAAGCCCATCATTTTCTTCTTAAACACAGTGTCTTTGCCTAGATTGACCAATGAGGAAGCAGACTCCCTGACTCGTCCTTTTGTCCCAGATGAATTGGAAAAGTCCCTCCTCACCATTCCCTCTGGGTAAACGCCAGGACAAGATGGTTTTACCATCAGCTATTACAAAAAATATAAGACAATCCTTCTCCCCCACTTCACTAAGTCTGTAACTCAATTCTAGAAGGCACAGCCCTCCTGACCCAAGCACTGGAGGCCCATATTACCAACCTCCCGGAAGAGGGTAAAGACTTGTCACAGTGTGGTAGTTACAGACCAATTTCTTTATTAAAGGGGTATTCCCACGTACATAACCATTTTTACATTTGTAGATAATTAAAAGTTAAACATTTTTGCAAAAATAAGTAATTAAACATTTTGCAGAGACTTAAAGATTTCCTCTAAATATATTGTGGTCACAAGTTGTTGTCTTGATCGGTTGCCAGTGGATACGACCATGAATGCAGGACCTTTCTAAGGTCAGAAAATCAGCAATGATGTCCTTACTCTGACCGGGATATCTTCTGATACATGTAGTGTCCCTGCCTGATAACCCAGCTACAATAAGAAAATCATTGCTGCTTTCCTGACAAGTTCCAGACCATAGAAAGTTTCTGCATACGTGCTCGTATCCATTGGCAACCGATAAAGACGACAAACTGTCGCAACTATGATTGTTAGAGAAAATCTTTAAAACTCTGCAGAATTTTTAACTACTTATATTTGCAAAAATGTTTAACTTTTAATTATCTAAAAATATAGATATGATTATGTTCATGGGAATACCCCTTTAAGTACCAATGCAAAGTGGTGGGCAAAAGCTTTAACAGCCACATTAGCCCCATTACTGCCCAAACTCATATCAAGTGAGAAGACAGGATTTGTGGGAAGCAGACAGGGCTGTGAAAACACATGTAGAGTAGTAAGATTGATGGGGGATGAAAAATCAGTTAAGAGCCCTCTGGTCCTTCTCGTCACCGATGCCGAGAAGGCATTTGATAGAGTGAGTTGGCCATTTATGACCCATACCCTGCAGTGATTTGCAATCCCTGATAAATTCATGGCAGCCATCATGTCCCTATATTCCACCCCAAGACCCATTTCAAATGAAAAACAATACCAGGCAGGGTTGTCCCCTTTTGCCCTATTTGTTTATCATTGTAAAGGAAACTGTTATACAATCCATCCAATAGGACCTCAATATGCGGGGTATAGACCTTAACGGTTTATCGCACAAAACAGCTGCATTTGCGGATGACTTGCTAATGCTAACCACCAACCCCAAGCACTCCATCCCCTACATAAATCAGCTTTTACACCGTTTTGGATTAGTTTGTAATTTTAAAATTAATTTTGGAAAATCATGTATCATCAGGGGTTAAATAAATATGCAGTAACTTCTGCCACAATATTGGTAAAAAACACCAGAATCATTAGTGGTGCAGTGTGACGGCTACTGATGACGTCATCCATGACATTATGGAGAAACGCGTAGGGTTTTCTTAGTTATTTGGGACTACAGCAATGATGTTCTTTAGTACAGACTAACCCTGTTTCTAGCCCTGAAGGTGTGTTAGTGTGGCATTAGGCCAGTAACCTCATCTCTAATGGCTTTATTTCATCTTGGGTTGTCTAAGTTTTGGGTACGGATACAGACATTGCTGAACCCTCCTTATTCCAATGGATAGGGAGTTAGATTGTTTAGAGGCATTTTTAGCTGCTCATTATATCTTTCTCATCGCACAATTTGTGCACAAATATGCAGACTACGTGCATGCCCTGACACGCTGCCTGCTGGTTATGGACATATACTGCATGTTCATGATACTGTGATCTGCTGCTGCATCTACTGTGTTGGATCGTGCACCTGATATATTAATTGATTTTTATTTTCCGACAAATTGCTTCAGTGAACTGGGTTTTCTCAATATTGGTTAATGAAAACTCTTACAAGTTGGTGACTCGATGGTATAAATCCCCAGACTTCTTACACAGTATTAACCCTGATATTACAGATAGCGGTTAGTGCTGTGATTCCGCTATTAGAACTAGGTTGCACATTTGGTGGCACTGCACCAAAATATTGCCCTTCTGGGAGACTGTACCTTCCAAAATTGAAAACATTAGCTCAGTCTCAATACCTAGAGACCCAGCTATAATCTTGCTAGCTAGATCATCTCCCCTATTTACCCCTCGTAAACACTGTCTGACTGCCATCCTTCTAACTGCAGCCAAACTCTTAATTACCCAACTCAGGAAAACCAAACATTTACTGACCCTTAGAACTATGTCAGAATAAAGTAGAAGAAATCAGACAATTTAAGGAACTCATCCACTAGGAAGACAATACTAGAGAACGATATCTCACCTTATGGTCTCCTTGGTTGAGATACTTTCACTCCACAGCCTTTACACCCAGGAGTGTTGTTTAATCTCTGACCACCATTTCATTTACTCGATCCTATATTGCCAGTACTGAATTAGCTATAGCTCACAGCCTCTGAGATGGATTTACTTTTCCTTTAGACTGGTGATAGGTCTTTTCATATGTATTCCACCAATTTATGTTCCAGTACCCCCCCCGCCTATGCCCCCCCTTTCCTTCCTTAACCCCAGTTTATTTGTGGTTTATTTATTGTTTGTTATCTGTACTGCTCTGTATATGTATATTTCTAATGTTGGGAAAGCAGCATCTTCCCAAGTACTATATTTTTGTTTATGCTTACTCACTTTATTTGTATTTTTCTTGAAAACTAATCAACAAAGATTCTTTCATTAACTGTCATTTTGGCTAGTCCAGATATGTGCATCATAAGTTAAGCATCTTTTCTAAAAACAACATGATTTTGTGGTAAGTTTCCCAAAGTGATATGCTAGCTATCCTATTTGTGTCTACGAGTGGCCACCCATTAGCCACCACATGCTTTAGTCAGCAGTTTTTCTAAAACAACATGATTTCATGACAAGTTATCACAAATAACTTTTGATAATAATATTGTGATATTGCATTGAATTGGTTTTATTAGAAATTGAAATCTTTAACAAATTTGTAGATCGGTTAAGTGTGGACACATATTTTGATCAATTCAACCCCCAAACAACTGTTATGACATCCTAATATTAGTCAAGTGCTATTGGCAAGGTTCTCCCTGATTATCAGCAGCGAGTCTGGTGATGAATCTGAGCTGCAAAAACTTTTATTTGTACTAAAGATGTGTCCATACGTCTCCAAATAGGTTAAGGACCCACATTTTTTCATTAAACTAATTTAACACAATATCACAACATGTTATCAAAAGCCGTTTGTGATAACTTATCATGAAATCATATTGTTTTATAAAAATAGCTTAACTTCTGAAAAACACAGCATGTCTGGGCATGTAACCAACCAAGAGGGCAGGTATGGATTGACATAAAACAAAAACATGGCACCAATTTTCACAATAGGGTGGGGGAATGAAGAACACTCCCCCTAAATATTGTCATACCCTATTGATGAGTAACTAGCCCTAATAGTGCATGCCAATACACCTAAAAAGATAATATGCAACCAAGAAAAAATGGGATTGGCATAAAGAGTCAGCAATAAAGTAAAGTAAAAAAATATATTTTTTATTGATAAATATCATTAAAATCCATACCAAAAAAGATGAGACACACAGAATATATACATGACAGACAATGGACAGAGGCCAACCAACATCCTAAGTATACAAAAGGTATTTTTGTGTATCCAATGAAATCATGCCTCAAGTGTAAATAGCATGGGAAAAAAGTGCAATTGAATAGCAATCCGGAAACTCCACATAAGGAGTACCTAATTAAGGTGTAGGCGATGTAACAAAGACCAAGTAAGAATATGTTGAAATCTAGTATGACATCAAACATTGATACATACCAAATACAAGCGCCTATCCATGTTATAGTGTTATATAGGCATGAGGGCATCCGTCCCGCTGACACTCCCGACGCGCGTTTCGGCGCAAATGCTTTCGTCTGGAGATAACAGAGTCTCCTCCATTTTTCACAGTAGGGACAGTGTTCTTTTCAAGATATGCTTCATTTTTCTGTCTGTGAACATAGAGCTGATGTGCCTTGCCAAAAATTTCGATTTTTGTCTCATCTGTCCATAAGACATTCTCCTAGAAGCTTTGTGGTAAATTCCAGTTTTGTCAGATTCAAGTTATTTCTGTGACCATTGTGGGCTTTTCTTTCATTAAACGAGGGGTACCAACAATTTTGTCCACGTGTGTAGATGGGTTCCTAGGAGCCCTGAGAGTGTTCATCCTATGTTTTAAGCTAATTTAAGGTGTGGTTCATACCAAACGTGTTCAACCCAAAACAAATCAGGGACCCAAGCCGCCAAACCCGACCATGAAACAAATCTTCAGCGTTTTTCCCATCTCCCATCTAAATCTCCCAGCCATTTCCCATCTAATTGACTTTGGAAAAATAGCTTTTTCCTCAACACTTCTCTATTCCTTTTGAGTCTTGTCTATCCATATAGAGTGCTCATATCCTCATGTTTGTTGTAGTGAATTGGGATTGTAGTGTTCTCTCTTGTTCTGTTCTATTATATTCTTTTCTATGGAAACACCATTCCGTGCTATACTTATGTAGGTCATGTTTTCTTGTATTATTCCATCAGATGCGCAGGCCATCCCTGTCTATTATGCTACAAGTAATGGTTCATACAGTACATTTCTCTTGTTTTATATCCTTTTATTGTTTTTGCAAAATATAAATAAAAATGCGGTTAAAAATTCTTGTTATGGCTCTTGAAATGCAATGATTTTTTTTAAAGTCATTAAGGTCCAGAAAGATTTAAATCATTTGGGATAAAGTGTACAAAGCAACTGAAAATAAAAAGTAAAAGTAAAAAGTATTGGGGATCTGGAAAGCTCAATAGTTTTAAGAAATGTAAAAACACACATGCATGTTGTTTCCCAAAAATTCTGTGAGGAGGCATGAAACATAGAAGAAGGATCGCCTCCCTAAAGCAGGTTGTCTTCCAAAAATTCTGTGAGGAGGCATGAGAAGAAGGATCCAGAACTAGAACTTCACAGCCAAGACAAACAGGACAGGGCAACAGGAAAATATGGGACACACATTTGGTGGTAAAAATATCATCACAAGTATTATCTGAGACACAGAGAAACCTGCTAGAATAAAGTTTATCTTTTTGACCTACTAGTAAAATTGATTAGTATTCTATCAAATTAGATCTATAAATTTTCAGGCGTCTAAAGATTGGTGATTTTTTTTTATCTGTACACGGCAACCAACAAAGGATACTAACTAAGGTGCCTCCTGATCTCTGTATAATTTACGTGACTTTGATTTATATATGAAAAGTGTTTTTCATCCATCTAAGGCTCGACATGTTATTGAGGCATATATATATTATATGTTATATTGAGCGGGCAGCACGGAGGCTCAGTGGTTAGCACTGCAGCCTGGGTTCGAATCCTGCCAAGGACAACATCTGCAAGGAGTTTGTATGTTCTCCCCGTGTTTGCGTGGGTTTCCTCCGGGTACTCCAGTTTCCTCCCACACTCCAAAGACATACTGATAGGGAACGTAGATTGTGAGCCCTATACGGGACAGTGACTATCAATGTCTGTAAAGCGCTGCAGAATATGATGGCGCTATACAAGTAAGCATAATAAATAAATAGATAATATATTAGAAGGTGAAAGAAAATATAGGTAGGTTGAAGGAAGAGTAAAGATATACCTATTTGAGTAATCTAAGCCCTGCAGTATGGGAAGAATTACAGTTACTTTCTAGAAATCATGCCACCACCATCAAGTCCATTGACAAAGGAGGAACCTTGGTGGTGATGCACGCAGAGAAGTATATAAGGGAGAACAAAAGTCACCTGGACGATGAGTCAGTTTATATGAAATTGAACAAAGATTCTACATTAGAATTTAAAGGACAAATCAAAAAAATTATTGAGAATGCCTTAGAGTCTGTTCTGATAGATATGAAGTTGGCTGAAATTTATACAAATTGGTACAAAATCTTACAATACCTGTACTATATGTTCTTTGGAAAATACATAAGGACATGTACAAAACCCCTGGTCACCCAAATGTGTCGGGCAGGGGGGGTCATGGTTTAGCAACAAAGCTGTGTCTTTGGACAAAGTATTGAGGTGCTATGCTAGGAGTGCAAGGTCTTATATACAGGACACAAGGGACTTCTTGCTGAAAATTGCAGAGATCAATGTAGAGGAAGGCATGTGGTTGGTTTCTCTAGATGTGACCTCATTGTATACCTCAATAGAACATGAAGTAGGCCTTGAAGCAGTGTCTGTTACCTTGGCCGACACTGGGGTTGAACTGGGAAACTCAAACCTCATCCTCACTCTCCTGGAGATAGTCCTGAAAAGAAATTAATTTCTCTTTAGGGATGATTTTTATCTGCATAGGAGGGAGACAACCATGGGGTCCAATGTTCCCCCACTTATACTAACATCTTTATGGCTGTCCTTGAAGAGAGGTTCATTTATACATCTGTCTTCTGAGATTGAGCACAAAGCTGGATAAGGTATATTGATTATATATTTTTAGTCTGGACAGGTACACAAGAGGAATCCACAGGAAATTGAATAATACACTACCCAGAATACGGTTGACACATATCACAAAAGGAGGCACAATTTTTGGTTTCTCATCTCTCAGTCAGTAATGGAAAACTGAGTTCAGATATATTTGTGAATAATACAAATCAGAATATTTTTTTATTGTTCCAGAGCTATCACCCGAGAAATATGGTTTGGTCTTTACCGTGATGCCAATTGTTACTGGTTAAACAGATAGTCAGTGATGAAATTAAGGTTGATGAACATATTGATGATATGTGTAATAAGTTTATCCAGCAAGGCTACCCAAAATGTCTTGGGAGATATAAAAGTAAAATTCATGACATAGATAGTAATTTGTTGTTTAACAAATTTGTTGTTTAGCACGTTTCCCATTTGTGTCTAATACAGCCAAGCAAGTAGAGAAATTAAACATATACTATCTAGACATTTGACAGTGATCCAACATGGATGTCTTGAGATTATAGAGTTCAGAGCCCCTCCTTTGATGTTGTGTAGTAGTGGATGTAGTATTAAAGATAGAAATGTGAGAGATGATATACTGTAGGCCCAATGAGAAATTATAGACAATTACAGTTGGGTCCATTTGTGAGGGGCAACTTTCCATGCCTTAATTGTTCCAATTGTCCCAAAATGTTATGGGAAGATTCATTTTTGGACCCCCAGATGGACAAACAATATCAAATTAATGAACGTCACACATGCGCATCAGATTTTGTAGTTTACATGGTGATATGCCAACGTGGTCTTATGTACATAGGATGCAAGCTTTGTCAAATCCTTCTATATCTTCATGTAGATAGACTTTATTTTGACATCAGTTCTCTGTGGGGGCAATATCACCACTTCCAGGACTCCTCCTCCAAAGGGTGGTCACACCAAATATTGATATAATTTAGATTATGCTTTTGTTTGTATTGTGTTTTTTCTAATAAATATGACATAATATGACAAAACATGAAACTGTATAAGTACAATATATCAGGTTAAGAGGAACCTTCAAGTTGGCACCTTGGATTGTTCTCAGAAGTATCAATTCTGCTACCTGCAGTACATTCTCTAGCTTTCTTCCATCTTTCACATCCTGAATAACTTTCATTTCATCAAGTCCACTATGATTTCTAGACCTCCAAGCAGAGGAGACATTGTGTGTTTCGGAAAAAATGTCCATGACACTGGTCCTAGTGCAAACAATAAGAAGAAAAATGTTACACCATGTAAGGATGTACAGGGAGGAGCCAAAAGATGGAAGTTACTGTTACATAACACTTCCTGCTCCAGCCCTGTGTGCCACATTATCATGCCAACTATGGTTGATGATATAACTGATCAAGGACAGTAATTTGCCCCAATGAACTATTCAACACAGGCAAGGGCCTCCTGACTCTTACCTACTCACTCTTCTAGAGGTATTCAATATCCACATTGGCCTCAATGCTAGAGTTATGTTAAAGTGCTGCATGCTGAGTTAGGCCTTCAAGGCCAGGTGACCCACATTAGGATTTGACAAGATAAAGTAGTGACATTATGGACACCATCCTTATTATTAATAACAAATAGAATAACCTTTATTTATATAGCACAAACAATTCACTATACAATTCATAGGGTGGATACACCAATGGTGATATGGTATGAACAATGATCCATTTCTTATAAAAATGAAATACAATACATAAAGCTGCATGAGCCAATTATCAGCCAATATATGTATATGTAAAGATATGAAGTACATTTTTGTGAGTGGATTCAATAACTTACACAACTTGAAGAGGGACCTGGCTGCCTTTCTTGAAAAAAACAATATTACAAGTTATGGGAAATTTATTGATGGGACAAAAATCCAGGGATTTAACAGAGTATGATTATAGATTGGACTTGATGATATCCTTATCGACTATGTTACTATGACTGCAGAGGTTACTGCTGGAATGGGGGAATCAGGTTTTAGTGAATAATGAAGAATGGAAGTGAACTGAAAAGAGTTAGAATAGGAAATGTGATAGGCCTGATTAAAAAGATGTGTTTTTAGGGCACACTTGAAACTGTGGATTTTAAGAATTTAGTATCTGAGGGAGAGCACCACATAGAACTGGTGCAGAAAGTGAAATGTCTTAAAGGCAGAATTGAGAGTTTTGGATTGTGTAGAATGTAAATCCTAGATCATATGCAGAATGAAGAGCACAAGTTGGGTGATAGACAGAAATAAGGTAGGAAATAAAGGAAGGTGCAGTATGGTAGAGAACTTTGTGGATGAAAAGGAACCTTTTAATGATGTAGGGTAGTTTAGGCCTTTCAATATACATAACTTTTTTTTTTATTTTTCTGTCAATGTAGCTATGTGATTGCTTGTGTGACAAGTTGTACTTTCATTTAGCACCATTTTGGGGTACATATACATTCATTAGCTTTTATTAACATTATTGGGGGGTCAGTGTGAAAAAAAAAAATACAATTCTATCATTAGTTTCTGCATTGTTTTTACGGCGTTCACTCATGCATTAAAAATGACATGGCAGCTTTGTCAAGCGGGTCATTATGATTGCGGCAATACCATATTTATATTGGTTTCATTATGTTTTACCATTTTTACTAAATAAAACATTTTTCAAAAATAAACAATTTGCCTGGGGTCACTGTTGTTGGTATGTTGGCCAATTCCTCCATGCAGATCTCCTCTAGAGCAGTGATGTTTTGGGGCTGTCGCTGGGCAACACGGACTTTCAACTCCCTCCAAAGGTTTTCTATGGGGTTGAGATCTGAAGACTGGCTAGGCCACTTCAGGACCTTGAAATGCTTCTTATGAAGCCACTCCTTCGTTGCCCTGGCGGTGTACTTGGGAACATTGTCATGCTGAAAGACCCAGCCACGTTTCATCTTCAATGCCTTTGCTGATGGAAGGAGGTTTGCACTCAAAATCTCACGATACATGGCCCCATTCATTCTTTCATGTACACGGATCAGTCGTCCTAGTCCATTTGCAGAGAAACAGCCCCAAAGCATGATGTTGCCACCCCCATGCTTCACAGTAGGTATTGTGTTCTTTGGATGCAACTCAGCATTCACTCTCCTCCAAACATGACAAGTTGTGTTTCTACCAAACAGTTCTACTTTGGTTTCATCTGACCATATGAAGGACTACAATTTTGTATCTGGTGTCCTTCCACAGCTTTTTGGTCTTTACTATAGTGGAGTTTGGAGTGTGACTGTTTGAGGTTGTGGACAGGTGTCTTTTATACTGATAACAATTTCAAACAGGTGCCATTACTACAGGTAATGAGTGGAGGACAGAGGAGCCTCTTAAAGAAGAAGTTACGGGTCTGTGAGAGCCAGAAATACTGCTTGTTTGTAGGTGACCAAATACTTATTTTCCACCATAATTTGCAAATAAATTCTTAAAAAATCAGGCAATGTGATTTTCTAGTTATGTTTTCTCATTTTGTCTCTCATAGTTGAGGTCTACCTATGATGTCAATTACAGGCCGGACTCATGTTTTTAAGTGGGAGAACTTGCACAATTGGTGGCTGACTAAATACTTTTTTTCACCACTGTATGTCAGGGCTCTTTAATTGCTGGGCAACTTGTAGTTTTTATTGGTACCAATTTTTGGTTTGTATGACTTTTTCATTACTTTTTATTGCTATTTTGTGGAGGAGAGGAGATCACATTAATTTGCACATTGTAGTATATAAAATGCTACTTTTGGATAGTGCAGTGTTATATACACATGGAGATGCCTAATATGCTTGTTTACATTATGCATTTTTTTAATTAAAAAGGGTTTTTTAAACTACTTAGTTATTTTTTAAACTTTCTTTTATACTTTTTTTAAACTTTTTTTTTATTATCTTTTTCCTGTGTCACCAGGGGACTAGAAACTGGGATCTTTTGATCCCCAGTGCAATGCACTGCAATACTTTTTGGTTTTTAGTACATTGTATATAGTATCCCTATGTGAACAGGGAAAGGTAGCCTTTGATTGGCTTCCTGGATGCCTTAGCAACCCCTCGGATCATCGTTGGGGAGGAGGGGCTGAAGGGGTGGGTGATCTTAGTCCTTGACCACCCAGATGCCATGATTGCTATTGATCATGGTATCTGAGGGGTTAAGCCACCAGTATGAGAGCACTGCACTATTAAGGTGCTGAGCATTAGCTATACACTGTGCACGATGTAATAGTAAGACACTGAGTGGGAAGGGGCTAAATTATATTCTAAAGTGGACAGGCAACTAGTAAAATGACTGGTACAGGGTAGAGATGTCTGAAAAGTGGTTGGGCAGTAAGATTAGTTTGGCTGCTGCATTCAGGATGGATTGGAGATGGGAAAGTTAGGTGAAGATAACATTGATTACAAGTGAGTTAAAGGAGTCAAGACGACAGCGAATTAAGGGTTAAAGGGGTATTCCCACAACAACTATCATATTTCATATAGAAGTAAGTTACAAAATATCACTGTCATCTATTGAAAGCAATTAGCAAAAGTGTATATGTCACTAGAAGAAGCCAAATGAAATCCCCTATCCCTACCACTGTTTGAGCACTGTTGTCAATGGATCTGACCTATAGTTCATCTTCATTCAGGATGAGCATGCCCAGTTTGTTTCTTTCACTAACCTATAGATGTTTATTAAATCAGGGCTACATAACCATGCATGTGCCATCCTAACAGACAGAGCATGTGCAGTGTAAAAATGATTTCCGTTAGGAGTAATGGCCAGTGCGGCAGTTAGAAAGCACAAAGAGCAAGATATGCTCCATAGTAAGGACCACCCACTCCAGCCATTGCAAGCTGACAATGTAATGGTGCTATTGGGGTGCAGATTGAGAAAAAGAGAGTGCACATAGGAGGTGGGTGAAGTCACAGGTACACTGCAGATACTTGTATACGTGTATCTGTATAGTTTTTCAAGTTTTAAAAAAACGTATGTTGGGAAAAACTAGTTAGTACGGTTGAAAGAAGCTCCTGGCTAATCACAGAAAGGAAGTTATCACAATGAACATAGTTATCAAATATGGGTCACAGAAGAAATCAGCTAGAATTCAACATAAAACATAGATTTTACTTATACCATTAAAACAAAATAATTATCCCATACAATGGACTAAATAAGATAAATAGATGCAGTGGGACACAAAATGTAACACTGGCAATGAGTATGCAACAATGGGTACTTACAAATATCATTGAGGTTCAATATCCAGATGAGGTGAAAATCGGCCCAGGACGTGTCTTGGTTATAAAGATGAAGTAAAAGTCCAATGTAGTGAATAAACTCACCCTTAGAAATCCCTGATCACAAAAACATATCAGTTTTCCACAGTTGAATCCATCATCCAATAGGAAAAACATGTGCATCCCTCATGCCACTGTATATAGTGAATGTCCCATCCAAAAAGGGTACCAGTGCAGATTTAACATAGAACAGCTTTTCCCCATATTTTTTGTATGGGCCATGTTAGGAAAAGCTTCTGCAATATCAGAGTTCTCTGGTCTTGTGCAATTACCAGCTGAGAAGCCATACTTAAACTTTCTTACTCCTCAGCTACTTGCCTGCAATTATTTACCTTTTTTGGATTTGTGACATGTATCTTTGTGTACCACTGCTTCATGCTGATGTCCTGGAAATCAAACTTTGGCTTGTGACCAGATAACACTTGTTTTCTGATACAAACCCTGACATGCTCTTGGTATACCGACCCTTTAGCTTTTATTGGAAACAACTTGTCTACTGATTCCTGTCCTCATGTGATCTCTTGGAATACGACCTTTTGGCTTGCTATCAGAATATTGCTTTCTCCTGACTCAGATGTCACTTCTTAACAGACTATTATGAGAACTTTACCTCTTGATTGTCCTCCTGTCCCTTATATCCTAGTAAGTGAATTGTGGGCTCTGGTTTTGTTTTAAGTTAGAGGAGCGTTTATTTCCTGTACGGCTTCTGGTGATGATAACGTGGACCCTCAAATTCAGCAAAGTTGATTTGGCTTTGTATCTGGCACTGGTGAAGGCATTTGGGGGTCTGGGCCTATCTCGCAGTGCTGTACTGGATTTAAATATCTTGTTCTACTGCTCAGTCAGATTTTGCTTTTGCTGTCATTAGCTTCTAGAACTCAACCAAATCAGGCCATTTATATATTTATAAAGGTTTATAATTTCTTGCCTTCAGTGTCTCTTCTCAAGACTAATTTAACTCCTTTAATATCTCTTCAAAACTGAGGTCCTCCATCCTTCTTATCAGTTTTGTGGCCCTCCATTGAACCTTTTTCCAACTGTAGAGCATCCTTTCTTTGAACTATTACCCAGAACTGAACTGCATATTCCAAATGGTACTGTATCAATGATTTATATAATGGTTATATTACATTCCTGTCCGGCAATTCCATACACCTTTTAAAACATTGTAATATCCTGCTTGACTTGGAAGCAGCTGATTGACATTGCATGCTGTTATTTAATCTATGATCAGCAAGTACACCCAGGTCCTCCCACCAGTGACTCTCCCAGCTTTTTTCCCTATAGGACATATGTTTCATTCAGATTATAGACATTCCACACACTGAAATGAAAATAGCAGGTTTAGCTAGCTTAGTAGATGTAGTAAAAAAAAAAAAAAGATTCATTTTTAGAAAGATTCAGTTTCAGATAGAGAGAGTCCATGACAAATAATCATTAGTGTTTTGTGTAGGGGTGATATCACAGAAAGTGGTATGTCATTGTGTGTCATCAGCAAATACATGATGCTTAAACACAAATTTGCTAATAGTTTCTACTGGAGCTATGCAGAGAGAAAAGAGGAAACTTAGGACTGTACCCTGATTATCTCCAAACAGCAAGGAAAAAGAAGAAGTAGAGCCAACAAATGATACACCCAGTGACTAGTCAGAAAGTTAGATAGAAAATAATAAAAGCAGAATCCTTGAGGCCAAAAGACAGGATCATACTGAGTAGAAATTGTTGGTTTTCAGTGTCAAATGCTGTAAAGAGATCCAGAAGAATCAATAGGGAGTTGGTGAAATTAGCTTTAGTGGTTATGGGATCATTAGAAATGATTTTGTCAAGAAAGTTTCTGTCTGAAGATAAAGCTCAGAAAACAGATTCTAAGAGGTCAAGACAAGAGTTTGCAAGCAGAGAGCCAAAACACTAAAGAAAGAATAGACCAGGTGCTCCAAAAGTTTGAAAATTAAGTGAAGATTAGAAACAGGTCAAGAGATGGGATTTTTAGTAATGGTGTTTTGAAAGCATATCTAAAATAAGAGGGAAAATAACCCAAAAAGAGAAAGAGGTTAGTATTTTAGTAAAGGCAGTAATCAGAGATGGGGAAAGACACTGGGCAAGGTGTGAGGGAACTGGATCACTGATGTGAGTAGTAAGGAAACTGAAGCGGGGAAAGTTAGTATATCAATAGCTATGAAATAACCCAGGAGCTCATGGAGCTGGCCTGGGGAGCAGGCTACGCTCAGGAAAAATGAATAGAAAAGTCTCATTGTGTGGACCTCAAAGGATGAGGACATAAGTTTGGTTGCTGGGGAATGATCTGGAAAGTGCACTCTGAAAAAAAAGCCTACACCTTCAATGAACCCATCCTCAGCTCTGAGGGTATGGAAAAAAATGTAGCCTTCCATATGACAGATCAGCAAGAGAATCAGTATCAAACTGTTGAATGCATGTTTCTGTGAGAGCCAGTAAGAAGAAATCATACATGATGTGGATGTTTCCCAGATTTCTGATAATGGAGAATTTATAGTTAGATTTAGACAGAGGTGGAACAGAGTTAGAAGAAATGGATTTAAGAAAAAAAGTAGTGTATGAGCGCTGTACATTGGTGAGGCAAAGAGTTATGACTTATGTGAAAGCAAACAGAAGCTAAAATGGAGATGAAAATCTGAACATGGTAAAACAGTTTTGTAAATTTTAGCAGTTTTGCATAATACTGTAGTTGTGTTGTGAATAAGTATGTTTCTGTAGCCCCCCTATGTGTCTAATGCCTGGCCTAAGTACCATGTTTAACTGGTAGAACACTTTGACAAGATGAGTGTTGCAAGAATAAATGTATTATATGTATAAAGAACTAGCAGAAGGACCCAGCTTCATACGGGTATATTTCATTTTTTGTTTGTGTAGTGGCCCCATAAGAATTGGTCAATTTTGCACTTGACATCCAGTATGGCAGTCCAGTATACATACAGTCTATTTATGGTTGTGTTGTTTTGGAAACCTGGAAATGAAATGTGAACTTATATTGGCTGATACACGTGATATGACTGAATATTTAAGGACCTGCGGACTGATATTGACTCATACAGGTCATAAATAGCTTGGTTGCTATGGAAACCTGGTGTAAAGCTGTGTGTATGTCAAGACTGAAGAGCCTGCAATTTTCTATTGGTCCATAAGCGTCATGTGATCATGTGTATCTCAGTTTGGATATCAGTGAAAAACCTGCGATCGGTTGTTATGGAAAACCTGGAGTAAAGCTATGTGTATGTGACCTTGTGTAACAGAGTGACCCACAACGCCCTGCCCCTTTAAAGCTGACCTACAGCAGTGAAGAAAAATGGCTGGGTTGTTATGGAAACCTGGAGTGCAGCTGTGTGCATGTGGAAACTAAGTGCCTATGAACTTCTATTGGCTGACAATGCCTTGTCAGATTTGAGACAGGTTTGGGTCTGCTGGGTAGTTTCAGCAGCTCGCTGTTGTCTGTGACGTACCTTGTCAGATTGGAGACAGGCTTGGGTCTGCTGAGAGTTTTCATTAGCTCGAGCAGCAGCCATGCGTAGTTTAAAAACCTTTCAATTTATAAGAATGCTGACATCCAGTATGGCAGTCCAGTATACAGTGGGGAAAAAAAAGTATTTAGTCAGCCACCAATTGTGCAAGCTCTCCCACTTAAAAAAGATGGGAGAGGCCTGTAATTGACATCATAGGTAGACCTCAACTATGAGAGACAAAATGAGAAAACAAATCCAGAAAATCACATTGTCTGATTTATTTGCAAATTATGGTGGAAAATAAGTATTTGGTCTCCTACAAATAAGCAAGATTTCTGGCTCTCACAGACCTGTAACTTCTTTAAGAGGCTCCTCTGTCCTCCACTCATTACCTGTGGTAATGGCACCTGTTTGAAATTGTTATCAGTATAAAAGACACCTGTCCACAACCTCAAACAGTCACACTCCACTATGGTGAAGACCAAAGAGCTGTGGAAGGACACCAAAAACAAAGTTGTAGTCCTTCACCAGGCTGGGAAGACTGAATCTGCAATAGGCAAGCAGCTCCACGCAAGATCTCACCCCGTGGGGTCAAAA
This sequence comes from Leptodactylus fallax, assembly GCA_947044405.1. Taxonomy (NCBI): domain Eukaryota; kingdom Metazoa; phylum Chordata; class Amphibia; order Anura; family Leptodactylidae; genus Leptodactylus; species Leptodactylus fallax. The sequence continues at coordinate 12,535,683 of CAMRHE010000008.1, read as the reverse complement.
TGATCACAAGAATGGTGAGAAAAAAATCCCAGAACCACAAGAGGGGACCTAGTGAATGACCTGCAGAAAGCTGGGACTAACGTAACAAAGGCTACCATCAGTAACACACTACGCCGCCAGGGACTCAGATCCTGCAGTGCCAGATGTGTCCCCCTGCTTAAGCCAGTACATATTCGGGCCCGTCTGAAGTTTGCTAGAGAGCATTTGGATGTTCCAGAAGAGTATTGGAATAATGTTATATGGTCAGATGAAAACAAAGTAGAACTGTTTGGTAGAAACACAACTCATCGTGTTTGGAGGAGCGTGAATGCTGAGTTGCATCCAAAGAACACCATACCTACTGTGAAGCATGGGGGTGGCAACATTATGCTTTGGAGCTGTTTCACTGCAAAGGGACCAGGACGACTGATCCGTGTGCATGAAAGAATTAATGGGGCCATGTATCGTGATATTTTGAGTGCAAACCTCCTTCCATCAGCAAGGCCATTGAAGATGAAACGTGGCTGGGTCTTTCAGCATGATAATGATCCCAAGCACACCGCCAGGGCAATGAAGGAGTGGCTTCGTAAGAAGCATTTCAAGGTCCTGGATTGGCCTAGCCAGTCTCCATATCTCAACTCCATAGAAAACCTTTGGAGGGATTTGAAAGTCCGTGTTGCCCAGCGACAGCCCCAAAACATCACTGCTCTAGAGGAGATCTGCATGGAGGAATGGGCCAACATACCAGCAACAGTGTGTGCCAACCTTGTGAAGACTTACAGAAAACGTTTGACCTCTGTCATTGCCAACAAAGGATATATAACATAATTATTGAGATGAACTTTTGTTATTGACCAAATACTTATTTTCCACCATAATTTGCAATTAAATTGTTTAAAAATCAGACAATGTGATTTTCTGGATTTGTTTTCTCAGTTCGTCTCTCATAGTTGAGGTCTACCTATGATGTCAATTACAGGCCTCTCTCATCTTTTTAAGTGGGAGAACTTGCACAATTGGTGGTGCGAGCTTCTATTGGCTGATAAGGGACATGTGACCGTGTGCTGGACTATAAGTGAAAGACTTGCAGGCTTGTATTGGCTAATGCAGGTCATTCTCAGGTCTCAATCTCAGGAACGGTACGTCCTAGAGAGCTGAGACCTAGTCTAAAATCTTCCCGGATACCTGATGTACCTGTGTGCCAAATTTGGTGAGGATCGCTCCAGTCGTTTCATCGCGCATAAAGAACAGACAGACAGACAGAAACTCATTTTTATATATATAAGAGATAAAGAGATGGATGTTAAATCTCATATTGAAATAGGTAAATGATAGATATCATGCTTAACTGCAGAATACTTTGACAAGATGAATTCTGCCAACCCCAGCAGAAAAAAGTGTTCTCTCTAAAGAGTATCTTAATTTATAGGAGAGTACAAGCAACATGTACAAGTGTACTTGTTGCTTGTACTCCTTAATTTATAGGAGAGTACAAGTGACCTTAGGGTGAATAAGCTACTGTTTAATTAAAATTAACAACTAACAATTTAAGAAGAATTAATATGGGACAAAGGCAAAATTCTATGCAAAGAAATAAAGACAAACTGAATGATAAAAGTCGTACAAGATGGAAATGATAAAATTGCAGGAATGATTAGATTCCAAACCTGTATACAGGAAGAGAAATGAATGTTAGAGCCCATGTTGAAAATGTAGTAGTAGGAGAGTCATTACCTAATATAGGGCATATTAAAAGAATAAATCTTTATTTCAATATCAATTTAAAAGATAAATAATTATCTAACCAAAGAAACTCAAAAAATGCACAGAGAGTGACTGTAGTCTGGAAGGTAAGGTGTAGTAATTTCAACTCCAGGTCTACCTGTTTGTATGATGGGCTAACTGATCATCATACACTTATTTCCCAATTATTGGAATATCATGTACATACAATCCCTGTATAATGTGCCAAAATCTCATCAAAACTGGCATGTGATGATCACAAGAACATGTGCATCTAGCTCGTAGTGTTTGGCTCAACTTATTCTTCCTTGCCCTTGGTACATCAACAAAATTCAGGGCAAATTGTTTACATATATGGAGATGCGGCAAATGACACATGTAGCCAACTACTAAAGTGAACAAAAGGTCATAAATATCTCAGATATTCCTTTTGTTATAATTTTCCTTCCACTCACTGACCACTATAAATCACAGCTTGAGGTTGCAATAGGCTTGCACAATCCTCAGCATACCATACAATTTACCCTCCGCCTGCCTGCTAATAGTGTAACTCTCAGGCTAATTAGTGAATTGCTATGGTCTCCTATCGGTGCTCACACAGAGGCACACAAAAAACACACCAACACATTTCTATGTCAGCAGGTTTTACCAGCATATCATCAGAGGTGTATATAGCCGTAGGCGTAAGGTCTATGCTAAATAGATTTCATTAGAGCTTCCAATAAAAACCCCCGCTCCCTCATCGACACTGATGTATGGCCGCACGGAGGAGCGGAGGTCTCGGTATTTTAAAGTTCTGGCCACCCCCCTTGTCAAATCGTCGGCCAATTACTGCATTACTACAAGCCAGTTGATCGGAACCAAGCCCGACGCTACGTGGGCATGGTCAGCTCATGCATGCATGTGCCTGGCCAATAGCGGTGCTAAGCCGGACACCTGCCCCTTCAGGACTGACCCTGGGTGTGTGGTAAGCAAGAAATCTGCATGTGTAACGCAACACATGCAAACATAGTAGCTGGAAAAGTAAGCACAGGTAAGTATAGAAAACAAGAACCCCAAAGACATTACCTAATCACAGATAGAGGATTTAAGGGAAGCATCATAGAGGGGAGATGGGAGTGCTAGAGATAACATAGTATACGACTCGGGACCAAAAGTGCCCCTATGGTAATTAGTCACAGGGAAATTAGTCACAAAATATCAACTGTAAATACTGTCCTCCAACAATCTATAGGGTATCTCTACTGATTTGTAGGTGATCCATAGGCTAGATAGATATTGTATTCCACCAGGGGGACATTATATATCTGGGTCAAATTCTAAAATACCCCAGGATTTTGCAGACTTTTCCTCTCTTCCATATTTGCTCCATCTTAGGTACCTATAATTCTTAGGTCACTGCCTTTTTTTTGTTTTTAGATTGTGACAAAGAACATCATTCAGAGGACAGAGCATACTGGTGAGCTCTCCGCAGAACGCCATCTGGATACCCCCCTATGTTGGAATCTCTTGTGCAGATCATGTACTGCAAGCTGGTATTCAGACATAAAGGTGCAGTTTCTGCGTATCCGCAGAAACTTCCCTTTTGGTAATCCCCTCTGTAGGGAGTTAGGATGCCAGATGTCCCATTTTAATAGACAGTTACTGGATGCCTCTTTTCTGTAGATTATAGTGCTCAATTTCCCTGACTCAGATTTTTTAATTGTCAGGTCCAGGAATGCGATAGAATTCTCCTGGATATCTGAAGTGAAGAATAGGTCCAAGCTGTCCAAGCTCAAAAAGGTCCTTGGTACCTCCCCATAGTAACAACACATCGTCTATGAAGCGAACCCATAGCAGAATAGATTATTACCAGGGGTCCATAGACTCTGTGAAGACCACCTCCTTTTCCCACCAGCCCAGGTACAGGTTTGCATAAGTGGGGGCACATGGACTCCCATGGCCACACCTCTGAGCTGGTGAAAAAAGTGGTGGTCAAACATGAAGGCATTATGCTCCAGAACAAAACTCAGTAGATCCAATTCATTGTACTGCTGTGAATGCAGTATTAATCTCTATAGTTACTTATCACTATACTATAAAAGGATATTTCATATTCCACCTGACAGTGTTATGAGTCTAATAGCAAAGAATCCTGGTGACAGGTTTCATTTAACTTACTGCAATAGGAAGTGCACCTCTTTTTCTTTTTCCTATTTTGTTGCAAGTGAATAAATTTTATCCATGCTAATGTTTTTTTTTTCAATTTGGTTTAATGTAATATGTGACTGATGATTGCAAATATAAAATGAGAGACTCATCTGCTATATAAACTTTTTGCACTACCTTAGTTTATAGAAATTTCAGTACAGCGTAAACACACTTACTGGAACAATAAAACCAATTATAACAGAATGTATGGTTGGGTAGCCTTTATATTTTCATGCATTAATTCTAATTTTAAAAACCCCAAAGGCAGAGCAATTTGACAACTTTTGTGCAGCCGATGACTTGCTTTGGTATGTCTGGAAAATAAATTGCTTTGTATAGTTATATTGAGCAATTTATTTTATGGTACATCTAAACTTCATTAAAATGATCTTATAAACATTACAATATGTGCTTAACCTGGATATTATTTCCGTTAAATTACTCCTATTTTGGGGGAAGTTTTAAGAAAAGAAAAATTGATTTGCCCCTTTCAAGAGTCACAATGAAAAGCTCAAATTTATTGTGACTATGAAAAAATTTAAATTCATCTGAAGCTTTTTTTAAAATAGTTATTAATAGTAATTTCTACAACTGTAAATGAGGGAGCCATAACTATTGCTTTACCTCCTTCTATCAATACCACCAGACCTTCCTAAACTGCGATAACAATACTTAAGCTAGGACTTTATAAGATTCTCAGCCAATCAGAGCAACCACTTCTCAGATAATAGTGATTGACTGGAAAATGAGTTTGTCCTCCAGGCCAGTGTAATTATGGTAATTTACTTGTTGGGAAAAACGGCAATGAAGAGATTTTGAATGACTAACAGCAAATTAGGTGCAATGGGGATTTCTTTACCCTTTCCCGTCATCTTCCGTAATAGTATGGTGGAATACGGCTATTTAAATATGTCAGTCACTCAGGAGCTGAGCAACTATCAAAGCCACCAGGTCTTTACTGCATTATACAGGGCAGACTTGGTGGCAATGCCCGCAATCTGTGCCTGCACTGATCGCAGGCATTATCTCCCCTGGCGCCTCTGTCAGCCATTTTCCTAGCGGCATATGGGCACTGCCATTTTGGGATGGATTGCCGGCCTCTGGAACGAGATCCAGGGGCAGAGATCCATTGCCTATTGAAAGCTCCCAGGCTTGTCTGGCATTAGCTTCAATTATAGACTGCTCTATGCAGCCTATAATAGAAATGCCATTATTTAACAACGTACTGTATTGCAATGTAGGAAGTCTAATAATTATAGTAAAAAAAAAAAAAAAGTTAAAATTTTTTTTTAAAAAGAAATAAAAATACAAATTCCCCCGCCCTTTCCCTATAACACATAAAAGTACATAAAAAAGTAAACACAAACACATTAGGTATTCCTGTGTCCGAAAATGCCTGGTCTACAAACTTATAAATATATTTTTCCCATACGGTGAACACTGTAGTGGTAAAAAAAAAAAAAAAAAAGTTAAAGTTAAAAGTAAATAAAATAAAAATTTGGATATAAAGCAATCAAAGCAATACACATTTCCCAAATCATAATAAATAAATAAATAGTACATGGCCCTGCAAAAAAAAAGACGACTAAGGATATGTTCACGCGGAGTTTTTTGCAGGCTGAAAAAATCTGCTTCAGGAATTAGGAAACTTTTTTGACGTGTTTTTCATCACGGTTTTTGCCGTGATTTTTTTGCTCAAGTACACTGCATGGAACTGGAAACTTCCCTTTAAAAAACCCATCAAAAACCACAACAAAAAAAAACGCGTCGCATTTTTTCCGCCTCCCATTGATTTCAATGGGATTTTCAAGGTGGAATCTGCCTGAAGATAGGTCATGTTGCTTTTTTTCTCCCTCTAGCTGAAAAAAAATCAGCTAGAGGAAAAAACTGCTACTGACTCCCATAAAAATCAATGGGAGATGTTTTTTGAGGCAGATTTTGAGGCGGATTCCGCCTCAAAATCATCAAAATCAGCCTGCAAAAAACTCTGTGTGAACATAAGCTTATGAGTCACCATACACATATTATTTACAACTGAAATTAGGCAGGGGTCCCCCCCTTTAGTCTACATTAGGAGATTTAAGTTTGTTCTGGCAGGGAGTATGTTTGTTCCATGCCTCTTAAATATATGCCCTACTTATTGAACAATACCTTTTAGGAATTTATTCACCTACTGTATTATTCATATGAAATCTTTGTAGTGGCTGTAAGAGTCATATTATTTGGATTGTTCTTGTAGGATCCTCCAAGCCCTATGCCTATTTAATTCCTTTCTCTGCCTTTCTTTACAATAACATGGGAAAGTATTACTGGTCTTTTGTAATCTTTCAACCACATTGTTAGTATAAAAGGGATTATGGTTTTGGGAGTTAGAATTATATATCAGCAATTGGGCTGCTATAGGGTCTTAATCCCATGAGATTATAATATATGACAGCATGTAACACCTAGTCTATAGCCATATACTAACTTTTTAACTGACCTTTCCAACTGGAATAAGGGTTGTTTTAATTTGGGCTCCCGAATAAAAGCAGTTAGTTGGGGAACTGTTGTGTTTAAATTACATTTGGATTTCTGTACTTAATAAATTAAAGACGATAGGCTTGCTTAATATAAGCACCATTGTTGATACAGGCAAGGCACATCCATCTTTTGAGCAGATCTTCTGTATGTCATATACTGCAACTGCTCCTATCTATTATTGTATAATGCAGTTATGCTTCTTTTCTCCATCTATTAGATGCCTATTGGACCGAAGCGTCCTGTTGCTATGACATCCAGGTACTCCTCCTCTACCTTTGAATGTCTTGGGGCATGAGAGTACTTTTAATACTCAAGCAGAGGCGTAGCTAGGGGTTCAGCACAGGGGGCGAACATGTCCAAGTTGACCCCCAACTTGGAAATGTTCGTATACCAATACTATCAGTATACGGTGAGCGTATAGTGGTATATAGCAGCACTACACAGGGCTCTGCAGACGATTTAGGTGAATACAGGGCAGTAACATTTTGTGACTTACCGGTGACGTCTCTGACTAATCGTTCACATTTCCCGTCTCTTTCATCTGGACGGCCATGACCACTTCTTCCAGTCTCTGTAAAGTTTGCAACACAGACATCTTTGGCTCCTCACTTTTCCAGGCACCTGACCCACATTGTCCTCACCTGCACACCCATCCTGCTGCTACCCCAATAATAAAATATATAATATAACCTCCCATAATGTTAAATACCCCCAAGTGCATATTTAAATTAATAACTTCCCTGTGTACCCCCTGTAAATAGTGCCCCTTATTAATAATGCCCCAGGTGTTTCCTAATTGAAAAGGGAAAAAAAATAAAAAAACAAGGGAAAAAAAATGATTGGGGTTCCAATACCCAGAACACCCAGGATCAGCTGTTTGAATGAACTGTGGTACCTGTGTAAGCGCCGTGACCCCTTCTCTGTTTATATAGTGTCATTCTTTAATAGCGGCCATGTAATGTAACTACAGCTTGGTCCTATACACGTCTATGTGACAAGGCTGGAATTATATCACACGGTCACTATAAACAGACAGCGTATGATATAAACAGGTGCCATAGCCCCATCATACAGCTGATCAGTGGGGCATCACTTATCTCTTACTGATGATTTATTCTGATAGACCATCAATAAAAATGAGCTGGAAAACGCCTTAAGGCTAAGGCCCCATGTGGCATCCCGCAGCAAAAAACAGCTGCGGGAAAAACCGCAGCGGCGACGCATCGCGGTTCTTCCTGCAGCACTTTGCACAGAATGTTTGCAGAGGTTTCCTCTGCGGACTTTCTGCTTCAATTATATCTATAGGGAAACCGCTGGCGTTTCCATAGGTATAATTGACCTGCTGCGATTTCCAAAACTGCGACTGTTTTGGAAATTGCAGCGTTTCCGCTGCGCATATTCTACTACAAAGTCGGGATGGGATGGGGCCCCATGTGGCGAAAACCCACAGAAAAAAACCTGGCATTCTAGCAAATCCCATCCACACATTACAGAAAAGTATGTGCAGCAGATGCACTGCGATTTCCAAAACCGTTGCGGTTTTGGAAATTGCAGCATGTCAATTATACCTATAGAAACACTGGTGGTTTCCATATAGGTGTATTGAAAACAGAAAGTCCACAGAGGAAACCTCTGCAGACCTTCTGTGAAAAGCGCTGCGGGAAAAACCACAATGTTACCGTCATGGTTTCTCCTCCAGTGCTTTTTTTGCTGCAGCCCTCTACGTGAGGCGTTAGTCTTAATAAAGCCCAAGTGCCACCTTAATTAAATTAATTGACCCTCATATTATGCCCCTGATTCCCCCTGACATAAATACTGCACCTCTAATGACCCCTTATATCAACGACCACCCCCATATGTTCATAATGCCTCCTAATATAAATGATGCCCCCTAATGGCCCCTTATATAAATAACCTCCCCCTTGTATTAATAATACCCCCCAATAACCCTTATATAAATGACCCCCCCATCGTCATAATGATAATGCCCTCTAATGAATCCTCCCTTATAGTTATATTTCCCCCTCCTAACCACCCCTTATACTATTAATATACCCACAAAAAAATAGTCATATTCACCTGCTTGCGATGCTGATGAGTAGAGCCGCTGCCGCTTCTTCCCTGTCCACGCACAGGACGTCTGTGTCTGAGCGCGGGCGGCGCGATGTTATGACGTCATCGCGCCGCCCGTGCTGAGAAGCAGATATCTGTCTGTGGTCTCGGCGTCTTGTAAACCGCAAGTCTGTATTGGCTTGCGGTTTACAATACTGTTAAGTTGAGGGTTACGTTTTAACTAGATTGGTGTCTTCTGACACCGATCTAGTTAGAAATAAAAGATGTATTAATGGCGGCCCCGGGGTGGGCCCCCAATAATTCAGTGGGCCCGGGGCAGCCGCCCCCTCTGCCCCCCCCTGCTAGCTACGCCTCTGTACTCAAGCCATGTAAGTTAACACCTTTCTCCTCATAGATAGGATGGGTAGCGTCTGGTTCCACCTCCTATATTGGTGATCGGGGAGTTGTGAGTAATGTCCATTCAGCCGATGTCATTGAGAGTAGGATAATGTTGTACCGTGTTAGCCATTGAAAGTAGTGGAAGAGTGAAGAGATCAGGCGATACCTTTTAGAGGCTAACTGAGTATATTTAGTATAGTATATAGTATATATACACTATAGTAAGCTTTTGGAAGTACTAGCTCCCTTCATCAGACATGATGTTATACAAGAAACTGAAAATTCACAGATTTTTTTATACCCTAAAGACATGGACCTTCAAAGGATCTTAGAGTCCTTAAAAAAAAACAAAATGCAATCTAAATAGAGAAGTTATTTACAACCGGTCAAAAAATAAACAATCTGAAAAGTTGTGGTGTGTGACAGAGGGATCTGTTATCTGTTTGCAATGAGGTGGTGATTTGTGACCCTCACAGTTCATACATAGTGTGACATGAAACTGGCATGAATATTAAGTCCAAATTGCAGAGTTTGAAATGTTTGCATTAACTTGTATTCCCATCCCTTTCTCTCTCTCTGCATCTTAAAATGTCCCATTAAAACCACAACCCGCAAATCTTCAATAGAGTGATCTTCTCCGGAAAAATGTGCGGCCACTGGGAGATCTGTTCTGCTGTTATTAATGTTGAATCTGTGTGAGTTCATGCGTTGACTAAGTCTCTGCCCTGTTTCCCTCACATAGAGGCCTGTGGTGGGACATTGCACACACATTATGAGATATACCACATTAGAAGACCTGCAGGAAAATGTCCCCCTAATTCTGTGCACTTGTGACTGTGGAACACACTGTCAGCGGTATGGATGTGCCTGCAGGTCTTGCTCCTGTTTTGCAGGCAAGGTGAGGTTCTATTTTCAGTTGGGGCCTTCAGGGCACTCCGGACAATAATATGCCATAGGTTTGGTGGTTGCCGAAAGGAAAGGAGAGGGGGGACTGGAAATATGTCCTTGAGTCTGTTGTCCCTTTGTAGCACAGGTTGGACCTCCTTGGCAATCCTTTGTAGGATCTTCAGCTGTGGGTTGTATGTGACAACTAGGGGCACTCGGGCTTCTTTCTGGGTCTCTTTATATGTGAGCAGACTGTCTCTGTTAATGACTGCCGCTTTGTTTAATTGGTTGTCCATTACTTTGGGTTTGTATCCCAATCGGAGAAATTTTGTCCTCAGATCCAGGAGGTGCTTGTCCAGGTCTGCTTTGTTGGAGCAAATACGTTTGTATCATATAGCCTGGATGTAAATAATAGATTGTCTTGTGTGCTTGGGGTGGAAGCTGTCGTTTCTCAGGTAGGCCGTTCTGTCTGTGGGTTTGTGGTATATCGATGTGAGTAGATGTCATTGAGAGGCATCCCTAGAGGTAAGGCAGTCAGTAAGCTATACATAGTTAGCGTGTAGCTGCGGCTTGCAGCGCTCTACCCTAAGTATCCACCATCAGGGCTCTGGGAAATGCAGTTTTATCTGCACATCTTTATTGTCAGGGCTCAATGGCAGGACTTTACTGCATCTCCAGTCTCCTGAAGTTCCCAAAAAAGTTTACTGGTGGTGGGAGAATAGGATGTTGGGGATTCATTTATCTAGTTGCACAGTTGTGCATATACCCCTCGGCAGTTGTATTTACTTCAGTCCCTTGGCAGTTATATAATAGCACTGAGGAATGTGACCTTACATGAGGGGTCAGATAATTAACATCACTCATGTCTGCTTTGTAGCACTAATGGCACATTGTTTTTTAATGCATAGCCATTAAAAGTTAATTTTTAGAGTAATCCCAGAATTTTTTTTGCTTTATTCTAGTGGGATTTAACCCTCTGTGGACTCATGGTAAATGTATCATCAATTCTTAAATGTTTGGAAAGTATAGAAGTTGCAGTGAACTGGTCAGTAAAACGAGTTGTTTCTCATTTGTACTCAGTAAAAGCAAATCTTGGAGTACTGTAGATATCATCATTTTATTCATATGTATTTTACAAAATGATCTCCCACCTCCCTATTGGCACTGTCCCGGATTGGCTAGGGAGATCAAACATAGCTTGCTCGGCTATGTGGCATCATTTACTTTCTCATAGACTGCTGGAAGTTATTGACAGGACGTGGAGGTGGACTTCCCAAAATTGGAATCGCTGCTCTCTGATAAACAATTGACTTTTCTTCAAAAGCATCACCTGCATAAATACAAGCAGGATTGGATTGTGGCTAACAAAATACGCACCGACCTCACCCCCTTTGTGCGCACTCTACTGGCTAAACATAAACTCCTGTCTAAGATGTCCTATGTCCTAGCTACCTTTGTCAGTATGATTCAGATTCAAAAACCAGCCTCTCTCTCGTCTTGGGAAACTGAATTGAATATAACCCTTTCAGAGGACCAAATCAAACAAATACTCCGTAACTACCATGGTTTCACTCCTTTGGTGCGTCTCCAGGAGACTTGCTATAAGTTGCTCAACAGATGGTACCATACTCCTCAGTGGCTTCATAAAATGAACTTGTTTGACTCGGATTTGTGCTGGAGATGTAAGGCCCAAAGTGTATCTTTGCTGCACATTTGGTGGTCTTGCCCTGGATTCTGTCAATTCTGGAACAATGTCCAAGCCGTGATGCGGCAACTTTCCTCTCCAACCTTTGAGATCACTTCAACTATGGTCTTGCTCTCCCTACCGCCCACCACTTATACCCCATCGAGATCCAACTTGATCTCACTCCTCTTGTCAGCTGCCAATTCTCTAATACCCCGCAGATGGCTGAGCCCGACCTCCAGTCTAAAGCTGAATGGATTGAAAAAGTGAATCAGATTTCCACTTTGAGGAGTTGTCCAGCTGGAAGGCCAGAGCCAGAATACAGAAAACTAATGGGTAAATAGCTAAATCACAAAGTATGTGCGAGACAAGTAGCAATAAACCAAAAAACAAATTCATGCTCACACATGAGTAAAAGTCCAATCATATAATTTATTAAAGAATAAATAAACACAACAACATATGAAAACATGGGGGAATCCAAGAAAAGACCAAATGAAAAATAAACATATACAAAAGCAGGAAAATCAGGAAATCACATAGTGGAAGTACATGGAAAATCCAAAAAAAGCACAATATAAAATATATATATATATATATGTCTCTTGATAAATAGGGTGTTAAAGATCTTTGTGTAAAAAATACACCTAAGAACTATAAGGAAACGAACCATAAATCATGATATAATATATAAAATATGTGCTAAGGAAACCACATATAGCATAAGTAAAATGTCCTGAAAAAACCCACCTAAGTAACAAACACCTCGACGCGCGTTTCGCCACAGGCTTCGTCCAGAGGAATGCCTGGAAGGCCAGGAAGCATGCCTGTTGCCTCAAGAACTGGTTACAGTGGAGGGATCTGGGACCGTGAGTCTAGCCCTCCCCTCTCTCTCTCTCTCATCCCTTGCCCTCCTTTGCCATCCCCCCCCTTTTTCACCTCCTCTCACTTCCGAACCTCCCTTTCTTTCCCTTCTCCCATGTCTTTACTAACTGACTTATGCTACCCCTTACCACTCTCTAAATTTCCTCGACACTTAACCCTTTGTTCCTCTTCATCCTTCTCCCTCCTCTTTCTATTTCTTTTCCCTCCTACGTCTTCTTTCTTCTTACATTTCTATATGTGCCTTTTACTGCTCAGTATTGTTTATACTGCCAATTGAGATGTCTATTGCTTGTTTAGTACTTGATATTACTCTTGTATACTGCCATGATGTAATGTGCTGACGAGACTGTCTATTTTGAATTCTTTCATGTACTGTTATTTTGTTATATGAAAACCATTAATAAAAATATTATTAAAAATGATCTCCCACACATAAAATAAGTTTTCTCCTTTTAAGAAATTAAAGAGAAGATTCCCTTATCAGAACTTTCTGAACTTTTGATTATAAAAAAATTCTGCCAACAGTTCCCATACACCATATTTGGATTTGGACAACATAGAGAAAATGCCCAATTTATTACTCACCTCTATTAACTTGATCAAAAACTTGCCCCTACTCTGAAAATGTGGGCTCCACTATGTACAGTATTAAATGGAGACCTAGTTATTTTACTATTACGTAGAAGTTTTGGGGTGGGTGAAGTCCTGCAAAAGACAGAACGTTTTTTTCTTTTTTTTTTTCCTTTTTTAAATTAAAGCAAAAATATCTATCCCAAAACAGAGAAAAGAAATCGTGCACATGGGTATGTATGTTGATAAGGCTTCATAGTACACTGTAATCTGCTTTATTATTAGACAGTTCTTTAATTTAAATAATAATGTAGTAAATACATAAACAAATCCTTTATTATAGGGGTTATCCACTTTTATACAAATTGATTACCTATTCGTAAGATAGGCCATACATTTTAGATTGGCAGGGGTCTAATTGTTAGAAAACCCACAAATCAGCTGTTTTTATCTGACAGTGGCTACTGCCATTGTTCACATAGTGGCAGTTATGAATTACTGCGATGGTATCCAATTCATTTCAATAGTACTCCACTGCGGGAAAATGGGGCAATGAATAAAAAATGTTAAGTAGTCAACTTCAGGTAGCTCTTCAAGTGAGGATTTCTTGGGTATAGTTGCAATGCTAGAATTACAAAATATATTTTTTAAACTTTCAAAATCGAATGTTTCGCAAATAATTAATGTAATATTCTACTTAGTTAAATAAGTTTTATGCAACATATTAACACAAACTGTACAACAGATGGAGCATATAAAACTGCAGTTAATACTTTATTTTGAAAAAATAAAGGTTATTTTGCTGCTGCCTAACAGAGAAATGAATGGTCTGTGAAAATGTCATTTAATGACAATTGGAATCAATATATCTGTAAATAGAAGGATTAGAGTACTGAAGCTTTTAAAATGCATTTTAAAGGATTGCATTTTGCAAAAGACATCTAATGCAAGCCAGCAGTATGGATTTTCAGTGAGAGCTTGCATATTGGGTCCTGCTAGTCATGTGCATTAGAATCCCATGGCTATTTTGTCAATAGGATAATACATTAATATACTGAGTATGTGGAGGTATGCCATAACTGTTGTAAGAAGAACATAATAACATGCAGTGTCTAAAAGTGATGCCATTTCTTAGTCACTTTAAAAGTTAGCTAATAATTGCTAGTGTAAATGCTATAAATTCTGTTACAATATGTAACAAAATCCAAGTCACTGCCAACATGAATTGTTTAAATGACCAATAACAAATACTTCATATCAAATATCCTAAATAGCAAAGATGTAAATCAATTTATTTAATAAAACTGCGGCCCTGCCACCATAAAATGCCTTAAACTGACAGCAAATAGGAGTTGTCCTTCAGATTAAGTTGCTGTCCACTGTTTGGTTGTTATGTGAAATCCATCTCTAGTTCCAGAAATGCTGAGACAGATTTCAGAAAGTGGAGGTTTGTCTTTGTCTATATATGCTTAACAGACTTCATAGATCAACTCTTTTTCATAGATCAACTGGCCTCTTCTGCATGAAGAAGTGCCAGAGGCGTAGCTAGCGGGGGGGCAGGGGGGGTGGTGGTCCCGGGCCCACTAATTCTCGGGGGCCCACTTCGGGGCCGCCGCAACACAGATTACCCTCATGACACCGATGCAGTTAAAATACATTGTCTACACCTACGTAGCTCATAAACCACAAGCCCATTCAGGCCTGCGGCCTACGAGCTTCCCTAAGATGTCTGCGCCCTGGCACAGACGTTTGCGCGATGATGTCATTGTCCTGCGCCGTCCGCGCCAGGACGCAGGTCCTGCTTGTTCAGTAAGCGGCGGCAGTGCCGGCGGCGGAGACTCCTGTTCGGGGGATCGGAGGTAGGTGAGTAGCATCGACCTTTTTTTTTTTAACTCACTTTGGGCATTGTAATTGGGGGTGGGGGGATGGGGGTAGTACATCTAAGAGGTCAATTGGGAGCATTGGGAAATTAGATAAGAGGCCATAACTACAGTAATATAAGGGTATTAGGGGGCTTTAATGAAAGAGGATATAAATTATAGTGAAAGGTCAGTGGGGTCTGTATGAATGTAAGGGGAGATAATATTAGGGGGCATTGAGGTAGCATTAAAGGGGTTTTCTAGGGAATAATAAAGTTTACTGGTAAAGATTGTATTGGGCAAATTGGAGGAGGCAGGGAAGGTGAAACAAAAAAAAAATACTCACTTGTCCCCGGGCAACCAATGTCCTCAGCCCTCTGCTGCTGTCTGTCCAGGCACACGCACGCCGCTTCCCTGCGCAAGTCCTGCACTGCACGTGATTGGCCTTAGTGGTGGCTGGAAAAGACTCGGTGATGTCACTCATATACATGACTGGGTCCTTTCCAGCCATCACTGACACCACTGATGGCCTCAGCAGTCACGTATGGCACATGTCTGAACAGACAGTGGTGGCAGACACCAGAGCACTGGGGACAGGTAAAGCTGGGTTTACAATAGCGCTTGGTTTCCGTTTTTCAGGTCCACTTGGGGACCCGAAAACGGAAACCCAATTTGCTTGTAAAGCGGTTACCTGCGGACTATAATGGGGTCTGCTGGGTTTCTGTCTGGTTTCTGCCTGAAAAATGTGGAGAAAAAAGGCCTGCTTGCAGGACTTTTCTTTCCGCATTTTTCAAACGAAATGGGGGACGGAATCTCTCAACGGGGTTCAAGTGTTGGTGTGAACCCAGCCCGAGTACGATTTTTTTTATCACCTACTCCACCTCCACTGTGATTTGTCCACTTCCTGGACAACCCCTTTAAAGAGGATCTTTCATGTCCTCATGAACCTGTGATTTTATATACCGCTAGAAAGCCGACAGTCGGCTTTCTCGTTATGTGCCCCGATGGAGGAGATATCGGTGCGGTTAGTTTCGGCACATATCTGTCTCCACTGTCAGAAGGGCGTTCCTGACAGTCTAGCGTCATCGCTGGGCTGTGAGGAAGGCCCCCCTGACAGTACTCTAACATAGCCTTGTACTGTCAGAGGGGGCGTTCCTTACCGCCCTGTGATGACGCTGAGCTATGAGGAAGGCCCCCTCCCCCAGTACAAGTCTTGGGGGGGGACGTCCCTCACAGCCCAGCGATGATGCTAGACTGTCAGGAACACCCTTCTAACGGTGGGGAGAGATCAGTGCCGAAACTAACGGCACTGATATCTCCTCCTCCGGGGCACATAATGGGGAAGCCGAGAGTACGCTGAATTCAGTGCACTGTCAGCTTTCTAGTGGTATATAAAACCGCATATACATGAGAACATGAAAGGTCGTCTTTAATACAAAGGGGTTATTAATAGGAATTATTAATACAGAGGGGCATTTATGTAAGAGGGCATAATTTATACAAGGAGACATAAGAGGGTGTAATTAATAATAGGGGAATTGGGCAATATTAATTTTAGGTGGCACTCGGGCATTAAATTGATTTAAGGGGGTACACAGTGCATTATTAATTAGGAGGCATTATTAATTGAGGGGCAGTATTAAATAAATGGGGCACATAGTAGCATTATTAAATTAAAAAGGTACATGGGGTTATTATTCATTTCCAGGGGATTTTATATCATATATTTTATAATTGGGGTAGCAGCAGGATGGAGATTTCATGTAGTTGAGGACAATGTGGGTTGGTGCCTGGAAAAGTGAGGAGCCAAAGATATCTGTGTTATAAACTTTACAGTCACAGCTGGAAGAAGTGGTCATGGCGGTCCAGATGGAAGAGACGATAAGTGTAAACAGTCAGAGACGTCACCGGTAAGTCACAACATTGTTCCTGTACTGTATTTACGTAACTGGTCTTCACAGTCCTGTGTAGAACCACTATCTACCACTATACAGTCACCGTATAGTGATAGTGTTGGTATACCTGAGTTGGGGGCCCACTTAGATGTGTTCGCCCCCCCTGTGCTGAACCCCTAGCTACGCCTCTGAGAAGTGCCCAATGTCTATGTAGCATCATTCATTTATATAGAGTGGGTACGGAAAGTATTCAGACCCCTTTAAATTTTTAATTCTTTGTTTCATTGCAGCCATTTGCTAAAAGCAAAAACGTTCATTTTATTTCTCATTAATGTAGACTCAGCACCCCATCTTGACAGAAAAAAAACAGAAATGTAGATATTTTTGCAAACTTATTAAAAAAGAAAAACTGAAATATCACATGTTCATAAGTATTAAGACCCTTTGCTGTGACACTCATATTTAACTCACATGCTGTCCATTTCCTTCTGATCCTCCTTGAGATGGTTCTACTCCTTCATTGGAGTCCAGCTGTGTTTAATTAAACTGATTGGACTTGATTAGGAAAGGCACACACCTGTCTATATAAGACCTCACAGCTCACAGTGCATGTCAGAGCAAATGAGAATCATGAGGTCAAAGGAACTGCCCAAGGAGCTCAGAGACAGAATTGTGGCAAGGCACAGATCTGGCTAAGGTTACAAAAGAATTTCTGCAGCATTCAAGGTTCCTAAGAGCACAGTGGCCTCCATAATCCTTAAATGGAAGAAGTTTGGGACGACCAGAACTCTTCCTAGACCTGGCCGTCCAGCCAAACTGAGCAATCATGGGAGAAGAGTCTTGGTGAGAGAGGTAAAGAAGAACCCAAAGATCACTGTGGCTGAGCTACAGAGATGCAGTAGGGAGATGGGAGAAAGTTCCACAAAGTCAACTATCACTGCAGCCCTCCACCAGTCGGGGCTTTATGGCAGAGTGGCCTGAAGGAAGCCTCTCCTCAGTGCAAGACATATGAAAGCCTGCATAGAGTTTGCCAAAAAACACATGAAGGACTCCCAGATTATGAGAAATAAGATTCTCTGGTCTGATGAGACGAAGATTGAACTTTTTGGCGTTAATTCTACGCGGTATGTGTGGGGAAAACAAGGCAGTGCTCATCACCTGCCCAATACAATCCCAACAGTAAAACATGGCGGTGGCAGCATCATGCTATGGGGGTGTTTTTCAGCTGCAGGGACAGGACGACTGGTTGCAATTGAAGGAAAGATGAATGTGGCCAAGTACAGAGATATCCTGGAAGAAAACCTCTTCCAGAGTGCTCTGGACCTCAGACTGGGCCGAAGATTCACCTTCCAACAAGACAATGACTCTAAACGCACAGCTAAAATAATAAGGGGGTGGCTTCGGAACAACTCTGTGACCATTCTTGACTGGCCCAACCAGAGTCCTGACCTCAAACCAATTGAGCATCTCTGGAGAGACCTGAAAATGGCTGTCCACCAATGTTCACCATCCAACCTGACGGAACTGGAGAGGATCTGCAAGGAAGAATGGCAGAGGATCCCCAAATCCAGATGTGAAAAACTTGTTGCATCATTCCCAAGAAGACTCATGGCTATACTAGCTCAAAAGGGTGCTTCTACTCAATACTGAGCAAAGGGTCTGAATACTTATGACCATGTGATATTTCAGTTTTTCTTTTTTAATAAATTTGCAAAAATATCTACATTTCTGTTTTTTTTTCTGTCAATATGGGGTGCTGAGTGTACATTAATGAGAAATAAAATGAAATTTTTTGCTTTTAGCAAATGGCTGCAATGAAACAAAGAGTGAAAAATTTTAAAGGGTCTGAATACTTTCCGTACCCACTGTACATACAAACTGCAGTTATAATGGCAAAACAATGATGCAGTCCGTGATAATCTTAAAAATCTCTATTTCTTAAAGAGGACCTTTCACCACCTCCAACAATTCTAGTTTTTAGCATTTGTTAATAGGCACTGCTCCACTGATTTCAGCACAGTGGTAATTTTTTCTCTAGCCTCCAATGTTCCTGAGCAAGAAGCACAGTTAGTTTTGACTGATGTGCTACTTAAGTGCAGTGATGTCAGAAGGGCAGTGTGAGACAGTGAAGTGTGATTCACAGCGCTCTAATCAGAGGCGGACAGTGTCAGAGTCAGTGTCAGTTCCTGCCAGATACCATTCTCCTAACAGTATATAGCCTAAATAGCATATTAGACACCAAAGATAACAGCATCGATTGCTCAAGAATGATGGGACCTACATAAAAAATTGCAGCTGTACCAGAATCAGTGTAAGGCACATTTTAATTGATTAAAGAGCTGAACTTGTTGGAAGTGGTGAAAGGTCCTTTGAGGGTTTTTTTTTTTTTGTTACCCAATAAATAGTGGCACACCCTGATAATCTGAAAAATCTCCATTTGTTAGTGGGTTTATTTTTGGTTACCCAATAAAAAGTGACAAACCCTGTTTATCTGAAAAATCTCTGTATGTTAAGGGAGGTTTTTTTTTTTGATTACCCAATATATATATATATATATATATATATATCACACACATATACAAACTGCTGCCATTATAATGGCAAAAAAAACACAAGCTGACTAAGCAGTTCTAGTCTAACAATCAATGAGCAGGTCACCCTTTTAGTGCTTTGCTTTTTTTTTTTAAATAGTTTTTTGAAAGAAAAAAAAAAAACACGCACATAAGAAAAGGACATACACACAGTGTCAGAATTAGTGCCAGTCACTATTTATAACTAAGAAGTGTGCAGTAAAATGACTGGAAAAAAACATTGTCAGGGACAGGGAAAAAAATGGGGTCAGAAGGAAACTAACAATAATACTCATGCAAGTACTAACAATAAGAATGTGGGTGACAGCAGCAACACTACTTCTGATTTGGGTGAAATTGCTATTAGCCACACGATTGTTGCACTTCCTGCTAAGTTTTCTGATCTCAGTCACAGGAGGATATTGCATCCAAGACTGATGTGACTTTGAGTCAGGCTTCAGTGTGTTCCTCCACCTCTAATGTTGTAATACAAAATTTACCTCAGGGCCTTTTTGGACTGTCCAACATGTCTCCTTCATTTTTTTCACTGACGCAGATCCCTGGTAGGGATGTGGCACCTGCTGAGAAAGTTCTCTCTCCTAGTCAGAGTGGTCTTCCTCCTCTTTTTGATGAGCTGGATGAGAACAGACAGAGAAACAGCATGTTTTTGAGAGGAGGCAGAGTTACTACTACTGATTGTCATTCTTGTAGGGGCACTAGGGGGAAATCTGCAGGTGGAAATTATGAGGGTGCACTGGAATCCCATGACCATGATGAGTCAGATAAAAGTGGGAAAGACATGACATTGCTGCTGGTGATTCTTTTGCGGATATGACTTGGTAATCAGGTCAGGGTGACAAGGTGACACCAGAGGAAGAGGGTTCTGGCAGTGGTGACGGAACAATTTCTGCCAACATGCAGCCCCCAAATCCAAAAAGCCTGCCCAGAGCAGACCTTGGGGAAGTTCACGGGGTGGGGGTGTTGGTACAAGTGGTAGTAGTGGCAAACACTTTTCCACTGCTGCTGGTGTTGGCGGCAGCAACTACACGTCAGCATCTCTCTTGTGGGAATTTTTTTCTACATTGCCATTTGATAAATCCATGGCAATGTGCAATATCAGCAAGCAGAAACATAGTTGTGCAGTAACAAATGTAGGAACTACAAATCTGCATACTCAAATGAAAAGTCATCACCAGCTTATTTGGCAAAAAAAGACTTGGCAGTGGCACTAGCAGGGGAAGTTAGCAAGACCATCCTATTCCTTCACCCATGAACATCCTTGTAGGCAGGCTACAACTACACCTAGCACATAGTTGTCATTATCATCATTTTCACCAACTATTTCTCCTCCTCCTCCTCCTTTTCTTCCACACCGTCGTTCATCCATAAGAAAATATGTGTCCAACAATATGCGTCCAGTCATCTAGTGGTTCTGCAACTTATCTTGCACCTGGGCAAGTGGTGCTACTGTACCACTTAGTGGATTTGCTTAACATAGATGGAGGATATCTAGCCACCATTATTTCTCTAGAAAAGCTGTCCCTGCTCTATTTTTCCATGTGTCAGAGAATGCGGGCTTTTCCCGGGATATGTGAGTCTGGGGAAAGGTGTACACTGCGTCGACATGTGGAGCAGCAATTATGGACAAGAACAATACATAGCTTTCATGGCCCATGGATCAATGTTTTGAGTGGCAGTGGCCACAATCCAGAAACGCAACAAGAACAGGTGCTAGTTCCTCTATGTTTGTTCAGGCCCTGTTCCAACACCATGCAGGGCCCATCTGACTCCTTTGTATCCTCCTTTCTGGGCCAATTCCTGCCCCATTTTCAACGTTGCTTCCACTTTTGCTCCATCGTGTCATGGGTGTTAGGTGAAGCGCTGACATTCAGTTTTACAGTTACTGAGTCTGGTTCAGAGGAGCCGCACAGTGTAGGAGCTTCTCTGCTTTGTCATGCAGCAAGTATTTCGCTAGATGGATCCTTTCCAACTACAACTAGGCACTTTTGCCAGCGACAATGCCACCCATATTGTTGATGCACTGAGGTTGGATTGAATAAAGCATTGTCCCTGTATGGCACATGTGCTGTTTCTGCTGGGTCACTTGTAACATCTATAGTAGCTAAAAAGAAGTGGTGCTCATGGCCAGAAAAGTGTCTGCGCATTTCAATCATTCTTATGTCGCAACAAACACACTGATGGACTTGCAGTGACAAAGTGGTCTTCCTTTGCAGTGCTTATCTGCGACATTCCAACTTTGAGGAACTCCACCTTAAAAATGCTGGAGCATCTCTGTGAGAAGTAGAAGGCATTGAACTATTACTGCATGCAGCGGAACACAAGGACATTGTGTTATTTCCTGGAGGCTCATAAGGGAAGTGTGTCAGCTTCTCAAGCCCTTTGAAGTCACCAAATTTGTCAGCAGGGACAACTGCAGTAGCAGCGATGTCTTTCCATTATCATATATCTTACAGGAAACACACTCATGCAACAAAGGACAGAAGAAAAAGAACAGCTTCCACCTCTTAGCCAACATTATTGCCCTGGGTTGATGCAAGGGAAACTGGAGGAAGATGAAGATCTGGGTCAGGGTCATGACTGGAAGAGGAGGAGGAAGAAGACCTGTGGATGCAGAGTGGGTCATTTATATGCCACCGGCCTGAGAGAAGGCTGACCCTTACTTCTTTCAAGATGACCCCATGGAATTCTGGACCAAAAGTTTAGAACAGTGGAAGGAGTTGGCCCACTTTGCCATGGGAGTTTTATCTTGTCCACCCTCAAACATAATTTTTAAGATGTCGGGCTGCCGGTGACGTGACAATTAGAAGGGCCCAACTGTCCACCCCAAGCATGGAAAAGTTACTATTGTTAAAATGATTTAGGCATGTATCCATGAAGATTTTCACACACCTCAGGCTGATGCCTCTGAATAGATGTTCCATATTTCCATTTAATGTACTGCTAATTCCTACCTTTGCCAGAACCCAACCAAACATATCCTGCGGCCGGGTCTATCACATTATTCCATGCCTTATTGCAACTAATGTTGCCACAGCTAGCACCACTGATGCCACTCATCCAGACATGCTTGGCGGCCTGATCCATAACATTCCACTATATCACACTGTTCTTGCCACTGTTCTTGGCATCCAAATAACCAAAGTCAGATTGGTAAAAGGTCCCCATGTCAAAAAAATCTATGCCATTGCAACTTTCCATGCCTATGCCATTTTTATTTCACATTTGCGCCCATAAAGAGATTATTTTCTATGCCATTTTGTTTTGAAAAGCCTCTTCTTTTCACCATCACTTTTCAACTAGGCACACAGCCATAAATATTTCTCCAAAATAACAAGCCTGTATAAAACCATTGCTTTTTGCAATATAGCAGCCAAGGTCAAGAACAGGTACAGTGGGGAAAAAAAGTATTTAGTCAGCCACCAATTTTGCAAGTTCTCCCACGCAAAAAGATGAGGC
Source organism: Leptodactylus fallax (assembly GCA_947044405.1). Taxonomy (NCBI): domain Eukaryota; kingdom Metazoa; phylum Chordata; class Amphibia; order Anura; family Leptodactylidae; genus Leptodactylus; species Leptodactylus fallax. The sequence continues at coordinate 12,512,972 of CAMRHE010000008.1, read as the reverse complement.
CGGCCTGTAATTGTCATCATAGGTAGACCTCAACTATGAGAGACAAAATGAGAAAACATATCTAGAAAATTACATTGTATTATTTTTTAAGAATTTATTGGCAAATTATGGTGGAAAATAAGTATTTGGTCACCTACAAACAAGCAAGATTTCTGGCTCTCACAGACCTGTAACTTCTTCTTTAAGAGGCTCCTCTGTCCTCCACTCATTACCTGTAGTAATGGCTCCTGTTTGACATTGTTATCAGTATAAAAGACACCAGTCCACAACCTCAAACAGTCACATTCTAAACTTCACTATGGTGAAGACCAAAGAGCTGTGGAAGGACACCAGAAACAAAATTGTAGACCTGCACCAGGCTGGGAAGACTGAACTGCAATAGGTAAGCAGCTTGGTGTTAAGAAATCAACTGTGGGAGCAATAATTACAAAGTGGAAGACATACAAGACCACTAATAATCTCCCTCGATCAGGGGCTCCATGCAAGATCTCACCCCGTGGGGTCAAAATGATCACAAGAACGGTGAGCAAAAATCCCAGAACCACACGGGGGAACTAGTGAATGACCTGCAGAAAGCTGGGACTAACGTAACAAAGGCTACCGTCAGTAACACACTACGCCGCCAGGGACTCAGATCCTGCAGTGCCAGACGTGTCCCCCTGCTTAAGCCAGTACATATCCGGGCCCGTCTGAAGTTTGCTAGAGAGCATTTGGATGTTCCAGAAGAGTATTGGGAGAATGTCATATGGTCAGATGAAACCAAAGTAGAACTGTTTGGTAGAAACACAACTCGTCGTGTTTGGAGGAGAGTGAATGCTGAGTTGCATCCAAAGAACACCATACCTACTGTGAAGCATGGGGGTGGCAACATCATGCTTTGGGGCTGTTTCTCTGCAAAGGGACCAGGACGACAGATCCGTGTACATGAAAGAATGAATGGGGCCATGTATCGTGAGATTTTGAGTGCAAACCTCCTTCCATCAGCAAGGGCATTGAAGATGAAACGTGGCTGGGTCTTTCAGCATGACAATGATCCCAAGCACACCGCCAGGGCAACGAAGGAGTGGCTTCGTAAGAAGCATTTCAAGATCCTGGAGTGGCCTAGCCAGTCTCCAGATCTCAACCCCATAGAAAACCTTTGGAGGGAGTTGAAAGTCTGTGTTGGCCAGCGACAGCCCCAAAACATCACTGCTCTAGAGGAGATCTGCATGGAGGAATGGGCCAACATACCAGCAACAGTGTGTGCCAACCTTGTGAAGACTTACAGAAAATGTTTGACCTCTGTCATTGCCAACAAAGGATATATAACAAAGTATTGAGATGAACTTTTGTTATTGACCAAATACTTATTTTCCACCATAATTTACAAATAAATTCTTAAAAAATCAGACAATGTGATTTTCTGGATTTGTTTTCTCATTTTGTCTCTCATAGTTGAGGTCTACCTATGATGTCAATTACAGGCCTCTCTCATCTTTTTAAGTGCGAGAACTTGCACATTTGGTGGCTGACTAAATGCTTTTTTTTCCCCACTGTAGCAGGCAGGACAGGACCAGCAAACAGTAGCATGATCAGAAATGAGCTAGGGGTAAAATCACAGGCCAGGTCAGATATCAGGTACATCTTACAGCAAGTCCAGGACATTTATCAAGTTAAAGAACTAATAAAAACAGATTTTATATCGCATGTACCATTTTTAGTTCTCTGAATGCAGGCAGAAGTAAACATTTTCATTCTGGTTGACACGTACAGTTGAAATGTTTACATACATTTCATTAGTATTTGGTACCATTGCCCTTAAACTGTATGACTAGAGTCAAACGTTTTGGATATCCTTCCACAAGCTTCTCACAATAGTTGATAGGAATTTGGGCCCATTGATCTCAATCCTATTGAAAATTTATGGGCAAAGCTGAAAAAACAGGTGCGAGCAAGGCGGCCTACAAACATGGCTCAATTACACCAGTTCTGTCAGGAGGAATGGGCCCAAATTCCTACCAACTATTGTGAGAAGCTTGTGGAAAGATATCCAAAATGTTTGACCCAAGTCATAGAGTTTAAGGGCAATGGTACCAAATACTAATGAAATGTATGTAAACCTTTGACTTTGCAGAAAGTAATAAAAATGCCTTAAAAATTCTCTCTCTCTCATTATTCTGGCATTTGGCAAATATAAATAATTTTGGTAATCCTAATTGACCTAAAACAGGGAAGGTTAATTCTGATTTCATGTCAGATAGTGAAAAAAACATCATGCATATGTGTCTTTTTATATAGTGTATGTAAACTTCTGGTTTCAACTGTACATGTCTAGGGAAACTTATTTATGGATACATGTACTATAAAATTTTGTCTCTTGTCTACTATTTATATACTAAAATACAAATATATTACATTACCTATATTACATCTATAGCACATTTACTATTATATTCTTGGTGGAATCCACATTGAACTAATATTTGAAAGAGATATCAAATATGTTATTGTTTCTACCATTACAGTACATATGTTTTGTGCAATTTTTTTGTTTTTCTACTTTCTACTGCCATACCACATGCTCTCTACACTTTGATTATTGGGGTCTCTAGTCTATATTTTTCATTTATATTGCCTTTGTGTGCTATATCTGGGAGTCTGTTTCAATATATTTAATAAAAGTTAGATTTTACATAGTTTTTTCTTGAATTTTTAAAATCTTTTTAGAAATATATCACATTAGTGAAGTAAAATACAGCAAGCGCAGATTTACAGAAATATAAAAATAAAAAAGATGCAGTACAGATGTGGGCAAAGTAGCCAGAAGAAGATCATCCATTGTTTTGTTTTCCTCATTCAACAAATAGTAGAAATATCTTAAATCAGAATGTGACTTTTTTATTTCAAGACTAAACAGCTTTGTTAATAAAATGTTTATAGCCCCTTTAATAAGAGCTTTTACAAAGCAATAACTAGTCTGGCTCTTAGTGACAGTGTGAAAAAATATCTCCATAATGCATTATTCTGCTTGAGGAAAGAGAGAACAGGAGATAGTGTATCCTAAGGTAGAGGGAAATTGAGATCTGTTATACATTGTGAGGCATATAACTTATAAATGTGCTCTGTGACTGCACTTGCCCTTTAATGACACATTATGCTCATCTGTAATTCTTCACCTCAATCAGGCAAACTAATTTGAGGCAACTGTATACTATAAATTTTATCAAATAATAGCAAAGTGCTTATGGCAATATTTGACAAGTTGCCGGAATACATTTTTAAGGTAAACCATATAAACCCACAATTACAAATTTGATATCATATAATATTCAGCTATAAGGTAAATTTTATTCAGGAATGAAACCGAACTGCTGGTAGAAAAGAATGAACAATATCCCGATACTGCTGAGAAAGGAGTTATTAAAATGCCATTGCAGTACAGGCTGCTAAGAAGAACAGAAAATGTACCATTAATTAGTGAACAAGAGAGGCAACAATTGGGATGAATGTCTGTAAGACAAAGTAAAAGGTCAATTGCTTACGTTTGGAACATTTTCTACACTGACCCAAAAAAAGTTCTCAATGTCAGGTAGTATTCTGCTTATGTCAGCAAACATTTGGTTAGCAGACAGCACCTTATTATCTTGGGGCCTGCTGAGATATCAAGTACTTTATATAGCTCAACACATGACAGGAAGGTAATCAGATTACTTATGCTTTATGAAATTATCATAAATTAAAATGTTGAAACTCATGTGACATTATCTATCATTTACAATAATCATAGGTCACTGAAAACATCCAGAAGATTTAAGACCCTAAAAGGACAGCTAGTGTAAAATAATGGTTATCGGTGTTACAGTATGTTCACCTGACTGTATTCCAAATTGTAAATGCTTGCTTCTGAATGTAGTGAACAGAAACATCAGGCATGTTGTTTTTGGATCCAAATGTAAGTCTCTGCAGGGGATCTTTACTTAAGCAGGATAAGTTTTTTGGAATTTTAGTTTGACTAGATTCACATTTACAAAATACAGCATGCTATGGATATGGCATTATTTTTCAAATCTTATAGAGAAGTATGTGGAAAGAAAGCAACAATTTTAAGTGTTATGGTATGTTCACATGGCAGTATTTTGCTCAGTACTTTGCATCAGTATTTTTATGCCTAAACCAGGAGTGAAATCTACATAAAGAAGGTATAATGGAAACATTTTTGCCATGTTTGTGTTTTGGACCCACTTCTGGTTTTTGCTTTTGATTACTGTTTCATGAGACTAAGTCCATGTGTGAGCCAGATTTACCAGCCTGTACACTATGTCATACTCCTAGCATTATAGTTATCTATGACGCTAGGAGTCCCTGCCTCTCTGCTTCATACAGTTGTGCTAAAAAGTTTACATACTCCGGCAGATGTTTTGGTTTTTTGGCCTCTTTTCAGAGAATATGAATAATAACACAAAAACTTTTTCTCCACTCATGGTTAGTGGTTGGTTGAAGCCATTTATTATCAAACGTCTGTGTTTTCTCTTTTTAAATCATAATGACAACCAAAAACATCAAAATGACCCTGTTCAAAAGTTCACATACCCCAGTTCTTAATACCGTGTATTGCCCGCTCTAACATCAATGACAGCTTGAAGTCTTTTGTGGTAGTTGTGGATGAGGCTCTTTATTTTCTCAGATGGTAAAACTGCCCATTCTTCTTGGCAAAAATTCTCCTGTTCCTGTAAATTCCTGGGCTGTCTTGCATGTACTACGCGCTTGAGATCTCCCCAGAGTGGCTCAATGATATTGAGGTCAGGAGACTGAGATGGCCACTCCAGAACCTTTACTTTCTTCTGCTGTAGCCAATGACAGGTCGACTTGACCTTGTGTTTTGGATCATTGTCATGGAACATCCAAGTATGTCCCATGCAGGGGCGCACCGCTAATGAGGCGAAGTGAGGCGACCGCCTCAGGCGGCACTGTCCGTCATTGTCTGGGGGGGGCGGCATTTTTACCATTTATTCAATGTAAACCAGCCCAGGACAGGTCGCTTTAAAAAAAAAAACAAAGCTGAGCGGTACCTGTCCTGGGCTGGTTTACGAGACGTCTGCGTGTCAGCACAGGCGCGATACAATGACGTCATCGTGCCTCCTACACTGACACGCAGACGTCGCGGACAAGAAGAGGGAGACGTCGGCTCCATCATGGGATTGCAGGTAGGTAACAATAACTTTTTTTTTATACATATAAATAGGCCATAACCTGCTGGAGTATCCCCAGCAGGTAACGGCCTATTTACTTATCGATCCCTGCACTTTCTGTGGCCGCCTCCGCTTCCTCTTCTGCTATCGGACGCAGAAGGGGTAATCAGAAGCGGCTGTGAGCGGCAGCGCAGGGATTGCTAAGTGAGGCCAAATACTACTATTATTATACTCAGGGGTCTTTTTAGACCCCCAAGTATAATAATTGGAGACCCTGGGGAGGTGATAAACATAAAAACCAGTGTTACTCACCTCTCCGGCGATCCGATGTTACTCCCAGCAGGCTTCGGACTTCTTTGGTGACGTCCCAGGTGTCACGTGAGCCAGCCCGACGTCATTATGTTGTGACGCCTGTCTGTGCGACATTGAAGAGGGCCGAAAGCAGGGAGTGCACCGGAGCCCAGGTAAGTAACACTAGTTTTTATGTTTGTCACCACCTGGGTCTCCGATCATTATACTCTGGGGTCTTTTAGACCCCACAGTATAATAATAGTTCATGGGTGGGTTACTATGGAGCAGAATACTGTGTGCAGGGGCCACTATGGAGTATAATACCGAGTGCAGGGGACACTATGGGACATAATACCATGTGAAGGGGCCACTATGGAGCACAATACCGAGTGCAGGGGCCACTATGAGGCATAATACAGTGTGCAGGGGCCCTTATGGGACATAATATTGTGTGCAGGGGCCACTATGGAGCATAATACCGAGTGCAGGGGCCACTATGGAGCATAATAATGAGTGCAGGGGCCACTGCGAGGCATAATATTGTGTACAGGGGCCACTATGGAGCATAATACCGAGTGCAGGGGCCACTATGGAGCATAATACTGTGTGCAGGGGTCGCTGCTGGGCATAATACCGTGTGCAGGGGCCACTCCAGGGCATAATACCGTGTACAGGGGCTGCTGCAGGGCATAATACCGTGTGCAGGGGCCGCTGCAGGGCATAATACCGTGTGGGGGGGCCGCTGCAGGGCATAATACCGTGTGCAGGGGCGCTCCGGGGCATAGTACCATGTGCAGGGGCTGCTGCAGGGCATAATACCGTGTGCAGTTGCCGCTGCAGGGCATAATACCATGTGCAGGGGCTGCGGGGCATAATACTGTGTGCATGGGTCGCTGCGGGGCATAATACCGTGTGCAGGGGCCACTCCGGGGCATAATACCGTGTGTATGGGCCACTGTGGGGCATAATACTATGTAATACCGTGTGCAGGGGCCGCAGCAGGGCATAATACCATATAATACTGTAGTAAAAAAAAAAACACCTACTCACCTGTCCCTTGTGCTACGATGTCTTCCACCGCAGTCTGGTTCTGCTGCTCTGGTGTTCACCTTCTACAGCCTCATATTAAAAAATTGGTTATCCTGGACAACCCCTTTAAGGTGGCACTTGGGCTTTATTAAAGGGTCTTTCCAGCTCATTTTTATTGATGTTCTATCCTTAGGACAGATTATCAATAAGAGATCAGTGGACCCCTCCTCTGATCAGCTGTATGAAGGGGCTATGGTGCCTGTTTATATCACACACTGTCTGTTTATAGTGACCATGTGATGTAATTACAGTCTTGTCACATAGACGTGTATAGGATGAGGCTGTAGTTACATGACATGGCCGCTATGAGATGAATGACACTATGTAATCAGTGAAGCGGTCATGGCGCTTACACAGGTACCATCTTGAAACAGCCACACCGATAGTTTTCAGAGAGTCCTGTATTTCAGCTGATGTTATGTGTGGGTTTTCTTTTGCATCCCGAACAATTTTCCGGGCAGTTGTGGCCAAAATTTTGGTTGGTCTACCTGATCGTGGTTTGGTTTCTGGGCATGTTATCATGCCAAAATCACCAGGGTATGTGAACTTTTGAACAGGGTCATTTTGATGTTTTTGGTTGTCATTATGATTTAAAAAGAGAAAGCACAGAAGTTTGACAATAAATGGCTTCAGCCAACCACTAACCATGAGTGGAGAAAAAGTTTTTGTGTTATCATTCATATTCTCTGAAAAAAGGCCAAAAAAACAAAAAATCTTCTGGGGTATGTAAACTTTTTAGCACAACTGTACTGCATACTTCTATAGTGATTACAGAAACCAGCCTTAGGCTAAAGATCCACGTTGTGGAAACGCAGCGGAAAACAATTCTGTTTCACAGTACCAGCAAAGATAATGCGATTTTGGCTAATTCCATCCAAACATTGAGGGAAAAATAGCTGCAGAAAAGCATTTTCCCTCCAGATTTCATAGGGGAAGGAAAAATGCAGCAAAAACGGTAAAATGATGCAGGAAAAAAATGCTATATGCATTTGATTTTATTTTTAATTTTTCATGTCACTATCTATAGTTTAAAAAATGTACAATATCCTGCAATCTTTCTATCCACCATAGCCTAATAGCACAGGCTAGATTCACATGACTGAGTTTCACCGATGAAACTTCGTCTGTGTGTGTGCCACATTTACCAGCCTGAACATCATGCTAGGAGAGGCACTTCTAGCATAATAGTTGTCTATGCTGCTAGGAGTCTCTGCCTCACAGTAACATACTGTCCTGTACTTTAATCACTATGGAACAGAATGTTGCTGTCAGGCAGAGACTCCTAGCATAATAGATAACTAGTATGCTAATTAAGCTAATAGGTAACTATTATGCTAGTAGTCCCTCTCCTAGCATGATTTAAAGGCTAGTAAATATGGAGCACACATAGACCGAGTTTCAATGGAGTTTCATCATTGCATCAACTACTGACAATAGATAATGTCATAGATTATTTACTCTTTTTCCCTGCTCAGAGTATGTCTTGAAAACTCTCCCATAGATCTCAATGAGTCGGCTCCAGTCTATTGTTGCCAATGGCCATGACTATACCGTAAAGTTCAATTTAGTTTCGGGTTGCTTCGGGTCCCAGATTCGTTTTGTGTTGAACAAGTTAGGTATGAACTACAACTTAAATTGTCTTAAAACATAGTGTATAACACTGCCAGGGCTCCTAGGAACCTATTTATACAATTTCTAGCTCTCTAAGGCAAACACAGCTAACGTTATGTCAAAGTGAAAGTGAAATTATTATACTCTGAGATCTCTTCAGGTCCAAGAGTTTGACCCCTTAACGACCTTGGACGTACTATTACGTCCTGGGCGCTAGGTACTTCGCGCACCAGGACGTAATACTACGCCCGAGGCCTGCCGCCCGCTCACTATCTGAGCGGGCGGTATCGGAACCGGGTGTTAGCTGTATCTGACAGCTAACACCCTGCTCCATAACCCCCGGTCGGCCATAACTTCCGATCGGCGGTTTTAACCCCTTGGATGCCGCGGTCAAACATGACCGCAGCATCCAAGGGGTTCCGCCGTCTTGCCGATCCCCCCTGGCACCCCCCGCGGCGAGATCGGGGGGTGCCGATATCTCTAATCTGCAGCCCGGGGTCTGCCAAGTGACCCCAGGCTGCCTGGAGCCCCCAGTACCTGGTTGATCCTGCCGAGACATCAGGAAGTCAGCGCTGTGTTTCCATAGCGCTGACTTCCTGTATAGGCTGCAAGACACGTGTATGCTCGTGTCTTGCAGTCTATAGTGCTGAGCCAGGAATCAAAGCATTGCTGGCTCAGGTGTCCTAATGGGACACAAGAAAAAGTAAAAAAAAAGTGAAAAAAAAAAATAATAAAGTATGTGAAAAAAATTTATAAAAGAATAAAGCCCCAAAAATTCCCTTTTCCTATATAAAATTAATTATATAAAAAATAAACCTAAAAATTAATAAAAACAATACATATTTGGTATCGTTGCGTCCGTAACAACCTGTACAATAAAACTGAAACCATATTTAATGTACACGGTGAAAGTCGGGGGAAAAAAAAACGGAAAAAACCCGCCAAAAGTAACGATTTTTCGCCATCTCACCTTACAAAATATGCCATAAAAAGTGATAAAAAAGTCATATGTACCCCAAAACAGTACCAATAAAAAGCACAGGTTGTACCGCAAAAAATAAGCCCTAAACCAACTCTCTAAACTGAAAAATAAAAATGCTGCGCATTTTAGAAGATGGCGATGCAAAAAAAATTAATTTATGTCCCCAAATGGGTTTTTGTTCTGCAAAATTGGTATTGCATAAAAAAACAGTATAAATGAGGTATCGCCGTAATCGTACCAACCCGCAGAATAAAGATAACATGTTACTTATGCTCTACGCTGCATGGTGAAAAATTTAAAAGATAAAACGCAGTGCCAGAATTGATGGGGTTGTTTTTTAATCCAACAAGAAAGAGTTAATAAAATTTATTTAATAAGTTGTAAGCACCTAAAAATGATGTCATTAAAAAATACATCTCACCCTGAAAACAACAAGCCCTCATATGGCTACATCACCAGATAAATAAAGAAAATATAACTCGTACAATGTGAAGACAAAAACCCCAAAAATCGCCAAATCATTAGAGCATAACTGGCTGCGGCAGGAAGGGAATGTATAAGCTGTGCGAGCGTATATTAGGGTACACCCCAGATTTAGAGCTTACGAGGGATAATAAACCAGAAGTGACCCCCAGAGTGACCCCCCAATAATAGGAACTACTGGGGAAATAGTAGGGAATTTAGTGTACCCAATGTACTACGCACAGATTACATATTCACTTTTCCCCATCCGCTGTGCAGTCACGTCTGGGATACTAATGCTCGCTACACCCCTTGATAAATTCTTTGAGGGGTGCAGTTTTCAAAATGGGGTCATTCCCTAGGGGATTCCACTTTACTGGTACTTTAGAGGCTCTGCAAACATGACATGGCATCCAGATCCCAAACATCTGAATCTGCGCTCCAAAAGCCATATAGCGCTCCTTCCCTTCTGTGCCCTACTGTGTGCCCAAACCGCAGTTTATACCCACATGTATGACACTGGTGTACCCAGGATAAGGTACTTAATGTGATATATGGATATAAACTCCTGTTTGGGCACAGCCGGGCACAGAAGGGAAGGAGCGCTATTTGGTTTTTGGACGCCATTGCACTTTTGCAGAGCTGAAATGCCAGTACAGTGGAATCCCCTGACATGTCACCCCATTTTGGAAACTGCACCCCTGAAGGAATTTATCCAGGGGTACAGTGAGCATTTTTAACCCCCAAGTGTTGCTATAATTTATTATCCGTAAATGAATAGGCAGCTGATGATGAAAGGTGAAAATGACAATTATTCCAGGAATACGACATTTCTGTGCGTAATATGTTGTGCCCGGCTTGTATCAGAGATGAACGCTCCAAAAGCTGTTGTGCCTGGGATCCCTGATCACCAGTTTTTGGAGTGTGTGTCTGTGCAGACATAAGCTGGGCACAACATATCGGGCACTGAAATGGCGTATCTATAGAAAAATTTCATTTTTAACTTTTCATTATCAGCTGCGCATTCATTTTTGGAAATTAAAAGAATGCAACACTTAAGGGTTAATAATGCTCGCTACCCCACTTGATAAATCCCTTGAAGGGTATAGTTTCCAAAATGGGGTGACATGTCTGCGGATTCCACTTTACTGACAATTCATGGTCTCTGCAAAAGTGGCATGGTGTCCAAAAAGCAAACTGTGCTCTAAAAACCAAAATAGCGCTCCTTCCCTTCTGTGCCCGGCTGTGCCCAAACAGCAGTTTATACCCACATATGGCATTGTTAAGTACGTTATCCTGGGTACACCAGTGTCATATGTGTGGGCATAAACTGTCATTTGGGCACACAGCAGGGCGCAAATGTGAAGGAGCGCTATGTGCTTTTGGAGCGCATATTTAGATTGTTGTTTTTTTGGACGCCATGTCACATTTGCAGAGACCCTAAAATTGCCCCTACAAAATGGGGGTCACTTCTTGGGGAATTCCAATTTACTGGCACCTCCAGGGCTCTGCAAAAATATCATGGCGACCAGAAAGTCCCTCTAAATCTGTACTCCAAAAGCTAAAAAAAACCACAGTGCTCCTTCCCTTCTGAGCCCTGCTGCGTGCCCAAGCAGCAGTTTATACCCACATATATAATTTTTTTGTCCCTGGGATAGCCCACTTAATAGTTTTAGGAGTGCATGTCTCTGATGCCACAAAGTGGCCGCAACGTATTAGGCACTGAAATTGGATATTTCTTTAAAAACTTTAATTTTCACTTTGTACATTAATTTTTGGGAAGCATTTTTAGGCTCTAAATGATAATACCCCTTGATACATTCCTTGAGGTGTGTAGTTTCTAAAATGGGGTCACTTTTGAGAGGTTTCCATTATATTGGTACTTTAGGGGTTCTGCAAATGCGACATGGCATCCAAAAACTATTCCAGCAAAATCTGCCCTCCAAAAGCTAAATAGCGCTCTTTCCATTTTTAGCCCTGCCATTTACCCATGCAGCAGATTACAACCACATATGGGGCATTTCTGTGTTCAGGAGAAATTGTGTAACGAACTTTGGGGTGCTTTTTCTCCTTTGTCCTCTTGGGAAAATAAAAAATTTGGGGCTAAATTGACGGTTTATTGGAAAAAAAGTAATTTTTCATTTTAATGTCCCAATGTTAATAAAATCTGTGAAACAGCTGTAGGGTCAAAATGCTCATTATGTCCCTTGATATGTTCTGTGAGGGGTGTAGTTTCCAAAATGGGGTCACTTTTAGGGGGTTTCCACTGTATTGGTACTTTGGGGGCTCTGCAAATGCGACATGGTACCTGAAAACTATTCCAGCAAAATCTGCTCTCCAAAAGCTAAATAGCGCTCTTTCCATTCTGATCCCTGCCATGTACCCATACAGCAGATTACAACCACATATGGGGTATTGCTGTGTTTAGGAGCAATTATTTTGCAAACTGTGGGGTGCTTTTTCTCCTTTAACCCATTGTGAAAATGAAAACTTTGGGGATAAAGTGACATTTTAGTAATGTTTCATTTATACATCCCAGTGTTAGCAAAATCTGTGAAACGAATGTAAGGTCAAAATGCTCACTATACCCCTATATGAATTCTGTGAGGGGTGTAGTTTGCAAAATGGGGTCACTTTTTGGGGTTTTCCTTTGTATTGGTACTCTAGGGGCTTTGCAAATGAGACATGGCACCTGAAAACTATTCCAGCAAAATCTGCTTTTCAGGCGCCCAGTGTCGCTCCTTCCCTTCCGTGCGCTGCCATTCACCCAAACATCAGTTTACACTTGTGGGGTATTTCCGTGCTCGGGAGAAATTGCATAACAAACTGTGAGATGCATTTTTTCCTTTAACCCTTTGTGAATGTGTTAATTTTAGGGCTAAATTAAGGAATTAGTGGGAAAAAATTAAATGTCTAAATTTCACCTCCATATTGTTTTAATTCCAGTGAAATTCTTAAAGGGTTAACAAACTTCCCAAATGTTATTTTGAATTATTTGAGGGGTGCAGTTTTGAAAATGGGGTGATTTATGGGGGTTTCTAATATATAGGCCTTTATAATCCTCTTCAGAACTGAAGTGGTCCCTAAAAAATTAGTTTGGGAAATTTTCTTGTAAATCTGCAAAATCGCTGTTACACTTGTAAGCCTTCTAACATCCAAAATAAATTACATGACGATTAAAAGATGATGCCGATATAAAGCAGAGATATGGTAGATAATATGTATTAATGTATTTGGGTGGTATGACTATCTATCTGAAAAGCAGAGCATTTCACATTTTGAAAATTGCGATTTTTTTCAAAATTTCCATCAAATTTCCTATTTTTCTATAAATAAATACAAAAATATTCATTAGTGTTTACCACTAACATGAAGTACAATGTGTCACGAAAAAACAATCTCAAAATCACTTGTGTAAGTTAAGACGTCTCAAAGTTATTGCCATATAAAGTGACACATGCCAGTTTTGAAAAACGAGGCCTGGTCCTTAACGCACTTTTGGGCTGGGTCCTTAAGGGGTTAATAGGTGGAGGCCCAGGGGAAGTAGAAAAAAAAAAAAAAAAAAAAACATTAATACTCATCTTCTCTTACCTCTTTTGAGCCTCCTCGCGGTGTCTGGTGCTCTCTCTCTCAGTCTCCTCTGTCACATCATGCGTCCAGGGTGACCGATAAGGACTGTAATTGGGCCTTAGTGGTGATTAGGGCACGCTGAGTATCATGATGTCATGGCAATTGGCCTGCCCATGAGTCCACTGGTGACCCAATCATAGGCCTCAGCAGTGACCCCGGGCACATGATGTCACCAGGAGAGTGCCGGACACTGTGGGGAGGCCCATAAGATGTAAGGGAAGGTGAGTATGAATGTTTTTTTTATTTTTTACACCTCCCCCTGGGCCTCACCCATTTCTAATCAGAAAAAGTGATATCTTTAACTGCTGTCAATACATAAACTTTATAAATTGGTGGAAAATTTCTTTAAAAGCAGAAAACACCATTAAATATGTGAAAAAAAACATAAAAATATTGGCCATTTTACCATCAAAAATGCATAAATTAAAAAAAATATTAGAAAGGCACTTTTTCACCAGATAATTTTAGTGAGGGAAAAATGAAAAAATACATATAAGATTTTAAAAAAATAATATAGCTCGAAGAGTTTATCTCTCAGTCAGCGAGTTCATCAGGATACAATATCCAGCAAATAAAAACAAGTGTGGACCACGAAACTCAGCATCACACAAATAATGATCTAGACAACAGTGCTCAATTTCAAGAAGGGATGATTGCTTGGGTCATATTAATATATTACCATATCTAAAGATAACAGATCAGTATTCACACAGATATTGGATATTATGGCAAGTCACCTACTCAGGGTGAAGAGCACAAAATAAATAACTGTCACTTCTACAGCTCATAACAATATTAATTACAGCTGAAAAAGTACAGTATAAGCACAATAACAACCATCATATCAAATGGCTCTGGAGTGAACGATACATTTCAATAAAATCAGTGCCACAATATTCTGATATGACAGGCCAACCTGCCTCATTGATCAGAGAGGTGATAGCTATAAATGGTCATATCAATAATCAGTCTGATCAAATAGGGTCACAGATAATAACAAACAGAGGAAAGCAAGATCAAAGATGAAGGGTTACTCCTCCATCCATCTCCCAGCTGTAAGACAATAAAGGGCTACTCATCCATCAGTCTCTCTGAGAGTCTTACTAGCATCCCAGCTGTCCATGAGAGGCTGGCATTCCACAGGTCTGTGTATTTGTGCTGGCTATTTAAGCAGTAACTGCGCCCATTGAGACCATATGGTTGCGTCAGTGACACATCAAAAGCGTGAGCAACGCATGAGAATGTGCTGCATCACCACACCGCCACACTTACCCCATACGAGGCTTAACCCACTACAGACTGGATGTAGAGGTTCACCAACATGGCACCACAGCAGTGTGCATGTGCGCCTGTATATTGTGAAAGCACAGCGTGTACTCGGTATCCTCCATAGTCAATCAATAGTGCCACATCAGTAATACCAGAGAAAAAAATCATATTAATGAATAGAAAAAGGGACAAAAGGGAGAGAAACAGCAGGACACACAGACTCAAATAACAGTTCACAAAATGGTACTTACTGTATGTAAATTATATGTAGTAGCTGGAAAGATCTTCAATTGATGATGTGTTCTGAGCATGGGTCATCTATTAATTAGCTTGGAAAACCCCTTTAGGCTAAGGCCCATGTAGGGAAACCCAGTATTTTTTTTTTTTTTTTTTTTGCTGCATTTCCTCAGCAGGCAAAGATGCTGTGTTTCACGCTGTGAAATATTGAAAATTATATTTTTCTTCTGTTGTATTTTTGTCTTTTAGCCAGGCTGGTAAATCCAGTGACCACATGGACCGTGTTTAAAGGGTGAAACTTGGTCATGTGAAACTAGCATTATTCATTTACATATGCAAATTTACCTTAAAGGGGTTGTCCAGGATAATTTTATATATATTGTGAGAAGGTGACTGGCAGAGTACTGGAGTCTCGCTATATTAGCCCCCGGTTTTTAACATATGTCTTGTCCAGGGCGGGTTTTGAGTAGGCCTCAGTCCAGGTGTAACTCCTAGGCCTCATTACTGGCCCATAAAAGCCAAACAGAGCCTGCACTTCAGGGCAGACCCTGGAAGAGAGTGGAGGCGCCTGGGTCTGTCTGGAGCTGAGAGTCTGGTGAGACCTGTGCCTTGTTGCTATTTTGTTTTGTTCATGTGGCTGGAGCAAGCCACACGTATAGTTAGTATTATTTCTGTTCAGTTAGAGGCTCAGATGAGCAGGATTTTGTTTTATTTGTTTATTTATTTTTGCCATTTTTTTTTAAATAAACCTGTTGCACCAGAGTTTTGTGTCCCTGTCTCTGACTGTTTGGGTCTGTACCTGTGCTGCTACCAAGCTACCTCCCCCACATATGGTGCTTTGGATGCGGGCAAACTCAATTTTTAAACAGTCTTAAAGAGACACACACCCATTTTTTGTTTTCTCTATGTCCTGGGTGGAGGCTGCAGGAGAGATTAAAAAGGAGACTGCTAGCATGGAGGACTTTG
This sequence comes from Leptodactylus fallax, assembly GCA_947044405.1. Lineage (NCBI taxonomy): Eukaryota > Metazoa > Chordata > Amphibia > Anura > Leptodactylidae > Leptodactylus > Leptodactylus fallax. The sequence continues at coordinate 12,497,267 of CAMRHE010000008.1, read as the reverse complement.
TGAAACAGCTGGGTCAGGTCCTCCTACAGCAGCAGCAAACCTAGGCACAGCAACAGCAAGCACAGATGGATGCTGAGAGGTGACAGCAGGTGATGAACTTGCTGCTAATGGTGAAACTGACGCTGCTCAGCCAGGCCTTGATTGACCAGAGGACGGCAGGAGAGTGTGCTGGTGCCAGAGAGACCCAGAAGGTATAGACCGCTGCTCGAGCTGCCGTGCAGAGTTCCCTACAAAAGATGACATCCACAGACGACATGGAGGCATATCTTCGGGTTTTTGAGCGAGTGGCCGAGCGGGGAGAGACTGCCTAAGGATCAGTGGGCCGATGTTGTGGCACCATTTCTCACCAGGGAACTTCAGAAGGCCTACTATGACCTGTGTGAATAGGAGTCTAAAGACTACAATAAACTCAGAGGTGAGATATTGGCATGTCTCGGGGTAAACATGTATGTACGTGCTGGGAGAGTGCACCATTGGACTTTCTCTGAGAGACTCCCACCCTGATCCCAGATGCATGACCTGGTGTATCTAGTAAAGAAATGGCTTCAGCCTGAGGAGGCCACTCCAGCACAGATGGTGGAGAGAGTGGTACTTGACAAGTACACTAGGTCGCTTCCACCTCAGATCCAGTGCTGGGTTGGACAAGTGGGACCTACAACGGCTGACCAGCTTGTGTGTTTGGTGGAACGGTACCGAGCCACTGAGGAGCTACTGTAGACGTCTCCCAGACCTGTTAACCCCAAGACGGGTAAGACTGTATCAACTACTTTGGGGGTGAGGAAGGTTGTGAGGGGAGGACGCTCAGAGGGAGAACAGGTAGCAGGGACTGTGGACTCTAAGCCCAGGTCTCAAAATGGAGACCCATACCATTAGATGTTGGCAGTGCCATGAACTAGGTCATGTTGCTGCATACTGTCCCCTGATGACTGAGCCCATGGACTGCAACAGCTCTAGGCGGGTTTCCATGTTTGCTCAACCCGCTTGTTCAGCAGAAATCACGAATGAACCACAGATGTGCACGGTGACTGTAGCAGAGTGTGCTGTACTGGCTCTCCTGGACTCTGGGAGCCTGGTAACCCTAGTGCACCATGAACTGGTCGACCCTGCACTGTATAGTGGACAATCTATTGGGGTCTTGTGCATACATGGTGAAACTAGAGAGTACCCTATTGCAGAAGTCACCATAAAAACTACCTCTGGCACCGCTTTTCACAAAGTGGGTGTGGTTAAATCCTTGTGTGATCGTAGGGAGGGATTTTCCTTTGTTTTGGGATATGTGGAAAAAGTAGGGGCTGCCATGTCCTAAAAATGTTAATATTGGTGATGTCTTGCCTGAGGTTAACCCTGAACCTTTTGATCCTGACAGGGAAACACCAGCTGTTGGGGTGACCCAGGATGGTAATGCTTTTCCCCTGTCTGTGTTAGCTGGTGATGCTGAAGGTCAGGAGGATGTTCCCGAGATGCCTGAGCTCGAGGTGTCCCGTGACAATTTTGGGACTGCTCAAATTAGAGATCCTAATCTGTCTCAAGCCCAGGAAAATGTCAAGGTGGTAAATGGTGAACCTCAGTATCCAGGGGCTGACAAGGAGTTCCCTTATATGTCCATGAACCAGGACCTACTGTATAGAGTAAACTAGGTACGGGGAGAAATTGTTGAACAATTCGTGGTGCCCCGGCCCTATCAAAGAGTGGTTCTAGATTTGGCACATAAGCATGTGTTAGGAGGACACCTGAGGTACGAAAAGACCAAAGAGCGCATTCTACAGCATTTCTATTGGCTGGGAATTGATAAACAAGTACAGGAGTATTGTAACTCCTGCCCAGAGTGTCAGCTAACCGCTCCTGTGTCCCACTTCAGGAGTCCTTTGGTACCCCTACCCATTATAGAGGTAACCTTTGAACGAGTGGCCATGGACTTAGTAGGTCCTGTTGTAAAGTCTGCTAGGGGGCATCAGTATATACTAGTGGTGTTAGATTATGCTTCCCGAGACATACTTCGGCCAAGCTAATTGCTAAGGAGCTGTTTTATATGTTCTCTCGGACAGGTATGTTGAAGGAGATCCTGACTGACCAAGGGACTCCTTTTATGTCCAAGGTAATGAAAGAAATGTGTAAGCTCCTGAAAATCAAACACCTGCGAACCTCTGTGTATCACCCCAAGACAGATGGTCTAGTGTAGAGATTCAATAAAACCCTTAAGGGCATGTTAAAGAGGGTGGTTAGCAAGTACGGCAAAGATTGGGATTGCCTACTGCCCTATTTAATGTTTGCAATCCGGGGAGGTACCCCAGTCCTCCACAGGTTTTTCCCTATTTGAGTTGGTGTATGGTAGACACCCACGTGGTCTCCTAGACATAGCTAAGGAAACCTGGGAACAAGAGCAAACTCCTTACAGGAGTGTAATTGAACATATTACCCTGATGCAGGACAGAATTTCAGCAGTAATGCCTATTGTGAAGGAACATATGAAGCAGGCACAAATGGGTCAGAGCCGTGTCTATAACAGAACGGCTAAACTTAGGACCTTTAGTCTAGGTGATCGGGTGTTGGTGTTGGTATCCATGGTAGAAAGTAAGTTTCTGGCCAAGTGGCAAGGGCCATATGAAATTATTGAAAGAGTGGGAGAAGTGAATTATAGGGTATACCAGCCGGGCAAGAGGAAGCCCGAACAAATATACCATATAAATTTACTAAAACCCTGGAAAGACAGGGAAACCTTGACAACAGTAGGTACCCCTAGCAAGGTTACTACTGAAGGAGTAAATGCTTCTGGTAAGGCTTCACCCGAGGTACAAATAGCAGAGACCCTATCTAAGGCACAGAAACAGGAGTCAAAAGAGTTTGTACAGAAAAATAAAGATGTGTTTTCTGTGTTGCCTGTACGCAGTAATGTAATAGAACATGACATTGTCACCGAGCCACAGGTACGGGTTAATCTAAAACCGTACCGGATACCTGAAGCTCGTAAACAAGCCATATCTGAAGAGGTCAAAGATATGTTGGCACTTGGGGTCACTGAGGAGTCCAAGAGTGACTGGTCCAATCCCATTGTTTTGATTCCTAAGCCAGATGGTAACATAGGGTTCTGTAATGATTTCCGTAAGCTAAATGAAGTTTCAAAGTTTGATGCGTACCCGATGCCCAGAGTCAATGAGTTAATCGAGAGGTTGGGACATGCCAGATATTTCTCCAGGTGCAGGTGCCGCTCACTAAAGATGCCAGAGAAAAAACGGTATTTGTCACCTCTGATGGCCTGTTCCAATATGTGACTATGCCGTTTGGTTTACACGGGGCTCCAGCAACTTTCCAGAGGTTGATGGACAGAGTCCTTAAGCCCCATCGAAGGTATGCTTCAGCCTACATAGATGACATTGTCATCTTTAGTGCGGACTGGGAGAGTCACTTACCAAAAGTTCAGGCCGTACTAAATTCTCTCCGGGCAGCCGGTTTAACAGCCAACCCAAAAAAATGTGCTTTGGGTCTTGAAGAAGCCAGATACCTGGGGTATATAATAGGGGTAATAAAACCCCAGGTTAATAAAGTGGAGGCCATTCAAAATTGGCCCGACCCTTGAATAAAAAGCAGGTGAGAGCTTTTCTGGGAATCGTCGGGTATTATCGTAGGTTCACCCCTAACTTTGCGACTATTGCAGCCCCACTGACAGACCTGACTAAGGGAACTAGCTCCGTAATGGTTAAGTGGAGTGAAAAGGCTGAGGGGGCCTTTCAGGAGTTGCAGTCAGTTCTCTGCAAACAGTCACCTACCTCAGCAGGAAGTTGACACCACCAGAAAAAAAACTATAGCGTTGTGGAGAGGGAGTGTTTAGCCATTAAGTGGGCCCTGGAATCCCTGAGGTACTATTTGCTGGGCCGACATTTTAAGCTGGTCACTGATCACTCCCATCTGAGATGGATGTGCTGCGCCAAAGAGAGAAATGCCAGAGTGACCGGGTGGTTTCTGACCCTGCAAAATTTTTAATTTACTGTGGAACACAGGGCAGGCAAGCTGCAGGGAAATGCTGATGCACTGTCCAGGACCCATTGTATGATGGTCAGAAGTGTCCGCCCCGACAGGTCTGGGGTATGTGAGGGGGGTATGTGAGAAGGTGACTGGCAGAGTACTGGAGTCTCGCTACATTAGCCCCCGGTTTTTAACATCTGTCTGGTCCAGGGCGGGTTTTGAGTAGGCCTCAGCCCAGGTGTAAGTCCTAGGCCTCATTACTGGCCCATAAAAGCCTACAGAGCCTGCACTTCAGGGCAGACCCTGGAAGAGAGTGGAGGCGCCTGGGTCTGTCTGGAGCTGAGAGTCTGGTGAGACATGTGCCTTGTCGCTATTTTGTTTTATTCGTGCGACTGGAGCAAGCCACACGTATAGCTAGGATTATTTCTGTCATCATGTATTTCCCATCAATTTTAACCATCTTCCCTGTCCCTGCTGAAGAAAAGCAGGCCCAAACCATGATGCTGCCACCACCATGTATGACAGTGGGGATGGTGTGTTCAGGGCGATGAGCTGTGTTGCTTTTACACCAAACATATAGTTTTGCATTGTGGCCAAAAAGTTCAATTTTGGTTTCATCTGACCAGAGCACCTTCTTCCACATATTTGGTGTGTCTCCCAGGTGGCTTGTGGCAAACTTTAAACAAGACTTTTTATGGATATCTTTGAGAAATGGCTTTTTTCTTGCCACTCTTCCATAAAGGCCAGATTTGTGCAGTGTACGACTGATTGTTGTCCTATGGACAGACTCTCCCACCTCAGCTGTAGATCTCTGCAGCTCATCCAGAGTGATCATGGGCCTCTTGGCTGCATCTCTGATCAGTCTTCTCCTTGTTTGAGATGAAAGTTTAGAGGGACGGCCGGGTCTTGGTAGATTTGCAGTGGTCTGATACTCCTTCCATTTCAATATGATCGCTTGCACAGTGCTCCTTGGGATGTTTAAAGTTTGGGAAATCTTTTTGTATCCAAATCCGGCTTTAAACTTCTCCACAACAGTATCATGGACCTGCCTGGTATGTTCCTTGGTCTTCATGATGCTCTCTGCGCTTTAAACAGAACCCTGAGACTATCACAGAGCAGGTGCATTTATATGGAGACTTGATTACACACAGGTGGATTATATTTATCATCATCAGTCATTTAGGACAACATTGGATCATTCAGAGATCCTCACTGAACTTCTGGAGTGAGATTGCTGCACTGAAAGTAAAGGGGCCGATTAATATTGCACGCCCCACTTTTCAGTTTTTTAGTTTTTACAAAAGTTTAAAATAACCAATAAATTTCATTCCACTTCACAATTGTGTTCCACTTGTTGTTGATTCTTCACCAAAAAATTAAAATTTTATATCCTTATGTTTGAAGCCTGAAATGTGACAAAAAGTTGAAAAGTTCAAGGGGGCCGAATACTTTCGCAAGGCACTGTATATGTGTATATATATATATATATATATATATAGAGAGAGAGAGAGAGAGAGAGAGAGAGAGAGAGAGAGAGAGAGAGAGAGAGAGAGAGAGAGAGAGAGAGAGAGAGATAATTAGGTCAGGGAAGGTGAAAAAAAAAAAACAAAACCTATTCACCTGTCCTCACAGCTCCGGTGTCTCCCAGCGTGGTCCGATGCTGCTGCTCCGGTGTTTTCGCCACACATGACCGCTGAGACCAATCAGCAGCCTAAAGAAAAGAACAGGGGAGCATGTTTTTTTTTTTTTTTTTCACCTTCCTCAACCTAATATGATTTTTTTTTTTTCCAAAAACGCAGCCAGAGGCCAGTATAGGAGTATCAATACAAAGTCAGTAGCTAACTAGCAGATAGCAAACAGAGCTAATAGTCCGCACATGAGTCAGGAGGGTGTGGCCTTATATAGGCCTCCTCTGCTGCTAACTGGACCAAGCCAGGAAGCCTCTGAAACTGCAAAAGCTTCCCAGGTTGTCCAGTTAACGTTAAAGGTGCAGCAGCCAGATAGAGAATCCTGACAATCTAGTTAAATAATCATCATGCTAATCATACTCTGTTAGACATTATTGGCATGTCCCTCACTGTCTGCTGTCAGCCTAATACCCTACTGTGAAAGATCCTCAGTGCACCAACACCGCTTTGGCCCACACCTGAGACTTCTTTCATAAAAAAAACCACACTCACCGCCAGTGAGTGCTGGGTTCACAAGATAAATACAAGACAAGCTTTCTAAATTTTATATATTTATTAACCCCTAAATGGGTCGGTATTAACATCTAACATATGCAGTTCAGAACAGATATGCAGATATATGCAAGCATTAACAGTTACTAGTTACAAGATACAGTACAATAAAATAAAAGGGAATAAAAGTGAAATAATTACTTTACCACACATTTCCTTGATGTGGTTCTGTAGTCCAACACTCACACATGCTCTGGTATGTGTGAATAACCAGTGGAGGCTTCTAGCAGCAGCATCAACACATTTCAGCCTGCATGCTCATTGCAGTATATTCCAATAGTCTCTTGTAGTCTCTGCACAGTATTCTCATCATAGTATTCTCCTTGTAGTCTCAGCCCAATCTCTTCCCACTGACCTCTTACCTCATCTTTTATACCCTTGATTACACCACCCAGAATGAGGTCACCGGCGACAGCAAGTCTGATTAATTAATGCACTCAAGTCCAGATTCTTTGTAAGGAGCTGAGACCAAGTGAAATGATACAATGTTATCAACCATGTCTGATCTACCAGCCCAGGCTGAACAATGCATGTTTATTTGATCACTCAGGGCTGTGTATGAATTCAATGGAGCCATTCTGGGATGGATACAAAGCCCTATTGTTATATTGTTGCCTCTACTGATAACATACAACTAGGATTAGGGCTGCGCACATTATGAGTAAATAGAACTAAGAGGGAGATACGATACCCAGAGATCAAAATACAGCTTTGAGTTATAGCCATATTTAAGTGGAATCATCACACCTCCCCCTTTAGAGCGTGCATGGAGGAAGGCGGATCCGGTGATCACCTTCCGCAGGCACCTTAGTGGACTGACCACGATACCCTTCTTCTCTCTAGTCTGACTAGGGACATTTCTAAGGCTCAGGCCCTGAGCCACGTACACTTGGCTACCTCCTGCCTGTTCTGGGTCCGCTTTCTGAGTGTGGGTATCCCGTGGAGCCACACTCATGACCCCAGGTCTTTGCAATACCAGTTCAGAGACCCCATTCCGGCAGTCTCTCAGGGTCTCTTTCACACTAGCCACTAGTTGAGAGAGTTCTAGGGGATTCTGCACCTCCCCCTTTGCTTCCAAACCTAGGGGCACCTCTGGTTCTGGCACAGATATGTTTGGACCCTGTCCTCCCTCCCAGACGCCTTGCCCCTTTGGGCCTACACCCTGTTCCTCCTGTACTTGGGTGGGTGATGGTGATACCTTGGGCAAATGACTGAGATCATGCTTCCCCAAACCATCCCCACACAATACATTGACAGGTAATACATTTGACATACCCCCTTCTTGGATCACACCTCCAGTACCCCATGCCATCTGCACTTGGACCATGGGCACTCCTGGAATAGAACTGGACAGAAGAGACGTGTATGTCTCATACCGGCCGGACTCCTCCGGCTTCAAGGGAGTGAGGCTAGTCATGGCGGTCTCAGCACCGACTCCAGGTGGTGTAGGCAACGGTTCAAGGGTCGGAACGCCCTCCACCCTTGTAGCACTCTGGCTGCGGGCTAACACCGCACTACCAGCAGTCCGTCCCTCACCTGGATCGGCCATGAGATCCACATAGCCTACCTGACCACCTGGCACATGGTCAGCAGTTGGGTGCTTAACGGATGCACTGGGCGAAATATAGAAGTCGCTTCCAGTGACTCAGAAGAGCTACCCTGTACACTTTCACAACAAGCATTGGCAATTACATTGACAGCACCTTCATTAGCAATTGTTAATTCACACCGGGCCTCAATGAGATCTGTGGTAGACATATTAACAAGCTGGGAGGGAGACACCCCCGCAGATGTGGGTGTGTCTACACACAAGGTCTCACTGGCTCCTAGCACGGGGTTGAACAAAGCATCAATAACATTTTTGCTGAGCTGTGTTGCAGGAAGCTCATTTGCATCTTCCCTGCTCTCAGCTGAAGGCAACTCATTAGCATTTACACTTACTGCCATGGGAAGTATCTCAGAGGCGGGGGTTACGGGCCCTCTCTGCAGATATGACAGACACATTATCAACATTAGTCATAGACAGTTTATCACAGTAAATTGGGGTGCTCCCCACCCCATATTGGGACATCATAGGTCCTAACTCAGTTCCCAACAGTACATTAGCCGGCAAATCAGTCAATAGTCCCACATTCCACATTCCTTTTCCTGCACCCCAGTCCAGATACACAGATGGGCCACCTGCTGTGGCTTGGGAAGCAGGAAAGTTCTCAGGGCGGTTGGGGCACTCCTCCTTGAAATGTCCTGTCTGGTTACAGGCATGGCACCGCCGCACCTCCCCTTGGGGTTTGGGGAAGGTCACTAGGGTGCCCAGAGTTCTTGGGACAGGGGAGGGACCACCCGGGCATAGTTTGTCTCACCCGACCTGATGACAGACGGCTGAGGTGAACTCTGGCCTGGCTTCTCCTTACAACTTGAGGGTCTCTGCAGGGTTGTTGGAGTTTGCGCCTTCTGGGAGATTTCCAGCCTCTTCAGCTCAAGCTGATACTTCCTCTCGGCCTGTCGCTCAGCAGCCTTCCTCTCTCTCTCTGCCTGTCGCTCAGCAGCCTCACGATCAGCCTGCCGTTCTGCGGCCTGCCATTCTTGTTCTACAGCTTCCAGAAAACGGCACAACACCTGCAGGTATGTGTTAGGGTCACTAGTGCCTACTTGCTGTAGGGCCATTTGCCAGTATGAAGCCATTCCCCCCACAAGGCTGGGGCTACTGGTCCCTCCTGGTGAAGTAATCCTTGGGACCGGGCTGCTTGCCGCACTTCCTGGCCTAGCCCCAAAATCAGGACTCTGCTCGATTCTCTGCATGGCTGTGGCTGCCTCCATTTCAGCCAAACGCTCAGGATCTCCAAAAGCCTGGTTCTGCAGTACTTGAGCTCTGCTTCTGAGCCCACTAGCCATCCACTGGTATTTGCCAAATAAAATATAGGATAGAATACAAAGAGTAAGGAAGGGGAACAGCACTGTATCAAACTTTCACTGTATCTTAATGCTTGCTTTAATACCGAGCTTGTCTCATAGGATTACCACAATCCCCAGTGTCTGAGTGATAAAGGTCAACAACACACGCTGTTTATCCTAAGATACCACTACGCTGCCACCAATGTGAAAGATCCTCAGTGCACCAACACCGCTTTGGCCCACACCTGAGACTTCTTTCATAAAAAAAAACCACACTCACCGCCAGTGAGTGCTGGGTTCACAAGATAAATACAAGACAAGCTTTCTAAATTTTATATATTTATTAACCCCTAAATGGGTCGGTATTAACATCTAACATATGCAGTTCAGAACAGATATGCAGATATATGCAAGCATTAACAGTTACTAATTACAAGATACAGTACAATAAAATAAAAGGGAATAAAAGTGAAATAATTACTTTACCACACGTATCCTTGATGTAGTTCTGTAGTCCAACACTCACACATGCTCTGGTATGTGTGAATAACCAATGGAGGCTTCTAGCAGCAGCATCAACACATTTCAGCCTGCATGCTCATTGCAGTATATTCCAATAGTCTCTTGTAGTCTCTGCACAGTATTCTCATCATAGTATTCTCCTTGTAGTCTCAGCCCAATCTCCTCCCACTGACCTCTTACCTCATCTTTTATACCCTTGATTACACCACCCAGAATGAGGTCACCGGCGACGGCAAGTCTGATTGATTAATGCACTCAAGTCCAGATTCTTTGTAAGGAGCTGAGACCAAGTGAAATGATACAATGTTATCAACCATGTCTGATCTACCAGGCTGAACAATGCATGTTTATTTGATCACTCAGGGCTGTGTATGAATTCAATGGAGCCATTCTGGGATGGATACAAAGCCCTATTGTTATATTGTTTTCCTCTACTGATAACATACAACTTGGATTAGGGCTGCGCACATTATGAGTAAATAGAACTAAGCGGGAGATACGATACCCAGAGATCAAAATACAGCTTTGAGTTATAGCCATATTTAAGTGGAATCATCACACCTACCTACAGTGCCTTGCGAAAGTATTCGGTCCCCTTGAACTTTGCAATCTTTTGCCACATTTCAGGCTTCAAACATAAAGATATAAAATTTTAATTTTTTGGTGAAGAATCAACAACAAGTTGGATACAGTTGTGAAGTGGAACGAAATTTATTGGTTATTTTAAAATTTTGTAAAAAAATAAAAAACTGAAAAGTGGGGCGTGTAATATTATTCGGCCCCTTTACTTTCAGTGCAGCAAACTCACTCCAGAAGTTCAGTGAGGATCTCTGAATGATCCAATGTTGTCCTAAATGACTGATGATGATAAATATAATCCACCTGTGTGTAATCAAGTCTCCGTATAAATGCACCTGTTCTGTGATAGTCTCAGGGTTCTGTTTAAAGCGCAGAGAGTATCATGAAGACCAAGGAACACACCAGGCAGGTCCGTGATACTGTTGAGGAGAAGTTTAAAGCTGGATTTTTATACAAAAAGATTTCCCAAACTTTAAACATCCCAAGGAGCACTGTTCAATCATATTGAAATGGAAGGAGTATCAGACCACTGCAAATCTACCAAGACCCGGCCGTCCCTCTAAACTTTCATCTCAAACAAGGAGAAGACTGATCAGAGATGCAGCCAAGAGGCCCATGATCACTCTGGATGAACTGCAGAGATCTACAGCTGAGGTGGGAGAGTCTGTCCATAGGCCAACAATCAGTCGTACACTGCACAAATCTGGCCTTTATGGAAGAGTGGCAAGAAGAAAGCCATTTCTCAAAAATATCCATAAAAAGTCTTGTTTAAAGTTTGCCACAAGCCACCTGGGAGCCACACCAAACATGTGGAAGAAGGTGCTCTGGTCAGATGAAACCAAAATGGAACTTTTTGGCCACAATGCAAAACGATATGTTTGGTGTAAAAGTAACACAGCTCATCACCCTGAACACACCATCCCCACTGTCAAACATGGTGGTGGCAGCATCATGGTTTGGGCCTGCTTTTCTTCAGCAGGGACAGGGAAGATGGTTAAAATTGATGGGAAGATGGATGGAGCCAAATACAGGACCATTCTGGAAGAAAACCTGTTGGAGTCTACAAAAGACCTGAGACTGGGACGGAGATTTATCTTCCAACAAGACAATGATCCCAAACATAAAGCAAAATCTACAATGGAATGGTTCACAAATAAACGTATCCAGGTGTTAGAATGGCCAAGTCAAAGTCCAGACCTGAATCCAATTGAGAATTTGTGGAAAGAGCTGAAAACTGCTGTTCACAAACGCTCTCCATCCAACCTCACTGAGCTCCAGCTGTTTTCCAAGGAAGAATGGGCAAAAATTTCAGTCTCTCGATGTGCAAAACTGATAGAGAACATACAAAGCGACTTGCAGCTGTAAACGCAGCAAAAGGTGGCGCTACAAAGTATTAACTTAAGGGGGCCAAATAATTTGGCACGCCCCACTTTTCAGTTTTTTTATTTTTTTACAAAAGTTTAAAATGTCCAATAAATTTCATTCCACTTCACGATTGTGTCCCACTTGTTGTTGATTCTTCACCAAAAAAATTAAAATTTTATATCCTTATGTTTGAAGCCTGAAATGTGGCAAAAGGTTGAAAAGTTCAAGGGGGCCGAATACTTTCGCAAGGCACTGTAACCGATAGCCTAACAGGGCATGATTTAGTGCAAAGACTACATGACTAGATGAAGCTGTTCCCCCGTGGCTAGTTAAGGCAAATTTGCATATTCTGATCTAAGGTTTGATAAGCTCATAACATTACTTTAACCCCTTCCTGACATCTTCCGTAATAGTACAGGGGATGTCGGGTGTTTAAATATGACGGCCGCTTGGGAGCGGGCATTAACCCCTCTGGCACTTTGGTCAAATATGACCGAGGTGCCATTTTACCAGCGGCGTGCAGGCGCCGCCATTTTTCTGGGGATTGCCAGCACCCAGAGCAAGCTCTGGGGCCAGTGTCCCGTTACTATGACAGCCGGGAGCCTTGTGAAGGCTCCCAGGCCTGTCTCTCATTAGTTTCTATTGCAGGCTGTTCAAGACACTCTAGGGGGTCTAATAAATGTAAAAAAAAAAAAAAAAAACTAATCACCCCCCTTTCCCTAGAACACATATAAAAGTACTTAAATACTGTGAAACACATACACATTAGGTATCCCTGTGTCCAAAAATGCCCAGTCTACAAATCTATAAAAATATTTTGCCCACACGGTAAACGCTGTAGCGGAAAAAAAAAAATCAAAAGTGCCAAACTGACGTTTTTTCACTGTTTTGCCTGTGATAAAAATTTGAATAAAAAGTGATCAAAGCAATAGACATTCCACAAAATGGTATAACTAAAAAGTACACCTGGTGCCACAAAAAAGGACACCCTATGCATCCCCGTAAACGGAAGTATAAAAAAGTTACGGGTATCAGAATTTTTTTTCACAGTTTTAGATTTTTGTTAAGGGGTTAAAATGTAAATAAAACCATATAAATTTGATATCCTCGGAATCGTACCAAAAAATAGAATACAGGTGACATGCCATTTTGGCTGCAGAGTGAACGGCGTAAAAACGAAGCCCGTAAGAAAGTCGCACAAATGTACTTTTTCTTCAAATTCTGAATTTTTTTCCAAATTGGTTGATTACCTTTAAAGGGGTTGGTAAAATTGTACATGGCAAGTCCTCAATATTTGCAGTAGCAGAAAAATAGATGGGATTTAAACAAAACACAAGCTCCACAAAAAATATGGAACATAAATGGTGTGGTCAGCAAGTCAATTTATGCTACAGGTTTTCACTGCAGATTTATCCCTTTTAAATAAAATAGGATGAAAGCTGCATCAAACTTGCAATGGTTATAGTGTCAATTCCCCATCAAAAACTGAACCATTAGATTAGTTTTTTGCTGCATATTGTTTTGATACCCTAACACTCATTGTATAATAATTCCAGGGCACAAGGGAAGTGCAAAAAAATAAAAAAACAGCTCATATTTTCCTCACCTCACTGGGGCTTCTCTCCTGGTGTGTGTTCTAGCGTTTTCCAGCCTCCTGGATGATGCTAGGATCCCCTGATTAAGACGAATTATTGGGCCTTAGCGGTCACATGGGGCACTTTGACATCATGACACTTTTACACCTGGAGGCCCGGAAGAGGCCAGAAGAGAAGACAGAACGCCACAACGGAGCCACAATAAGTTGAGGAGAACTGTTTATTATTTTCCCACATCTTCCTGGGACTTATCAATATAATAATCTGGGGTTTGAAGAACACATCCAATTCATACCAAACAAGTTTGTTCTGAAACTTGCGGGCAATCCTCGCAAATATTCTCAAAATTAATCTCAGAAGGTTTGCTCATCACTACTTATTGTACAATTACTACTACCCAATATTTTTCCTGGAAAAATGTCCTGCTAAATATTATTTTGGAAAAAAGCATATTGGAACAAGGTACTTCAGAAATGAAAAAAGGGTCTTATCTGTTTGAATATGTTTATGCAGAATAAATAACAGTAAAATGACTACAAATTGCAACAAATGTTGAAAACACTGCAGGCATCTTCCATTACTTTTACTAGCTTTTCTTTTATAAAGACAATATGCGCCCTATTTGAGACATTGGTTGAAATATAAAAGCTGTTTCCAGAATACCCAGGATAGAGCAGCAGATGTATTCATTTGGATGTAGCTTAAGCTGTTATATTAAACAGCACTCATCATTCAAAAGCATTTACAAAAATAAAGTCCATTAGAGCCTGGCCTTATTTATGATTTATGTCTTTAGTTTCATTTAATGTGCATGCAGTTGTAATTTTGATGACAGAAAGCGCAATAATAAACACCAGTAAATGTGCAATGACTGCATTTTTATTAGGATTTCTCAACATGTCTGGAGAAACATTGTTTCAGCGCTTACATCTGAGCTAAAAGCTGGGTTTCTGCAAATATTAATAATGGAACCTCACAAAAAGAGTTTTTATAGCATGGGAATGCACTGAAAAAACTGAACTATTTGAAAGAAAAACAGCACAGAAAATTGCTACATAGTAATAGACATAAAAATCATTGCATTTTACCAATAATCTGGTGCAGCAGTATAAATAAAAGACTAATATAAAATGCTCCATACCTGTTCTCTTGGCCAGAGATGTCCAGGTACATTAAAATACTTTCTAAGCCTGTGATTTTGTTTTGAACTATTGGAAAGTGATATGCTAAATTTCCAATTTGGGTCTGTGCGTTGTCACTGCGAGTGCGGGGGGCTACCCTTTAAACAGACTGGAAAACAGATAATCCAACTTTACCGCTCAATCAGGGTACGTTAACATATAGCAGATATGCTGCACATTTCTTTCTGGATTTAAAGGTAGAAATTCCACATCGAATTATAGTAGGAGCAAAGTGTATGTCCATTTTAATAGATATCCTCACATTGCAGAATTAAATCAGCATGGAAATTGACCTACAGATGGAACTTTAAATGTACAGCATGTCAATTATTTCTGTGGATGTCATCCTTTGCAATGTAAAACTGAGGCCAATGGGGGCAGTATAGATTGATGGGGGACCAATCAAAAATTGGAACAGGAGCTGTAGGGAAAAGATTTCAAAAATATGGTGGTGTTATTGCTGTTGCATGCCGCTCACCCCGTTGGCTGGATGCTATTTGATCAAGGTCTATTCTACTCTGCAACTAGTCTGCTCTATGAATTAAGCCCTGCTGTCCCAGGAGAAAGTCAGCGCTGCTATATTCCTACATTGTTCTACTTTTTCATGGTTTTGATTTTTAAATCCTGCCTGCTTCCACAGTCAGCACCTAATTTGGTGTACACAGAACATTTCCTGTATTTGGACTCTGCCTCAAGACATATTATTTTCAAGTCAAGTTTCCTGTTGGTTTCAAGTGTGTTGAAGGTGTGATCCTGGTCGTTGTTCTTTGCATTTGTAGCTGAGCTTGTGTTTTTTTTTTTATTCCTGGCATTGTCTGACTCCACTCTTACCTTTTTTTTGGATAGTCTGTATGGTTGCATAGTCCCTGAACTGGCCTCCCGGTGATAAGTCTTGACTCTATTCTAGACTATGTTCTTGTGCATTTGTTCTCCAGTAATACTTCTATGATTATTCTCCAGTCCTGCTATGATGAGCATGTTCCATTTCTACTACAGTGACCATATGTCCACTATGCTAACAACTCTCCAGTCCTGCTAGAATGCCTACATTCATGTTCCACTACAGGACTATATGAACATGCTCTAGGCATTGTTCATATAGTTCATTTTCATCATGTTGTGATCACCTTCATGTAATATGACTGCTTATTTTTCCTGGTGATTCCTGTTTTTGATCTTGGATTGTTACTGGATCCTGTTCCAGGCACTTTAGATCAGAGTCTAAAACCTGCCCCTGATTGTTCCTGTTATGTCCTATTTCCATGTAAGTCTTACTTCTTGTCATTGTCCCTGATGTACATGCTAGTGGTTCCAGCTCCTGGTTTTGCCCTTGGTGCCAAATGGATCAAACTTGTGGTTGCAGCTTTGGGATCTATGTTCCTAGTTCCAGCTCCTGGACTGTCCATGGTGTTATAGTCCTGTTCCGTTCTCCACGTTAGGTCTCATTGGTGCTTCTACACATCTGGCCCTGCTGCTTCACAACTACACTACTATGAACTTGATTCTGCTGAGCTATGACTTTCAGCCTTTTGGTTACTGCCTTTTTTCCTTACTGTTCCAGTTTCCTCAATTTATGTTCTGTTGTCACTGCTGCATCTGTGTGCCAACTGGCTGCAGCCCAAAACTGCTTTCTTAATTCCTATATCAAGTCTATGATATAAATACAGTAAGATTACACTGGTCAGAATATGAATATATCATAGATCTCTCATGGGTCTACTGAGCTATACACATCTACAGCTTCCTCTCTACACTGGATTGAGAGCATTCTTCAAGATCTCATGACCTGACAGTGAGAAGAGGGACTATGGGTAGTATGTGGGAGAATGGAGCTATAGGGAGCAGATTAAATAAAAAATAGTGGGGGCATTACATAGAGGAGGTAGGGCAGAACAACAAGGGTTGGGACTAAACTGAATCTGCAGCTGCAGAGAGTGACCTCCTGTTTATACAGAAACCCATGGTTAAAAAAAAGAGGTCATCCTGTGGTAATATCACTTGATGAAGAAGATGAAAGCAGGATAAGGAAATTACAACTATTACTACATCTATGGCGAAAATTTCACACATCTGCAGATTTTCTTCACTTTAAGTTTATGCTCAAAGTCTATAACTCTGCTCTTCACATCGCCAAACAAGCTTACTTCACCTCTCTCATCTCTTCTCTCTCCAATAACCCTAAACAACTTTGACACCTTTCACTCCCTCCTCACACCAAAGGTGTGGGTACCTGTCACAGACCTCAGTGCTCAAGATATGGCCATGTACTTTAAAGACAAAATCAACAACATCTGTCAGGAAATAACCCATTCTCCAAGCGGCATCAGTCCCCTTCCCTCCCTTGCTCCTCATTGTGAACTCTCATTATTTGACTCGGTAACAGAAGAAGAAGTCTCCCAGCTCCTTTCTTTTTCTCGCCCCACTACTTGCACAAGCGATCCTATCCTGTCACACCTCCTTCGGTCTCTGTCCCCTACTGTTACAACTCACCTTCTAAAATTTTTAACCTCTCTCTTTCTTCTGGAACCCCACTACTGAAAAAACCCTCCCTTGACCCATCCTGTGCTGCTAGCTACCAACCTGTCTCTAACCTCTCCTTCATCTCTAAACTCCTGGAACGCTTGGTCTACTCCCGCCTCATCTGCTATCTCTCTGCTAACTCTCTTCTGGACCCCTTACAATCAGGTTTTTGTGCACTACACTCTACAGAAACAGCCCTCATAAAGGTCTCCAACAATCTCTTGACTGCTAAGTCTAAAGGGAACTATTCACTACTTATTGTTCTGGATCTCTCAGTCTCTCAGCAGCATTTGACACTGTAGACCACAAACTCCTCCTCACTATGCTCCATTCTATTGGCCTCAGGGATAACGCTCTCTCTTGGTTTTCTTCCTATCTCTCTGACCACTCATTTAGTGTATCATTCGCTGGTGCTATTTCTTCTCCTCTGCCCCTGCGGTTGGAGTTCCTCAAGGCTCAGTCCTAGGTCCCCTCCTCTTCTCTCTGTACACAGCCCCAGTTGGACAAACCAGTTGCAAATTTGGCTTTCAATACCATCTTTATGCAGATGATACCCAAACATATACCTCATCCCGTGACATCACCTCTGCACTACTACAGAACACCAGTGACTGTCTCTCTGCTGTCTCTAACATCATGTCTTCTCTTTATCTGAAATTGAATCTTTCAAAAACTGAACTGCTTGTGTTCCCTCCATCTACTAACTGACCTAACTCTGATATCTCCATTTCTGTCTGTGGCCTTACTATTACTCCGAGGCGGCATGCCCGCTGTCTGGAGGTTGTGTTTGATTCAGATCTCACCTCTACCCCACATATTCAGACACTTGCATGCTCTTGCCATCTGCACCTTAAAAACAGCTCTAGAATTTGCCCTTTTCTCACCCTGGAAACATCAAAAACCCTCATTGTCGCTCTGATTCTCTCTCGTCTTCACTATTGCAAATCACTTGTAATTGGACTTCCTCTTATTAAACTCTCCCCACTACAATCTTTTCTGAATGCAGCCGCCAGACTCATCTTTCTGTCAAACCGGTAAACAGATGCATCTACCTTGTGTCAGTCGCTGTATTGGTTGCCCATCCATCACAGAATACAATATAAAATTATCACACTGACCCACAAATCCACCCATAGCGCTGCGCCCCCCTATATCTCCTCTCTCATCACTGTCTACCGCCCTAACTGTCCTCTCCGTTCTACCAATGACCTTACACTTGCATCCCCTGTTATCTGATCATCCCATTCCTGTCTCCAAGACTTTTCTCAAACTGCATCGGTTCTCTGGAATGCTTTACCCAAGACAATCCGATTAATCCCCAACTACAGCAGCTTCAAAACTGCCCTAAAATCACATCTGTATTGTCAGGCTTATCACGTGCCTTGATCACAGTGTAGTGTGCAGAGGTGTAGAACAATAACACCTTTTATCCTTCCTCCTCTGTTCCTCAGATCCTGGCCCCTCCATCTAGAAGTTACACTGCACTCCTTGCATTTAGTATCTGTTTATTCACAGATACTAGCTGGTGACGGGTTCATACAGCTTCAGTTACACAACTTTTTCTATTAAAAGATGGCTGGACCATTATACCAAACAAGCCCTCTGACCTCTTGTGTCCCCCTATCTCCTCATAGAATGTAAGCTCTTACGAGCAGGGCCCTCACTCCTATTGTTTGATATGTTTATTTCTTTGTCACATTGTAATGTCTCATATTGTCTGTTCATGTGTCCTTTTATTTGTAAAGTACTACGGAATATGTTGGCGTAATATAAATAAAGTTATTATTATTATTATTACTATGGAGGTGATGGTCTTTTATGCAATATAACAACATTAAGTAAGCAATTACAACAAATTTTAACTTTTTTAGAAGCGTTTCAATTTATTTTAGGTTATTACGCTGTTGTAGGTTGTTAAATTCCAATTCAAGACTGTTATATCTGTATATCAGAGATAAAAGGGCCAGCTTCATAAGTCTTGGCTGGACTTGCCCAGAAGTAGATATAGCAGTGCCAAAGACAACAGGCACATTGTACCTGCTGTGAATGCAGGACCTGCCTGGCAATTCATATACATAGCTAGCAGCTCCTTTACTGCATATGACAATTATGCCCAATGCTGGTTTTTTGATGCAAATCCACCAACATTACTGTGTTGATACATGACCCAGACTTTGCACATTGTACTATGGCATCTAACATACTGTACACATTTTAATTTTGTGAAATCTGCAAGTTTTTGTATTTGCTTTAACAACTTCGGCTTCCTGGAGAATCCCTTTAACAGATTAATAGTCAGTGTTTTGATTGGAGCTAATAATCCATGATGTAATTCATGTTTCATTACAGGTGCATATTTTGGTATATTTGGATATTTGACAGCTCATCTATTTTCCTCGCAAACTCTGTTATTTCAAATTTATTTAAATAAACTAAACGGGGAAAAACAAAAGAGGAAATTAAACAATTCTATAGACCATTGCTTTTTCTAACTTTCATTTGTCATCATTTATTCCCACTTGACAGTTTTGACAACAGGATTTGCTTTTAGATTTCCCTTATTGAAACTAGGCAATTGCTTTGTAGCATTCAGATGTCTGATATATCTAAACAATAAAGCTGTGCATATGAAAATGCTTAACTAAACCCAAACTACTTTGCAAAATCTGACAATATTCCATTACTAAATGAATGACAATTGTCATTTACTTTCATGTTTGTTTATATTGTTCACCTGACTGCAGCATTTTGGTAAGCACATATAATCCATGTTTTTCAAATAAAAGTGAGACAGATTCCTAATACTGACTAAAAGTAAAATAGGGCAAACTTAAAGAGAACCTGTCAACCTGAAAAAGCAGTGTGATCAGCAGGCATCCACACCCCATCAACTGCATGCTGCTGAAAGTGCCTAGAACTGTTCATAAATGTGGTATAAATTAGATATGCCAGGTTTTTGGATTTTTTTTGCACAAATTGTGACAATATTCTGGTGTATTTTCAATAGTAAATCTGCCCCAATGTGTTGTACAACAGTCTCTAGGAATCTTTCCATATTTGTTTTCATACAGAATGTCTAAATATGAAGATGTAAAGAAATTAAACATTTTACTATATTCTGATAAGGGTGGGTTCACACTTGCGCTCGAGTCCGTCCGCCACGAATCCGACTAAAATATCGGGAAACTGTATAGGCACTGGATAGCGAAAGGTTAGCGACGCATTGCTTAAACCCATTCATTTGAATGGGTTTTTAAAGCAATGCGCTGGTGTGCGCTTATACCCTCTGCGTTGCAAATCCATTTTTTTTTCGCTGGAAACAAAGTCCTGTATGTCCGACTTTGCTTTTGCCTATTTCATTGGTTAAGACTAAGAACTACATTTATAAGTAAACTCTTCCATAGGGTATAGTTATGAAAACGTATCTTTCTTTGGTAATTTATGTGTCAAGTAAATTAAAATATGAACATTTGCATAGATATTGAAAATTCATAATTTGTTTTCATTTTTTTTCCTTATTTTTGACAGAATTCATCTTATTTGAAAGGAGGACTATGTCTGGCTTCCTAAAGGCTTAATTTTGTCTACAGTGAATCATGTCATTGTTCATCGAGATGGCAATTTCTATTCTAATGACAAATAGATCAGTATCACGAACCTTTCACTTCTTAAATTCATATTTATTAAATGTATCTCTATGGAAAGCAAAGCGTATAATAGTTATAGAGACATCCTACAAAATGCAATATGTATGTTATGGCTTACTGATTTAAATGTCTGCTTAACAATTCAGATTGATAGCATTTTATATATCATAAAACAGTAATATTTTTCATAGCTTTGTAAAAGTTATATTGCAAGCATATTAATAAATTAAAAGGGAAAAAAAGAAGATACATATTTTGTAATAAATTCCTGTCTAAACAGCCATTAAGGCTGGGGCCCCACGTGGCATAAACGCAGCGGTTTGCCCATGGCAGAAACGCCGCAGCAAAAAACGAGGCGTTTTATATTCTCTCCAAAGTGGGTGGAATTCTAGCGAATCCCATCCACTCATTGCAGAAGAATATACCTGCAGCGGGAATGCTGCAATTTCCAAAACCATCGCATTTTTGGAAATCGCAGCATGTCAATTATACCTACGGAAATGCCTGTGGTTTCCCTATAGGTATAATTGAAGTAGAAAGTCTGCAGCGGTTTCTCATGCAGCGCTTTTTGGCTGCGGCTCGCTACATGGGGCTTTAGTCTAAAGAGGATGTTCAAAAAATGTCTGCCTTCCAGAAACAGTGCCATATTTGTATATGGCTTGTGCCTGATATTGCAGTTCAGCTTTACTTTAATTTTCATGACTAACAGCTTGTGGGCAGTTATGTCCATGTTTTTAAACTTGCAAAACACCTTTAGGCCAGGGCTCCACGTGGCAGAAACGCATCTTATTTTGTTGCAGAATTTGTTGCGGTTTTTAAGCCAAAGCCAGGAGTGGATTGAGCAGAAGGTAGATGCATAAGAGCTTCCTATGTGTTTCCCATTCTTTTGTAGCCATTCTTGGGTTTGGCTAAAAAAAAAAAATGCAACAAAATCTGCAACAAAAAGCTGCATTTCCGCAACATGGGGCCTTAGCCTAAGGCTCCATGTGATTTTTCCTGCAGTGCTTTTCACAGAAAATTTCCTTTGCAGACTTTCTGCTTCCATTATACCTATAGGGAAACCACCAGCGTTTCCGTAGGTATAACTGACATGCTGTGATTTTCAAAACCACAACAGTTTTGGAAATCACAGCGTCTCTGCTGCTCGTATTCTATCGCAATGTGTGGATGGGATTCGCTAGACTTTCAGGGACTGTAAAATTTTTTGGGCATTTACACCATGTGGGTCCCTGCCTAAAGTACAGGTTATGAATCTTTCTAAGTCAAAGCCAATAAATACAAAATATTTTATTATCAGAAAAATATCAGGAGCAGAGGCGTAGCTAGGGGTTCAGCACAGGGGGGGCGAACATGTCCAAGTGGGCCCCCAACTTGGACTTGTTCGTATACCGGTATTTTCAGTATACAGTGAGCGTATAGTGGTATATAGCAGCTCTACACAGGGCTCTGCAGGCGATTTAGGTGAATACAGGGCAGTAGCATTTAGTGACTTACCGGTGACGTCTCTGACCAATCCTTCACATTTCCCATCTCTTTTATTTGAACGGCCATGACCACTTCTTCCAGTCTCTCTGAAGTTTGCAACACAGACATCTTTGGCTCCTCACTTTTCCAGGCACCTGACCCACATTGTCCTCACCTGCACAAAGCCCTCATCCTGCTGCTACCCCAATTATAAAATATATAATATAACCCCCTATAATGAATAATACCCCCAAGTGTATCTTTAAGTTAATAACTTCCCTGTGCACCCCTTTAAATAGTGCCCCTTATTAATAATGCCCCAGATGTTTCCTAATTGAAAAGGAAAAAAAAAGGGAAAATAAATTATTGGGGTTTCAATACCCCGGACCCCCAGGATAAGCTGTTTGAATGAACCATGGTACCTGTGTAAGCGCCGTAACCCCTTCTCTGTTTACATAGTGTCATTCTTTTCATAGCGGCCATGTCATGTAACTACAGCCTCGTCCTATATACGTCAATGTGACAAGGTTGGAATTACATCACACGGTCACTATAAACAGACAGTGTGTGATATAAACAAGCGCCATATCCCCTTCAAACAGCTGATCAGTGGGGAATCTCTTATCTCTTATTGATGTTTTATTCTGAGGATAGATCATCAATAAAAATTAGCTGGAAAACTCCTTAAAGAGGACCTTTCACGTCCTCATGTATATACTGTTTTACATACCGATAGAAAGCCGACAGCACGCTGAATTCAGCGCACTGCCGGCTTTCCCAGTATGTGCCCCGGGGCTGGAGATATCAGCATTCTTAGTTTCACGGTTTACTGTCAGAAAGGCGTTCCTGACAGTCTAGCTGCGCTGTGAGGAATGCCCTCCCTGACAGTTCTCGTTCATAGACTTGTACTGAGGGGGCGTTCCTCACAGCTCAGCGTCATCGCCGGGCAGTAAGGAACGCCCCCTCTGACAGTACAGCACTATGGGCGAGTACAGAGAGGGGGTGTTCCTTATAGTCCAGTGATGACGCTGAGTTGTAAGGAACACCCCCCCAGTACAAGTCTATGAACGAGAACTGTCAGGGAGGGCATTCCTCACAGCGCAGCTAGACTGTCAGGAACGCCCTTCTGACAGTAAACCGTGAAACTAAGACCACCGATATCTCCAGCCCCAGGGCACATACCGGGAAAGCCGGCAGTGCGCTGAATTCAGCGTGCTGTCGGCTTTCTAGCGGTATGTAAAACAACATATACATGAGGACGTGAAAGGTCCTCTTTAAGGCTAAGGCCCCACGTGGTGTCCTGCAGCAAAAAAGAGCTGCGGGAAAAACCGCAGCGGCGAAGCATTGCACTTTGCACAGAAAGTTCGCAGAGTTTTCCTCTGCAGACTTTCTGCTTCAATTATATCTACAGGAAAACCGCCAGTATTTCCGTAGGTATAATTGACATGCTGCGATTTCCAAAACTGCGTCTGTTTTGGAAATCGCAGCGTGTCCGCTGCGCATATTTTACTGCAAAGTGGGGATGGGGGCCACATGTGGCGAAAACCCACAGAAAAAAACCCAGCATTTTAGAGCTAGCAAATCCCATCCACACATTGCGGAAAAATACGTGTAGCAGATGCACTGCGATTTCCAAAACCGTTGCAGTTTTGGAAATTGAAGCATTTCAATTATACCTACAGACACACTGGCGGTTTCCATATAGGTGTATTGAAATCATGAAATCAGAAAGTCCACAGGGAAAACCTCTGCGGACCTTCTGTGAAAAGTGCTACGAGAAAAACCACAATGTTACCGCTGTGGTTTTTCCTGCAGCGCTTTTTTTTCTGCAGCCCACTATGTGGGGGCTTAGTCTTATTAAAACCCAAGTGCCACCTTAATTAAATTAATTGACCCTCATATTATGCCCCTGATTCACCCTGACATAAATACTGCACCTGTAATGGCTCCTTATATTAATGACCACCCCTTTATGTTCATAATGCCTCCTAATATAAATGATACCCCCTAATGGCCCCTTATATAAATAACCTCCCCCCTTGTATTTATAATACCCTGTAATAACCCTTATATAAATGACCCCCCCATCATCATAATGCCCCCTAATGAATCCTCCCTTTATAGTTATATTTCACCCTCCTAACCACCCCTTATACTATTAATATACCCACAACTAAGCTAAAAAAACAAAAACAAAAGTCATACTCACCTGCGATGCTGATGAATGGAGCTACCGGCGCTTTCTCCCTGTCCACGCACAGGACGTCTGTGTCTGAGCGCAGGCGGCACGATGTTGTGACGTCATCGCGCCGCCCGTGCTCAGAAGTAGACATTGTCTGTGGTCTCGGCGTCTTGTAAACCGCAAGCCTGTATTGGCTTGCGGTTTACAATACTGTTAAGTTTCAGGTTACGTTTTAACTAGATTGGTGTCTGCAGACACCAATCTAGTTAGAAATAAAGGATGTATTAATGGCGGCTCCGTGGTGGGCCCCCAAAAATTCAGTGGGCCTGGGGCAGTCGCCCCCCTCTGCCCCCCCGCTAGCTACGGCTCTGGTGAGGAGTCATGGCTAAAATTGCTGTGGAGCCCTAGTCTTATACATCAGTTTTTTTGCACAATAGAGAAGTAAATATAGTAAAGCTAGCTCTATAAAACAAAAGACTGTTGTTGAACCTGAGTGCACACTCCATGTCTGTATCCTGTAACTACTACTGTAGCTGCAGTTTTGCTTAAAGGGAGTCTATCATTCGCAAAAACAGTTTTAGAAGGCCAAGAGGGAAGTCACCACAACGGCTGAAGGGGTGGTGATAAGTGATGGCGCGATGGGTGCTCGCCGAAGAGAAGGTACGCCATGGGTGCTCATTTACATACATGAAGAAACGAATTATCTTGAAATCAGCTGGGAGAAAAAAACAAGGAAAGGTAGCAGAAGAATGGCCTTTTTAAAGGCCATTCCAATGTGCCATTAGCTTAAAACTGTTTTTGCGAATGATAGACTCCCTTTAAGGTTGTGTTAACATACAGTGGGGAAAAAAGTATTTAGTCAGCCACCAATTCTGCAAATTCTCCCACTTAAAAAAATGAGAGAGGCCTGTAATTGTCATCATAGGTAGACCTCAACTATGAGAGACAAAATGAGAAAACAAATCCAGAAAATCACATTGTCTGATTTTTAAAGAATTTATTTGCAAATTATGGTGGAAAATAAGTATTTAGTCAATAAAAAAGCTCATCTCAATACTTTGTTATATATCCTTTGTTGGCAATGACAGAGGTCAAATGTTTTCTGTAAGTCTTCATAAGGTTGGCACACACTGTTGCTGGTATGTTGACCCATTCCTCCATGCAGATCTCCTCTAGAACAGTGATGTTTTGGGGCTGTCGCTGGGCAACACGGACTTTCAACTCCTTCCAAAGGTTTTCTATGGGGTTGAGATCTGGAGACTGGCTAGGCCAGTCCAGGACCTTGAAATGCTTCTTACGAAGCCACTCCTTCGTTGCCCTGGCGGTGTGCTTGGGATCATTGTCATGCTGAAATACCCAGCCACGTTTAATCTTCAATGCCCTTTCTGATGGAAGGAGGTTTGCACTCAAAATCTCACGATACATGGCCCCATTCATTCTTTCATGTACACGGATCAGTCGTCCTGGTCCCTTTGCAGAGAAACAGCCCCAAAGCATGATGTTGCCACCCCCATGCTTCACAGTAGGTATGGTGTTCTTTGGATGCAACTCAGCATTCACTCTCCTCCAAACACAACAAGTTGTGTTTCTACCAAACAGTTCTTCTTTGGTTTCATCTGATCATATGACATTCTCCCAATACTCTTCTGGAACATCCAAATACGCTCTAGAAAACTTCAGATGGGCCCGGATATGTACTGGCTTAAGCAGGGGGACACGTCTGGCACTGCAGGATCTGAGTCCCTGGCTGCGTAGTGTGTTACTGACGGTAGCCTTTGATACGTTAGTCCCAGCTTTCTGCAGGTCATTCACTAGGTCCCACCATGTGGTTCTGGGATTTTTGCTCACTGTTCTTGTGATCGTTTTGACCCCATGGGGTGAGATCTTGCGTGGAGCCCCTGATCGAGTGAGATTATCAGTGGTCTTGTATGTCTTTCATTTTCTAATTATTGCTACCACAGTTGATTTCTTCACACCAAGCTGCTTGCCTATTGCAGATTCAGTCTTCCCAGCCTGGTGCAGGTCTACAATTTTGTTTCTACTGTCCTTCCACAGCTCTTTGGTCTTCACCATAGTGGAGTTTGGAGTGTGACTGTTTGAGGTTGTGGACAGGTGTCTTTTATACTGATAACAATATCAAACAGGTGCCATTACTACAGGTTATGAGTGGAGGACAGAGGAGCCTCTTAAAGAAGAAGTTACAGGTCTGTGAGAGCCAGAAATCTTGCTTGTTTGTAGGTGACCAAATACTTATTTTCCACCATAATTTGCAAATAAATTCTTTAAAAATCAGACAATGTGATTTTCTGGATTTGTTTTCTCATTTTGTCTCTCATAGTTGAGGTCTACCTATGATGACAATTACAGGCCTCTCTCATCTTTTTAAGTGGGAGAACTTGCAGAATTGGTGGCTGACTAAATACTTTTTTCCCCACTGTAAAATAGTGCATGTTTCATACATTTCCATTTTATTTATATTTTACACTTTTGAACAAGTACAAAAAGACATGAATCAATAAAAACATACTTGCAGGATTTTCTTCGGTTATTCCATGAAAATATATTCTGTGAACTAGTGACTGTTTTTTAATCATATAATAAGTAATTGGACAGTGACTTCTGGAGCTTCTAACGGTCTATTAAGTGAAGCATAGTACTATATATCATATTGTGTAAAAAATCACATTTTTTATTAAAGTCCTTAGATAAAATTGCTTAAACCTGAACTTTGAAATAAATCAATGTTGCGATATTTTGTCTTTTCCTCCTCATTGTCTCAGTGCTGACTCAGCAGGAGATATGGTTAAGGCCATGACCAATTTAGCTGAAAATAAAGATTTATATTAACGTTAACTGTCAAACCTCTAAAAATAAATGGCACAAATTTTTGCTCAAGTCATCCATTACTTACAGAGTTACATTATCGTGCCAGGCAATAACTGCATAAATAAATTTAAGAAATCTCAGGTGTCAGGTGTTTTTTTTTTTTTTTTTTTTTTTGAAAAACCACCTTTATGTGCTTAGCTGGATGCTGACCACTGTGAAAGTCTCTCAATGATTTTGTCAGCAATCTGTTGTATGTCCAAAGTAAATAGACATTATACCTTATTCACAATGTATTCTAAGAACCTCATATTAGTTTTTGTAGATTTTGCTGAGAAGCATAGATCAATTTATAATATTGTGGATATGCAGTCCATGTCTTTTTTCTAATAATAAAACATATAGATTGATAGATAAATAAATAGATAGATAGATTTCCATGTATACATAAATTATGGCTGCTTTTCTAGCAAGTGCCAGACCTTACAAATTTCCTGCATTCATCATTGCAACCATTTGCAACCTATCAAGACAATTAGGGGGCCCGGAGCCCTATGGCAGCCGCTAACACGAACCCCACAAACCAGTGGCATAACGATCGCTGTCGCAAGGGGTGCGACCGCGACCGGACCCGGCAGGGTACAGGACCCGCGGCCAGCTGGATATGGCCTGGCCCCAGACCACTATGATAGTGGTCGGGGAAAGCCTGGTTCCCCGACCGATATACATACTGTTATTGGAAAGGGACCCTGGCATATTGCAGGCCCCTTTCCAATAGATGGCAGGGCAGGGCACCCAGGGGAGGTGACTGAAAACATATGAAGACATAAATACATATTCTCACCTCTCCTGGGCACAGCGTCCTCTCCGACGCTCTTCCGTCATGTGACTGAGGCCTGTGATTAGGCCCCAGCGATCACATGGGGTGCGGCCGCGTAATGACGTCAGTGTGCCCCATGTGACCGCTGAGGCCCATTCACAGGCCTCAGCAGTGACGTCGGAAGAGGGCTGAAGACGCTGAAGTCTGCAGGATGGAGCGAGGATGCCAAGGAAAGGTAAGGCAAGGTGAGTATGAATGTTTGTTATTTTTTATCACCTTCTCTGGGCCTCCGATTATTATACTCTGGGGTCTGAGGAGACCCCAGAGTATAATAATAGCACCGGTGCGGAGGGGAGCTGTTGGGAGCATATAATACTGTGTGGGGGACACTGTGGAGCATATAATACTGGGTGGGGGCCACTGTAGAGCATATAATACTGGGTGGGGGCCACTGTAGAGCATATAATACTGGGTGGGGCCACTGTAGAGCATATAATACTGGGTGGGGCCACTGTAGAGTATATACTACTGGGTGGGGGCCACTGTGGGGAGCATATAATACTGGGTGGGGGGCATATAATACAGGTTGGGGGCGACTGTGTGGCGCATATTATACTGTGTGGGGCCACTGTGGGGAGTGCATTATACTGTGTGTGGGGGGAGCAATGTAGAGCATATAATGCTGTATGGGGGCCACTGTTGAACATATAATTCTGTAGGGGATAACTGTTGAGCATATTTTACTGTTTGGGGACTCGTAACCGGTTCAGGGGGGCCCCATGTCAAATGTTCGCCTTGGGGCCCAGCCATTCCTAGTTCCGACACTGCTTTCATCACTAAAATAATCACAGAAAATCCTTAAAATGCTTCAAAATTTTTAATTATTTACAGTACAGACCAAAAATTTGGACACACCTTCTCATTCCAAGAGTTTTCTGTATTTTCATGACTATAAAAATTGTAGATTCACACTGAAGGCATCAAAACTATGAATTAACACATGTGGAATTATATACTTAACAAAAAAGTGTGAAACAACTGAAAATATGTCTTATATTCTAGGTTCTTCAAAGTAGCCACCTTTTGCTTTGATTACTGCTTTGCACACTCTTGGCATTTTCTTGCAAACTTTTGGTCTGTACTGTATATATAATATATATATATATATATATATATATATATATATATATATATATATACTGTATATATGGGAAACCCTTTTAAGATTTCCTTACAGTGGAACTAAGAGGACTAGGCACAACCCTAATAAAACAACCGCTTAACATTATCATTCTTTTATGAAACATTACTTTTGGCACAATGCAGCCAGGCAAATAACATTCTCCTGAAATTCACCAAATTCAGATTTGTCAGACTGCCAGATAAAGAAACATCTGGCAAAGAGTCATTATTCCACACATTTCCACTGTCCCTTTGGCAACATGCCTTACATCAATCCATCCAACCCTTGACATTGTGCTTGGTGATGTAAGGCTTGCATCAGGGGCGTAACTATCGGGGTAGCAGTGGTAGCGGCTGCCACAGGGCCCGGGACATTAGGGGCCCCGGAGCCCTGTGGCAGCCGCTACCGCGAACCCCACAAACCAGTAATGATCGCGGTCGCAGGGGGTGCGACCGCGAACGGACCCGGCAGATTACGGAGCCCACGGCCAGCTGGAGATGGCCGGGCCCCGGACCATTATGATAGTGGTCGGGGAAAGCCTGGTTCCCTGACCGCTATACATACTGTTATTGGAAAGGGACCCTGGCATATTGCAGGCCCCTTTCCAATAGATGGCAGCCCAGGGGAGGTGACTGAAAATAATAAGCACATATTCTCACCTCTCCTGGGCACAGTGTTCTCTCCGGCGCTCCTCCGTCATGACTGAGGCCTTTGATTAGGCCCCAGCGGTCACATGGGGCGCGGCCGCGTAATGACGTTAGTGCGCCCCCATGTGACCGCTGAGGCCGAATCACAGGCCTCGGCAGCGACATCGGAAGAGGGCCTGAAGACGCTGAAGATGGCAGGATGGAGCGAGGATGCCAAGGAAAGGTAAGGCAAGGTGAGTATAAATGTTTGTTATTTTTAATCACCTTCCCTGGGTCTCCGATTATTATACTCTGGGGTCTGAGGAGACCCCAAAGTATAATAATAGCACCGAAGCGGAGGGGGGCTGTTGGGAGCTTATAATACTGTGTGGGGGCCACTGTAGAGCATATAATACTGTGTGGGGGCCACTGTGGAGCATATAATACTGTGTGAGGGCCCCTGTAGAGCATATAATACTGGGTGGGGGCCACTGTAGAGCATATAATACTGGGTGGAGCCCACTGTAGAGCATATAATACTGGGTGGGGACCACTGTGGGAGGCATATAATACTGGGTGGGGATCACTGTGGGGAGCATATAATACTGTGTGGGGGCCACTGTAGGGATGATATAATACTGGGTGGGGCCCACTGTGGGGGGCATATAATACTGGGTGGGTACCACTGTGGGAAGCATATCACACTGGGTAGGGACCACTGTGTGGAGCATATTATACTGTGTGGGGCCACTGTGGGTAGCATATTATACTGTGTGTGGGGGGGAGAAATGTAGAGCATATAATGCTGTGTGAGGGCCACTGTTGAGCATATAATACTATCTGGGGCCTCTGCGGAGCATATTTTACTGTTTGGGGACCCGTAACCGGTTCGGGGGGGGGGGGGGCATGTCAAATGTTCGCCTTGGGGCCCAGCCATTTCTAGTTACGCCACTGGCTTGCATGTAGCTGATCGTTTATGAAAATCCCATTATTTCAGAATGTTTAGGCTGATGTTAATATCTGAGGAGTTTTAGAACACTGTAGCTATTGAGTAAGCAGAGCGCTGGCAACTTTTATGTACTATTCACCTCAGCGCTTGGTGACTCTACATGGTCTGCCACTTCTGTTAAACACTTCAACTTTTCAATAATGGCACTCACATATCTAGGAGGAAAAAAAATAATCACATTTATTGCAATGGCGGCATCATATGCCAGTAACACACTGGATTCAGTGAACTCTTGAGAATGGTCCATTTTTTCACAATTTTTTGTACAGGCAAGCTGCATGTATAAGTGCTGGATTGTGCAATGGGACTGAACAAAAAATAAACTATGAACACTTTTTGAAAGCATTCTCACTTTGTAGCATTTTTTTCACACATGCCTAAAACTTTTGTACATTACTATATATATATATATATATATATATATATATATATATAAGTGTGAAAAAAATGCTACAAAGTGTTCATAATTTATTTTTGTCAATTAACAAAATGAAGTGAATGAAATAAGAAATTTAAATCAAATCAATATTTGGTGGGTGGGCAGACTCTTCCCACTGAGAGTGATGGCAGTTTAGACCTGTTGCTCTGTTACAAAAGGGCCTGTACACGCTCTAAACTTGTAGCTATCTGGCTCAAAATGGTCAAGATTGGAAGAGACAGAAGCGGAGACACCCCGTGATGGCATAATTTCTAAGCAAAATTCTTAAAAAAGAGAACTGCACACTGAGCCCTCTGTGATGGACTACAAGATGGTGCTTGTTGATAATAGTGAGGGAGAGACTCGGACACTGATGGCTCGCAGACTGAATCTCACTCAGGTATGATAACCAAAGGCTTCCTTCATAAGGCCCGATCCCAGGCAATAGTTCTAGTACTCACCAAATTAGCCAACCTTAAAACAGATATTCAATCTTTGGGGAAAAGGGTGGAATTCCTGGAGGGAGCCTATAATGACCTGTAATAACGCTAATACCTCTGCTAGATACACTCCAGGCCCATAATCTTACTCATGCTTGGTTATTCCCCTTTGGACTATCCATTCTCAAAAATGGTAGGAGAATCAACATCCACGCTCCCGGAGACCGGAAGGCAGCGTGGACCATATTGGACATTCTGCCAGTACAGGTACCGAGCTGGATACCCATACCAGAGGACGTTAGTCAACTGCCTGCTTTAACAAAGCTCGATTCTCCCTGTACTCCAGGCAAGTTCAAGTCTCCAAAGAGTTGGAAACTCTACATGAAGCAGCAGGAACATTCTGCTAGAAATACTGTAGATCGTAGATCTGCCTGCTATACAGAGGCGTAGCTAGTGGGGGGACAGAGGGGGTGGCTGACTTTTTGGGGCTCACCCTGGGGCCGCCATTAATACATCCTTTATTTCTAACTGGATCGTGTCTGCAGACACCGATCTAGTTAAAACGTATCCTGCAACTTCACAGTATTGTAAACCACAAGCCACAGACTGATGTCTGCTTCTCACACAGGTGGCGCGATGATGTTACAACATCGCACCGCCTGCGCTCAGACGCAGACGTCCTGTGCATGGACAGGGAGGAAGCGGCGGCGGCGGCTCCATTCATCAGCATCGCAGGTGAGTATGACTTTTTCTTTTTTTTTTAGCGCAGTTGTGGGTATATTAATAGTATAAGGGGTGGATAGGAGGGGGGAATTATAACTATAAAGAGAGGATTCATTAGGGGGCATTATGACGATGGGGGGTCATTTATATAAGGGTTATTAGGTGGTATTATTAATACAAGGGGGAGGTTATTTATATAAGGGGCCATTAGGGGGCATCATTTATATTAGGAGGCATTATGAACATAAGGGGGTGGTCATTGATATAAGGGGACATTAGAGGTGCAGTATTTATATCAGGGGGAATCAGGGGCATAATATGAGGGTCAATTAATTTAATGAAAGTGGCACTTGGGCTTTATTAAGACTAAGGCCCCACGTAGCGGGCTGCAGGAAAAATGATTGTAACATTGTGGTTTTCCCCGCAGCGCTTTTCACAGAGGGTCCGCAGAGGTTTCCCCTGTGGACTTTCTGTTTTCAGTACACCTATATGGAAACCGTCAGCATTTCCACAGGTATAATTGACATGCTGCAATTTCCAAAACCGCAACGTTTTTGGAAATCGCAGTGCGTCTGCTGCACGGATTTTTCCGCAATGTGTGGATGGGATTTGCTAGAATGCCACGGTTTTTTCTGTGGGTTTTCGCCACATGGGGCCCCATCCCATCCCCACTTTGCAGTAAAATACACGCAGCGGACACGCTGCGATTTCCAAAACAGTCGCAGTTTTGGAAATCGCAGCATGTCAATTATACCTATGGAAATGCCAGCGGTTTCCCTATAGATATAATTGAAGCATAAAGTCCACAGAGGAAACCTCTGCAAACATTCTGTGCAAAGTGCTGCAGGAAGAACCGCAATGCGTCGCCTCCGCGGTTTTTCCCACAGCTGTTATTTGCTGTGGGACGCCACGTGGGGCCTTGGCCTTAAGGCATTTTGCAGCTCATTTTTATTGATGATCTCAGGATAAATCATCAATAAGAGATAAGTGATTCCCCACTGATCAGCTGTAAGAAGGGGCTATGGCGCCTGTTTATATCATACGCTGTATGTTTATAGTGACTGTGTGATGTCATTCCAGTCTTGTCACATAGATGTGTATAGGATGAGGCTGTAGTTACATTACATGGCCGCTATGAAAAGAATGACACTATGTAAACAGAGAAGGGGTCACGGCGCTTACACAGGTACCACGGTTCATTCAAACAGCTGATCCTCGGGTCCCGGGTATTGGAACCCCAATAATTTTTTTTTCCCATGTGTTTTTTTTTCTTTCTTTTTAATTAGGAAACACCTGGGGCATTATTAATAAGGAGAACTATTTAAAGGGGTGCACAGGGAAGTTATTAATTTAAAGATGCACTTGGGGGTATTATTTATTATGGGGGGTATATTATATATTTTATAATTGGGGGTAGCAGCAGGATGGGGGCTTTGTGTAGGTGAGGACAATACGGGTCAGGTGCCTGGAAAAGTAAGGAGCCAAAGATGTCTGTGTTGCAAACTTTACAGAGACTGGAAGAAGTGGTCATGGCCGTCCAGATAAAAGACGGGGAATGTGAACGATTAGTCAGAGACGTCACCAGTAAGTCACTAAATGTTACTGTACTGTATTCACCTAAATCGTCTGCAGAGCCCTGTGTAGAGCCGCTATATACCACTATACGCTCACCGTATACTCATAGTATCGGTATACAAACATGTCCAAGTTGGTGGCCCACTTGGACATGTTCGCCCCCTGTGCTGAACCCCTAGCTACGCCTCTGCTGCTATACTTCGCATAGACTGTGAGTTAAGCAGAAGGATTCCCAATTTAACCAGTCTGTTTTTACTAGACTTACCTAGCTTGGTTAAGAGTTCATTTTTGTTCTACATGGTCATTCTTTGATTGTAAACAGTTGACACTGGCCTGTGTGCCTACATGCCCTGTTATATATGTGCAGACACGGTCCCAGCAGTAATCTCTGTATCGCTATATGTAACAGAGCACTTTGTTACTGTATGCCTAATCAGCCTAAGCGTATATGTTAACTAGTTCCCAGCATACAGTTGTGCTAAAAAGTTTACATACCCCGGAAGATTTTTTGCTTTTTTGGCCTTTTTTCAGAGAATATGAATGATAACACAAAAATTTTTTCTTCACTCATGGTTAGTGGTTGGTTGAAGCCATTTATTGTCAAACTTCTGTGTTTTCTCTTTTTAAATCATGAAAACCAAAACCATCAAAATAACCCTGTTCAAAAGTTCTGATACCCTGGTGATTTTGGCCTGATAACATGCCCAGAAGTTGACACAATGGGGTTTGAATGGCTGTGACCTGTTTGTTTGTAATCAGTGTATGTGTGTGCATAAAAGCTGAGTGAGTTTCTGGGATCCAGACAGACTGTTGCATCTTTCCTCCAGCCACTGACGTTTCTGGATTGTGAGTCATGGGGAAAGCAAAAGAATTGTCCACGGATCTACGGGAAAATGTAGTTGAACTGTATAAAACAGGAAAGGGATACAAAAAGATATCCAAGGAATTGATAATGCCAGTGATCAGTGTTTAACAAACTGTGATTAACAAATGGAAACTCAGGGGCTCTGTAAAAACCAAACCACGGTCAGGTAAACCAACCAAAATTTCGGCCACAACTGCCCGGAAAATTGTTCGGGATTGAAACCCACACATAACATCATCTGAAAAACAGGACTCTCTGAAAATTATCGGTGTAGCTGTTTCAAGATGCACAATAAGGAGGCACTTGAAGAAAAATGGGCTGCATGGTCGAGTTGCCAGAAGAAAGCCATTACTGTGCAAATACCACAAATAATCTCGCCTTCAATACGCCAAATAGCACAGAGACAAGCCTCAAAATTTCTGGAACAATGTCATTTGGAGTGATGAGACAAAAATCAATCTTTTTGGGCACAACCATAAACGTTACGTTTGGAGAGGTGTCAACAAGGCCTATAATGAAAGGAACACCATTCCTACTGTAAAGCACAGAGGTGGATCACTCATGATGTGGGGATGTGTGAGCTTCAAAGGCACAGGAAACTTGGTCAAAGTTGAAGGAAAGATGAATGCAGCATGTTATCAGCAAATACTGGAGGCAAATTTGCACTCATCAGCCAGGAAACTGCACATGGGACGTACTTGGACATTCCAACATGACAAGGCCAAGTCGACCTGTCATTGGCTACAGCAGAAGAAAGTGAAGGTTCTGGAGTGGTCTCAGTCTCCTGACCTCAATATCATTCAGCCACTCTGGGGATATCTCAAGCGTGCAGTATATGCAA
Source organism: Leptodactylus fallax (assembly GCA_947044405.1). Lineage (NCBI taxonomy): Eukaryota > Metazoa > Chordata > Amphibia > Anura > Leptodactylidae > Leptodactylus > Leptodactylus fallax. The sequence continues at coordinate 12,461,797 of CAMRHE010000008.1, read as the reverse complement.
GGCAGCCCAAGAATTTACAGGAACTGGAGACTTTTTGCCAAGAAGGATGGGCAGTTTTACCATCTGAGAAAATAAAGAGCTTCATCCAAAACTACCGCAAAAGACTTCAAGCTTTCATTGATGTTAGAGGGGGCAATACACGGTATTAAGAACTGGGTTATGTGAACTTTTGAACAGGCTCATTTTGATGTTTTTGGTTGTCATTATGATTTAAAAAGAGAAAACACAGAAGTTTGACAATAAATGGCTTCAACCAACCTCTAACCAGGAGTGGAGAAAAAGATTTTGTGTTATCATTCATATTCTCTGAAAAAAGGCCAAAAAAACAAAAAAATCTGCTGGGGTATGTAAACTTTTTAGCACAACTGCATTTGAGCCTTAGTAATCTACCTTACCACGCTTAATAAGGCCTCGATTGAGCTCCAATGCACTTCTACCATTTTATATTACCATATGACCGCGTTCATTATAAAATCTGTGGTACATATACCACTATTACGAGGTCCACAATGAATGGAGAGGTTTGGACCAGGGGATGAATCGGCACTTTCCCTTGGTTTGTCTGGGATCTTGTGTCTCATATGGCCCTGTCTTATCAGTACCCATGTTCTGGTTGAGTTAGGACAACCAGATTTGAAGGCTAAGACTCCCAATCCCTGGTTCGATCACCAGCTTACACAGAACCTCACTGCTGTAACGAAGAGCTTACAACACACTCTGATTCTTTATAGATAGTCCTTAGTATGTCCACCCCATGTAAATGATTTGTGTTACGTCTCGCAAATCCAGTTTTTTTCGTCGGAAACAAAGTCCTGCATGTCCGACTTTGTTTCTAGCGAAAAAAAAAATGGATTCACGGCGCAGAGGGTGTAAGCTCACACCCATGCATTGCTTTAAAAACCCATTCAAATGAATGGGTTTTTAACCCCTTAAGGACACAGCCCAAAAGTGCGTTAAGGACCAGGCCTTGTTTTTCAAAACTGACATGTGTCACTTTATGTGGCAAGAACTTTGAGACGCTTTAACTTACACAAGTGATTTTGAGATTGTTTTCTCGTGACACATTGTACTTCATGTTAGTGGTAAACACTAATCAATATTTTTGTATTTATTTATAAAAAAATAGGATATTTGATGGAAATTTGGATAAAAAAAATCGCAATTTTCAAAATGTGAAATTCTCTGCTTTTCAGACAGATAGTCATACCACCCAAATACATTAATAAATATTATCTACCATATCTCTGCTTTATATTGACATCATCTTTTAATCGTCTTTTATTTTTATTTTGGATGTTAGAAGGCTTACAAGTGTAACAGCGATTTTCCAGATTTACAAGAAAATTTCCCAAACTAATTTTTTAGGGACCACTTCAGTTCTGAAGGGGATTATAAAGGCCTATATATTAGAAACCCCCCATAAATCACCCCATTTTCAAAACTGCACCCCTGAAATAATTCAAAACAGTATTTGGGAAGTTTGTTAACCCTTTAAGCATTTCACAAGAATTAAAACGATATCGAGGTGAAATTTAGACATTTCATTTTTTCCCACTAATCCCTTCATTTAGCCCTAAATTTAACACATTCCCAAAGGTTAAATGAGAAAATGCATCTCCCAGTTTATTATACAATTTCTCCTGAGCACAGAAATACCCCACATGTGGGTGTAAACTGATATTTGGGCATTCGGCAGTGCACAGAAGGGAAGGAGTGACACTGGACGTTTGAAAAGCAGATTTTGCTGGAATAGTTTTCAGGTGCCATGTTGCATTTGCAGAGCCCCCAAAGTACCAAAACAATGGAAACCCCCTAAAAGTGACCCCATTTTGGAAACTACACCCCTCACAGAATTCATCAAGGGGTATTGTGAGCATTTTGACCCCACAGCTGTTCACAGATTTTACTAACATTGGGATGTATAAATGAAAAATTACTAAAACGTCGCTTTATCCCCAAAGTTTTCATTTTCACAAGGAGTTAAAGGAGAAAAAGGACCCCGTAGTTTGTTAAACAATTTCTCCTGAACACAGCAATGCCCCATATGTGGTCGTAAACTGCTGAATGGGTACATGGTGGGGCTCAGAATGGAAAGAGAGTTATTTTGCTTTTGTAGGGCAGATTTTTCTGGAATAGTTTTCAGGTGCCATGTTGCATTTGCAGAGCCCCCAAAGTACCAAAACAGTGGAAACCCCCTAAAAGTGACCCCATTTTGGAAACCACACCCCTCACAGAACATGTCAAGGGGTATAGTGAGCATTTTGAACCCACAGCTTTTTCACCGATTTTATTAACATTGGGACATGAAAATGAAAAATTTCTTTTTTTTCCAATAAACTGTCAATTTAGCCCCAAATTTTTCATTTTCACAAGAGGACAAAGGAGAAAAAGCTCCCCAAAGTTTGTTACACAATTTCTCCTGAACACAGAAATGCCCCATATGTGGTTGTAATCTGCTGCATGGGTACATGGTGGGGCTCAGAATCGAAAGAGCGCTAGTTAGCTTTTGGAGGGCAGATTTTGCTGGAATAGTTTTCGGGTGCCATGTCGCATTTGCAGAGCCCCTAAAGTACCAATACAATGGAATCCCCTCAAAAGGGACCCCATTTTGGAAATTACACCCCTCATAGAATTTATCTAGGGGTATAGTGAGCATTTTGACCTCACAGCTGTTTCACAGATTTTATCATCATTGGGACGTAAACATGAAAAATTACTTTTTTTCCAATAAACCGTCCATTTAGCGACATATTTTTAATTTTTGCAAGTGGTTAAAGAAGAAAAAGCTCCCCACAGTTTGTTACACAATTTCTTCTGAACACAGAAATGCCCCATATGTGTTTATAATCTGCTGTATGGGTACATGGTGGGGCTCAGAATGGAAAGAGCGCTATTTAGCTTTAGGAGGGCAGATGTGGCTGGAATAGTTTTCAGGTGCCATGTCGCATTTGCAGAGCCCCTAATATACCAATACAATGGAAACCCCTCAAAAGGGACCCCATTTTAGAAACTACACCCCCCAAGGAATGTATCAAGGGGTATTATCATTTTGAGCCTAAAAATGCTTCCCAAAAAGTAATGTACAAAGTGAAAATTGAAGTTTTTGAAGAAATATCCAATTTCAGAATATGTTGCGGCCACTTTGTGGCATCAGAGACATGAACTCCTAAAACTATTGGGCGCCTATAACTTATTGAATAAATTTTATTAACTCCTTCTTGTTGGATTAAAAAAAAAAACCATCAATACTGGCACTGCGTTTTACCTTTGAAATTTTTCACCATGCAGCATAAAGCATAAGTAACATGTTACCTTTACTCTACGGGTCGGTACGATTACGGAGATACCTCATTTATACTGTTTTTTTTATGCGATACTAATTTTGCAGAACAAAAACCCATTTGGGGACAAATTAATTGTTTTTGCATCGCCATCTTCTGAGATGCATAACATTTTTATTTTATGGTTTACAGAGTTGGTTTAGGGCTTATTTTTTGTGGGACAACCTGTGCTTTTTATTGGTACTGTTTTGGGGTACATATGACTTTTTGATCACTTTTTATGGCATATTTTGTAAGATGAGATAGCAAAAAATCATTACTTTTGGCGAGTTTTTTCCGTTTTTTTTTCCTGACGTTCACCATGTACATTAAATATTGTTTCAGTTTTATTGTACAGGTTGTTACGGACGTGGCGATACCAAATATGCCTTGTTTTTATAAATTTTTAGTTTTTTTTTTATATAATTCATTTTATATAGGAAAAGGGAATTTTTGGGGCTGTATTCTTTTATTAATTTTTTTCAAACACTTTATTTTATTTTTTTTTCACTTTTTTTTTTATTTTTTCATTTGTCCCATTAGAACACCTGAGCCAGCAATGCTTTGATTGCTGGTTCACCACTTTAGACTGCAAGACACCAGCATACAAGTGTCTTGCAGTCTATACAGGAAGTGAGGCTATGCAGACGCATAGCGCTCACTTCCGCAGGTCTCGGCAGGATCAACCAGGTAGTGGAGGCTCCAGGCAGCCTAGGGTCACTGGGCAGATGGGCAGACCCCGGGCTGCAGATTATAGATATCGGCACCCACCGATCCCCCCGATCGGAGCGGCAACATGGCGGAACCCCTTGGATACCGCGGTCATGTTTGACCGCGGCATCCAAGGGGTTAAAACCTCTGATCGGAACTCAGTTCCGGCCGGGGGATATGGAGCAGGGTGTTAGCTGTCAGTATTATTACTCCCTGTTGCGCTAAGTACCAAGCGCACAGGACGTAATAGTACGTCCAATGTCGTTAAGGGGTTAAGCAATGCATCACAAACCTTTCCCTATCCAGTCCCCATACAGTTTTCTCAGATTTTCAGTCAGATTCACGGCGGACGGACTCTGGCGCAAGTGTGAACCCACCCACCCTTAAGTGTGTATATGTATATTCCTGTTTTTTATGATTATTTATTGTTTTATGCTAATTTAAAAACTGTCATCATTATCATTAGTCTAACCCCACAACCAATCAATGGATTTGATTTTGATAGAAGGGGTTATTTACATGAACCTGTTTGTACTAAGTGTTGTTCATGTCCATTTGATTAGATGAAGGGGTGCACTTTGTGCAACATATCTCGCAACGCGTTATCTGTGACATTTGATTAATGGTTTAAGTATACTTCATCTGAAGATCTTGGAATATCATATTTTGGTGAGGAGTGCAGATCCTGGTAATTTTTTTATTTGAATTTTTGGAAAAAACTCCCTACAAAAAAAAAAAATTAATAAAAAAATTAAAAAAATTAATCTTTTATAAAAAAATTTTATAATAAAATGTATCTTTTACATAGGAACAGGAATGCTCTGGACCCAGGACACCCACAAAACAGGGTAAAAGCCCTTCAGCAGTGTCCCTAGTTGTGAGTACTAAATTAATTTTATATAAACATTTTTAACGCTATTTTTATTTTTGCTTTGCTTTTGGTGTGATAGTCAGTTTTTTTTGGTTGTGTACTGCTTGATTTCTTTATTTAACCTTTCTAGTCTAACTTTATTTGCAGTATAAGATATAAACTAAAAAAATGTTAATAACATTTTTATTCATAGGCTATATTCCAAGCAACTCAGGCCCATGGATCATCACGTGGTCCTAGTGGTAGAAAAGGGAGAGGCAGAGGTGCTGGTGGTCGAAAGATATGTAAATAAATTTCTGCTTAAAGCACACAATATACAGTAATTCTGCACATAAGGCCAACATAGTATATAATGCTTCACAGTACAACAACGCATGATAATATTATGCTCCATAGACCCACACAGTGTATAATGAAGTAATTAAGCCCCATGTGACTGCTGAGGCTCAATCACAGACCCCAGCATTGACCCCTGTGACTTTTTGTTGTTAAAATAGTGAGGGTTTTTTTTATATCAAGGCTATTATATTGAGGAAATGACTCAAAATACTGAGGTCTGAATCCAACAGTGAGGATCAGGTATGGTTTGTAGTAAATAGCAAACTACTGATCCAGCTGGTGAAGGCACATTCTACCCTATGGGACCTGTCAAACCGCCAGTACAAGGACCATACAGCGAACGAATGAATGTGGGGCGATATAGTGTCTCAGGTCATTGGTTGCTGGGAGGATTTGAGTCCTAGAGACCAGGTGGTGAGTAGAAATATTTTAATTATTTTTAGTATTTGAATACTTATAATTTAACATAAATATTTAAACTTAAAAGTGAAATTAGTTTTGAACAGATAGTCTGTTAGTATATGAATAGGTGATATTTTAAAAAAAATAATTACAAATGTAGTTGGATAATTGTTTTATTTTTTTATTTTTCCCTTCTTAAAATAACTCCACCCCTTCACAGACAACACCAACAATTCTTTTATAATTTTTTTTTTTTTTTGTAGTCAAAGAGTAGTCTGCTTGACTTCCTGAGGCCTTCCCTGCATACTCAACAGTAAGTATTATGTTTTATTAATATCTCATATTTTAATATATTTTTATTTTTGCTTCCATTTTGTAATTTTTAACACTGTTCTCAGGACTGTGTAGTTTAACACCCACTTTGACTACTTTATGTTATAATCCCGCACGGCAAGATCGAAGGGAGGCGGCCTGTTTCTCCGACAGCCGGGAGCCTTCTGAAGGCTCCCAGGTTTGTCATTATATTATAGCTATTGAGGCTGGTCTATGACCAGCCTCAATAGCTATGTAGCGAATCTCCCATAGACTGCAATACTGTTAATACATATAATATAGATAATCTCAAGTATAATATAATATAAGGCAATGATACAAGCTGATTCAGAGCTATGTAATGCAGCACACACAATGAACAAGGCATAGTGACATAAATGTAACACTCTTACCGACTATGCTTGAAACAGGCTTGAGATAGTGAACACAAGGTACAAAAATGGCGTAGAGTGTGACCTCCTCACACTGGGACAGCATGTAAAAATGTCTGCTGCTACACTGAACAGGAAGGAAGTAGAAAACAGTGAACTACCCATAATGCATAGGGCTCAAGCTGGAAAATAGGACACAGTAAATGACCAGTAAATGGTGCTGTTACGACACATTAACAAATTTCCCTATGAAGGCAGAACAGAAAACAAAAATCGAAAATCAAAAAATGTCACTGGCGGGAAGTGGTTAATGTTGGGCAACATATCTTCACATACTGATTTTAAAAAAAAAATTGTCCTGTCTATATATGCTATGTAATAGCAAAAAAAAAAAAATTCTATAACAATAGCAAAAACATTGTATAAAAAAAATTGAAGATAAAAAAGGTCTGAACTCATGGTAATGCTGCGGTAAGTCTTGAATTTTAATTTATAACATTCAAGACTTACCGCAGCATTACCATGAGTCGCTCTTCTGGGGGTACTCATCTGTGGAAGTGTATGTCCTGCCGATGGATCCTGCAGCAGTTCATCAAAGCTGGAAGCATCCGCAGGTAATCAAAGAACTTGTCCGGGTGTTGACGCAGCTCCTGATACAGCATGGAATGCACGCCATCTGACATTCTCGCCGATGTTATTTGGTGGACTCAGTAGCGCTGATGTTGCTGCTCTCTTTCCTGTTGCAGTTGCTTCCTCTGCATGAAGTATTGAAAACTGAAGGTGACATGAGCAGGCAACATGGTTCCAAGCAGGTAGAGTATAATGAAAAGCGTAGATAGGAATGATCCTCTCCTTTTCAAAGCTGGCTTCATATGAATATCTCCTTCCTGATATCATATCTCTTGCATATTTATAGTTTTCTTCCACAAAAAAAAAAAAATTTAAAAACCCCCAAAAAATGGAGATGCAAAAATGGACACAAACGGTGACATATTGACATAAACGGACACATTTTTGACATCTGTTGAGTAATCCGTATGAAAAATGGGTTCGGCTATCCGTTGTGTAACTGTTTGGAATCTGTTTTGGATCAATCCGTTTTTTTTTTTTTTTTTTTTTTTTACGATTTGGCAGTGGACGGATACCAGCGTGAACCTAGCGTAAGATGTGTCTTAAAATTATTTAGTTATTTTACTTACTTGTATAGCGCTAACATACTCCGCAAGAACTTTACATACGTACACACGTGGACAAAATTGTTGGTACCCCTCGTTTAATGAAAGAAAAACCACAGAAATAACTTGAATCTGACAAAAGTAATGATATATAAAAATTCTATGAAAATGAACAAATGAAAGTCAGACATTGCTTTTCAACCATGCTTCAAACAGAATTTTTTTTAAAAAGAAAACTCATGAAACAGGCCTGGACAGAAATGATGGTACCCTTAACTTAATATTTTGTTGCACAACCTTTTGAGGCAATCACTGCAATCAAACGATTCCTGTAACTGTCAATGAGACTTCTGCACCTCTCAACAGGTATTTTGGCCCACTCCTCATGAGCAAACTGCTCCAGTTGCCTCGGGTTTGAAGGGTGCCTTTTCCAGACGACATGTTTCAGCTCCTTCCAAAGATGCTCAATAGGATTTAGATCAGGGCTCATAGAAGGCCACTTCAGAACAGTCCAATCTTTTCCTCTTAGCCATTCTTGGGTGTTTTTAGCTGTGTGTTTTGGGTCATTATCCTGTTGCAAGACCCAAGACCTGCAACTGACACCAAGCTTTCTGACACTGGGCAGCACATTTCTCTCTAGAATCCTTTGATAGTCTTGAGATTTCATTGTACCCTGCACAGATTCAAGACACCCTGTGCCAGATGCAGCAAAGCAGCCCCAGATCATAACAGAGCTTCCTCCATGTTTCATAGTAGGGACAGTGTTCTTTTCAAGATATGCTTCATTTTTCCGTCTGTGAACATAGAGATGATGTGCCTTGCCAAAAATTTCGATTTTTGTCTCATCTGTCCATAGGACATTCTCCCAGAAGCTTTGTGGTTTGTCATAGAATTTTTATATATTATTACTTTTGTCAAATTAAAGTTATTTTTGTGACTATTGTGGGTTTTTCTTTCATTAAACGAGGGGTACCAACAATTTTGTCTACGTGTGTATATTGTCATCATTCAGTGTCCCAAGTGGGGCTCACAATCTGAAACCCATATCAGTAGGTCTTTAGAGTGTGGGAACAAACCCACAAATACAAACTCCATGTAGATGTTGTCCTTTACTGGATTCAAACTCAAAACTCTAGACCTGCAAGGCAACAGTGCTAACAGTTTACTTCATGAAGATTGCCCTTTATTTGTTAATGAATTATACATATATATTATCTATAGCACACTAAGTCTCTTCATGTTGCATTAGTCTATCCAAGAAAACAAAAAATTATAGTGTGGGAGAAATTAATAAAAATGGATTATGAGGGATAATAATGTGTCAATAATTTTCATTATGGATCCAATAAAAAAGAAACAATAACACTATTGTAAACAGTACAATGTAGTTTGCAGACTAAGGAAATATTGTTGTAGGGATCTATCAATATCTTAAAAAACATCTTAATAAATGAGTGATTTTGTTAACTGAGGAATTTGTTATTGTTTTTTGCTTTTGAAAAAAGGGCTATCCCTGTTTATGATAAGTGCAAAAGTTTTGGCCACTCCATTCAATTTTCTTAAAACAGATTTTGGCTCAGTGACTATAAAAATACAATGCTAAATCGATTTGATGGCTTTGAGATTCTCTTAAATAATAGGTGAATCAATATCAGTTGATTATTCCCATTGTATTCTATGGCTTTGCAATAAATGGAGCAAAATAGTGAAGCAGATTCATATATACTTTATGATGAGTCTCCATCTGGCAGTAAATTATAATAAAACTACACAGATTTATAAAAATAATTCATCAAATTAAAACATAATTTTTTATATTTGCTTTTCTGGTACCTTTTTTTTTTTCTTGTTCAGATGTGGCTTGTGAAAGCTGTAGAAGAGTGTGAGATTTGACTATGGTACTGTCATCTCATTTACATTTTCCTGTTATCTCTAGATGCTGTGCATAGTAAATATGGATGTGATATTGTGTTCAGAATAGATATTTTTTACAATTATTTTGGTAGCAAGAAACAGTGTTTCATTTTGTAAAAGCTTTATGCTAATGTATTTTGAAAGATGTCTATAAAAAATGAAAAAATGCTGGCTGTTCAAGACAAATATAGAAACAAAAAGATTGTTTCACGTATATATTTCTTTACTCATAACCATATTCAGACAATCACTGCAAACTATTCATATCAGGCTGCATTTAAAGCACAGAATGTTATTTTAAAATACTTGTTATTATACAAAATGTAAAAGCACAATATATTTGTTCATATAGGGCTCACTGTATTTCAAGCTTAAAGTGTGCACAGTGATTTACTACTAGAATACAATTGTGTCAACTAAAATACAAATTGTATACCTAGCTTTTGCAACGGACACAATAATTCAATTTTACACATTCTTGTTTTAGGTTGAGTGTTCAGATCAATGCTGTTTATAAATGGGTCACAGACATATGGCAGAAATGAAACAAATATTAATAAATATTATGTACCATAGCAAGAACTAAAACACTGGTAAACATAGTTTTTGACACATGAATATAAATTTGTGTTTTAAACATAGCTTTGCTTGCTGAATTTAAATATCAGGTTTGTTCTATTACCCATTGATTCACGTGAGAATGCATTTTTACTTAACATGAAGTACAATGTCCTAGGCTGTCCGAGGTCATATTTTTAAAAGTCAGTCGATTCATGTTGTAACCTGTTGAGACTCCTTTTCTCCCCAGGTCAGGTGTGAATCACTTATCACTTTGAAGCCTGCAAGACTTTATACTCATCAAGGTTTATATTCTTTGGTGGAATGACTGGTATAGTTTGGTGTTGTCTTTCTGTACTCTGTACATATTTACATTTTAATATGCCAAGAAAGAGATTGAGTCATCATCATTTCTGCTAGGTTTCTGGAGAATTGACTTTCAAGTCCTAGAGAAGAAACTTTATTCCACTCATGAGTAAGCATTACAAGCTGTATTTTGACTGCAAGGTGGATGATCAATATAAAAGATGATCCTCTCATACTTGTTGTTTAACCGGTGTTACATTACTCACTGGATGCGTGAGTTCATTGGATGCGTAATGGTTCACATCACTTGCCATTCCAATGGTTTAGAAAGATCTGAAAAATGACCAGACTGATATGTCAGACTGCTATTTCTGTTTAATACAAACAACAGGAATAAAGGGATAACCTTTATATCTAAACACACTATCAAGTATCCAAAATTTGGCAACTACTAAAGGACCTGCCTCAGGCATCGAAGAGCTGCCTATTACAAATCCTCCAAGTGTGACTCTCAGTAATATTGATTTTGATAGTGATGAATATGGTTGAATAAAACAGGACAAAGACAATGTTGATTATGATCCAATGTTTCAGGCAAGTTTTCATGGTGTGTGTTCTGTTTTGGAAGCTCTTGGCCATCTGTGCAATCCCACAGACTGGTATTTGTTTACTGATTCATCAAAGGTAAGCTTAAAAGACATGCTTCTCCAAAACTGGAATAAGTTCTCATCCATTCTGTTAGCTTACACAGTCAACATGAAAGAATAAAAAGAAAATATGCAACTTCTTTTAGAAAAAAAAATCTTTATGTGAACCGGTCTTGGAATGTCTGCAAGAATTTGAATGTCAAATTCTTCCTCTTTTACTCTAACTTAGATACACATTTTTTTTCTCCCTGTGTGAATGGAACAGCAGGGACAGAAAAACCATTACATGAAAAATGATAATCACATATCTCATGAAACAAAAATGTAGCTAACCTGCCTTTGGTAAAACCGTTAAATATTAACTTACCATCACAGCACTTCTAACTAGCCACAAATAGTTGGTCCTGCACATCATAATGTATATCAAGGTGCCATCAGAAGGGCTTGTCATAGCCATAAACCTTATAACAAGTATCCAAGGCACTCACAGTTCACAAGAGTCTGACGCATAGTCTCTGATCAGACACAACTACAGACTAGACTTCAAAATATGGCCTATAAATTTACAGCATGTGGATGTCATACTGACCTACTCCTACAGGAACTACAACAGACCCCTACCTCACAATCTACTCCCCTACCCAAACCCAAGAGATTGGCATGCGTTACCATGTACCATCCAGTCATTCCTAAAATACATCAATGTATCCATATATCTTGACCTGAGCATTTCCTCTCATCAAGGAGTTCCAATTGATCCCCCTGACATGATACAAATACCAAAGCAACATTAGGAATCAGGTAGTCCGCCCAGACATTGGTAGCCTCAGTAAAGTTCCATGGAAGCAATTTTTAAGTACACAGAAACAGGCACTTTCCTATGCCTTCAATATTCCCAAGTCATCAAGGGTGAAAATGTCACACATCCATACACAGGACAGTCTTTATCCATCCAAGGTCTTTTTTTTATATGTGATTCCTCATACGTGGTTTACCAGCTTAAGAGTCCATGTGGTCTTGTATATGGTGGAGATACCACCCAACATATATGGGATCGCATCTCCAAACATAAATCTATCAAGAATAAAAACCTCTTATTCCTGGTTCCATTTCACTTTCACACACAGGGGCATACAGCAGCACAATCATCTTCCCAGGTATTGGAACATATTCCTCAAGCGAGGACAGGATTAATCTTCTGAAGATGAGAGAATCCTACTGGATTCACCGTTTGGACAGTTTGAGCCCCAGGGTCGACGCAGAGAATGTTATTTCTTTATCAATATATGAACATCCTTTTCAGGATTTCATATCTTTGGGCTGTCTGCTGGGGACACTAGTGGTGAGATTTTCTTTGTATTAGAGTTAGCATTTTATTATGTCCTACCACAACACTCTCCCTTTCTCTCCCCCCTTTCCTCCCTCCCCTTCCGATTTGTTTTTGCATGATTATCATTTATTATTATTTTATGCTGTTTGTACTTGATTTTTTTTTTAATTTTATGAATTAGAGAAACCTTCACTCTACGTCACTTGACGTTTTCCACCTTTTAGACCAGGCGCTCCAGCCGATCACATGACCGCCACTCCAACAAGTTCGGTCACTTGACTGGCTAGTCTCTCTCACAATAGATTCACTATATGGAACACTAATGCATTTCATGGCCACTTCCCTTTCTGGGTTCGAAATTACGCTCTGACCGGCAGTACTTAGGAGACTGGTCCTTTCTGAAGCATTCCCTTTCCTGGTGGCTCATGTTGATCACTTATTACCATAAGGTAAGCTCTTCTTGCCTCCAATTACTGCTCTAACTACCTCATTACATATATACTATACTGACTGCCTCCTTATGCTGTACTAGCTGCCCAATTTATGCTCCCATACTGTACCAATTACCTCCTATTGCTGCACTGATTACCTGGGCACTGCCACATGCCTTTAATACTATGTTGACCACCTCCTTATGCTCTACTGGCTGCCTGACTTATACTTCTATACTGCATTGATTATCTCCTATATTACTATCTTACTATATTCACTGCCTGGGTGTTAATCCTGTGTTACCTAGGCTAGATCTATATCATATGACCCTCTTTATCATGCCTGTAGAGTTGTGGATGACATTTACTAGGTCCTATATACAGTACTGACCAAAAGTTTGGACACACCTTCTCATTCCAAGAGTTTTCTGTATTTTCATGACTATAAAAATTGTCGATTCACACTGAAGGTATCAAAACTATGAATTAACACATGTGGAATTATATACTTAACAAAAAAGTGTGAAACAACTGAAAATATGTCTTATATTCTAGGTTCTTCAAAGTAACCTTTTGCTTTGATTACTGCTTTGCACACTCTTGGCATTCTCTTGATGAGCTTCAAGAGGTAGCCACCTGAAATGGTCTTCCAACAGTCTTGAAGGAGTTCCCAGAGATGCTTAGCACTTGCTGGCCCTTTTGCCTTCACTCTGCGGTCCAGCTCATCCCAAACCATCTCGATTGGGTTCAGGTCTGGTGACTGTGGAGGCCAGGTCATCTGGCGTAGCACCACATCACTCTCCTTCTTGGTCAAATAGCCCTTACACAGTCTGGAGGTGTATTTGGGGTCATTGTCCTGTTGAAAAATAAATGATGGTCCAACTAAACGCAAACCGGATGGAATAGCATGCCGCTGCAAGATGCTGTGGTAACCATGCTGGTTCAGTATTCCTTCAATTTTGAATAAATCCCCAACAGTGACACCAGCAAAGCACCCCCACACCATCACACCTCCTCCTCCATGCTTCACGGTGGGAACCAGACATGTAGAGTCCATTTGTTCACCTTTTCTGCGTCGCACAAAGACATGGTGGTTGGAACCAAAGATCTCAAATTTGGACTCATCAGACCAAAGCACAGATTTCCACAGGTCTAATGTCCATTCCTTGTGTTCTTTAGCCCAAACAAGTCTCTTCTGCTTGTTTCCTGTCCTTAGCAGTGGTTTCCTAGCAGCTATTTTACCATGAAGGTCTGCTGCACACAGTCTCCTCTTAACAGTTGTTGTAGAGATGTGTCTGCTGCTAGAACTCTGTGTGGCATTGACCTGGTCTCTAATCTGAGCTGCTGTTAACCTGCGATTTCTGAGGCTGGTGACTCAGATGAACTTATCCTCCGCAGCAGAGGTGACTCTTGGTCTTCCTTTCCTGAGGCGATCCTCATGTGAGCCAGTTTCTTAGTAGCGCTTGATGGTTTTGGCCACTGCACTTGGGGACACTTTCAAAGGTTTCCCAATTTTTCGGACTGACTGACCTTCATTTCTTAAAATAATGATGGCCACTCGTTTTTCTTTACTTAGCTGCTTTTTTCTTGCCATAATACAAATTCTAACAGTCCATTCAGTTGGACTATCAGCTGTCTATCCACCTGACTTCTGAACAACACAACTGATGGTCCCAACCCCATTTATAAGGCAAGAAATCCCACTTATTAAACCTGACAGGGCACACCGGTGAAGTGAAAACCATTTCAGGTGACTACCTCTTGAAGCTCATCAAGAGAATGCCAAGAGTGTGCAAAGTAGTAATCAAAGCAAAAGGTGGCTACTTTGAAGAACCTAGAATATAAGACATATTTTCAGTTGTTTCACACTTTTTTGTTAAGTATATAATTCCACATGTGTTAATTCATAGCTTTGATGCCTTCAGTGTGAATCTACAATTTTTATAGTCATGAAAATACAGAAAACTCTTGGAATGAGAAGGTGTGTTCAAACTTTTGGTCTGTACTGTACATCAGCTCTATGTTCACAGACAGAAAAATGAAGCATATCTTGAAAAGAACACTGTCCCTACTATGAAACATGGAGGAGGTTCTGTTATGTTCTTGGGCTGCCTTGCTGCACCTGGCACAGGGTGTCTTGAATCTGTGCAGGATACAATGAACTCTCAAGATTATCAAGGGATTCTAGAGAGAAATGTGCTGCCCAGTGTCAGAAGGCTTGGTCTCAGTCGCAGGTCATGGGTCTTGCAACAGGATAATGACCCAAAACACACAGCTAAAACACCCAAGAATAGCTAAGAGGAAAACATTGGAGTATTCTGAAGGGGCCTTCTATGAGCCCTGACCTAAATCCTATTGAGCATCTTTGGAAGGAGCTGAAACATGCCGCCTGGAAAAGGCACCCTTCAAACCCGAGACAACTGAAGCTGTTTGCTCATGAGGAGTTGGTCAAAATACCTGTTGAGACGTGCATAAGTCTCATTGACAGTTACAGGAATCGTTTGATTGCAGTGATTGCCTCAAAAGGTTGTACAACAATATATTAAGTTAAGGGTACCATCATTTCTGTCCAGGCCTGTTTCATGAGTTTTCTTTTTTTAAAAATTCTGTTTGAAGCATGGTTGAAAAGCAATGTCTGACTTTCATTTGTTCATTTTCATAGAATTTTTATATATTATTACTTTTGTCAAATTCAAGTTATTTCTCTGACCATTGTGGGTTTTTCTTTCATTAAACGAGGGGTACCAACAATTTTGTCCACATGTATATGTATGTGTATATATATATATATATATATATATATATATATTTTTTTTTTTTTTCTGACTGTACAACTGTTTACTTAATCCTATATTGCTTTTGTCTGATTGTGATATTATTTTCAGTCTCAGTTAGTATATTCACCTGTTTAGATACCTATAGTCTCAGTTAATATATTTCTTTGTTTATATACCTATAATCTCTACAGCTTGTATATACCTCCTGATTTTTCATGTGTATATGTCCTTTTATTATTAGTTGGTGTGTTGTTTTTACTGTATATGTATTATGTTCATTTCTAGCCTCTCTCAACCATATCTGGTCTGGTATATCCCACTGAGGAAGGTTGCTAGCCAAAACATCTGGCATTTGATATATGACCTGGTTGATAATACTACTAGTATTTCACATTGTTTATTATGCCATCTGGATTTGGTTGCTATCACTGAATGAAATAAACAAATCAGCATCTATCCTGCATTGGAGTGCCTTGAATACATTTATATAGAACTTCTATTTTTCATGTATCTGAAGACAAGTTTCTCAGAATCAGAGGCCACAGTGAATGAAGAAATACTAGTAGGGTCCCAAAATAAAGAACTGATATAGAGTGAGGAATTTCAAAGCAAGAGTGCATCAGAGGATGTTATTGAAAACGTTTTGCAAAAATCATATTGGCAAAAACCACCATGTCAATTTTTTTTTTTTATTTGTACTAGGGCCTTTTCAGAGTCTCAGTGCTATCAGTGATGAACATGTTGAGCGATTTCAGCTAGATATATTGAAATATAGAAAACCGATACCAAGAAAAGGACAACCCTAATATGCTGGGTGACTATTGGCTCACAAATGCAATGTTCCATATACAAAATTCTTCATAAAGTCAACAAAGTAATACTTCAAATAACATATTTACACTTAGAATTTTAATACCCAAGCCTTTTGCTGTGTTTTTTCTGCTGCTGTTTTTAAGTTGTCTTTTGCTACGTGTGGTCTTAGTCAAAAAACATGTTAACCCTTTCAGAACCGGCCTAATTATATCTTTCAGGACCACAGAATTTTATTTTTCATTATTGCATTACTGCATTGTGAGAGTTACAAGATTTTTTTATTTTTCCATCAATGTAGCTGTAAGGCCCAATATTGCGTAAATGCAGCATTTTTGGCTGCTATGCAAAACTCTACATTTTAAAGTACCAGCAAAGTGAAATAATAATTGTCCCTGCCTATACTATTGTAGCACACCACTATTGCACAACACTAGATAAATAAAAGTCACAAAGGCCACTGATCATGTTGAAAGGGTTAATTTTAGCAACAATTGAGGTTCTCTCTATGTTTTATTTTGTCTCTAAGTAACATTGCCCTTGCAATATCTTTTATTGAGCTCCATTGATTTTAAATTTACTTTATTCAATCAATTTGTAACTAAAATATAATTGTATTTCCTTAAAATATCCAGCAAAGTATTCTTGTTAAATGCAGAATAAAGTGTGTTTATATCTGTAAAAACATTTACAGTACATTAACTATATTCACTCTATTTAATGATTTCTCATGAACATGTTATAAAGCTATGTACAGTAGTAACAATTTCTCTTTATATGAATTGCTTTTCCCTTGCGATAATTTGTCCTGCCAGCTTTATTAACTGTGTTTTTAAGTGTTTCTTTTAGGCAAATCACAGTACCGACATTTTATTTGGAAGCAATAACCACCACAGTGATTTAAGCTTCAAACCCCTATGTGCCACTTAACGGCAAACTTCTACTGTCTACACGAAAGACCTAAAACACATTAAAGTGAAGAGCATCTCAAAAACACAGCAAGACGTGTTTCATCACTGTATCCTGTTCTAAAAATAAACAGAATAAACTCATCTTTTAGCAGGGGGCACAAATATACACCTGTACATAAAAGAGGTACATAAAAGAGAGAAAACTACTTAAGATTTTTTTTGTAACTAGTTCAACATACAGATGTGTGTATATACTTAACTGATCTCGATTTGATTAAGGACTCCAATTTCAGTTATGAAACCATTCAACACTATGTCATGACATGCTAATAGGAACTTTAAAAGGCTGCCCCCAAGTGTACACATATAGACACAAATAGGATAGTTAGCATATCACATTGTGTTAATGTATCATGAAATTATGTTGTTTTTTTGGAAATGTACTTGTGATGCACATATCTTGTCTAGGAATCTGTATAGCCAACATTCTCAAAAAAGTTGTGAATAAAATAAAGTTGTGAATAACAGTTGTGAATAAATGATACCATCCCACATTATGTTAGGAATCTCAATATGTGTAATCCTACTTACAGCCATCATACTTTTCAGTGCAGCACTGACCTCACTTTGAGGTTGCTATGCCTACAAGTGAACCTCTGGCTGTGTCTGCAGGCATTCATAGATCTCAGATGCGCCAATCCTGAGTAGAGGTGCCATATTTAATCGCTGCTTGAAGCTACTCATGTGCCTGCTTTTGATTGTAACTAGGTTTGCATTTCACTTTGTCATAATGTATTATGAAATTAGTTTTTTTTGTTTTGTTTTTTACAAAAAAAAAAAAAAGCTGCCTAACTTGTGATATAAATATCTGGATATGCCTGACCAAGAGAACAGATAAGTTGGGACACACTAGTATCTTCAATGCTGTTGTACTATGATTGGCTGACATATAGTGTATATACCAATTCTATGTCCTGATGTAAGCAACTGTATGCTATTGTCTATAGAATTCCAATGACAAAAAAAATACCATACAAGATGCCTGTGTATTATAATCCATATGTTAGGACCGGACTTGGCACCTCTGCAGTAGTGCTGTGAGGTGCCGCTCCAGTCCTCACACACTCCAGCACGCTTGCTTTTCTAGGAGTTAACTTTCCAGCACTCACCTGTCTATTTAGCCTCCCTTCCTGCTCTCGCTGGCTATTCATTTCCCCTGGGTGTCAGCTCCTCCTCGTGCACTGTCCCGTTTGCCTTCCTCCCCTCCTGCTCCTCATTCCTGAACTTTGATCCTTTCCTTCTGCCTCTGTATTTAGTGCTCCCTCCTGTTGTAACCAGGGCTTGCCTTCCAGACTATCTCTAATTGAATGCTTGTTTTGACTCTTCTTAAGTCTCCTCCTCTGATACTAAGAGATTCTCCTGCTGCCGACACAGACTAATCGACAATTCTACTGCACTGCTGCCACCTTCTGGAGAAAAACTGGAACTGCATCTTCTCCAGCTTTCAGTATTCATCTGCCTCCAAACTTGCTCAGGTGAGTGGTTTTTGGATTCCGGGAGCCCTTCTGTGACTTGTGGTGCGCCGTGCGCTCTGCGCCCTTAGGACTGTTGTGGTTGTTGGAAATATGCAACAGCCAGCTTTGTCTCTATATTTGCTGGATTGAGTGCATTGCACATTTATGACACTAGATGTAGCTGTTACTAAATGTTTATCTGTAGACACTCTGTACTTTTGTTTGTTTTGATGCTATGTATATACACATCCTGTTTTGTGTGTGTGCTGAACCAGATCTGTTACTCACCATGTGAGGTGATCTTCTCTTACTGCACTCATGTTTCACTAAAAGTTTGTTCCTGTTATATACAACTGTCTATCTGGTTTTGACTCTGCCACATCCAGCAATCGCAACAGTGGTTCTGGCCGAAGGTAGCTACCAAGTCCAAATCCACCATCAGGAGCTCTGGCAAAGCCCTCTGGAGGCTGGTTTCGCTTTGGTTCGGGGCGCTGGACGCTCGGCGCTGTTTTACCTTAGTGTACAGGGGCGGGTCTGGATTTCCTAAGACTAACTCTGTCTGGCACTGCGTTTGGTTCCTAACACCATTCCATGGCATGTATTCTAATGTCTTTACCATACCATTTAACATTTTGGCCACCATGGATGTGGAATCCCTGTATACCAACATTCCCCACAAGGATGGAGTTGCAGCATATCGGGTACACCTGGAAAAACAAAACCTCCCAACAGAACTAGTAATGCAGCTCATACAATTCATCCTTAGCCACAACCATTTTACCTTTGGAGAGGATCTATATCTACTGTGAATGGAAGCTTCAATGGAGTCTAGAGGTGCACCCCAGTATGCAAATCTCTTTATGGCAGAACTGGAAGGAGCATATTTATCAACATGCACCACCAAACCTATGATTTACCTTCGTTATATCGATGATATCCTTGTCATCTGTACTGCAGGTGAGGAGGCCCTACTTCAATTCCATAATGACTTCAATGACTTTCACCCTACCATCAACCTTAAACTTAGCTATTCAGAGAGTGAAATCCACTTTCTGGACACCACAATATATATCAGAGACCACCGGCTACTCACACCAATATACCACAAACCCACAGACAGAACAGCCTACCTGAGAAACGACAGCTTCCACCCCAAGCACACAAGACAATCTATTATCTACAGCCAGGCTATACGATACAATCATATTTGCTCCGACAAAGCAGACCTGGACAAGCACCTCCTGGATCTGAGGACGAAATTTCTTCGATTGGGATACAAACCAAAAGTGACGGACAACCAATTAAACAAAGTGACAGCCATTAACAGAGATAGTCTGCTCACATGTAAAGAGACCCAGAAAGAAGCTTGAGTGCTCCTAGTTGTCACTTGCAACCCACAGCTGGAGATCCTACGAAGGATTGCCAGGGAGCTCCAACCTGTGCTACATAAGGACAACAGACTCAAGGACATATTTCCAGCCCCCCTCTCCTTTCCTTTCGGCAACCACCAAATCTATGGCGTATTATTGTCTGGAGTGCCCTGAAGGTCCCAACTGGAAATGGCACCGTACCTTGCCTTCAAAACAGGTGCAAGACCTGCAGGCACATCCACACCGCTGACTGTGTACCTGTCCCAAAGCCACAACAGGTGCACAGGATTAGGGGGACATTTTCCTGCAGGTCTTCCAATGTGGTGTATCTCATAATGTGTGTGCAATGTCCCACCACAGGACTCTATGTGGGGGAAATGGGGCAGAGACTTAGTCAGCGCATGAACTCACATAGATTCAACATTAATAACAGTAGAACAGATCTCCCAGTGGTCGCACATTTCTCTGGAGAAGACCACTCTATTGAAGATTTGTGGGTTGTGATTTTAATGGGACATTTTAAGACGCAGAGGGAGAGAAAGGAATGGGAATATAACTTAATGCAAAAATTTCAAACTCTGCAATTTGGACTTAATATTCATGCCAGTTTCATGTCACACTATGTATGAACTGTGAGGGTCACAAATCACCACCTGATAGCAAACAGATAAAAGCAAGAATTACTGGTCCCTCCATCATGCCCCACAAGTTTCCAGATTATTTATTATTTGACCTGTTGTAAATAACTTCTCTACTTATATTGCATTTTGGTTTTTTTAAGGACTCTAAGATCCTTTGAAGGTCCATGTCTTCTGTGTATAAAAAGTCTGAATTTTCAGTTTCTTGTATAACACCATGTCTGAAGAAGAGAGCTAGTACTCTTGAAAGCTCACCATCAAATATACTCAGTTAGCCTATACAAGGTATTGCCTGATTTCTTCACTCTTCCACTACTTTCTATGGCTAACATGGTACAACATTATACTACTAATGCCATTACCATGGCAGCTTCATCTTTGATGAAATACAGTGAAACAAGACAGAAAAATAACTAAAAAATATTTTTGCATCTTTCAACTCTGAGTTTATTTGGCCATATTTATATTCATTTTATTATTATAATAAAGTAATAGATTGTAACTATATGAATAATAGTGCAGTTTACAATAATTGTTCTTTATAATTTGTATTTACTAAACCTCATACAATTAGCTATTACTCAGACACAGACTTTATATGTGATATCTGTAGAATCTTAAAGCCATGTTACATCTGTAGAATATAGAATTTTGAAGTTATGTCACATGACCATTAAATTATTCTGTGCATGCAGTACATTTAAATATACACTCTCATGGATATAACCTCTTGTTCAAATGAAGCTGGCCTGGCAGTTAGATGATCACCCCATGTCTGACTTTTGAGACCCCCAGCAATCAGCTGTTAAGTTGTGGCCAAAGAGAGGAAGAGGAAATGTAATATTGCTTAGTTCAAGTTAATGGCTTCTGAGCCCTCTCCATACCCCGCCCGACATTATAGCATACATATATGTCAAATGTCAAAAAAGGGTGGATAATAGTGTCAAATCTTTGTAAGTCCATACACAAAAAACTGAAATTTAATCAGGAGTTGGAGAATATTTCAGTTATTACTTATGCCAATTTATTGGGCCATCGAAGTTGCGGTCCCTCTCTAACTGACCCTACCGACTCTCAGTCCAGTTTTTTAGAAAGTGGTATGAGCAGTAGAAAAAAGATAAAAATGAGATATATTGCTGCAAAACTGGCATTCAGTCAAAATTGGGCCTTTTTCCACAATATTTTGCTTTCATTAATGTGCTCCAGTATTTACTATATACACACGTGGACAAAATTGTTGGTACCCCTCGTTTAATGAAAGAAAAACCCACAATGGTCACAGAAATAACTTGAATCTGACAAAAGTAATAATATATAAAAATTCTATGAAAATGAACAAATGAAAGTCAGACATTGCTTTTCAACCACGCTTCAACAGAATTTTTTAAAAAAGAAAACTCATGAAACAGGCCTGGACAGAAATGATGGTACCCTTAACTTAATATTTTGTTGCACAACCTTTGAGGCAATCACTGCAATCAAATGATTCCTGTAACTGTCAATGAGACTTCTGCACCTATTAACAGGTATTTTGGCCCATTCCTCATGAGCAAACTGAACCAGTTGTCACGGGTTTGAAGGGTGCCTTTTCCAGACGGCATGTTTCAGCTCCTTCCAAAGATGCTCAGTAGGATTTAGGTCAAGGCTCATAGAAGGTCACTTCAGAACAGTCCAATGTTTTCCTCTTAGCTATTCTTGGGTGTTTTTAGCTGTGTGTTTTGGGTCATTATCCTGTTGCAAGACCCATGACCTGTGACTGAGACCAAGCTTTCTGACACTGGGCAGCACATTTCTCTCTAGAATCCCTTGATAGTTTTGAGATTTCATTGTACCCTGCACAGATTCAAGACACCCTGTGCCAGATGCAGCAAAGCAGCCCCAGAACATAACGGAACCTCCTCCATGTTTCACAGTAGAGACAGTGTTCTTTTCAAGATATGCTTCATTTTTCCGTCTGTGAACATAGAGCTGATGTGCCTTGCCAAAAATTTTGATTGTTGTCTCATCTGTCCTTAGGACATTCTCCCAGTAGCTTTGTGGCTTGTCGACATATAGTTTGGCAATATTCCAGTCAGATTCAAGTTATTTCTGTGACCATTGTGGGTTTTCCTTTCATTAAAAGAGGGGTACCAACAATTTTGTGTATATATATATATACATATATATATATATATATATATATATATATATATATATATGTGTGTGTGTATATATATATAATTTTAGAGGATTTAGAAAATACATAAAGAATGAAAATTAAAAGATGCCTATAAAATGCATTTATTGGTTGGAATATTTAATTACTAGTTAATGGTTTTTATTTTACACAATACTATTTTTATGACCAACACAGCAACAATTTGACCTACATTCTTGCCCTGGCTTCAATAGTCTAGTTAAGACTATAATGACCACCAAGCCTAACATTTACAGTATATTTTACAATTGTTTATTACCTTGCTCACATAAAATATTATAGGAATAAAGCTGATGAATTTTAGAGTTGAACTGAACTGTTTGCCAGTTGTTCTAGAAAAATGATTATACTAAAATAATAAAAATATTACTGGAATGATGAGTTGCAATTACAGTAGTTTTATAAGCTTGCCAGAAATGTCTACTAGATTCTTGTAATAGCTATGTATGGCTAAAGCAAATGAAGGGAGGACAGACAATAAAAGAATGTAAAAATAAGCAAAAAACAAACTTTCTGTTTATGAGAAATGCACTTTATTTATCTATACTATGATTTATTAAAGAAAAATGTTGTTTTTCTTACATTAACAGTTATCTCAATGGCACATGTTGTACCATACAATTAAATGTGCTAGACTACACTCTACATTCTCTACTCACGGAAAAAATGCAGTGTTTTACAGTACCAGCAAAGTGAATGAGAGTCTGGTTAATCCCATCCACACATTGTAGAAAAAAATGCAGCATGTCAATTATACCCGCGGAAAGGCAGAGAAAAACTCGTCAAAAAAGCAATGAAAAATGCTGCGTAAAAAACGTGGTGCATTTCCGCTCCATTTTTTAGCTGCATTCTGCAACATGGGGCCTTAGTCTCACTCAGTAAATCTTATCCCCTCATACTTTCCTTCTTTGTATGAACCATTTCTGGTTTTAGTAATAATACAAATAATTGAAATGCAGGACTGAATTTACTTCCAAGTACGGTAGGTCAGGGCTTATTGACAGTTCTGAGAAGTGTGTAAATTGTATATATGCTAATTAACGATTATCAGCACAATGACATAATGAACATCCTAGTGCACATGACTAACTATGGTGCTCACTCAGAAGCAGAGGGGATGCAGGATGTGCTGGTTTAATGCTTTTTCACACAACACAGACCTGGCACAAGTGCCCGTGATCAGAAGTGACTTATCAAGGGTGTTTAATCACTCAGATGCTGTGGTTAAATGCGACCACGGCATCTGGGTGGTTGCTTTCACTTTCCTTTTTATCTTCACTAACAGGGCAGCTCTTCTGCTGCACGATCGCGGGATCTGTGCCATTACCATGGCAGCTGTGAGCCTTCTGAAAACTCCCAGGCCTACCATAGTATTGTATCTATTAATAGTTACATAGGGAATTTGCCATACACTGTAATCCAGCAATATTGCAGTCTATGGCACAAACATTCTAAGGATCGCAGGATCAAGGTCCCTAAGGGGAAATTTAAAGAAAGTTTTAAAAAAATATAAAAATATTTGAGACACAAAAGTTTAAATCACTCCCCCCTTCCCAAGATCACATAAAATATCAATAAATAAAGGTAAAAATAAACAAATTAGACATCCCCAAGTGCAAAAATGCCTGAATTATTAAAATCTAAAAACATTTGTCCCATTTGGTTAATTCTGTAGTGAAAAACAAGTCAAAATAGCTGAATCGCCATTTTTTTTTCTCTACTTCACCTCCTCAAAAAAATTAAATAAAAAGTGATGGAAACACTATAAAAACACCTTACACAGTTCTGTATATTAAAAGATAAAAAAGTTACAGAATATGCTGACATTTTTTTCTTAAAAATTTGGAATTTCTGTAAAGATATTAAAACTTTAAAAAGCTATATAAATTTGCTAAATTGTGATTGTACTGACCCAGAGAATAAAGCTAACATATATTTTTACTGCGCAATGGAAGTCATAAAAACAAAATCTGTAAAAAAATGGTGGTATTACATTTTTTTTTCAATTCTTCCCAATATTTTTTCCAGCTTTCCAGTACATTGTACAGAATATTCAAAAGTATAATTTTGAAGTACAATGTGTCTGGCAAAATACAAGCTCTCATATAACTATATAAATGGAAAAATGAGAAAGGTATGACTTTTGGAACATAGCGAATAAAACACAAAAACACAATAATGAAAATTGTCTGCGTTCTGTAAGGGTTAAATGGAGTCTGTCAGCAGTAAATTAGTTATAGATTTAATCCCAGTACCTTGTAGATACTATTCTACAGTTTCCAAATATACCTATGTTATTCAACTTTGTAAATTTAAATGACATGCAAATGAAAGTGGTTTGGGAGTATGACTTAGTTTGCCTAGGCTTTTGTCTCAGCTCTAGAATTCCAGGTAAAGCACTTTTCCCCTTATTTGCATACAAATAAAACTTTTTTCATAAAAATGGGGCTCCAAAGCTGAATAACAGGCCAAAAAGAAGAGGGCACTATACTGTTTGGGAGCCTGAAAAGAGACAATATACTATGTAGGGCGCCAAAAAGAAGCAGATGCAGTAAACTTTGGGGGTCAGCAAAGGGGGTGTTATACTGTGTGAAGGCCAATGAAGTGAGTAATACATTGTGCAGGCCAGTAAAGGATGGTTACACTGTGAGAGGATCAGTAAAGGGGATAATATAGTTTGGGGGCCAGTAGAGGGTGCATTATACTGTGCGGGGGTCAAATAAGTGGATTTTTTGGTTTAATCAAGCTTTATTAAAGTTTTTCAAATATATAACAGCAAAAAGTAACAAAGAATGGCACAAAATGCAAAACAAAATGCAAAACAGGAAGCAGTGTAGCACCATATTGCATGACTAGCCAGGGCCACTGGCCCAGAAAACAGGACAGTCAGGAAGGTGCATTTCAGGCTCTCGCAATAACACGATAAACAAAAGAGAGAAAGGGCTGGAGCCTAGAGAGAGGGCTTCCCTAAGTGGATTTTTTGACCTATAAATGGGGGGGGGGTGTCCCATCACAGAACCAAAGATCATGGGGCAGGTAGTTCGTCTCAGGAATCAGAGATGCTAGGTTCACCCATGAATGTCATTAGCTGTACTAGTGTGATAGTAATAATAATACATTTTATTTATACAGTGTCAACATATTCCACAGCACTTTACAAATCGTAGTAATCAACATTACAAAGTAATAAAACAATTCATATAATAGGACTGAGGGCCCTGATCACAAGAGCTTACAATTATGAGGTAGAGGAGGTGACACAAAAGGTAGCAGTGACAGCATAGATGATAGCATTGATTATACAGAGGACAAACTGTTTTTATGATAAAGGTTATTTTAATTACACAAGTAAATAAAACTTTATGAGCTGTCACCAGTCAGTGTGAACAGATCCAAACAGTATGAACAGACCCAAAGTGCCTGGACATAGAAGGTTACAGTCCAATAAAGCATCATGGGGGCATGAATAGAGGATTGTTCATTTTAACTTCAGAAGAATTTAGATTATGAATTGTAATAGGACTTCCTGAAGAGATTTGTCTTTCCGATGCACTTGAAGCTGTAGAAGTTGTGAGTTAATCTGATTGTCCAGGATAGTATGTTCCAGAGAAGTGGTGCAGCTCAGAACAAGTCTTGGATACGACTGAGAGGTTCTGGTAATAAAGGATGATAGCCTTAGGTCACTGGCCAACAGAGAGCATGGGTTGGGTGATAGACAGAGATGAGGAAGGAAACGTAGGGAGGTGCAGTGCCATGGACAGCTTTGTTGATGAGGATGATAAGTTTAAATTGTATTCTATAATGAATAGACAGCCAGTGCAGTGACTGGCACAGACCAGAGGCATTGGTGTTGTGTTTGACTGATAGATGAGCCTGGCTGTCCAATTCAGAATAGATTGTAGAGGGAAGAGTTTAGTAAGGGGAAGACCGATTAGTAAGGAGTTACAGTAGACAAGTTGAGAGTGAATCAGGGTGACAATAAGAATCTTTGATGTTTCCATGCAGGGGTAGACAGCACCTGTGAAGCATCTTTCCTATAATAATAAATAATAATAATAATAATGATAATAATACATTTTATTTATATAGTGCCAACATATTCCGCAGCACTGTACAATTTGTAGGGCTCAAGTACAGACAAAACAAAAGATACATTACAAAGAAATAGTCGATTCACACACTGGGACTGAGGGCCCTGCTCGCAAGAGCTTACAATCTATGAGGTAGAGTGGGTGACACAAGAGCTAGCAGGGGCGGCATCAGAGGTAGCATTGCTTATACAATGGTCAGACAATTTTGTAATAGAGGTTACTGTCATTACACATATATAAAGCTGTATAAGCCATCACCAGTCGTGTCCTTTAACGTGCAGACGGTGCCTGGACATATAAAGTTAGTCTGATACGGCATCATATCCTGTGAGGTAATGCGGGAGCGTGAACAGAGGGTACGTTTTAGGGAATCTAACTACGGAAGGGTTTACATTAGGAGCTGTGATAGGCTTGTCTGAAAAGATATGTCTTTAGTTTGCGCTTGAAGCTGTGGAAATTGGGGGTTAATCTGATAGTCCGGGATAGAGCATTCCAGAGAAGTGGTGCAACTCAGGAGAAGTCTTGTATATGAGCATCAGAGATTCTGATAATAGAGGATGTTAGTCTTTGGTCATTGAGTGAATGAGAGTACGGGTTGGGCGATAGACAGAGATGAGGGAGGAAATGTAGGGAGGTGCAGCATTATGGAGAGCCTTTTGGATGAGGGTGACAAGTTTATAGTGTATTCTGTATTGAACAGGCAGCCAACGTAGTGACCGACACAGACTGGAGGCATCGATGTAGCGTCTAGACTGATAGATGAGCCTGGCCGCTGCATTCAGAATAGATTGTAGAGGGGAGAGTTTAGTAAGGGGAAGACCGATTAGTAGGGAGTTACAGTAGTCAAGGTGATTTCCTATATTGAATTTTGCTGCAATATTCTTTGCAGGACTAAAGGATATACAACTGCTCTATTTTTTTTTTTCCATATTACCAGACCACATGACATGGGCACTCAGGCATGTAACTATTTGAAATTTAACCCTTTCCCTGCCAGCCACGTATTTATACTTCCTCCCAGGGTGGTACTTCTGTAGCCAATCACGTATTTAATACGTCCTTACTTCTAATGACGATATGAGGATCCATTAGGTCTATTAAGAAGATTCCTCACATATTGCACTTTTTGGAAAGTACATTTTGTTTTTAGAAAGGGACTGCTTGAGCCGGCACTTTAGTGGCAAATTTTAATTTTTGTGCAATTTTTGCTTACAATCTCTGTTTGCTGCAAAGTTGCATGAAGGTGGTTGTATATATGACATATTAAGTTGTGTTTTTATATACGGTATGCTGTGCAATCTCAAAAAAGGTAGATTTTGGTATCACAGTCACAGTTTGCTAGGTGCAGTATAGATTTTTAACATATTAGTGAATAACAGCAAAATCTTGCTTGTCTTCTATATCAGCGTTTTTGAGAATACGAGCTCTTATTGTAGTTGATGTTTGTGGTATACATAAATTGTGTACACCTTGATCTTTTATTTTAAATGTATTTTGTGTGTGAATGTAAGACTGAATAGGAGTTTTAAGTGCAAATATATGTTTTAGTGCATTTTTAAAAAAGATTATTTGTGTTTGTCACAAAGTTACATGAAGGTGGATGTGGCTATTGATAACCAATTGAGACTCATGTAATCTTCAGGTTGTCTACTTTCAAAAAATATATAGGTTTAGGGGTTAACTTGCTTTCCACGGTGTGTAATCCCTACATTTTATAGGAGTATACTTTTTTTTAACATTTCCAGCTTTAAAACAGATTTTTGCTCATTCCAGTTGTAGTGATTTTCTGAAGACATGTGCATGCAGGTGTAGGCCTTAGTGATATGAATGAACTCTGCACATATTGATCTCTTATTTTTAGGAGGTTTGGTGCATATAAGTTTTTGTTTGGTTTCCACTTTTAGCAACTAATATACATTTATTTGCATTTTTTTTATATAAAACATTCACTTTAAATAAAAATTGCATGAAGGTGCTTGTTCGCATACAGTACCAAATGGCATTCTGACAATGCTGCAAGTGTCTACTTTAAGAAAATATATAGGTATGGGTGGTTGTATGATTTTTTAATGTTGCAATTTAGGTTTGATTTGTCCATCTCAAAACTGTGAAAATTGCTCCGGCTACCGGAGGTGCAAAATTTCCGGAGACCCCTGGCAGTGAAAGGGTTAAAGGATTTCCTGTTGTAAGGGTAGTTTATTGTAATGTCATACCTATACCTATAAATTTAGAATCTTGACAACACTATGATACAGTAGATTACGTAAAATTATGTCTGAACACATGTCATATTACTCTTGCTTCTTATAATGTTCACCCCCATTTGCTTCTTCCTTTTTGTTATCTGCTTGATCTGATTTTAGACAATGTCTGGAATCTTTGTAATGCATAAGTCGCTCTGGTTTCACACCTCCATGTACTGTCCTTTTTTGGTGGCTACAATCTGTTTCATGTGAATACAGGAGAGAAATGATATTCACAAAAGCTCTTTCAAAACCAATAAAACTCCGATACAAAAATTGTACTTCAATGACATCCAGCTAATTGTAGTTCAGGGGTCATAAAGCAGTTGGTAGAAGTGAATCTCTTTATGCTCACTTTGTGTTATGTATAGTTTAGTGTTTCAGGAAATAGTATGGCATATAATTGTTTTCTTTTTATAACTTGACTTTTGTTTTGAACATCATGGTGATAAATTTTAATTTGTTTTGTTGTTGTTTTTTTTTTTTTTTAATTGTTTGTGCTTTAAGGAGAACCAACATGCAAAGTGCATTTTGGACATCAAATACAAAGAGATATTGATTTGGATTTTCATGAAATAAAAGTAGATGTTGTACCAATCCATTAAATTTGCAGAGTGTGGTAATTTGTTAGCCATCAATGAATGTAGAAATAGAACTGCAGATTTACAAGAACAATTACCTATACTCATGCTGAACTAGAACAACAAGAAGTTATGTAAACAGACTTTCCAGAAATAGGACGGAGGTAATAACACTCTTTAGCTATGTGACAAATTCTGTGTGACTTTAAACATTTGGTAGGTCAGCATTCAACTATGCAAGATCTACTTTTAACTCTACAGGTTTCTGTGCAGCTGCAGGTACCTGCTTTCAGTAACAGCCCAACTCCCCATAAAGAAGGCAGCAGCTGTTTATTACCATCCTTGTCTTCAAAATTGCATTATGCATTTTGTTCAATGAGAGCCTTGTATATAGTGTAGTCCATAATGCTTCCTGCTTTGGATCCTTTGGTCATATGATCGCTGCGTGTGAGTAGCACCAGGAGCTACTGAGCCCTAGCAGACCTAGATCAGCTCTGCAGTATACTTTGGGTGACTGTATTCCCCCTGTAAGTGGAGCTAAAATGTCCCATGCTCCTGTTACAGGGGAAAACAGCAATTTATAAAATCCTATTATGTTGAAAAGCCTTCAGTATTGTGACCTTATGGTTACGCAATGTGTAAAATATAAAAATAAATAAATAAAGGGGAAAAAAAAGAAATCCAACATCAGCACACACTGCAGCTGCAGGCTCTCATGTAAACTGAATGGCAATCTTATCACAGGGTATCCATGTGGTTGCCTGAAACAGCAGTGAAATTGGTCACATCAGACCACGGTATCTGAGATATTCATATACTTTGCTTGGATCTGTCTCTGATCATGGTCAATACCAAACGGGTCACTGTTGTGTAAAAGAGCAAATGGCTATAGTGCACACTTAGCTCCTGAATGGGTGCCATCTGTAAATCTCAAAATTTGCTGCACATGTATAACAGATGTCAGGAAGGGGCTAAAAAATTGAAGAAGCATATGAAAACCAGCTACCTTACCCCTTTTCATATAAAAACAAAAAAAAAAGTCATATGTATCATAAAGTGGGGATAAAATTATTTGAATAACCTGAATGAAAAAAGAAAAACTGTTTAGCATTCAAAATTGCATGAGGCTATGGCCCTACATAGCGAGCCCCAGCAAAAAAGCGCTGCGGAAATGCATTGCTGTTTTTCCTGCGGCGCTTTTTACAGAAAGCCTGCGGACTTTCAGCTTCCAATATACCTATATGAAAACCACCAGCTTTTCCGTAGATATAATTGACATGCTGTGATTTGCAAAAATGCGAGCATTTTTCAAATGGTGGATGGGATTAGCCAGAATCCCATCCACTTTGCAGAGACAGTAAAACACTGTAAAAGACTATGATGTCCCTTGTACCAAATGTGGTATGATATAATTCTTCAGTGAGCTACAAATTAAGTAATATCTTTGTGATAGGTCATTATTCAGATAGGGGAGTAGATAAACTGTGAAATCACCTATTGTGACACTTGCATTCTGTGCCTTATGTATATATAACTGATAGCAGATATTGATATATTTCTGCCTCATTCACATCAACACCTCTGCTTGCTGTCATTTGTCATTTTATTGGTATGATGTTATGCACTCTGTTTTAACTATTTGAGCTTTGAAGCCACTGTCTCCATTCCCTGCTGGTTCCTCCCCCCTTTTTTTTCTCACCTGAGCCTTCCTTACAGTCTCTGATTCTATCTCCGTATTTCCACACCCCTTTTCACACCTGATCCTAATGAAACAAATGTAGTGCTAGCTAGTATAAATGTATGTGCATTGGTCATTTGTGGCCTTGGTCATTTTGCCGTTTCCAAGTGCAGTTTCTAAGTGTATAGACCAGAATTAGGCCAGAATTAGGCCAGAAGGGAACTGAAGGGAACAACCCACTAAATGAAAACTAAACAATTAGCCACATAATGCTTCTCACTATAATCACTGTTGTCCTTCCCATACTTGTAAAAATCACTCTACCACCCCAAACCAGCCATGTCACTAAGAATATCTTTATCTCTCCATCTATTCTACCCCACCATCTGACCTTCTCTGCTCAGCTACTCACAAACCTACAAGTTTTCTGCCCCAAACACACTCAACCTCCCCACACTCTCTCCTATTTACACCTGCTATCCCTCTCCCTGCTACTCCTCACTTCTGGCGAATCTTTCCGCACAACCGGCAACAGCGCACGAAGCCCCCTAAATCTTACCCCTATCTTACCCGCTGCTGCCCCTCTCCACACCCTCCCCGGTGCACTATGGAACGCTCGCTCTGTACGCAACAAACTTGACTACATCCACGACCTCTTCATTTCTCAGAAATTATCATTTCTCGGTATCACAGAAACGTGGCTAACACCCTCAGACAGCACCTCCCCTGCTGCCCTCTCCTATGGAGGTCTGCAATTCTCGCATACTCCCCGCCCCAACAATAAACCTGGTGGAGGCGTAGGCGTACTCCTGTCTGACAATTGCTCCTTTGCCCCAATCCAACCGCTACCTGCTCTCACCCTCCCCTCCTTTGAAGTGCACTCTTCTCATTTACTCGCCCTCCAACCTCCAACTGGCCGTCATATATCGACCGCCAGGACCTACTGCTGCCTTTATCTACCACTTCACCACCTGGCTAATGCACTTCCTATCCACAGACACCCCCACCATCATCATGGGTGATTTCAACATCTCCATTAACACAAACCCCCCCCCGCTTCCAGTCTCCTATCACTCACTATCTCCTTTGGTCTCTCTCAATGTTCCTCCTCTGCCACCCACGCAAAAGGGACACACGCTGGACCTCATATTCACCCGCTTCTGCTCTCTAGTCAACCTCTCTAAATCTCTGTCCATGCTCTCTGACCACAACCTGCTGACATTCTCTGCCCTCTCCTCTGTAATAGACCCTCCAACCCCTAAACCAACACGCCCCCACAGAAACCTTAATCGCCTTGACATCCGCACGCTCTCAGACTCTCTCCTACCACTCGCTGACAAAATCTCACTGTAGGATGTAGATACCGCCACTGACTTCTACAATACCACCATTACCTCAGCCCTTGACTCTGTAGCCCCCTTCACTAACACCACAGCCTGACCGATCAATAGGCAACCCTGGAACACTGACCTGACTAAAAAACTGAGACGTGCCTCACGGGTTGCAGAATGCCTCTGGAAGAAAAGCCACTCCCAGGAGGACTTCCTTAGGTACAAAGAGGAAGTACTCACATTCAAGAACGCACTCACCTCTGCAAAGCAGGTCTACTTCACCACACTAATATCTGCCCTATCCCGCAACCCCAAACAGCTATTCACTACTTTCAACTCCCTTCTCCGTCCTCCTGCGTCCCCTCCAACATCACTTATCATAGCTGATGACTTTGCCATTTATTTCAAAAGCAAAATTGACACCATCAGAGACAGTCTCACCTTACACCCCCCGACAACCACTTGTGAAGAATATCGCCTCGCCCAGCCGCCTGGCACGCCTGCGATCAAACTTCTTTCTTAACCTCCCACTCACACACCGTGAGTAGACCGGGTCATAGGATAAAACGAAATGAGCGATATAAATTTTATATGTTTAATAACCCAAGTGGGCCGGTATGAATTAATAGCATATACAGAAATATACAATATTAATATGATCAAGCATAAACATACAAGCAAAAGTGCGATGATACAATACAAAACAAAATGGAAATAAAAGTTTAGAAAGATACCTGAGCACACAGCTTTGTCCTAGCTGTCTCTCTTCCATGCTCAGCACAATGAATACTAAAAACTCACTCTCACCTCAGTGTGTGACCCCCCCCAGCTACACCCTTCACCTCCCCTTTAGCCAGCCCTCCCTCTCTCTCCTTTGCAGAATCCTCGGACAGATGGGTAGGCACCACATTCCAACCAGTGGGGGAAGGATGGACATCTGGGATATCACACTGACGAGCCAGACCGGCCCTCTCTCCATGGTATGCACATAAAACCATTGGAGCGAATTGACCACCAATGTAAACACAGCTTTACATTCCTACAGATAGGTGACTGATAGGAATGAGGAATGATACATGTCCAAGAAAGATACATAAATTGAGGGACTCATCATCACACCACTCTACCCAACTGTCTTGTGCTCTTCATCCTTAAACTGTTTCTCCACCATCACTGATGAAAAGCTCTCCACTCTAATATCTAAATCCCACCTCACCTCCTGCGTGCTTGACCCCATCCAGTCACATCTCATCCCTAAACTCTCTGAAGTCATTACTCCTGCCCTAACCCATCTCTTCAACCTATCCCTAACCAATGGATCTTTCCCTTCCACCTTCAAACATGCTACCACGTCACACCTATGCTTAAGAAACCCTCCCTCGACCTGTCCTCTCCAGCCATCAATCGCCCCATCTCACTGCTCCCGTACGCCTCTAAACTGCTGGAGCAACACGTCCACTCCAAACTGTCCTCCTATCTCTCGTTCAATGTGCTCTTTGACAGACTACAGTCAGGCTTCAGACCCCATCACTCCACAGAAACTGCCCTAACCAAGGTCACTAATGACCTTTTAACTGCCAAAGCCAAATGTCACTATTCTGTCCTCCTCCTCCACCTCTCCTCTGCCTTTGACACAGTCGACCATTCCCTCCTGTTAGAAACGCTTTCATCCCTTGGCATCTCTGACCTGGCCTTTTCCTGGATCTCCTCATACCTCACCAACCGCACATTCAGTGTCTCCCACTTGCACACCACCTCCCCGCCACGCCCTCTTTCTGTAGGTGTCCCCCAAGGCTCCATCCTAGGACCCCTCCTGTTCTTTATCTACACCCTAGGCCTTGGCAATTCATAGAATCCCATGGTTTCCATTACCATTGCTATGCTGACGACACCCAAATTTCTCTCTCTGGACCAGACATTACCTCCCTGTTGTCCAGAGTCCCAGAATGTCTAGCAGCCGTAGCCTCCTTTCTCTCCTCCTGCTTTCTCAAACGCAACATGGAGAAAACGGAGTTCATAATCTTCACCCCTCCACGCACGACCCCCCTACCTGACCCATCTATCAAAATTAATGGAACCTCTCTCACCCCAGTCTCACAGGCCCCCTGCCTTGGGATAACCTTAGACTCTGACCTATCCTTCAAGCCGCATATTCAAACCCTCAACACCACCTGCCACCTCCAACTCAAGAACATCCACCGAATCCGCTCCTTCCTCACCCCTGAAACTAC
The DNA here is from genome assembly GCA_947044405.1 of Leptodactylus fallax. NCBI lineage: Eukaryota > Metazoa > Chordata > Amphibia > Anura > Leptodactylidae > Leptodactylus > Leptodactylus fallax. Next base: position 12,426,717 of record CAMRHE010000008.1, on the reverse strand, counting down.
AAAGATGCTAGTTCACGCCCTCATAATCTCCTGCTTAGACTACTGTAACACTCTTCTCCATGGCATCTCAGCAAACACTCTTGCCCCCCTCCAGTCCACCTTAAACTGTGCTGCTCGCTTAATACACCTCTCACGCCGTTCTTCATCAGCCGCTCCCCTCTGCCAATCCCTTCACTGGCCACCCATCGCCCAGCGAATAGAGTTCAAACTACTAACGCTGACATACAAAGCCATCCACAACCTCTCCCCTCCATATATCTCCGACCTAGTCTCCCGCTACCTGCCCGAACGTAACCTCCGATCCTCCAAAGACCTCCTACTCCGCTCTGCTCTTATCCGCTCTTCACACAAACGTCTCCAAGACTTCTCCCATGCATCCCCCATACTCTGGAACTCATTATCAAGACACATAAGACTGACCCCCATAGTCACAAGCTTCAAGAAGGCCCTGAAGACTCACTAATCAGGAAGGCCTACAACCTCCAATAACGCTACTGTCACCACACCGCCATCTGTAAAGACTCTAACCCACCTTCTGTCTCTCTCCCTCTTCCCTCATAGACTGTAAGCCCTTGTGGGCAGGGCCCTCTATCCCACTGTGTCAGTTGGTCACTGTTTATATTATCTGTTTTGTATATCTTGTGTACCGTATGTAAATCCGCAAATGTAAAGCACCATGGAATTAATGGTGCTATATAAATAAGCAATAATGATAAAAAAATAAACAATAATAATAGCTGTGATTACCAGTGTGCTGATAAGTGAGGGGGCTCCTAAAGAAAGTAATTACCATATTTTTCAGACTATAAGACGCACTTTTTTCCCCCAAATTTGGGAGGAAAATGGGGGTGCGTCTTATGGTCCAAATGTGGGTGTTGGGGGGAGGGGCGGAGGAACGGGGTCACAACATCGTCCCACTTCTACCGCCGCTGGCTTCCTGCAGCGGCAGGAGAGGGGTGATGCTGCAGGCCCTGGGCTTGGAGGAGAGGGTGTCGCGGAGGTGAAAACCCGTCCTGGCATCCGTCGTGCTATTACGGCAGATGCTGGATCTGTAAAGATGATGGCGGCCGCACTGCAGAGCAGAGCAGTAATGTAGCGGAGACCAGGAGCTAATGCACGCGATCATTCTGATCATTCTGCTTGCGGGCATTACTACTTCAAAGCCCCCCCCCCCCAAATGTAAAAACCGCCCCCGGCCCCGCTGTGTACCTGTCTAGTTGCAGGCCGGCTCCCGCACGGTGAGATCTCAGGAGCTGGCCTTGTAAGCCATGTACCGGGGTGGGCTCCCCAGGATACAGCGAAGTCACGAACAAAGGAAGCGACTCCAAATCAATTTAGTAAAAATACAAGATTTTACTTTGAGTAGTAACACCTATTTACCAGAAAAACACTCTCAACTATTTACATACACTCAGCCAGTAAGGTGAGACCTTGGTGTTGTACAGCACGGTGCCTTCTCATGTGTAGCTGCAATACACTCCAAGCTTTTACCTATCTGCAGGCTGCAACTAACCAGCCGCTTGTTACCTTTTTATCACCCTAGTCACAGGAACAATTCAATGAGTGTAATAGGAGCACCGGCGGTATAACACAAAAGCTTACAAACTTATCAAAATACCCCTATTCCCCACAAACAAAGTATAACCGTGTAAATATCATAGTAGGTCAGATTGCAAGCCAAAGAAATAGGATAATGTATAAAATGTCACTTCTAGACTTCCTCAGAAGCTCCTCTCTGGGAGTTACAACTCAATAGAATTCTCTGAGTCTTAGTCCTTACTACCAAATAGGTAGATAATTCACCAGTAGTGTGGCCTGTGAAGATGAGGATGCCTAACTAGTCTAACTACAGGCCCTTACTCAGTCCCAAGCAATTTGCGCCAAAAATGTAATGCGGTGCGTGCATGATTACTTCTCTTAGTGATCCAGATTTGTTGGGTACCTGTTAGCTTCGTCTCTGGAACCGCTAAAAGCGGGGCTCATCCAAACATACGGTCTCACTGACAAGGCCACTTCTCAGCCGATCCTTGATAGCAATCTTCACCTTAGGATGCTGTCTGAGCAAACCCTGGAACAGTCTCTGCTTCAGCACCCCCTTGTTATATGTCTGATCCCTTAGGAATCCGGTTTCTCTCACTTCCGTCCTGCTTCTTCTAAAAACTCAAAAGCACACTCCTAAAATGGCTGCCACACACACTCTGCTCCTTCCTTGTTCCTCCTCTGCAGAACAGGGTCTCCACGTCACTACTCCAGGGAATTACAGAATTACAGTTTCTTCTATTTCTGAGGTAACAGTGGCCTCTTGTGGTCAAACAAACAAATGTCAGTTTATAAAAAAAATAAACTTAGCTACAGAAACAGTTACATTAATAACATGAGGGCTGTTTCCCCATCTTATAGCCTGTTCCTGTTCCTGTGACAGCCTTATGAAGGCTCCCAGGCCTGTCAGGAATATTACTACTGAGGCTATGACCAGCCTTAGTAATGTATACACTTTTATTGCAGTCTATGGGACTTGCAATCAAATGATTGCAGGTTCAAGCACCCTGCAATAAAAAATTTTAAAAAAAAATATGTATAAAAAAATAATTAAAAAAAAACTGCTAAATCACCCCTTTTCTCTAGAATACATATAAAAGTAGAAAATGACTGTGAAACACATACACATTAGGTATCCCTGTGTCCGAAAATGCCCAGTCTACAAACTTAAAAAATTATTATACACGTAGGGTCAACTTCGTAGCGGGAAAAAAAAATCTAAAGTGCCGAACTGCCATTTTTTTCGCTGTTTTGCCTCTGATTTGAATAAAAGTGATCAAAAAATAGACATTCCCCAAAATGGTATAACTAAAAAGTACACCTGGCCCCGCAAAAAAAGACGCCCTATGTATCCCCGTACAGCTGCAAAGCCACCTGTCAATGTGGCCTTGCAGCTGTTGCAAAACTACAACTCTCATATGTTATTAAATATTTTACCACTTTTTTTTGCTTCAAAATTTTTTTCCCCCTATTTTCCTCCTCTGAAACCTAGGTGCATCTTATGGTCCGGTGCGTCTTATAGTCCGAAAAATACAGTATCTACACAACAGGAAGTATAAACACATACTATAAATTGACTTAATGGTTAATGTGAGTACTGCAGGATTGTTTTTAAATATAGATCATAAAATGGAAAATTAAAAAAAAAATCATCAGAATATAAAAAAAATTGTTAAAGTATTAAAAATTTTGGTGACACACGTCCTTTAAGGGTTTGGAGCTAGAATGTTTTGCACGGAATAAGTTAAAGAACCAGATGCTTTAGTGTTTGCTTTGCTTGTTCAGTAGAAAGTAAATGTACTAACATCAGAAAAAATATGATAAATGTTCTGTATAAACCTTTCTAGGAAAGAAAAAAGTATAACATGGTAACCATGTACATTTTAAAGTTCTTACAATACTGTATAAGTGAAATTCTGAAAATGTGCAAGTCCCAAAATTGTGTTACAAAATTAAATGTCTGAGAAAATACAGAACATATTAGATTATACTGGAGCTGTTTCATCTGTAAATGTATTATGCAAGACATTTGTTCCTGCTATTAAGAAAAAACATGTTTTTTTTCAGATGAGAGCTTCATCAGAAAAAAGCAGATACTTAGGCCCCATGCACATGACCAAGTGTGAAGTCTAATATGGGAATGAGTTTGCAGCGGAATGCAATCAGATGACACTCAAGTGACATCCAAGGGTCATACGAGTGCATTCTGTGATGTACTTACCTCTATGGGGGCTTCTGATGCATTCTGTTTGGATGACATGGAGCACGATAGTTACTACTCTATGTTCATCGGAATGGACCATTCCCTCAGAGGAGCATCAACCTGCAAACTCGGTCATGTGCACTAGGCCTTAATCTGCATGAGATTATCACTGACCAAACTGCATTAGCATCACTGATCAATATGTTGTGAGTTTTTTAAAACTTCATATTTTCTATTGTTCTTTAAAGCAGTGATGGTGTGCAGGCATGAGTTTCTATAATTGCCATGGCAGACTAACAGTAACCAGATAATCTCAAATTGGTTTTTGCCATTTGATTTGAAATGTGTTTGCAATGTTGTTTTTTTAGCTGTAATTCACCATTTCACTAATTTTCCTGTTCATGCTGCTCAATCTCCCTATAGATAGTTAGATAGGTGTATATAGATGTATATATGTATTGTGAGAAGGTGACAGGCAGAGTGCTGGAATCACGGGATACGGTATCTCCCCCAGGTTTCTGACATATGTATGGTCCAGGATGGGTCTTGAGTAGGCCTCAGCCCAGGTGTGGGTCCTAGGCTCGTTACTGGGACATAAAATGCTTCAGAGTCTGCACTTCAGGGCAGATCCTGGGAGTGAGAGGAGGTGTCTGGGTCTGTCCTGAAACAGTGAGAGTCTGGTACTGTGATAATTTGCTTTGTTTGTGTGGTTGATAGTAAGCCACATGTATAGTTAGTTTTTTACTGTTTAGTTAGTGCTCGGACGAGCAGGATTTTGTTTTAGTTTTGCCTGAAGTTAAGGCTGTATTTTATTTTGCTTATTCTGTGCCTGACATTAGGTTTATTTGTTTTTGCAGTTTAAGTGATAGTAGAAGTGCGTGTGTAGCAAGATTGAATAGTGCTTAAAAGGGGGCTATTGAGCCAATATGTGGTGCTAAATAGTAAGGCAAATACCCAGGACATTCCAAAGGTATGAGTATAATCGATCTGTGAACAACAATTAATAATTATATGAATTATCAACAATTATAATTATCAATAATTATAAACAATTGATAATGTATGAAACGTGAAAAAATAAATAGTGAATAAAATAAAATAAAATCTATAGGGCAATGAGAAATAGTTTTTATGAATTGTACTGATGAGAACTAATGAGATTCAAACACTGAATGAAGATAGATTTTTGTGTATGAAATTATTTTATTTGGCATGCTTATATAGTGCCAGCATATTCCACAGCACTTTATAGATATTATCATCACTCACTGTCCCAAGTAGGGTTTACAATCTGAATTCCCTATCAGTATGTCTACGGAGTATGGAGGGTATCTGGGGAGAACATGCAAACTCTATGCAGATATTGTCCTTGGCTGGATTTGAACTCAAGACTCCAGCCTGCAAGGCAACAGTGTTGCCTACTGAGTCTACATGCTGCCCATGGAAAGCAATAGACTCTGGGCCCCAGGGGTAATGCATTAACAGAAGTGTTGAAAGGCTTTTGAAAATTATGCAGATTTAAGGAAAATTCTAATGATTTCTCTTCTACCATCAAAGTCCTTCCATACTATTTTCTTTCTAAAACCCACAAAGATGGGAACATAGATACCCTAATAATCACTGGCATAACTAAAGTCTTGTGGGTCCCGGTGCAAAGTTTGACCGGGGCCGCCTACTCTCTCCCTACAGCGTATTCATGATAGAAACTGTTATGAGTACTGCAGTAGTATCTCAAATACTTAAAAGGGATACAACTATAGTACTCACAAGAATACAGTGTGTTTGAACCACAGCACCCAGCATGTAAACAATACTGGGAGCTGCATGCTCTGGGTAACTTCTGATCTGCGTGGGTCCTAACAGTCTATGAGATCTAAGAGATCAGTATGGTCCAACAACCAGGTGGCCCCTGCTGATCAACTGTTGGAAGGGACTATGATGGCCCCCACATAGTATAATGCTCCACAATGGACCCACTCCACCCATTTTGACAAATATTCGTGAGGGTTGGCTTTATGGTTTGTTTTGGAGCTATTATTATACACTGGGGTATCCTCAGACCGCAGAGAGTAGAGGACCACAGAGAGACCATAGAAAGTAAATAAGTAGAGGCCCAGGGGAGGTGAGTAAAAATAACGAACACTTATAATCTCCTTGCCTCACCTCTCACTTATACTCCCCTCACCTCACAGCCGTGTTCTGTCCAACTCTTTCCAGCATCCTCTTTGGTCCTCTACTGGCTGTCACTGATGTCACATACCCCAGGGGTTACCACTGGAGCCTGTTATTGGGCCTCAGAGGTTTTGTGCGGCACACTGATGTCATTACACAAGCACAGGCCCCAGCGGTGAGTAGAAGTATGTATTTTTACTCATCTCCTTGGTCAAGCTTCTATTGGAATGAGATGTAAAGCAGTGGGGAACCAGGCTTTCACCCGACCGCTATCATGGTGCTGCAGAGCCTCAGCCTACTCATCCAAGCCCGGTCGAGGTTGCACCCCCTGGGACTTTGATCGGAACACCCCTGATAATAATCTCAAGCAATAGGATGCAGTAACAGAAAGGGTTGAGAGGGGGACAGGACATAAGATTTAAACTGGCAGGGGAGCTGTTCAGGTGCTGAATTGGAACAGTTGGTGAGAAGGGACTCTTTGGGAATATATGAGGTAGATACTAGATGGCAAGGCTCTGTGGGGGGTTAGCTGATGTGGAAAGAGCGAGAGAGTGGTCAAGGGGAGACAAAATCAACTAGAGGTTCTGTGGAGGGGCTGAGGAGGACAGTAGATGTGAAGGGCTCTGTCAAGTCATAAGACCTAGAAGTTAAAACAAATAAACATGAAGCCCTTTGTAAATACACTTTCATACATTTTACCGAAAGAGTAAAAAACAGACAGCGCGGAGCGCTTTTTAAGGTTGTGGTAAGTCCACAACCACTCTTTAAGCATGTAAGTTGGGATGAGTTTCCCAATGGACCTCTCAAAGCAGCTGGCGACCTCAGGAATGTAGTACCAAGTACACGTCAGGATATTCCAGAAGTTTGCAAAAGAAGTGAGGCGGTGGAGCGCTGGTCCAACTTGAAAGAATCTTTATTCAAGATAGGTGTAACACCTATCATGATGCACACTTTAGAAAGGGTTCTAACCAAAGCGTGTTGTGTGTTACACCTATCTGGAATAAAGATTCTTTCAAGTTGGACCAGTGCTCTACCGCCTCACTTCTTTTGCAATCTTCTGGAACTTTCATACAAGAATCCTCTATACACCTCTATATCAGACTCGTCGATAGAACAGTTGATACAGAGTTAATGCTCCATAGATATAATGATAGTTCTATTTGTAACATCACATCTTAACAATTTATTGCCTTTCGTTATTTTTAATGTTTCACACCTTTTTAAACCTCCTCTTTGCTACTGTACATCTACTGTATGTGCAATATTTACATTTATTAACTCGCTGTTTTCTTGTTATATTTAATATAGCAATACAAAAATGAAATGATGTGCATTTATAATTAAAAATGACTTGTTTAGACCTTACAAACAACTCAGATCTATTGGTCTTAGAATAATAATTATCTTCACACCTGAAGACTCTAAAAATGTAATTATTGGAACAAATCAAATATGTTGACTTCATTGCAGAATTGGTGTGTTTTATATCTCTGTGGTATTTTGGCAGATAAGGAATCAATTTCCTTCCAATAATAAGAACAGGAAGAAATAAAATGAAAGGTCTCAGGCGATACAAAACAAATATTTGTCCAGCTCAGGGAGAAGCTTGTTGTTTTAACCTCAATTCCCTGATCTTGACATTTTTATATATATACTGTATATATTTCAGGTTTAAAGCGAGACAAAATGATTTTTTTCTCTACACAGTCGTTGCAAGATTACAGTGTGACTTTTTTAAGTTTCAAGAAGATACATTTGCCACTTCACACTCATACTTCACATTTCACTTCACTGCCATCTTATATAATGGAAGCTCAAGTCTCTTGCATACAGGTAGAACAAGGTGCAGTAGATTCATATCTATTTCATGTGCTGTCATATGTTGTTTATATGGTGCCATATCATGGAGTTATTGCAATGTTATGAGGGGGAAATAGGGCCCCAATAAGACATTCAATAGTACTATTTTCACAACTACAATAGCAAAAACATACTTTCACAAGAGCAAAACATAGTTCTAAAAGATGGCATTGTTCAATTTATACAAAGCCACCTGAAGGTGCCAAGTTTTGATTTTAGGGCACTTGTGCTTATCACTCCCTGGCTGTATACCGGGCTCCATATCTACCTCTTATTCATCATTATGTCTTTAGGTATGTTTACATGTTGCCTAGTTTGTGTTATTTTTTGATGACTATTCACATTTAACTGTTTCTTTGTTACTAATGCCGCATACTAGGTTTCTTGTGGGTTATATATTTACTAATCACCTTCTATCTTATATTATTGAATATACCCTTAGCACCAGTTAAACTTAGTAGCATTGTGATATGGTGTCTTGGATATATCAGAATCTGGGAGTGAGAGCTTGGTATCTGGGTCTCTGTAGGTTATAGTGACCATTTGTTTGTTTGTCTTTTCCTATTTATATTTATTGTCATTACTCAGTATTTGTAAATAATTTTTTTCTATTTTTTGACATATATAGTGTGTTCTCTTATTTCTTTTTGGATTTGTAAGTTTTGATTTTATACTGGGAGCACTAGTGGGCTAGTTCGTAACAAGCCAGGTTCATTGCAAATTTTCCAAAATTCCAGATCCTACCAAACCCCAAATTTTGGAGATTTGTAGCTCAAGAATCCAGATACCTTTCTCCTCTCCCTAGCAAACTCCTCGCTACTTGCATAAAGTCTTTCTAAGGATTTAATTTCTGTCTTCCCCAAGTAGTGGAGTGATTTAGTAGGTGAATTGCTACAATGACTAGTTGCAGAGTGATTAAGCTCCCTTGGGGTACACTTCCTGTGCAGAATTTCCTATGTATTCTGAGATGCAGAACACAATAACACCTCAGGTTCAAGTAAGATTAAAAACAAATGATAAAATATTGAGTGAAGAAGTTTTGGTTGCTAATTGATTGACTATGGCACATTGCCCATATTCCATGTAGCAAGATATCCCCATGTCACTACATTGCCATTGTGATGATTTCAATGTAAAATGTGTTGATTATTAAATATTAACTATAATTGGATTCCATTTGTCTAGATTTCTTTTTATTACTTATGCATTATAAAACGTGTTCCTAAATGAGTTGTCCCATTAATATAGGACATGTGGGTTCAGCTGAGACTAGGGAAATAATGGCCAGAAATACATTTCCCTTACAACTACAACTACTAAAATGAAGCAATATTTGACAGCTATTCTTAAAAGAGACATAGAAGGAGACATATAGAGTTGATGATCATTCACCCCTTTCTGTCTGTTCCATTTGTCCATCCAGTAGAAGAGCATATTTTTGCTGCAACCATTAAACAAAAGTCACAATCAGAGTTTACAACTGACAAAATATATTTGCCTACTCTGGAAGGTGGAGTACTCTTATCGTTTGGTGCTAATAATAGCATACATGGGGCAGTTTAACAGGAATAGTTCAAGGGACTCAGAAATCGAACAATTAAAAATTCACTCACACAACATGGAGGCTCAGTCTTTAAGGTTATAGAATCCACTTACAAGGATTTAAAACACAAGAAGTGGCATTTACCTCTCACTTCATCTCTCTAGCTCTCTGATCCTTTACTCCATGGGGAATATAAAGTAGTGTTGAGCAACTTTGCAAGGTTCTTCAGGCAGCTTTGTAAGATCACACTAAACAGGAACTGCTGTTATTGTAAAGAGACCCCAGAGTATAATTGGAGGACCAGGAGAGGGGAATAAACATAATAAACAGTAACAAACCTCTCTTAGTCTCCATTGCAATCTGCAGGTACTCATCCTCTTTGGGTCTCTTCTTGCCCTCTGATTGATGTCAGAGGTCCCTGAGGCCACTGAGGTCCAATAACATGAGGCTACTGACATGAGGCCACTGATGTCATTCAGGAGGCCAAAAAAAGTCCAAAGAGGACAGGGATATGCACCAGATGCCGTGACAGAGCCAATGGGACGTGAGCATGATTGTTTGTTATGTTTATGCACCTCCCCTGGGTCTCTTCTTATTTTACTCTGGGGTCCCTTTCCACAAACTTTGTCTTTGCTTTAATATCACTGGTTATCAATAGTTAACAGTAGAGAGATTCTCATTTAAAACAATATGGAAAATATTGTGAGATTCTAGGGGCCAATTGTGTGGGGCAAGTTGTCTTAGGATAACAGGTCTAACTTTCACTAAATTGGAGAACACAACTGCTCTGACTTGTCTGTCCTTGTTAGAGGTAATCCACCATTGTGTAATCCTCCATCTTGAATCTGTCATCCATTTTGTATTCTATTATATATATAATGAAAATTATTGTATGTTACGAGGTGAGGTCACTTTGAGTGTGAACGGATGTAGGCACAAATGTTTGTGTCTAAGCTGCTGATTCTTATTTCGGAGGCCTCATTGTGAGAGGATGCATCTGTGTCCTGTGTATTTTCTTCTGTGAATGAAAACTATACCTATTGTTCTTGTAATGTCTGGGCATGTTCCCAGAAAAGCTCTATAAGAATTCAAGATTTTGCGCAATAAAATCAGAATTCATTTGATACACATGCAAGCTGTGTGTGTGTGAAGTGTCTTCTCCCAGGCCTGCTATATTAACATCAATTCGGAACCCTACAACATTCTCCATAGGGACCCCTTTGTTGTCCCTAACAAACCTGACGCTTCCAACATGGGGATCGAGAAATAAGGAAGTGATTTGCTGAACTCCCAGACATAGAAGTGACTACAAGAGCTCCTATAACCACAGATCCATTAAAATCAGCGCTGCAAGGTAAGAGCTTTTATCTTACCAATTTGACCTGTGCTTCTAAGTGCTTTTGTTTTCCTGTCCGAGTGTGAGGTAAACACGTGTCTTCCTTTTATAGAAATCGTATGTTGTATGGGTATTACTAGATGGAAGCTTAGGCTGAAGTTAGCTTGGTGATCTGTTGTATTTTTGCATATTGTATTTCTCATTTGGGTTTTGTGGAAATTGACTAGTCAAGTGAAAAAGGTAAATAGTGATCCCTGGAATCCTCTAACTGACCTTTAAAAAGTCTCATTTGAATAAGATACAGTATTGCACTGGGGAAGTCTTATAGGAATAAGGAGCAATACAAAGGCAGAGGGAAGGAGGAATCCTCTAACTGATCTTTAAAAGTCTCCTTTGAATAAGATACAATGTATATTGCATTGGGGAAGTCTTAAGAAAAAGGTAGCAGGATAAGACAGAGGGAAGGAGGAGAGAAAAAGAATTCCACAAAGACAGCAGGGGGACACAGAGTCATGTGTCAGAGTCATATGTACTGGCTTAAGCAGGGGGACACGGCTGGCACTGCAGGATCTGAGTCCCTGGCGGTGTAGTGTGTTACTGACGGTAGCCTTTGTTACGTTAGTCCCAGCTTTCTGCAGGTCATTCACTAGGTCCCCCAGTGTGGTTCTGGGTTTTTTGCTCACCGTTCTTGTGATCATTTTGACCCCACGGGGTGAGATCTTGCTTGGAGCCCCTGATCGAGGGAGATTATCAGTGGTCTTATATGTCTTCCATTTTCTAATTATTGATCCCACAGTTGATTTCTTCACACCAAGCTGCTTGCCTATTGCAGATTCAGTCTTCCCAGCCTGGTGCAGGTCTACAATTTTGTTTCTGGTGTCCTTCCACAGCTCTTTGATCTTCACCATAGTGTTGTTTGGAGTGTGACTGTTTGAGGTTGTGGACAGGTGTCTTTTATACTGATAACAATTTCAAACAGGTGCCATTACTACAGGTAATGAGTGGAGGACAGAGGAGATTCTTAAAGAAGAAGTTACTGGTCTGTGAGACCCAGAAATCTTGCTTGTTTGTAGGTGACCAAATACTTATTTTCCACCATAATTTGCAAATAAATTCTTAAAAAATCAGACAATGTGATTTTCTAGTTATGTCTCATTTTGTCTCTCATAGTTGAGGTCTACCTATGATGTCAATTACAGGCCTCTCTCATGTTTTTAAGTGGGAGAACTTGCACAATTGGAGGTTGACTAAATACTTTTTTTTCTCCACTATATATATATGCCTACTGGTCCATGCCTACTGGTGATGTATATTGAGGTTTGGGTGTTAACACTAAGGAATTTCTGGAATGTCTACAGTGTCCTTTGTTCAGAAAAGGTTTCCCAGATTGAGTTTTCTTCCCTCATGGTAATATCTTTAAAATTGGATTAATGACACAAATTTGAGCTCATCATTATGTTTAATTTACAGCAATATACAAATCGGTGAGAAGACGAAGGCGTCTACTTTCATGTTTTTTTTCTCCGCCTCAATATTTAGCCTGGGGGGGGGGGGGGAATAGAAATAACTCTGTATTTATTTGTAGGAAATGAATAATAAGATTTGGCCATCCAGAGACAATAGGTGATATCACTGTACAAAAGATATGAAAAATTTGTGCAGACAATTTCCTAGTTTTTTTTTTTTTTTTTTTTAATGTGCATTTGTTTTGTTTTTTGGCCACTTGCATTGAATGTATTTGCTTTTTGGAATTTTTTTGATTTTTGTTTTGTCTGGAGCTCCAGTGTGAAGTTTGTATGTTTGAATGCAAGGTTCAGAGAAGTGAATGGGCCCATACATGTGTCAATTATATGTACATGTTACATGTGTCTGTTATGTATATATGTTCTATTTGTCCATGTTTGTATTGTTACATGTTCAGTTTCCACAGCGAGCAGACGAAGATATTGACCCCACAGGAGACGGTGACAAGTGGATATGAAAGGGTGGCATATATTACACAAGAGCATCCCCTTACACCTACACCTCACCCTCTCATATTACACAAGAGCAGCCCCTTACAGCCACACCTCACCCTCTCAGGAAAAAGAAGAAAAAGAAGTTCTTTCCATTGTTGAATACATACAGTATATGTGGGTTTTGGTGAACATGGGATGTACTTTGATATACCACATGTACTCAGTCAGTGTTTATGCATGTTTATATGTATCAAGTATATCACATGGCTTTACATTTCTTGGGTAATATAACAAATTGAAATGGGTTTTGTTTTATGAATAAAGAGAGAGGTATTATTTTTTTTATACTGAAGAATATCAGGTATTTCTCATCCCTGGTCATACTATTGGGATAGTAATGCATGGATACATATAGGCAAACAAAAGTAGTATGAAAGTCATTGGAAATATCAAATATAAAGAATATTGTATATTTTGGTCAATTGTATTAATATCATATACTATTGAGTTTGGTTAATGCTAATTTGGAAGGTTTGATTAATCTGATATTATTGGTTATGGGTTTATACTATAAATCTTTGAATCCCGACAATCGGGGTATTTGTTGTATGAAAAAGTCTTATCTGATACTTGTCCATGTACATTGTTATTCAGATGGCCCTTCTGATATGGGATTAGGCACCATAGGGGTAAGCAATACACGTGGACTGTCTTACCACAAGGGGCACAGAACTCCCCTAACGTGTACACGTAGGCAAAGATAAATTGCAGTTCTGCAAAACTAAAGTGGTGTTTCTAGGACATTGTTTGTCACAAGGTGCTAGACATCTGACTAAGCGAATCAGAAGTCACTCGCATATCGCATTATCGCATGTAATGTTTTTTGTGTATAATTTTTGGTTATGGTGATCAGGGGATAGACTTGATTCCTTACTTAACGCTTCTACCTGCTGCACAGATTGAGAATATTCTGAGTATTTACTAAACCTCATTGAATTGTTTGTAATTCTGGAGTGTGTAGAAGTTGTAGAATACTGAATTTACTTGAGATTGTATAAATTAGCCGCTGGCACTTTAAAAACTATGTATTGCAGGTTCTGCTGTTGTAGTACTACAGCTATATTCAGCAAGGGGGGGAGTGCTGGCCGCAGAATTAAAAGTAATTTTATACACAAATATGGTTGTTTATGACAAGGTTTAGAAAATGTAGAATATGAAGAACCATTGTTAATGCAAATTTTGAGTTTTGGAAACACTGAATTATAAGTTCATTCTTGAGAGTGTCTGAGGGACCTGGGAAGCCAGGGGTAATAAAATTAGCATTAGAAGAAAAGATGGGAATGGCTGGACAACTCATACTGCATACAGTGTGCCTTATTTATGCCTTCTAATGTCACCTTTGCACGCTACACATAACTAAAAAAATCCCTTTATCCTGTTACCAATAGGTTCAGGGGGGGAGAAAGGAGAGTCAGACATCTAATACACACAATTATTTTCTACTGACAATATAAAACAACTTGATTGTATACAACAAGAAAATATTGGGTTTGGTCATGTAAATGATGAACCTATTGCTAACCCTGATTTTGAGTTCTTTTGTAGATGGCTCTCGATTTGGGAAGAATGGCAGATTCTACACCAGATATGCCATGGTCACTGAACATGAGGTAACACAAGCAGAACTATTACAGAACCCCCCCTCAAGAAGCTGAATTAAAAAAAAACAAAAAACACTGAAACAGTGTAAAATGGGTAACCCTGCTGTGCTTTTGATATAGCAGGACTATGGTCTGATCTGGAGAGCAAGAACTTTCTGTATGTTTAATGTTAAGCCTAAAAAGGATTTCCAGGCTGTTCAGGAACTTATTGAGACCCTGCTGCTGTTCAAACAGATGGGTATAGTTAAAGTCAAGGTGCACACCAAGGCTGATACAAAAAGAAAGTAGAGGTAATGTGTGGGCAGATGCTGCCACTAAACTAGCTGCAGGAAAGCCTAGGGAACATGCCTCAATACAGGTGGTCACCATACTGGACCAAAACTCTCAGCTCTCTTTCAGGTTCTAAAAACACTGTAGGACCAAGGTGGTCCAGAAGGCAAAGAAGACTTGGGAACCACAAGGAGTTAAAAAGGATGAACAAGTCCTGGTGGCCAGTGGTAAGAGAGTATGTTTACGGAGAGCATTGTTCCTATTGATGGCACAAGCAACTCAAGTGCACTACTCGAAAATAGTCATGTGTGACCTGGTGAACAGATGATGGGTAGCTGCAGGATTTAACATCACTGCAGTAAGATATATGTAAGCCTGCTTAACATGTGTCAAACACAATGTAGGCCAAGAAGTGAAAGGTTACTCTCAAAAGCACGCCCCGAAGCCTTCTTACCTGTTTCAGAGATTGTGGGTTAACTACATACAGTTACCAAAGGTGAGAAGGTATGCGTACGTGCTTGTGTGTGTTGATCTCTTTTCAGGATGGCCTGAGGCATATATGGTACAGAAAGCCAACGCAAAAGGGACTGCAGATAAATACTCAAAGGAGTAGTGTGCAGGTATGGGATCCCCATGACCATCAAAGTGATAATGGAACTCATTTTACATGACAGTGGCACTGCGGATGTTGGTTTTTTTCCTTTTACCCATACTTACCAATGCTGCGACCTCACCTTCCTCCCCCTAGTCCCACACCTTACTATCTAAGAATAAAGATAAACACAATTGAGGTTGGATTAATTGGCCACAGCTGCCATTTTATTACAAACGATACAACTATATATATATATATATATATATATATATATATATATATATAAACAAAAAAGTGTAGCAGCACTCTGACACAGCACAAGGGTATATAGAGAACAGAGATAGCATTACTGCTATTATTGGCACCTACAAATTAATATGGTGTATAAACTAAAATTTTGAGGTTCTTAGTTATACATATTTGATCAAACAGTAGGAAGCCCACCTGCCCCGACAAGGCGACCTCATTAAGGTGGGACCCTATACTAATAATAATATATACTAATATACTAAATCCAGAAATCTGTCTTTATCTGACCACAGTCTGACCTTCACACGGGCCCAGGTGAGGAAGGAGATGAAAAAGATCAAGGCGAGGAAAGCCACAGGGCCAGATGACATCAGTGCAAGGCTAATTAAGACTTGTGGGGACCAGCTGTGTGGTATAATTACATATATGTATAATATGAGCCTGAGGCAGGAAATAGTCCCTGAATTATGGAAATCTTCTTGTGTGGTACCAGTTCCAAAGAAACCTCACCCTATGGACCTCAACGACTACAGACCTGTAGCACTGACATCCCACTTGATGAAGATCTTAGAGAGATTGGTTCTCACACATCTTCGCCCTCTAGTGAGCCCCGCTATGGACCCTCTCCAGTTTGCTTATCGACCGGGCATTGGGGTAGATGATGCCATCATCCACCTTCTGCACAGGGCTCTGTCTCACCTGGAAAAACCAGGGAACACGGTGAGAATAATGTTCTTTGATTTCTCCAGTGCTTTTAACACCATACAGCCCAGGTTACTGAGAGACAAGCTGGGCCTTGCTGGAGTGGACCACCACCTCTCCAACTGGATCCTAGACTACCTCACAAATCGACCTCAATATGTGAGAGCCCAAGACTGTGTGTCAGGTACCGTGATCTGTAATACGGGGGGCACCTCAGGGTACGGTTCTCGCCCCTTTCCTCTTCACACTGTACACTGCTGATTTTAGGTGCAACTCATCCAGCTGCTACCTACAGAAGTATTCTGACGACTCTGCAATAGTAGGCCTCATCACAGACGATGATGACAAGGAGTACAGAGAACTGAACCGGTTTTTTGTGGACTGGTGCCACCGGAACCACCTGAAGATTAACGCGGGGAAGACCAAGGAGATGGTGGTGGACTTCCGTAAAGGCAGATGCCCTCCAAAACCAGTGGACATCCTGGGGACGGGCATCGAGATTGTGAACACCTATAAGTACCTGGGTTTGCTCCTTAATAATAAGCTGGACTGGGCAGATCATATGGAGGCCCTGTACAGGAAGGGCCACAGCAGGCTCTACCTGCTTAGGAAGCTGAGAGCCTTTGGAATCCGGGGGGCACTTCTTAGGACTTTCTTCAACTCGGTAGTGGCATCAGCCATCTTCTTTGGAGTGGCCTGCTGGGGGAGCAGTATATCAACCAGGGACAGAAATAAACTTGACAAGCTGATTAGAAGGGCCAGCTCTGTCCTGGGGAGCCCACTGGACCCAGTGCAGGTGGTGGGTGACAGAAGGATACTGTCCGTGGTGAGCTCCATGCAGAAGAAGAAGTCCCATCCCATGCATGAGACTGTGATAGCGCTGAGCAGTACTGTCAGTGACCGACTGCTCCACCCTAGGTGTGAGAAGGAGCGCTATCGGAAGTCTTTCCTCCCCACCGCGGTTAGGCTGTACAACCAACACCGACCTAAGCGGAGATCATTACATACAGAGAACTGAAATATCTCTCTGCCTGTTAAATCCCCCCCTCCTCTGCTACGTCCTATCTGTCTGCTATTAATGTAATGCCTCTCACCTTGGAACATTCCTGTACATGTTGTATTTGTATTTGTATCTGCTTATCTTATCTTTACTGCTGTAACACACTGAATTTCCCCATTGTGGGACTATTAAAGGACTATTATTATTATTATTATTATTATTATTATTAATACCTCTATTAAACGCAAAATAAATCTACAATGTGAACACAGGGCAATAACATGCCTCTCTTGGACCCAGAACAGGTCTACAATGTGAACACAAGGAAATAACATACCTCTCTTGGACCCAGAACAGGTCTACAATATGAACACAGGGAAAATAGGATCCAGAACATACTCAACTTAAAATAGCCTAGGGGCAAACGGGGAACTGAAAAATGTCCTCTATTCAACTTAAATAAACCTGTGCAATTGAATGGGAGTGCAAGTCCAATTAGAGGGAACCCACCTTAATGAGGTTGCCTTGTCGGGGCAGGTGGGCTTCCTACTGTTTGATCAAGTATGTATAACTAAGAACCTCAAAATTTTAGTTTATACACCATATTAATTTGTAGGTGCCAATAATAGCAGCAATGCTATCTCTGTTCTCTATATACCCTTGTGCTGTGTCAGAGTGCTGCTACACTTTTTTGTTTTTATACATTTTACCACAGTAGCTTGCACCTGTTCACATTGGGATGTGCTGTCTGAATCTTTTTTTGTGTGTGTATATATATATATATATATATATATATATATATACAGTGCCTTGCGAAAGTATTCGGCCCCCTTGAACTTTTCAACCTTTTGCCACATTTCAGGCTTCAAACATAAGGATATAAAATTTAAATTTTTTTGGTAAAGAATCAACAAGTGGGACACAATTGTGAAGTAGAACGAAATTTATTGGTTATTTTAAACTTTTGTAAAAAATAAAAAACTGAAAAGTGGGGCGTGCAATATTATTCGGCCCCTTTACTTTCAGTGCAGCAAACTCACTCCAGAAGTTCAGTGAGGATCTCTGAATGATCCAATGTTGTCCTAAATGACTGATGATGATAAATATAATCCACCTGTGTGTAATCAAGTCTCCGTATAAATGCACTTGCTCTGTGATAGTCTCAGGGTTCTGTTTAAAGCGCAGAGAGCATCATGAAGACCAAGGAACACACCAGGCAGGTCCGTGATACTGTTGTGGAGAAGTTTAAAGCCGGATTTGGATACAAAAAGATTTCCCAAACTTGAAACATCCCAAGGAGCACTGTGCAAGCGATCATATTGAAATGGAAGGAGTATCAGATCACTGCAAATCTACCAAGACCCGGCCATCCCTCTAAACTTTCATTTCAAACAAGGAGAAGACTGATCAGAGATGCAGCCAAGAGGCCCATGATCACTCTGGATGAACTGCAGAGATCTACAGCTGAGGTGGGAGAGTCTGTCCATAGGACAACAATCAGTCGTACACTGCACAAATCTAGCCTTTATGGAAGAGTGACAAGAAGAAAGCCATTTCTCAAAGATATCAATAAAAAGTCTTGTTTAAAGTTTGTCACAAGCCACCTGGGAGATACACCAAACATGTGGAAGAAGGTGCTCTGGTCAGATGAAACCAAAATGGAACTTTTTGGCCACAATTCAAAACGATATGTTTGGCGTAAAAGCAACACAGCTCATCACCCTCAACACACCATCCCCACTGTGAAACATGGTGCTGGCAGCATCATGGTTTGGGCCTGCTTTTCTTCAGCAGGGACAGGGAAGATGGTTAAAATTGATGGGAAGATGGATGGAGCCAAATACAGGACCATTCTGGAAGAAAACCTGTTGGAGTCTGCAAAAGACCTGAGACTGGAACGGAGATTTATCTTCCAACAAGACAATGATCCCAAACATAAAGCAAAATCTACAATGGAATGGTTCACAAATAAACATATCCAGGTGTTAGAATGGCCAAGTCAAAGTCCAGACCTGAATCCAATCGAGAATCTGTGGAAAGAGCTGAAAACTGCTGTTCACAAACGCTCTCCTTCCAACCTCACTGAGCTCGAGCTGTTTTCCAAGGAAGAATGGGCAAGAATTTCAGTCTCTCGATGTGCAAAACTGATAAAGACTTACCCCAAGCGACTTGCAGCTGTAATCACAGCAAAAGATGGCGCTACAAAGTATTAACTTAAGGGGGCTGAATAATTTGGCACGCCCCACTTTTCAGTTTTGTATTTTTTACAAAAGTTTAAAATATCCAATAAATTTCGTTCCACTTCACGATTGTGTCCCACTTGTTGATTCTTCACCAAAAAATTTAAATTTTATATCCTTATTTTTGAAGCCTGAAATGTGGCAAAAGGTTGAAAAGTTCAAGGGGGCCGAATACTTTCGCAAGGCACTCTATATATATATATATATATATATATATATATACCGTATTTATCCAAAAACCCACGATACCCGTTTCTCACCACGAACGACCCAATCGACCTGTTAACCTTGGACCGAGCCCGATTAAGCCGAGGCACCGACCTGGTCCCCCGCCAGGAATGATGCGGGACTATATCCGACCAGACTACAACCAACCCCGGACATTCTACCCACAAACGGAGTAGATCATGTTTCACATCCCGGACCAGCTCCCTAAAAGGGCGAGCGCCCAGGTCATTCCTGCCTAAGTGCAAGACCAACACATCAGGGTGGTGGTCCAAGCGGGCATACCTGTTAAACTCCTGTAACATGCGTCCCCACAGCCTGCCCCGGAAACCCAGCCAACGCACAATCGCCACTGACCTAGGAAAACTGAGCTGCCGTCCACGGGGGCGCATATCTGCTCACGCCGCCCCCCAGTGGACATAAGAATGTCCCAATATCCACACCAG
This sequence comes from Leptodactylus fallax, assembly GCA_947044405.1. Classification (NCBI taxonomy): domain Eukaryota; kingdom Metazoa; phylum Chordata; class Amphibia; order Anura; family Leptodactylidae; genus Leptodactylus; species Leptodactylus fallax. The sequence continues at coordinate 12,406,718 of CAMRHE010000008.1, read as the reverse complement.
GCAGGGGGGTGACCTACAAAAACAAACAACCCGCATAACAACAGCAGAAATGACAAACCACCCAAAGAGAACAAGAAGAGAACGGGAGACACTCACAGCAACTGAGGGCGCACATACTATACGAAATGACGCAATGCCCATCTGCCAATCCGCCGCACTACATCTGGTCCCAACCTCCACACTGAGGTCTCAGTAGCTGCACCTATGCGGAAAGAGTGCGGGGCGAAAACCATCGGTCCCCCAAATAATGTACTTCCTAAAAACCCACGTGAACTGAAATCGAGACAAAAAGGAGCCGTCGGCATGACACAACAATGGGCCGACCTGCCCCTGTCGCAGCCCACAGAACTTTTGGAAACACCGCACTGGGCACATGGCCGACTCCGGCACAGGGAACAGACATACCCTACGTCCTCTGCCACACTGATCCATTTTTGAGTGCTGAATGATAAACTCAACCCCAGACCCACCCAAACAGACATCCTGGAACAACACACTCCCCGCAACAGGCTTGCTTGAGGATACCAGTTCCCCCACCCACATAGCCCCAAAAAACGCCCAGGAAAAGGCCAGATGAAACAGGGCAACCTTGAATGGGGAGGAACATACCCCGCACAGCGCTGCCCCCAGGAGCTCCAATAATTGGAAAGAAACCGGCCGTCGCCCATCTGGGCGAGCCCGCCCCCTCCTGAAACCCCGAAGAGCCTGGGAAACAAAAAAATTCTTGGTCATGTCCACCCAACCCCATAACCGAAAACCAAAAACCAACCTCGCCACCAACTGGTTCATCCTGGAAACCAACCAACCCGCCAAAGACCCCCGACCAACCAGCACCAATATTGCCGTGTGCCTGTCTCTATCTGAAACAACACCACCTAACTCACCCGCCACAGACTCGAATTCCCTCCACGCCGCCTCATAAGCTGCCCTAGTACCAACCGCTAGAGATGATCGAATCAGTTCCCCCGCCGCGGCGAGACCACGCCCCACACGGGATTCCCATGACATGCGCCGCGGGGGCCACCTGACGAAATCTCTCCCACTGAAACCGAGAAAGAGAGTCAGCAATGACATTGCTAATGCCTGGGAAATGAACAGCCACTACCCAAGCATTCAGAGCCAAACAACGCAACACCAAACATCATAACAGCCGAACGACCGGAGGGGAAGAAGCCGACAGCGAGTTAATGGCACTCACCACCGACTCGTTGTTGCATTGGAAACGCACCTTCCTGTTCCGAAATCGATCCCCCCAAACTTCCAACGCCAACACAATAGGGAATAGTTCCAACAAACACAAATTCCTAAGCAACCCCATCTCCACCCATTCCGATGGCCAACGACCCGCGCACCACTGACCTTGACAAAAAGCCCCAAAACCGACCACCCCCGCCGTGTCCGTATACAAATCCCAGTCAAAAACGTCAACCACTGGCGACATTACCAAGGAGAGGCCGTTATATTCACACAAAAATCTGGCCCACACCTCTAAGTCGCCCCTGTGATCCCTGGTCAACCGGATAAAATGCCTGGGCGACGTCACCCCAGCCGTAGCACTCGCCAACCACCTGCAAAACACCTGCCCCATGGGCATAATCCTACAGGCAAAGTTTAGTTTGCCCAGCAGTGACTGCAAGTCCCAGAGCGTGATCTTCCGCAACCTAGCGGCGCGCCCTACCTCAATCTCTCCTCCGGGAGGCGACACTCCATGCGCTCGGTTTCAATAGTGATACCTAGGAAACTCAGACTCCGTCTTACCTGGGGCTAAAGGGACCCCAAAACGTGCTGCCGGAGTAAGGTTCAGAGTACAGAAAGGCAAACAGAGGAGCCAGCTGGACCAAGGCACAAGAAATCGTCCAAGTAGTGACTGACGGACCCAACACCTGCCAGGTCCCGCACCACCCACTCCAAAGATGAGCTAAAGGCCTCAAAATAAGCACATGAGATCGAGCATCCCATAGGGAGACAACGATCCACAAAATATGCCCCGTCCCAGTAACACCCCAAGAGCCATAGGCTCTCCGGAAGAACCGGGAGGAGGCGGAATGCAGACTCCATGTTCTTCTTCACCATCAGTGCCCGGAGCCGTATTTCTGCACCCAATGAACTGCCGAATCAAATGAAGTATAAACAACTGAACTCAGATCGGGGTCAATACCGTCATTAACCGACCCCCCTTTGGGGTGCGATAAAGGATGTATTAACCTAAACTTATTGGGCTCTTTCTTTGGAACTACCCCAAGTGGGGAAACTACAAAATCCTCAAACGGTGGGAAAATAAAGGGGCCCACCATGCACCCCAAGGAGACCTCCCTGGCCAACTTCTCACCGACCACATGAGGATGCCGATAGGCAGAGACCAGATTTCGCGTGGACAAGGAGGCCCCCTGGAGGGCAGACGGGATCCGAAAACCCTGCCCGAAGCCATCAAGCAACAACCGAGCCTTAAGACGGTCCGGATACCGATTTAGATAAGACTCCATCTCGCACAGCTTCACCGGCGTCAGCCCCTTGACCAGCCGCCCCGCCTGACTGTCATCCCTTCCCCTTTTTAAAACAGCGGGCTGAACCATGGGAATCCCGATGAGAACCAGCCAGGAGACTGTCCACCGGAAGCACTCCACCGATCTATGGGCGCTGGACTACGCCCGGTCGCTTCTGCAGGCCGGCATGCATCACCAGGTGGCATCAGTTGTCTCCCAAGATGACTAGTGGCCCCCCCCGACTGGAGCATCACCAGGCAGGGACACCGGATCCATGGCTGTAGTTGGAGGAGAAGTCAAGGAGGGAAGGGAGAGGGGCTGCCCGGGCCGCGAGCTACGCCCCCTCCCCTCCGCTGGACCCGGCCGCTGGGATGGATGCCTCCCAGGCCGGGGGCCACTGCCCTTGGCTGCAGAGCGCACTTGCCGGCCTGGAGGGTCCCTGGAATGGCTCCTGCACTGACGCCGGGACCTGGGTGCTGCCTCTGGGCTGAGACGCTCCGGAGGCCTCGCCCAATGCCGGCGCCGGGCTGAGGCCACGCCCACCGGAGCCAGGGAAGGAGAGGGTGACGGAGAGGCCGCCGACGCTGGACTAGGCCGCAGGGAGCTGGGCGCCACACCACCGGGGACCGCATCGATGATCCCCAACACCTGCTGCCTCAACCAGACAGCATCAACGGAGTCGGCAGCAGCGCGGAGCTGCCCCAGGATTGCCTCGAGGTCGGCCATCGGACAGGTAGGGGAATGTCCTGATAGGGAATGACTCCCTCAATGGCACCTTCCCAGCGGTGAATGACCGCGGGAAGCCGAGCCGATATTTTATATCCCCCACCCCCCCTAGTTACTCCCGCCGAAGCCGCTTTCCCTCCCCCTAGCAACCGTAGGCCTCACCTGTCATGCAGCCTCCGCTCAGGCTCTGCCCAGCTCTGGCCTTCCTGAGAGAAATAATGGAAGCCGTAGGGATATAGCAAGTGTTTCTTACCCCATACCGTCCCCAGAGTAGTGAAGAGGCTAAACGGTATCTTCTAAATGAAAATCCAAAAAGCTATGGAAGAGACAGGGAAACTGTGGACAGAGTATATGTCACTTGTATTTGTCTTTTCTGTAAGGTACACTCCTGACAGAAGAATTGGCCTTAGCCTGTATCAAATTCTCTTTGGGTCAGCACCTAGGTTAGGGTTGTATTTTTTGCAATTGCTCCAGATGTAGTATGGCATGCTGACTGACTATGTGATGTCTTGGCAAAAACATTTGACTAATGTATAGTCTCAGGTTTTCTCCTCCCGTCCAGATCCTGAGTCAGTGGAAGGGACCCACGTGACATGTGAGAAAAAGCCTTGGAGCCAAGATTTGAGAGTCCCTTTCAAATGCTGCTGACTACCAGCACTTCTGTGAAACCTGAAGGAAAGCCTAATTGGATCCACACTTCACATTGCAAGAAAGTATCTACACGCAGAGATGAAGATTCTCCTGATGATACTGCTGCAGACGGTCATGGTGATAAGTCTTCATAGGACACTTAACAATGAGTGGGGCAATAAGTTTCTTAACCACCATATGATCCTGAACGAGGATTTGAATTTGTCAGTTTGTATGATATGTACTCATAGCCCCATATCAGCCTCATCCATGCCATATATAGCTGTTCCCTTGACACAACAGGAAATGTTTGATGTATGTAGTCAAGAAGATACCACCCCATATTTTAGGAACGATACATATTTTAAACAAGTAAATATCAGTGTTCCCATATCAATTATGGGTTGGGTTTTCCTACCCTAGTGGAGGGCAAATAGGAATACTACAATTTATAATGCAAGTTGCAGTAATAATCTTATGTTTATTTTGCTTGTTAAAGCTATTACAGTGCATGTACAAAAGGATGAGCCGACCAAAACATGAAAGACCGGATCTATGAGGAAAGGTATTGAGATTAGGTTGTAATACAGAAATGCATAAGGGGAATCTGGCGAATGAAATAAAATGTCCAGCAGTAGACATTAGGTCACTGAAGTACCTAAATGTGAATTTCTGTATTCAACCATCTCAAAATGGGGGAAATGTTAGAGGTAATCCTCCATCTTGTATCTGTCATCCATTTTGTATTCTATTATATATATAATGAAAATTATTGTATGTTACGAGGTGAGGTCACTTTGAGTGTGAAACATTTCTGTCTAAGCTGCTGATTCTTATCTCGGAGGTCTCATTGTGAAAGGATGCATCTGTGTCCTGTGTATTTTCTTCTGTGAATAAAAACTATACCTATTGTTCTTGTAATGTCTGGGCATGTTCCCAGAAAATCTCTATAAGAACTCAAGATTTAGCACAATAAAATCAGAATTCATTTGATACACAAGCAAGCTGTGTATATATGAAGTGTCTTCTGCCAGGATTGCTATATTAACATCAATTCGGAACACTACAACATACTCCAGAGGGACCCCTTTGTTGTCCCTAACAGTCCTAAAGTTAACTCTGGCCTTATGTTAGGGTCTTGCCAGACATAGCAATACCCTTACACTACTGCATGGGTCTGGGAGGAAGGACAGAGACAAGTGAGCCCTAATCTCACCCCAGCCACTGTCCCTTCCTATTGCCTCAGTTTACCCTAAACGGTAAAAGGACAACTCGAAGACGAGCCCTATACTGAGTAAAGTGACACACCGAACAAGACAAACAACATAGAAGAATGGTAAACAAAGCCAGGGGTCACAACCAGAGAAGCAAAAAGTGGTACCAAATCGAAATCCAAGAGAATAGTCACAAGGCAAGCCAAAGGTCAGAGATAATAGCAAGGCCAAAATCAAAGGTACAAAGAAAGCAGGCAAAGTCAGTGCAATAACCGGCAACTTGCTGTGAAAGTGACATCCCGTATATAGAAAGTCTGGGCCCAGCCCCAGACCTGATAGGCACACAAGCAGTCAATCACACAGGCAAGGAAAAGATTAACTCTATGCGGTCCAGAGAGAAACAATGCTCAGAACACCGGTGTGGCTGGGAATCATTACATAGCAAGGGAACTAGGACTGTGTTCAGACTAAGCATCCAGAATCCTAAGAAAAGAATCAAACTGAGGACGCCTCCTACACCGCAGCGTGCAAGCAGAGGGTGGCGCAGAGACCCGAACAGGCAGAGACATAACACCTTACTCTGGCTACAGAGCTGCTATTCTATATACTGACTCTTTCTGCCTTCTAGATACCTTCTACCTTCAAGCAAATGAAATGCCACTCCACTTAACAGATGTTACAGTAGCATGACATGGAATTTTATAATCTTAAAGACAAAATGCAATATTATACAAAAATAGTGTAAAACCTAAGACCACAGTATAAAACATTAGAAAACAGTAGAAAACATACCCAACAGTATCCAGCTAAATAGCAACACTTTTCCACAGGTAGTGTTCCTGTGGGACACTATACTTCTTAATATTACAGCTGAAGTCAAGCAACAGAGTAGAGTCACATCAGACCGCTCAGAACTCCATACTGTTATTAAATTAAGCGAAAAGACTGAAATTCACAGAACAACAGATACAGCTCAACACTGCATTATGAAGACTAGGAAAATTGCATCAGTTAAATAACCCATACTATTTTACACAAGATCTCTTCCATGCTAAGCAACAAGGATATACAGTGCCTTGCGAAAGTATTCGGCCCCCTTGAACTTTTCAACCTTTTGCCACATTTCAGGCTTCAAACATAAGGATATTAAATTTAAATGTTTTGGTGAAGAATCAACAACAAGTGGGACACAATTGTGAAGTGGAATGAAATTTATTGGTTATTTTAAACTTTTTAAAAAAATAAAAAACTGAGGGCGTGCAATATTATTCGGCCCCTTTACTTTCAGTGCAGCAAACTCACTCCAGAAGTTCAGTGAGGATCTCTGAATGATCCAATGTTGTCCTAAATGACTGATGATGATAAATATAATCCACCTGTGTGTAATCAAGTCTCCGTATAAATGTTTAAAGCGCAGAGAGCATCATGAAGACCAAGGAACACACCAGGCAGGTCCGTGATACTGTTGTGGAGAAGTTTAAAGCTGGATTTGGATACAAAAAGATTTCCCAAACTTTAAACATCCCAAGGAGCACTGTGCAAGCGATCATATTGAAATGGAAGGAGTATCAGACCACTGCAAATCTACCAAGACCCGGCCGTCCCTCTAAACTTTCATCTCAAACAAGGAGAAGACTGATCAGAGATGCAGCCAAGAGGCCCATGATCACTCTGGATGAACTGCAGAGATCTACAGCTGAGGTGGGAGAGTCTGTCCATAGGACAATAATCAGTCGTACACTGCACAAATCTAGCCTTTATGGAAGAGTGGCAAGAAGAAAGCCATTTCTCAAAGATATCCATAAAAAGTCTCGTTGAAAGTTTGCCACAAGCCATCTGGGAGACACACCAAACATGTGGAAGAAGGTGCTCTGGTCAGATGAAACCAAAATGGAACTTTTTGGCCACAATGCAAAACGATATGTTTGGCGTAAAAGCAACACAGCTCATCACCCTGAACACACCATCCCCACTGTGAAACATGGTGGTGGCAGCATCATGGTTTGGGCCAGCTTTTCTTCAGTAGGGGCAGGGAAGATGGTTAAAATTGATGGGAAGATGGATGGAGCCAAATACAGGACCATTCTGGAAGAAAACCTGTCTGCAAGAGACCTGAGACTGGGACGGAGATTTATCTTCCAACAAGACAATGATCCCAAACATAAAGCAAAATCTACAATGGAATGGTTCACATCCAACCTCACTGAGTTCGAGCTGTTTTCCAAGGAAGAATGGGCAAGAATTTCAGTCTCTCGATGTGCAAAACTGATAGAGACATACTCCAAGCGACTTGCAGCTGTAATCGCAGCAAAAGGTGGCGCTACAAAGTATTAACTTAAGGGGGCCGAATAATTTGGCACGCCCCACTTTTCAGTTTTGTATTTTTTACAAAAGTTTAAAATAACCAATAAATTTGGTTCCACTTCACAATTGTGTCCCACTTGTTGTTGATTCTTCACCAAAAAATTTAATTTTATATCCTTACGTTTGAAGCCTGAAATGTGGCAAAAGGTTGAAAAGTTCAAGGGGGCCGAATACTTTCGCAAGGCACTGTAGACAGCTTATCGAATACATTTTGGAGGTTATTGAAAGCTACTGACTGCTTGCCTACAGCTGTGATAAATAGTTTTATAAGGTCCAATGTAATGTATACTTTGATGTCCCTGCTGTTCAATAGGCAAAGATAGCAGTAAAAATGATCAAAAACACCTGGGAGACCCATAAGGAATGTGTTACAAAACCTGTCAGGTTTCATCTGCTGCGAACGTGCCAGAAAAACAAAGGAAGACAAGGACAGTGAGCCCTAATACTAGATTCATCCCAAGTCCCTACCTACTTGCCTCAACTACCCTAAGAGGTAGAGGAAAACTGGTCGACGGTCCCTTCCTATGTCACAAGTGCAAACACAAACAAGACTAACAAAGGAGAACAGGTAGGAAAATAGTGAAGGGTCTGAACAATCAGGCAGCAGGAACAAAACATGAACTGGAAGAAAAGACAGTTCTCCAAAAACAGAAGTACAGGAAAAAAACGTTAGCATGCACAACAGAGACTAATAGCAAGCACTAAAGTGTGGTTTAGAAACTTATTTATAGGATGTCAGGGATCCACCCCAGACTTGACTGGAGCAGACCCTGATCTCCCAGAGCAGTGAGAGTGGAAAGTAAAGATGTCAATCACATAAGCAAGACTGAAGTTAACTGTTTGAGGAGCAGAGGGAAACAAACAGTGGAAGAGATAGAACTGTGTCCAGAGAACGACAAGAACCTAAAAGCATGAAATCATAGCCAGACACATCTCCTGCGCTATACCCTACGGCCGGAGGATAGCGCAGAAGTCTGAACAGGTACAGATGTTACAGAATGTCTCTATTTTAAGTCTCCATTGACCTCCTAGCTATCCTCATCAATTTTAAGTTATTTTTTCCTGATTTTATGTGAATGAAAACATGTACGCCTATCTTTTTTCTTATTGAAGAATTCTACATGCAATAATTGATGGATGTGTTGTGAGCAATAACCATTTAGCAGGGAGGAGGAGTTTGAATAGAACAGAGGTTGGGCATGTGTCCTGTCATGCATCTAGTAAATGTTTATAATGCTGACATTATGACATCTCATTCAGTTCCATAGACTTTGAACTGAGAGGCACCACAATGAGATCCAAACAAACAGACATCTGTTATCTATTTTTTTTGTGTCCATCTCCTTAAAGGCTTTGTGTTGATCACTGGAGATCATAATAACATACATAGTTGATGAGGTTGGATGAAGACACAGGTTCATCAAGTCCAACCTATAACCCCACAGTGTTGATCTAGAGGAAGGCAAAAAAAACCCCAAGAGGCTAATGTCAATTTCCCCATGTCAGTGAAAAAAATTCCTTCTCAACTCCAAATTAATAAATATAAAACCCTGGCTCAACTTGTCTTTAACATAATCTATAACCCATAATCCACAATAATTTTTCGTTTGAGAAAGGCATCCAGTCCTTTTTAGCATCATTTGGCAGTGAGTTCCATAGCTTAACTGCTCTTAGAATACTCTTCTATGTTGCTGATGAAATGTTCTCTCCCCTTGGCGTAGAGACTGTCCCCTTGTCATTGTCACCGGCCTGGCAGTAAAAAGATAATTAGAAAGGTCTTTGTACTGTCCCTTCATACATTTGTACATTGAGATTAGATCTACCCGCAGCCATCTTTTGTTCTAAACTGAATAACCCCAAATTTGTTAATCTGTGCCTATGCTCCAATTTTCTAATGCTTCTAAAATATCCTTGTTACCCTTCTCTGCTCTCTTTCTAGTTCAATTATATCTTTTTAGTATAGTGGAATATAAAACCGCAATAGTCTATATGTAGTCATAGTAGTGATTTGTATAGAGGCATGACTATTTTTTTGCCAGGACCATTTATGCCTCTTTTGATGCATCGCATAATTTTATCTACCTTGGCAGCAGCTGCTTGGCACTGGTCACTAAGGGTAAGCTTACTGTCCACCAAAATACCCAAGTCTTTTTCAGTGGCAGTGGCCAGTAATTTACTATTAAGTACATAATAATACATTTCTTTTCTTCAACTAAAATGCATAACCTTACATTTGTGTACATTAAACTTCATTTGCTAATTCTCCGCCCATGCTTCCAGCTTCCTTAGATCTCCCTGTAATATTCTACTATCCTCTTCATTTTTGATTACCTTACAGAGTTTAGTTTCATCTGCAAATATGGAAACTCTGCTCTGAAAACCATCTACCAAGTCATTAATACACATTAAAAAGAAAGAGGACCCATTATTGACCTCAGTGGTACCACACTGGTGACTGTGACCCAGTCTGAGTATTTACCATTAACAAGCACCCTCTGTTTCCTATCACTGAGGCAGTCGTGAACCAAAATGCATGTTTTCCTCAGTCCCATTAATCCCATTTTATATACCAGCCTTTTATGTGGTACAGTATCTAAAGCCTTTGAAAAGTCCAGATCAGTCCATCGCATCACCCATATCCAGACTAGAACTGACCTCTTCATAGAAGCTGATTTGATTAGTCTGACAGGATCAATTCCTCATAAACTCATGCTGATTGGGTGCTATAAGGTTATTTTTATCGAGATTCTTCAGGATAGAATTTCATAGAAAAGCTTCAAATATTTTACCCACCATTGACGTTAGACTTAGCAGCCTATAGTTTCCTGGAACACTTTTTGACCCATATTTGTATACAGGAACAACATTTGCTATGTTCCAGGCTTGTGGGACATATCCTGTTTCTAGAGAGTCCTGAAATATTAGATACAGTGGCCTGTATATTACCATATTTAATACCTTCAGAATCTGGGTGTGAATACCATCAGGACCTGGTGATTTGTCTATTTTATTGTTTTTAAGATGCACTGTCTCTCCTCTGCACTTGTTCCTGGGTTAAACAGTCGACATTTCATGTAGAATTTACCTTATCTCTAGTCATGTTCCCAGTTATTGCATTTTCTTGTGTAAAAACAGTAGAGAAGAAGGCATTTGATAGATTTGCCATTTCCTCATCCTCCCACCACCATTAGTTCCACATTATTCTTTAGAGGGACCAGAATCTCAGTTTTAGGTTTCTTGTTATTTATGTAATTGAAGAATATTTTGGGGTTATTTTTACTTTCCCTGTCTACGAACCTCTCTGACTCAATCTTTGCAGCCTTTATCTGTTTTTTACACACCTTATTTTTCTCCTTATAATTATTTAACACTTCATTGCTCCTATTTTAATAATTTAAACGCTTTCTTTTTTATCATTTATTGTGCCCCTCACATTTCTATTTAACCACAGTGGTTTTCTTTTGTTCCTAACACGTTTATTCCCATACGGTCTTTTTCTTTTACAGGACGTATTTCGGATGCTTTTAAAAATGTCCCATTTTAGGTGTATTTTTGTTCTTAAGGACACTGTCCCAATTTATGGCCCTAAGGTTATCCCAATGAAAATTGGCCTTCCTGTGAAGTTTAGTGTTTTTTTATCCCATCTACTAAACAACTTATTAAAGGATACTTGAAAATGTATTATGGTGTGGTCACTACTACCCATGTGATCTCCAACCTCTACTGTTGAAATTCTGTCAGATCTGTTGGATAAAATTAGGTCTAGAAGTGTCCCTTCTCATGTTGGGTCCTGCACTTTTTGGGAAAGATAATTATCTTTAATTATTGCCTTTGGTGGACCTGCAGGTTTCTGTTTCCCAATTTACATCTATAGCTATATCTTATATACACACGTGGACAAAGTTGTTGGTACCCCTTGTTTAATGAAAGAAAAACCCACAATGGTCACATAAATAACTTGAATCTGACAAAAGTAATAATATATAAAAATTCTATGAAACTGAACATATGAAAGTCAGACATTGCTTTTCAACCATGCTTCAACAGAATTTTTTAAAATAGAAAACTCATGAAACAGGACTGGACAGAAATGATGGTACCCTTAACTTAATATTTTGTTGCACAACCTTTTGAGGCAATCACTGCAATTAAACGATTCCTGTAACTGTCAATGAGACTTCTGCACCTTTCAACAGGTATTTTGGCCCACTCCTCATGAGCAAACAGCTCCAGTTGTCTCGGGTTTGAAGGGCGCCTTTTCTAGACGGCATGTTTCAGCTCCTTCCAAAGATGCTCAATAGGATTTAGGTCAGGGTTCATAGAAGGCCACTTCAGAATAGTCCAATATTTTCCTCTTAGACATTCTTGGGTGTTTTTAGCTGTGTGTTTTGGGTCATTATCTTGTTGCAAGACCCATGACCTACGACTGAGACCAAGCTTTCTGACACTGGGCAGCACATTTCTCTCTAGAATCCCTTGATAGTCTTGAGATTTCATTGTACTCTGCACAGATTCAAGACACCCTGTGCCAGATGCAGCAAAGCAGCCCCAGAACATACCAGAGCCTCCTCCATGTTTCACAGTAAGGACAGTGTTCTTTTCAAGATATGCTTCATTTTTCTGTCTGTGAACATAAAGCTGATGTGCCTTGCCAAACATTTCGATTTTTGTCTCATCTGTCCATAGGACATTCTCCCAGAAGCTTTGTGGCTTGTCACAGAATTTTTATATATTACTAGTTTTGTCAGATTCAAGTTATTTCTGTGACCAATGTGGGTTTTTCTTTCATTAAACGAGGGGTACCAACAATTTTGTCCACGTGTGTATATAGCTGAAGTTCCCCCACAATGAATATCTCATTATTTTTAGCTGACTCCTCTATTTGTTCCATCAGTGACTGTTCTCCTTCCTCCATTACACTTGAAGACCCATAACAGATCCCTGTTAGTATTTTAATTTTATCTTTCCCTATTCTTATTTCTACCCATAGGAATTCTACATGTTTATTTTCCTCACAGATGTCATCTTGCAGTACAGGCTTTAGGAAGGATTTTATATATAAACAAACCTTTACCCCTCTCTTCAATATCCAGCCTTTTTGAATAGACTGTACCTCTGTATATTTACAGCCCAGTCATAGCTGTCATCCAGCCATACCTAACTTACCCCCCAGTATGTCATATCCCTCTTCTAATATTATTGCTTCTAATTACTCAATGTTTTGTTGAGGCTCCTGGCATTAGTATACATGCACTTTAGTTGTTTTACTTTATCCTTATTCTGCATTTTGTTATTATTTGTTCTAACCCCTCCCTCCACTCCACCCCCAGTTTTTTTGCTTATCCAGCTGTCTCTATCTACACTATTCACCCCTTCTATACCATTTATGCCATCCTCAAGTCCATAGTTTAAAGACTGTTCCAATTCCAACTCCTCTAGCCATCTTCTTCCACAACACAGCTGCACCTTCCCCATTGAGATGCAGCTCATCCCAGAGCCTGTAGCCAACACAGAAGTCAGCCCAGTCGTCCAAGAACCCAAACCCTTCCTTCCTTCCTACACCAACTCTTGTGCCACTTGTTTACCTCTCTAATATCTCACTGCCTCTCCTGTGTGGCCTGTGGAACAGGAATTATTTCAGAAAATACTACCTTTGAGGTCCTCACCTGTCGGCTTTCTTGGAATGTGCCCCCTAGTGACATTGCTGGGCTGTGAGGAATGCCCCCCCGACAGTACAAGTCTATGCAATACTGTGGGGGGGGGGGGTTCCTCACAGCCCAGCAATGACACTAGGCTGTAAGGCCCACCCTTCTGGCAGTGGGGATATATCAGTGCCGAAATTAACAGCACCAATATCTCCAGCACCAGGGAGCATACTGAGAAAGCGGAGAGTGCACTGAATTCAGCGCACTGTCGGCTTTCTAGCGGTATATAATACCACACATCGATGAGGATGGGAAAGGTCCTCTTTAAGCTTTCTGCCCAAGTCCCTAAAATCATTTTTTAGGACCTTCCATCTACCTCTAACTTTGTCTTAAGTGCTAATGTGCACCATGCCTACTGAGTCTTCAGCAGCCCCTCCCAGCAATCTGTCAGCCGATCTGGGATATGCCAAACACAAGGACCTGGAAGACAACAAACTGTTCATAACTGGCAGTTATGAACAAACCTAGCAGACAGAAAAATAGGATTAAAAATGGTCTAAATTAATAGAAATTCTGTTTGCTATGGTATCATAACTGTGTACAAAATAATTTCCTTTTTCTAGATAAGCTCAAAAGTTTCTTTTTCGTAGAAACTGATTTTAGAAGAAAACTTTGACCTTCAGTCTCATGTGTAATCTTTGAACAACACAATCACTTGTTAACAGCACTCTGCATACAGTTCACATCCCCTTGCAATACATAAAATAAAACTACTAAAATCAGTGACTGGTTCAGAGATGCAATCTTTTTTCACTTAAGACTTCTCTTCTGCACAATCACTTTATTGAAGTGGTGCATATATAACCATCGTGTTTCAAAGACAATCTTACAGAAACACCTGAAGGTATTATTCATAAAGCACTCCATCTTACAATGGCAACCAAACCATGGTACAGATAGCTTGTTGAAGTGCAGAATTTTAATGCAGTGAAATGTTGAAGCCCTTTTCCTAAGGGGAAATGACATTATTTATTGAGTACATTAGCAAGGTTTATAACAAACAGCCTTGATGCTTTTCTGTGCCCATTAGCAAGACAGTTTTATGATCATTTTTACAGAGTTATGTTATTAATAGCAAGACGCTAGCTGCTTTAATGTAAAATAAATATATCTTTATGATAAAATCCAATCTGGTAATAATATTGACAGTGGTGTACTCCAAATTTCTATATTTCACAGGGAAGAGCCAGAAAACCGATATTTATGACTCTTCAATAATCCATTGCAAATGTTTTATCCTTTCAGTTGCATGTTGCAGGCTAAAAAACTGTTTTAAAAATAAGAGTATTAGTATTTGCCTTACATGTTCATGTTACAAGTTCAGTATTTAACCCAGTCTATATCATTCATCAATTGGGTACTTGCTACGAGAGTGCTACTGTGAGAATTTAAGGCACTTATAAACACCGCAACTCTGTGAGTATAATATACATCTCAACATTGAAATTGCAACACCAAAAAGGAAAAGTCTTGGAATCATGGAAAACACACAATTGATAGACATGTTGATAATCTGCAAATGTTAAAATATTGAAAGAAGATATTAAAAACATCTCAATTCAATATCGAGTATAAACCCAAGCATAGACACATATTCAATGGCATGCTATCAATGAGGTTATTAATGGATGAATGGGAGAAGAAACATCTAGCATGGAGTAAATGCTACAAATCTACGAAATGTATATATACATACATAAAGATATACATATATACACCCATCAAATAACATATCAATGAATATAAACAAAATCAAAGATAGCCAAAAAATAAAGATAAAGGGAAAAACAAAAGCCACAACAAAAGCCATAAGAAATGCATCAAGGTCCAATCTCAACTTTAACCCCTTGGGGGCAGAGGTATTTGGGTGAGAATTCAAAAGACTTCCCTAGTGAGGAGCATTCTCCTACAATCTCCTCCCCTTTTTGGACATGAGACACTCTCAATGCCATATACCTACTTAAAGTTGACAGCACATATTGATCTGTAAAATGTCTAAAGGACCCTGAAAGCCCCTACTAATAAAGGATGTACTAGCGGGGGAAGGGGGGGTGCATTAGTCCTTAACTCCAGCACTTCACCGGCAGCACAGCGGCACTACTCGGCTATACTGGTTTCTATCAACCCAATTCTATGACCCTCAGCAACATTGAGAGAAGACAGCCTGGAAAGCAATTTGCTTCTTGCAGAACCACTGCTTTCTTTACCTAGCAGTCCTGCCTTAATCCTTGCAGTGTTAACTCTGTTGGATACTACGGGAGCTGCTGTAATGGTTGAAAACTCTGTGACTACCTTTTCCGTCTAGGAAGCCTGGACTCCTGACCGGGTCCCACATTGCCATCTCCCCGCAGGGTCAACAGTTGCTACCATAAAAATGCTGCTATCTGACGTCCATTCCTCTATTCAGAAATATTTAAAAAAATCCTTCCATGCTCTCCAAACTGAAATTCAATCCTTAGGGGAACGCACCTATCATATAGAAGACAAGATGGCTGAGCTGACTTTGGCACATAATGGTCTGGTGGACTGTACTAATAAGGAGGATAAGGATGGGGCCTTTTTTCACATCCCCATAAAACATACACCATTATAGACCTTTTTTTGTGATAAACAACTTATCTCCAGAGCCCAATCTAGTTCTATTGGTACAATAACATGGTCTGACCACATCCGATAACTTTACATATTTAAGAGCATATCAGCATGAAATTGGTTCATTCTTCACTACCCCCAATATAGTCAACATACCACTCAAGCACTTGAAGAATACTTTCTCTCTTAATGATAACAGGTGAATGATACAACCCTTTGGTGTGCCCAGAAGGCTACAATGAGGGGCCATTTTATCAAACAGTCATTTCATGCAAGACTAGAATTCAGCTGGAACTCACTTTGAGAACTCAGCTTAGCGACATACGTAGGCAGAATAAACAAACATACTATTTACAGAGAGCAACTGAGATCACCAAGCTATCTTGCTCACAAATACAGTGGGGAAAAAAGTATTTAGTCAGCCACCAAATGTGCAAGTTCTCCCACTTAAAAAGCTGAGAGAGGTCTGTAATTGACATCATAGGTAGACCTCAACTATGAGAGACAAAATGAAAAAACATATCTAGAAAATCACATTGTCTGATTTTTTAAGAATTTACTTGCAAATTATGGTGGAAAATAAGTATTTGGTCACCTACAAACAAGCAAGATTTCTGGCTCTCACAGACCTGTAACTTCTTCTTTAAGAGGCTCCTCTGTCCTCCACTCATTACCTGTAGTAATGGCTCCTGTTTGACATTGTTATCAGTATAAAAGACACCTGTCCACAACCTCAAACAGTCGCACTCCAAACTCCACTATGGTGAAGACCAAAGAGCTGTGGAAGGACACCAGAAACAAAATTGTAGACCTGCACCAGGCTGGGAAGACTGAATCTGCAATAGGCAAGCAGCTTGGTGTGAAGAAATCAACTGTGGGAGCAATAATTAGAAAATGGAAGACATACTGTACAAGACCACTGATAATATCCCTCGATCAAGGGCTCCATGCAAGATCTCACCCCGTGGGTTCAAAATGATCACAAGAACGGTGAGCAAAAATCCCAGAACCACACGGGGGGACCTAGTGAATAACCTACAGAAAGCTGGGAGTAACGTAAGAAAAGCTACTGTCAGTATCACAATACGCCGCCAGGGACTCAGATCCTGCAGTGCCAGACGTGTCCCCCTGCTTAAGCCAGTACATATCCGGGCCCGTCTGAAGTTTGCTAGAGAGCATTCAGATGTTCCAGAAGAGTATTGGGAGAATGTCATATGGTCAGATGAAACCAAAGTAGAACTGTTTGGTAGAAACACAACTCGTCATGCTTGGAGGAGAGTGAATGCTGAGTTGCATCCAAAGAACACCATATACAGGCTTTTCTCATCTTTTTAAGTGGGAGAACTTGCACAATTGGTGGCTGACTAAATACTTTTTTCCCCACTGTATGCTCATTCTTGGATAGTCTAGATTTGCCCACAATGTCTCCATCTCAAAGACATACTCTTTCCACTCTGGAGGAGGTACTCCATGCCATTTCCACCTTGAAAAACAACAAATCCCTAGGCCCTGACGGATTGACTAATGCTTATTATAAAACCTAACGACACACACTGGCTCCTTTTTTGTTTATGTCCTTTAACCACGTACTTCTGGTTGGTACTTTTGCTGCTGAAATGCTTCAGACCCTTATTGGAACCTTACCAAAACCAGGGAAACCCCCAGAGATCCCTTCCAATTTTAGACCTATTTTGTTACTTAATATGGATCTAAAATTTTATACCAGACTTTTAGCTATACAACTATGCAACATCCTTCCTCAGTTTATAGGAAGGGATCCGGTGGGTTTGTAAAGGGCCAACAAACGATGGATGGTATCCGTTGATTTATAGATATTATCTCTTACAGTTGAAACCAGAAGTTTACATACACTATATAAAAAACACATATGCATGTTTTTCTCACTATCTGATATGAAATCAGAATAAACCTTTCCCGTTTTAGGTCAATTAGGATTAACAAATTTATTTATATTTGCCAAATGCCAGACTAATGAAAGAAAGATAATATTTTAAGGCATTTTTATTATTTTCTGCAAAGTCAAAAGTTTACATACATTTCATTAGTATTTTATACCATTGCCCTTAAACTGTATGACTTGGGTGAAACATGTTGGATATCCTTCCACAAGCTTCTCGCAATTGTTGGTAGGAATTTGGACCCATTCCTCCTGACAGAACTGGTGTAACTGAGCCATGTTTGTAGGCCGCCTTGCTTGTACCTGCCTTTTCAGCTTTGCCCATAAATTTTCAATAGGATTGAGATCAGATCTTTGTGATGGCCACTCCAAAACATTGACTTTGTTATCACTTTGTAGGCAGTATGTTTCAGGTCATTGTCCATTTGGAAGACCCATTTGCGCCCAAGCTTTAACTTTCTGGCTGATGTCTTGAGATATTGCTTCAGTATTGCCACATGATGTTCCTTCCTCATGATGTCATCTATTTTATGAAGTACACCAGTCCCTCCTGCAGCAAAACAACCCCACAACATGATGCTGCCACCCCCGTGTTTCACAGTTGGCATGGTGTTCTTAGGATTGCAATCTTCTCCCTTTTTCCTCCAAACGTAATGATGGTTATTATGCCAAACAGTTCAGTTTTAGTTTTATCAGACCACTGGACATGTCTCCTTTTTTACGTTTCTTTTGGAGTAATGGCTTCTTCCTGGCAGAGTGACCTTTCAGCCCATGTCGATACAGTACTTGTTTCACTGTGGATAATGACACACTCTTACCAGCTTCGGCCAGCATCTTCACAAGGTCTTTTGCTTTTGTTCTTGGGTTGATATGCACATTTTGTAACAAAGCATGTTCGTCTCTGGGACACAGAACCCGCCTCCTTCCTGAGCGGTATGATGGCTGGATATCCCACCACCTCCCACATAGATATTTTAAATACCTGCAGTTACACCAATTTTACCTACTCTAGTGCCATCCTCAGGGGTTCCTCAAGGGTATGAAACTTATTTGTATAGCCCCAAGTCACAAGCTATTTCTAAAGCATATGAGGCACTTGCTGCTTACAGTGGGTACGGAAAGTATTCAGACCACTTTAAATTTTTCACTTTTTGTTTCATTGCAGCCATTTGCCAAAAACAAAAATGTTCATTTTATTTCTCATTAATGTACACTCAGCAACCCATCTTGACAGAAAAAAAACAGAAATGTAGATATTTTTGAAGGTCCATGTCTTTAGGGTATAAAAAATCTGTGAATTTTCAGTTTCTTGTATAACACCATGTCTGATGAAGGGAGCTAGTACTTCCGAAAGCTTACCATCAAATATACTCAGTTAGCTTCTAAAAGGTATCGCCTGATTACTTCCACTACTTTCAATAGCTAACACGGTACAACATTATACTACTATCAACTTGGCAGATACCACAATGTATTGCAAGAGAATGGAACTGAAAAACCGGCTTAAGAAACTTGCACAACTCAACAGCGACATCTTCTTCTTAGCAAAATGCAAAAAGGAGAGACTCATTTGCAATGATATGGAGGAGTTTTTCAGAAAAATGAGATTGAGGGAATATTTTTATGACAAAGACCTTCCATACAGCAGCGACTCTGAGATAGAACAGCCCATAAGGAATCCTACCAAAAAATCTACCTGGACCCCACGCCCTGGAACTAACGCATCACTGGATAAATATAATAACTGTTTCAGAAGCAAAGTAAAATCAGAAATCCTGGAGAAACCAAAGAAACAGGTGCATGACCTAACCCTGCAGGAACAGAAGTCTATTGCTTCACTGAAAGAAAATCAGGATATTATAATCAAACCTACTGACAAAGGGGTCACAATAGTCATAATGAACACCTCAGACTATATCCAGGAAGCAAACAGGCAACCGTCAAATCCCATCCATTACTCCAAACTTGGAAGTGATACCACAGAGGCCTATGTGAAACAACTAAAGGATATGATCGAGAAGTTTCCAATTCAGGTCCAGAAGCAGGTAAAAGGGCTTATCCCAGGGGATCCCAGGCCGGGCTGCTTCTAAATGCTCCCAAAGATACACAAAGATGGCAACTCTAGGTGGCCTATCATTTCTGGCATTGGGACACTGACGGAAAACATCTCGGGTTGGGTGGAAAATCTCCTAAAACCCCTTGTCAGGGATACTCCAAGCTATATCCAGGACACCACTGACCTTCTTAACAAACTGAATGCCCTGGGCCAACTACCTGAGGGTACCATTTTGGCCACCATGGATGTGGAATCCCTGTATACCAACATTCCCCACAAGGATGGAGTTGCAGCATGTCGTGTACACCTGGAAAAACAAAACTTCCCAACAGAACCAGTAACGCAGCTCATACAATTCATCTTTAGCCACAACCATTTTACCTTTGGAGAGGATCTACAGTATATCTACAGCGAATGGGAACTGCAACGGGGACCAGATGTGCACCCTAGTATGCAAGTCTCTTTATGGTAGAAATGGAGGAGCATATTTATCAACATGCACCACCAAACCTATGATTTACCTTCATTATATCGATGATATCATTGTCATCTGGACTGCAGGTGAGGGGGCCCTACTTCAATTCCATATTGACTTCAATGACTTTCACCCTACCATCAACCTTAAACTTAGCTATTTAGAGAGTGAAATCCACTTTCTGGATACCACAATATACAAAAAAGACCACCGGCTACTCACATCAATAAACCACAAACCCACAGACAGAACAGCCTACCTGAGAAACGATAGCTTCCACCCCAAGCACACAAGGCAATCTATTATTTACAGCCAGGCTATACGATACAATCGTATTTGCTCCAACAAAGCAGACCTGGACAAGTACCTCCTGGATCTGAGGACGAAATTTCTACGATTGGGATACAAACCAAAATTGACGGACAACCAATTAAACAAAGCGGCAGCCATTAACAGAGACAGTCTGCTCACATATAAAGAGACCCAGAAAGAAGCCCAAGTGCCCCTAGTTGTCACATGCAACCCACAGCTGGAGATCCTACGAAGGATTGCCAAGGAGCTCCAACCTGTGGTACATAGGGACTACAGACTCAAGGACATATTTCCAGTCCCCCCTCTCCTTTCCTTTCGGCAACCACCAAACCTACGGTGTATTATTGTCCAGAGTGCCCTGAAGGCCTCAACTGAAAATGGCACCTCACCTTGCCTGCAAAACAGGTGCAATACCTGCAGGCACATCCACACCGCTGACAGTGTACCTATCCCACAGTCACAACAGGTGCACAGGATTAGGGGGACATTTTCCTGCAGGTCTTCCAATGTGGTGTATCTCATAATGTGTGTGCAATGTCCCACCACAGGCCTCTATGTGGGGGAAACGGGGCAGAGACTTAGTCAGCGCATGAACTCACACAGATCCACCATTAATAACAGCAGAACAGATGTCCCAGTGGCCGCACATTTCTTCGGAGAAGACCACTCTATTGAAGATTTGCAGGTTGTGGTTTTAATGGGACATTTTAAGACGCAGAGGGAGAGGAAAGAATGGGAATATAAGTTAATGCAAAAATTTAAAACTCTGCAATTTGGACTTAATATTCATGCCACTTTCATGTCACACTATGTATGAACTGTGATGGTCACAAATCACCACGTGACAGCAAACAGATAGCAAGAATTAGTGATCCCTCCGTCACGCACCACAACTTTCCAGATTGTTTATTTTTTGACCTGTTGTAAATAATTTCTCTACTTAGATTGCATTTTGTTTTTTTTTAAGGATTCTAAGATCCTTTGAAGGTCCATGTCTTTTCAGTTTCTTGTATAACACCATGTCTGATGAAGGGAGCTAGTACTTCCGAAAGCTTACCATCAAATATACTCAGTTAGCCTCTAAAAGGTATCGCCTGATTACTTCACTCTTCCAGTGTATATACAAAGACATAGAACATAGAGGACAGGACATATCAACACAACTCAAAGGCACAAAAGACAAACACTTAAAGCACTCTGGGATGCTGCAATAACTCACTTAGAAACATCTTGCAAACTTTTATATAGATGGTACTTAACACTGTACCGCCTTTCTAAGATATACCCTAAATCTTTCTTCATATGATAGAGATGTCATTCTGCTACTGGTACTTTATTGCATGTCTGATGGACCAGTAACAGACTTAAACTGTTTTTGACCTTTAAGTACTGTACTTGGATATGCTTCACCATGGGGAGTCGAAGTTGCCTTATTATCGATTGTGTTGGAGGACCTCCCCCTAGAAGACAATATGATCTTAGCCCATGTGGTGACAGTGGCAAAAACATGTGGAAACAATCTGTGGTACCTTCTATCATTGAGATTCTTAATATGGTTCAGCATAACTGTATGATGGAACATTTGATTGCTAACAAGATCAACTCTCCTTCTAACTCAAACTTTAGAAAAATATTGTCTCAATGGTTAACATTTTCTGATATCTCACCTCCTCAGAATTGGATTTATAAACAACCTTTGATGTTTTTTTGCATAAGGCATGATTAAGAATGGGAATTGTGGGCTTTATGTTACTGTTTACATGTTCATATTTTAATGTATCTTTTTATATTAATGGCTGATTACTAGTGGTCTGGCACTGGATCCATGTTCTCTATTTTCTTGCACATTTGATGATGCACACACATTATTTATGCCATTATTACTGTTATGATTGTCATTACATCAAATATATCCTTATGTTTTGCTTTTTTTTTTTTTTTTTTTGATGCGATGTTGTATCATCATACTGCAGATGTTTATTTTATATATGAAAACTTAATAAAATATTTGTCTCAAAAAAAAAAAAAAAGAAAAAAGGATGTACTGGCTGTGGCTCTCACAATATGTTTGGCTATACAGGTATGGGTTCTCACGTGTTAAGGTCTCTTTCTATTGTTTGCATGAGGTGGCATAGTTCAAAGTGTAGGTTTTCCCGGGGTCAGCCGCTATGTGTAGGCACAGATATTTAATGGAGTGAGGTTGCCAGGAGAATGGGAAGGCAGATACAAATGCTTGTGGCTCGGTGGAGTCGAGAGTAAGATTCAGTGCCATACACTTGGAAAGGTTAATTCTATAATTGCTGTGATAGCTGTAAGAGATAATCTCGGCTAATAAAGATGGCATCAAGATCCTGGGCCAAGTAACATATAGAAGGACATCGTCCACAAAAGCTGAGTACTTAAGATGAGTCCTGCCAACTCGTATCTCATGGATGTTGGGATTTTGCCGTATAGAGACCAGGAGGTATTCCATTTCTATGGCATAGAGCATGGGGGACAGAGGGCAGCCCTGGCACATGTCGTTGTGTATTGTAAAGGGAGAGGAAAGGGTGCCGCTTATCCTAATTTGAGCTCGCAGGGAATTGTATAGCATTTGTATGCAGGTTTACATCAGGTGGCCCAGTCGTATTTGACCCAGAGCAGCTTCCAGGAATCCCCAATCCACCTGGTCAAATACCTTCTCAGCGTCGACAGATAGA
Organism: Leptodactylus fallax; assembly: GCA_947044405.1. Taxonomy (NCBI): domain Eukaryota; kingdom Metazoa; phylum Chordata; class Amphibia; order Anura; family Leptodactylidae; genus Leptodactylus; species Leptodactylus fallax. The sequence continues at coordinate 12,383,544 of CAMRHE010000008.1, read as the reverse complement.
AGCATGCATGGGATTTTCTGGCGTCTGACATGGTGAAAGATAGAGTAGGTTTTCAGGGTGTTATCCTGGACTTCTCTAGATGGTATAGCACACCTGATCCGGGTGGATGAGGGAACCCAGACAGCCACCCAAGTGGTTCATGAGAAGTTTTGCAAACAGTTTGGCATCTGTGTTGATGAGACATATAGGCCAGTAGCTTGAACATAATTGAGGATCGTTATCCATTTTGGGGAGGACAGTAACATGTGCATGTAGGAATGTGGGGGGAAGAAGGTCGCCCATGGCAACAACCTGGAAAGCCCGCAGCAGGAGGGGGGACATCTCGTCTTTCAAAGTTTTATAGAATTTTACAGTGTAGCCTTCAGGGCCAGGGCTTTTACCTGAGGGGAGGAATGTAATCGCTAGTGTGAACTCTTCTAAGGAGAACAGCTGTAAGGGAATTGCAAGAGGAGCGATTCCCCAGTGCTGCTGCAGAACCATGGGGGGAGGGGCACAACAAGACAGTGAGCCCTAAGCTGAACCCCCCACTGTCCCTAGCGCTAACTTGCCTATCTGTCCTAGGTGACAGCAGCAACTGGTCCACAGGCCCTACCTAATATAGGTGACAACACAGAATGCAGACAGGACAAACAACTGACAAAGGGAGGTCGGCTATCCAAGGGATCGGTACCAGTCGAGCAATGCAGTACAAAATCACAATCCAAGAGAATAGTCAAAAACAGAGCCAGAGGTCAGAAATAGGAGTACAGGGAATAGCTAGAATAGCAGAAAAGGAGCTAGCAGGGACAAGTGACAAGACAGAATCAATAGCCAGCGACCATGTGAGGGCTGACAACCTGTTTATAGAAAGTCAGGACCCGCCCCAGACTGGATTGGTAGACAGGCTGTCAATCACACAGGCAAGGCTGAGATTAACTATTAGTGGAGCAGAGGAAAACCAAGGTGCTGAGACGGGTGTGGTAGAAAAATCAATAACATAGTCTAGGACAGTGTTCAGACTGAGCAACAAGAATCTTAAACAAAGAATCAAACTGAGCACGCCTCCTGCGCCCCAACGTGTGTGCGGAGGCTGGTGCAGAGACCTGAACAGGCAGAGACTTTACAACAGCTGTTCGAGATCTACTATCGCCTCGGTAGGGGGTAGGCAAGGTAGGGAGTTCAGTCTCGTTGATATATTGCAGCAGCAAGAGGGTATGTGAGGGGGCAGGATGTGTGGAATGTGGTGGAGAGAGATGGTAAAGAGGCTGGTAGTATTGTTGAAACGACTGTCTCGTTGCTGCCACGCTTAATCAAGGGGTTGAACAGGGAGGACTGTCATTCCCGAAGGGCTTATGTAAGCAGCCTACCTGACTTATTTCTCCATTTGTAGAATGTGTGGGCACATATATGATAGTGGTATTGGTGTTTTTGGTCTAAAAGGAGGCATAGTTTTAATCAGGTCATTAAGGGTATTAGCCTAGAGGGTTTGCTTATGCTGGGCTTCAAGGGAGTTTAGTTGAGTCTTTAAAGAATGAGCCCTGTGTTTAATAATACCCTGTGCAGGACACATTTAAGCGTTTCCCACTGTATGGGTGAGGAAGCGTTATGATGCACGTGGTCCAAAACAAAGTGCAATGGTTTGTTTCCGAGAGGCATGCCGGGTTAACTAAAAGAGACGCAGGCAGCTGTACAAGCTGTGTACATGTGAAAAATAAGTATAGTCCCTGATATTAATGTGCAGTAAATGCCATGTTTCGCAGAGGTGCATAAGGTGGAGCTCCTTCCTAAGCTCATTTAGCTTATTATAAGCGAGAGAGGATCTACTAGTAGTAGTGTCTACAAGTGGGTTAATCGTGAGATTCACGTCACCGCAGACTAGGAGATGGTCCTCCTGTAGTTTTCTCAGAGTTGCAAGTAAAAAGGGGATCTGATTTTAATTCAGAGAGTAAATGTTAGCTAGAGCAAACGTAGCAACCCCAAAAGAGCATTTCAAAAATAAGTATCTTTTTTATATCTACTCTCTTTAGATTGTTACTCTGAGGGAGGGTGTTTAGTCTTGTTTCGCCATTGACTGCTGTCATTTCTACAGCTGTGAATTCTGAATTTTAAATTGTATCTTCTTAAGGAATTCCTTAAGAATTGTTTTGACTGTAAGAACAATATGCCGTTTTTTACAATAATCAGATGAGAATTGTCCCCTACTAAATAGTATTAGGCTCTTATTTTTATCTTTTGGTTGCCTTACCTGTTAAAAACTATAAGTTATGCTGTCAGGACTTTTTAAATTGAACAACTATGTATAAGCTATGAGGACGGCGAGGTCCTGCACGATAAGCGCAATCTGACAGTTTAAATACATGTGCTCTTTGAGACAGCGCCCCTCTGTTGTTGTTTACATGCGGCTGAAGATTTCTGGCTGTGACGTCATTGTGGGCGAGGTGTGAGTCCTATATAAGGAGGAACAGCACAGCACCAGTTTCACTAGCTTCTCGCTTCCCTGCAAGTTGTGGTAGAGCAGGACTTTGGGAACCTTTTGTTTTCTATTGTTTTGACACCTCATATGTAAGTAATGATATATGTTTATTGGGAGGCAATTTTAGCCAAGCCAATTTCACTTATCTGCATACAGCGCTGTTTCCGGATTGTTGTCCTTCATCAGTACAGAGCAAAGTGAATTGGCTGCCTCCCACTAAGCCAGCCAATTCACTTTGCTCTGTACTGATGAAGGATAACAATCCGGAAACAGCGCTGTATGCAGATAAGTGAAATTGGCTTGGCTAAAATCCCTTTTGCTGTCTCAAGGCTCGGTGAGTCAAAAGCAAATTGAGGATCTGTTACATCCAACAGAGGGCGCATGAGCTCCCCAGCTCCTTTCCCATAATGCCTTGTGATATATGTTTATTGCTCACACTATTTAAGTTAGTTTAGGCATTTTTAGGTGTGTTTTGAGTTGGGTGTTGGATATATAATTATCCTTCCCCATATCCCTTTCCTTCTTACCCCTGAGTAGTACCCTTGTTTATAGGATAAAATGCATCAGGGTGAGGGGAGGAAACACACCCATTATCAGGGTGACATAGGGAGAGATCTGCGACTGCCCTTGTAAGGGCAGGAGTCTTTTTTGGGTCATAGGGCATTAACAGGGTCACTATTGGCTTGTCCCTGACTCCTGCATGGTTGTGGATTCTCCACACCTTTCCCTAGATGTCTAACCTGTGGTAAGACGGTTCCAATTTGTTTTGAATTTTTAAGTTTTGGCAATTTCACCTCTATTTGGACTCTGGTATAGAATATTTTAGATTATTTATTACACGTCAAATTTTAACATTATTGACCCTTTCTGAACGGTAGACTTGATTTAGGGGTATCTGAAGTAGCACAGCAATTGTGTGTTTCTTTCATCTGTGCTTTGTTGTGTTGCCTGAGAATGTTCTGTCACACTCAATACACATGGGCAGGCAAATACTCAAGATTGGCTGGTGGCAGCTCCCTTTGCAATTGCTGACAAATGAAATCACAGGTGTGCTCAGTGGGAGACAAGTCCAGAGACACTTCAGTCCATAGTAGCACATTTAGGTTAGGCAGGATGCTCAAAGTAGCACAAACAATATGTGGCAAGATGTTGTCCTACTGTCCTGTTAAAAATCAGCTCCTGAGTCACTTTGGAAAAATAACCATGATTCCTGGAATAAGACTGGTGTGACTTCCCTTGTGGCGATCTCTTAATTGCATTGCCCACGTGGTCTCCTGGCCAATCTCTGACGATCATTCCATTCGAGACAATAGCAGGACTCATCACTGAAGAGGATAGATATTCCAGCCTTCACTGATAATCTTGCTGTGCACCATAATAGCCTCTCTAAAGCACTACATTACTTATCCAAACACTGCATAGACATTGAAACGTCTATGATGGCTAACGCTAAATCATCCTCTTTCTTTTGCTCTTTAAGGTTACTTGTGCCGCAACCCCGATGGAGGAGATTGGAGGATAGGAGTTGTAATGGCTGAGGATGTGCCGCCTACTAGGCCGAGCACACTCACCAACCACTCCAGTCCCATTCCTGGGCCGGACAGAGTCGAGGGGGGTCCTGCAGCACTACTGGATGGTGGTGGTGGTAGTAGTTGTTTCCCCCGCGGCACTTCCATTTGGAGAGGGGACCTCTCCTCTCTGAGCTCTTATGGTGTTGGTCGGAAGGGCACTGATGGTATAGGAGGCACGACTCAGGAGTCAGCAGTGCAGTTGAACCAGGAACAGTTTTTATTGTAACAACTGGAAACAGGTAATGGCAGCTTCTGAATGGGGGTAGTAGTACAGTGTCCAATTTCCCCAGCCTTGGTTCTAGGAGGGTGCCCAGGAATATTACAGGCTCTGTAATATAGTCCACCACTACTCCTCCTCTCATGCCTCTCCCAGCCAAGTATACTGGGAATGGAGTCACAGGGAGTCCTGACAGGGATCTGGTTACCTTGTAGACTAGGCCCGAACATGTTCCTCCTGTCAGGGTCCTTTCCTGCTCCTCCTGACATGGCACCGAAAATGTCCAGAGGTACGGAAAGCAATTCTCCCTTGGTCAGGGCTGTGTATGGATGAGCCTGGGGCTGATGATATTCCTCCTTGAGACTGTAGGCTGACCGTTGGGCCTCAGTCCAGAAGCTGGTGGCAGGGAAACTGCACACCTTCTCCAGCTAACTGAACAAATTAGACTGAAGACTAACCATTGCCGGAGAGACTAGGTCTCCCTACAACCCCGCCCAGTGACCTGTGATAGGCCAGGGCTGAACCAAGGTAAGGTTTTGAACACTGAGTGGGAAAAACACAGAGAAAAGCTGCAAACAATTACATTTAACATAGAATGGAACATACCAACAAAACCCAGAGGCACAAAAGACAAACAAGTTAAAGCAGCAGCCTCTGGGATGCTGCACTTGGAAAATCCCAGACTTATTTTTCAAGAATACCAGCATGCATTGATACATATATTGTGAAAAATTGTGTCTCTCTTTCAGATCCTTCTAACCAGATTCGTTGATTTAGCTCTGGAAATCATCCAATGTTATATTCCTAAATCTAACTATAAAAGGTCCATTAATAATGGAATACATGTATTGGGAGATATTGTGAAGGGTATTGTATTATGCTCATTTTCTCATAAACAGATCCCACTACCCAAAGAGTTTTACAAATATATACAGCTCTGAGATTTTCTATCCTTCTCCTTTAACCCCTTAAGGCCCGGGCCTAAAAGTACCTTATTGACCAGGCCTCATTTTTCTAAATTGACATTTGTCACTTTATATAGCAATAACTTTGAGACGCTTTAACTTACACAAGTGATTTTGAGATTGTTTTTTTTTATGACACATTGTACTTCATGTTAGTGGTAAACATTGATCAATATTTTTGTATTTATTTATAAAAAAAATTGGAAATGTGATGGAAATTTTGAAAAAAAATCACAATTTTCAAAATGTGAAATACTCTGCTTTTCAGACAGATAGTCATACCACCCAAATACATAAATAAATATTATCTACCATATTTCTGTTTTATATCGGCATCATCTTTTAATCGTCCTTTCATTTATTTTGGACATTAGAAGGCTTACAAGTGTAACAGTGATTTTCCAGATTTACAAGAAAATTTCCCAAACTAATTTTTTAGGGACGACTTTAGTTCTGAAGGGGATTCTAAAGTCCTATATATTAGAAACCCCCATAAATCATCCCATTTTCAAAATTGCACCCCTCAAATAATTGTTAACCCTTTAAGCATTTCACGCGAATTAAAACAATATGAGGTGAAATTTAGACATTTAATTTTTTTTCAAAAATACATTCATTTAGCCAGCCCTAAAATTAACACATTAATAAGGGGTTAAAGGAGAAAATGCATCTTACAGTTTGTTATGTAATTTCTCCCGTGCACAGAAATACCCCACATGTGGGTGTACACTGTTTGGGAGAATGGCAGCGCAGAAAAGGGAAGGAGCGACACTGGGCATCTGAAAAGCAGATTTTGCTGGAATAGTTTTAAGGTGCCATGTCTCATTTGCAAAGCCCCTAGAGTACCAAAACAATAAAAACCCTCCAAAAGTGACCCCATTTTGGAAACTACACCACTGACAGAATTTATCATGGGGTATATGAGAATTTTGACTCTACAGCTTTTTCACAGATTTTATTAACATTGGGATGTTTAAATGAAAAATTACTAAAAGGTCAAAGTTTTCATTTTCCCAAGGGGTTAACCCCTTAAAGACCCGGCCATTTTTCATTTTTGCATTTTCGTTTTTCCCTCCCCACATTTCAAGAGCCATAAATTTTTCATTTCTCAGTTCACAGAGTCATATTATGGCTTATTGTTTGCGAAACAAATTGTACTTTGTAATGGCACCATTCAATATGCTGTGTAATGTACTGGGAAGCTGAAAAAAATTCAGAATGAGGTGCAATTGGAGAAAAACTGCATTTGCGCCAATTTCATATGGGTTTAATTTTTACAGCGTTCACTGTGTGGTAAAAATTACATGTTACCTGTTTTCTGCAGGTCAGTACGAACATGGTAATACCAAATTTATATAGTATTTGCAATGTTTTGATACCTTTTAAAAAGTTAAAAACTTTGCAAAATAGAAAAAAAAATTGTGTCACCATATTATGACACCTGTAACTTTTTCATATTTATGTGTATGGAGCTGGGTATGGCATATTTTTATGAGGGACAACATGACATTTTTATTGATACCATTTGGGGAAAGATCTGATGGTTTGATCACGTTTTATTCAATTTTTTATAGGAGGCAAAGTGTTGAAAAAAACGCTATTTGGCCATTTTGATTTTTTTTTCGCCGCTACGCTGTTCACCGTATGGGATAAATATTTTAATATTTTAATAGTTTGGGCATTTTGGAGCGCGGGGATAACTAATGTGTTTATGTTTACTTTTGTTTATTTACTTTTATATCTGATCTAGGGAAAGGGGGGTGATTTGAACTTTTGTGTTTTTTTTTATTTTTTTTATACTTTTAAAAACTTTTTTTTTTTCTACTTTTACTTGTATCATCAGACCCCCTAGGGACCTTGAAACCTAGGGGGTCTGATCGCTCATACTATTCACTGCAATACTACTGTATTGCAGTGAATAGAAAAATGACTTTACTTCTATTAGTCGATGCCTCTGGCATCATGTAATAGATCTAATGTAATGACAGGCCTGGGAGCCTTCAATAGGCTCCTGGCTGTCATGGCAACTGATCGACATTCTGGAGGGCGGCGATCGGTGAAAAATGGTGGCGCCCATGGCGCCTGTGCAATTTAGACGCCGCTGTCCCGTTTGACCGAGACATCTAAAGGGTTAACAGCCGCGATCGGTGCAGGCACCGATCGCTGCTGTTAGTGGCGGGTCCTGGCTGTATTATACAGCCGGCATCCACCCTGTATGGAGAGAGATCAGCTGGACGTGGAGGGGAGTCTGCTGAGGCTGTAGTGGCTGGGCTGCTGGTAGTAGAGTAAGTGTTTCAGAGTCATCTTGTAAAGTACTCACTGTGGGTTGCTCAGTGATAATCGGCAAGGCCCTCTGTGCTGTAGAGGCAGCGATGCAGGTGCCATTTTGGATAGTCTTAGACATGGCCGCCAGGAAGAATTTAGTTAGTTTCAGCAGACTTTTCTTCCTCCTTCCGCAAACCATCGCAAGCAGAACGACCCCGACTTGGCCACGCCCCCAAGAAATCAATTATTTTTGCATCGCGATCTTCTGCTGAGTGTACATTAATGAGAAATAAAATGAACTTTTTTGCTATTAGAAAATGGCTGCAATGAAACAAAGAGAGAAAAATTTAAAGGGGTCTGAATACTTTCCGCATTACAGTGAGCAAACCTCAACAATAAAGTCTTTAAAAAGAATTAAGGGCTTAGTCTCTTTGGGTTTTGGAGCTCACAAAAGGGCTCTCAAATGAATACATGCCCAGTGTCAACCATACATACTTACCAACCATAAGCAAATTTGACAACTTTAAAATTTGGAGTGAAAAATAATATTATTCTAGAACCAAAAGAAGGTAATATTGAAGTGGAAATCCATAGTTCCTATTTGAAAAAATAATGCATACTATATCTTTAAAAAAATCAATAACCTTAATAAATGCATAATATAATAAATTTTGACTGCAAATGTGGTGTTTATAAGATCAGCATTTAAGATTAATTTTAGCACATTTTTTCTACTCCCAGTGCAATAAATGATACTTACTTTCTTTGATGTAAAACATCAAATACACTGCTAGTTTAATCTAAGTGTCACTCACACTTAAATAAACCCTAATATGTTCAGTCAAATAGGAAAATGGTTTAAGTGGTTGTGAGAAGTATAATAAATCATGTTTAAATTTATAATTGGATACCAAATAACTGCACATGCAATATCCCAGCCTTTAAGTAATTACCATAATTTAATTAAATGGTCACCAAACCTAAAAAAAATAAGTAAATGCAACACATCTGTGTAGCATTTTTAAATAGCATGTTCACATATTAAAATAAAAGTGTCCCCAATATATTTTACAACTTCAATTGTATTTTTAATTTGAGGTATTTTATAAAGTAACACAAAGTAAAAATGCAGCTGACTAACTCAAAAGTATATTTGATTATACTGTACCAAAACAGAAAATTCTGTAAAGAATAAGAAGAAAGAGGCTGGTAGGTGTAAAATAGAACTTACTCAAAACATAGAGTTTAGTATATACTGCTTTTAGTTATAATCCTTTGTATGCGTTTGAATATGGGCTAAAGCTGGCCATACACATTAGATTTTTGACATGATCATGCTCAGAAGAATTTTGTAAATGGATATAATTGAGGTACATCTTTGGCATTTCACCATTTCTTGCACCAATTCCCTCATTCTATGCCTTGTTCACCACTTTTTGTATAGCAACTGCTATAGTCTTAATAAACTCCCCCACTAAATCTGCCCCTTGGATGATCACGCCAAACAATGATATGACAAAAATTTACTGCAGCACGAAAATATCGAACATGGACAATCTTTTTTAGCAGACAAAAGTAGATGGTCACGAATCAGTCATTTCAACCAACAAAAGTCTGATGTGTATGGCCAGAGGATGAGGAGACTTAAAGAGGACCTTTCATGTCCTCATGTATATGCGGTTTTACATACCGCTAGAAAGCCGACAGCGCGCTGAATTCACTGCACTGCCAGCTTTCCCGTTATATGCCCTGGGGCTGGAGATATCGGGGGTCTAAATTTCACCGTTCACTGTCAGAAGGGCGTTCCTGATAGTCTAGCTGCACTGTGAGGAACGCCCTCCCTGACAGTACTAGTCCATAGACTTTTTTCTTGGGGGGGCGTTCCTTACAGCTCAACGTCATTACTGGGTGATAAGGAACGCCCCCTCTCTCTGTAGTCATTCCATAGCGCTGTACTGTCAGAGGGGGTGTTTACTTACCGCCCAGTGATGACGCTGAGCTGTGAGGAACGCCCCCCCAGTACAGTGCTATGGAGGAGTACTGTCAGGGAGGGCGTTCCTCACAGCCAACCTAGACTGTCAGGAACGCCCTTCATACAGTGAATGGTGAAATTTAGACCGCAGATATCTCCAGCCCCAGGGCATATAGACGGCTATAGCTTTCTATACTGATGAGTCCCTGATTTCCAAACTTGGAATGGGTGAGGAAAATTGCATAACAGTGCAAACAACAAACAAGAGTAGTACATATTCAGGTCTGAATATACTGTACGTACTAAAATTTCTGATAATGCTACTGGGTGTAGCAGAGCTACTTAAGGCTTGGGCACCCAGGCTTTATCAGCAGTGAGGAAGTCCCCCTACATATATTAAGAGGGGGAGTATAGTGACCTCTGCAGAGGTCACATGACAATTTTAAAGGGATAGTGTTTTAAATTAACAAAAAGTAAAAAATAAAAATAAAATGAACGTGAGAGACTGCTCCTCAGTCTCAATATGAAAGTATGTTTAACAATAGGACAAAGTCAACCAATGTCCTAAGAAAGGACAACCAAATGTTAAGTATGGTTACATTAGGTATGTAATCAAACCGCAGAAATATTAAACACTAAATTCTTACACAGCGGTGGGTGAAGATGCATAGTGTGAGAGCATAGACAAGAGAGAATACATTAAACATTCAATCACCGTCAGAATTCGCTGCTGCCTCCGTGGGGCCTTCGGAAAGGGCCTTCCATCTGTGGATCTCACTTTCTTTGCTTTCGGAGTCGACACAATTGTCCATTGTGGTAGATCAGGTAATGGAGGTTCGTTGTCTTGAGTATCTCCAGCAATCCAGTCCTTAATTGTAAGATGTGGAAGGTTCATTCTCTGGAGAGCCGGATGTAAATCAGCAGGGTCTCTGATCACTATCGGCTTTCCATTGTAAGTAATCAGGAGACCAAAAGGGAAGAGCCACTTATATTTTACCCCAATATCTCTTAGTGCAGAGGTAAGAGGATGCAGATTACATCTCAGCGCTAGTGTATATCTGGAGATGTTGTGGAATATGCGTATTTCTCTGTCTTCATACTCTATTTTCTTTGCAAAGTGAGCTTTGGCCAGGATGTCTTCTTTTATCTTGAAATCTAGAAGGCAACATAAGTCATCTCTGGGTGTATCAGTTTCAGAGTTCCTAGGCCTATAGACTCTGTGCCCTCTGGATCCCTAAGTCAAAAGTTTCTTCTTTGCTCAGTAGTAGAGATGAGCAAAGTATTCAAAAACTGGATTCGGCAACTTCGCCGAATTTCACGATACGAATTAAATCGCGGCGAATCGCATAACAAAAACAGCTATTTATTGGCTGCAGAGAGCCGGGGTGGGCGGCAAAATGGCAGAACCCCTTGGATGCCGCGGTCATGTTTGACCGCGGTCATGTTTGACCGCGGCATCCAAAGCGTTAAAACCCCCAATTGGTTATGGAGCAGGGTGTTAGCTGTAACTGACAGCTAACACCCTACTCCATAACTGATCGGGGGATTTAACACCTTGGATACAGCGGTCAACTATGCCATGTGCGCTCGCGAAGGGGTTAAAGGGATATGACATCACAGGTCTGGCTACTGATTTGCTGCACGCATGGCATTGTGGGTGATCCCGTGTTCCCAGAGTTCCTTGCAACATGTCCTAATATGTACAGCACCCATTTTGAACTAAATGTGAATCATTACCACGAAGCGTGAGGAAATTCTGATTCGATGCGAATGGAATATTTCCTGAAATTCGGATCGAATTCCACTTCTGCAGCTTCGCTCATCTCTACTCAGTAGTTCACAGAATATTTGGGTCAGAACTGCCATTATTTCACTATCCGTGACTTTCTCGGAGAGGCCCCTGATCCTAAGGTTATTTCTTCGGGATCTATTCTCCAAATCATCTAGGTGTAATTCGAGAGCATTCCCTTTATGCACTCCACTGTAGGTAGGGATTTGATAAGAGACTGGATATTCTCTGATTCTGAGGCTTCCTCCTCCTCCTCACTATCACTAATCTTCACTGACAGGGGCACGTTTACTCTGTTCTTTCAGCTTGATCAGTTTATTATGTTCTACAGTGCTGGCCAAAAGTATTGGCACCCCTGCAATTCTGTCAGATAATACTCAATTTCTTCCAGACAATGATTGCAATCACAAATGCTTTGGTAATAATATCTTCATTTAATTTGTCTTCAATGGAAAATCACAAAAAGAATTGTCAAAAACCCAAATTGGATATAATTCCACACCAAACATAAAAAAGGGGGTGGACAAAAGTATTGGCACCCTTTGAAAAATCATGTGATGCTTCTCTAATTTGTGTAATTAACAGCACCTGTTACTTACCTGTGGCACATAACAGGTGGTGGCAATAACTAAATCACACTTGCAGCCAGTTGAAATGGATTAAAGTTGACTCAACCTCTGTCCTGTGTCCTTGTGTGTACCACATTGAGCATGGAGAAAAGAAAGAAGACCAAAGAACTGTCTGAGGACTTGAGAAGCAAAATTGTGAGGAAGCATGAGCAATCTCAAGGCTACAAGTCCATCTCCAAAGACCTGAATGTTCCTGTGTCTACCGTGCGCAGTGTCATCAAGAAGTTTAAAGCCCATGGCACTGTGGCTAACCTCCCTAGATGTGGACGGAAAAGAAAAATTGACGAGAGATTTCAACGAAAGATTGTGCGGATGGTGGCTAAAGAACCTCGACTAACATCCAAACAAGTTCTAGCTGCCCTGCAGTCCGAGGGTACAACAGTGTCAACCCGTACTATCCGTCGGCGTCTGAATGAAAAGGGACTCTATGGTAGGATACCCAGGAAGACCCCACTTCTGACCCAGAGACATAAAAAAGCCAGGATGGAGTTTGCCAAAATTTACCTGAGAAAGCCAAAAACTTTTTGGAAGAATGTTCTCTGGTCAGATGAGACAAAAGTAGAGCTTTTTGGGAAAAGTCATCAACATAGAGTTTACAGGAAAAAAAAAAAAGAGGCCTTCAAAGAAAAGAACATGGTCCCTACAGTCAAACATGGCGGAGGTTCCCTGATGTTTTGGGGTTGCTTTGCTGCCTCTGGCACTGGACTGCTTGACCGTGTGCATGGCATTATGAAGTCTGAAGACTACCAACAAATTTTGCAGCATAATGTAGGGCCCAGTGTGAGAAAGCTGGGTCTCCCTCAGAGGTCATGGGTCTTCCAGCAGGACAATGACCCAAAACACACTTCAAAAAGCACTAGAAAATGGTTTGAGAGAAAGCACTGGAGACTTCTAAAGTGGCCAGCAATGAGTCCAGACCTGAATCCCATAGAACACTTGTGGAGAGATCTCAAAATGGCAGTTTGGAGAAGGCACCCTTCAAATCTCAGGGACCTGGAGAAATTTGCCAAAGAAGAATGGTCTAAAATTCCAGCAGAGCATTGTAAGAAACTCATTGATGGTTACCGGAAGCAGTTGTTCGCAGTTATTTTGTCTAAAGGTTGTGCTACCAAGTATTAGGCTGAGGGTGCCAATACTTTTGTCCGGTCCATTTTTGGAGTTTTGTGTAAAATGATCAATGATTTGACTTTTTTTCATTCTCTTTTGTGTTTTTTCATTGCAAGCAAAATAAATGAAGATATTATTACCAAAGCATTTATGATTGCAATCATTTTCTGGAAGAAATTGAGTATTAATTAACAGAATTGCAGGGGTGCCAATACTTTTGGCCAGCACTGTAGTTGCTGAGTTTGTGATGACTTTTGTATATCTAGTGGTTTTTTTAGGAGCTTTAGCTAAGTCCTCAGATTGCTTGCCTTTAACCTTTTTTCTGTGCAGTTGAAGTGTCAGCAGAGTGGAACAGAGTATGATCAATTAAATAACCTTTCACTGTTGAGAAGATAACCCCCACTATCGGCGTACCTCGGAATGTCAGTTGATTTACATTAGCAAGATGACCGAGGAGCAGTATTAATTGCAATATGTCACATAATTCTGGAGAGGCACAATAGTATAGGATTTTACATAGCTTGCTTAGGATTGAGCTAGATCATCTCTAAAACTACATTTGTGGCAGAAAGGTGTTCCTGGCTGACAAAAAGCGGTGTTATGCAGGGTCTGCTACTTTAGACCGTGGCCTCAGGCAGCAGATAAGGCCGCAAGCTGGTAATCTCTCTCCTCGGTTTTTCCTTCCAGAATCAGCAATCCAGGGTGTTTAAATTGTTGTCTGCTTGCTCCACTGCAAGAATAAATGCATAACAATGGCCTGGAGCGGTGTTTTCAAAGTCCGTGACTTGATCGCCGGTGGCCGACCAGAAATTTAGTCCGCGGCTTTAGCCCTTGCAGTAAGCCGCAAAATTTGGAGCACTAAAAATTACACCGGGGTGATCCCTGCAGTCTCCCCTGTGTATCTCAATCTGTGTATGGTTTGATGATTTTCGATCAGGAGAAGAGTCGAAAAGATCACTTTGAAAAATCTCACTGTTAGAGCTCGAGGGATATGCGTCTGCTTCCTGTAAGCGCAGTAGCTCCCCCCCCCCATTTTTCTAATTTTGGTTCTGTACATTACCATAATGAATTTTGAACAATACAATTCAGATCAGTTGAAGTTCAGATTTTCAGCTTTAATTCAGTGGGTTGAACAAAATGATTGCATAAAAATGTGAGGAACTAAAGCATTTATTACACACATTCCCTTCATTTCAGGGGCTCAAAAGTAATTGGACAAATGAAATAATTGTAAATAAAATGTTAATTTCTAATACTTGGTTGAAAACCCTTTGTTGGCAATGACAGCCTGAAGTCTTGAACTCATGGACATCACCAGACGCCGCTGTGTTTCCTCCTTTTTAATGCTCTGCCAGGCCTTTACTACAGCAGTTTTCAGTTGCTGTTTGTTTATGGGCCTTTCTGTCTGAAATTTAGTCTTTTACCCCTTCCCGACATCCGCTGTAATAGTACGGCGGATGTCGGGTGTTTAAAAATGGCGGCCACTCCAGAGTCGTGTGGCCACCATAGCCGCTGACTCTGCTGTTTTATACAGCAGAGACCTGGCGCTAATGCCCGCGATCGGTACCCACATTGAACACCTGCGTTAACCCCTCTGGCGCCTTGGTCAAAGCTGATCGAGGCACCATTTTACCGGCAGCGCGTGTAAAATAATAACTGTCCGTAAACTGTAAAATAGTCTACAACTGAATGAAATCCTTACTCACGTGTTGACCCCTAAGGTAACATTATTGGAGGACTCGGCTTCATATAAAACATGGAAATTTATTGAAGTCTTCATGGAAAAACAGATACATGGAAATCTTCCAGCATAACAGAAATATCAGTCAATGTCTTACATTTCTTAGGAGAAGTGTAGGGTTAGGTTTCTTCAAGGTGGTTCTCTTGCATCATCTTGGCTCATGCTTATTCATCAATGTGTGTTGGTCTTCTGCAGGACAAGTCTGCCATCCTTCCAAGATCTCAAAGGAAGTAGACACAGGTCGGAAGAGAGAGACACCCAAAGTGAGAGACAGGGACAGATCCCCACAGGGAGAGGGAAACCCCCACCGAGAGTGAGACCCAGACATGTGTGTCTGTCAGTCAATTATATTCATGAAAGGGGGGTGTTCCCCAACATCCTCATACTTTCTACTACTGTATTTGGACAATACCAAAATAGTCATACTCTATCCACACCCATGCACTATAAGTTACAAGAGCTTTGTCAGCAAAATACAATTAACCCTTAAAGGTCTTGAATATTGCATGTCAAATATTATTTAATAGCGCGTGGGAGCCGCCATTTTGCTGGGGATCGCCAGCACCCAGAGCAAGCTGGCGTCCCATTGCTATGACAGCCGGGAGCCTTCTCAATGTTCTCAGGCTTGTCTTTCATTCATTTCTATTGAAGGCTACTCTATGTAGCCTGCAATAGTAATGCCCTTTTTTGTAATGCATTGCATAAGTGATCAGATCCCCTAGGGTTCAAGACCCCTAGGGGGTCTAATAAATGCCAAAAAAAAAGTAAAAAAAAATAATTAAAAAAAAATATATATATTAAAAGTTCAAATCACCCCCTTTCCCTAGAATACATATAAAAGTACATAATATCCCTGTTTCCGAAAATGCCCGGTCTACAAATCTATAAAAATATTTTTCCCCTACAGTAAACGCCGTAGCGGGGAAAAAAAAATCAAAAGTGCCAAACTGCAGTTTTTTCACTGTTTTGCCTCTAATAAAAATTTGAATAAAAAGTGATCAAAGCAATAGCAATTCCCCAATATGGTATAACTAAAAAGTACACCTGACCCCGCAAAAAAAGACACCCTATGCATTCCAGTACATGGAAGTATAACAAAGTTACGGGTGTCAGAATATGGCGACTTTTAGAAAAAAAAAAATTTTTTGCACAGTTTTGGATTTTTGTTAAGGGGTTAAAATGTAAATAAAACCATATAAATTTGATATCCCCGGAATCTTACCGAAACATAGAATACAGATAACATGTCATTTTGGCTGCAGAGTGAATGCTGTAAAAACAAAGCCCATAAAGAAATTACACAAATGCACTTTTTCTTCAAATCCACCCCATTCTGAATTTTTTTCCAGCTTCCCAGCACATTGTACAGAATAACAAATAGTAGCATCATGAAGAAAAATTTGTCCTGCAAACATTAAGACCTCATATGACTGAGAGTGGAAAAATAAAAAAAAAGTTATGGGGTTTGGAAGGGGGGGGGAGTCAAAAACAAAAAAACGAAAATCGAAAAAAATTCATCCGGCGGGAAGGGGTTAACAAGTGAAATGCATGCTCAGTTTGGTTGAGATCAGGTTACTGACTTGGCCATCCAGGAATATTCCACTTCTTTGCTTTAATAAACTCCTGGGTTACTTTGTCTTTGTTTTGGGTCATTGTCCATCTGTATTATGAAACACCGACCAATCAGTTTGGCTGCAATTGCCTGGATTTGAGCACACAGTATGTCTCTGAATACCTCAGAATTCATTCGGCTGCTTCTGTCCTGTGTCACATCATCAATAAACACCAGTGACCCAGTGCCACTAGCAGCCATGCATAACCAAGCCATCACACTGCCTCCACAGTGTTTTACAGATGATGTGATATGCTTTGGATCGTGAGCTGTACCACGCCTTTGCCATACTTTTTTTTTTTCCATCATTCTGATAGAGATTGATCTTCATCTGTCCAAAGAATGTTCTTCCAGAACTCTTCTGGCTTTTTTAGATGTTTTTTTTAGTAAAGTCCAATCTAGCCCTCTTATTCTTGAGGCTTATGAGTGGCTTGCACCATGCAGTGAACCCTCTGTATTTACTTTCCTGCAGTCTTCCATTTATGGTAGATTTGGATATTGATATGCCTACATCCTGGAGATTGTTGTTCACTTTGTTGGCTATTGTGAAGGGGTTTCTCTTCACCATGGAAATTATTCTGCGATCATCCACCACTGTTTTCTTCCGTGGGCGTCCAGGTATCTTTTTGCATTGATGAGTTCACCAGTGCTTTCTTTCTTTTTCATGATGTACCAAACTGTAGATTTTGCCACTACTAATATTGTAGCAATTTCTCGAATGGGTTTTTCTGTTTTCGCAGCTTAAGGATGGCTTGTTTAATCTGCATGGAGAGCTCCATTGACCGCATGTTTTCTTCACAGCAAAATCTTCCAAATGCAAACAACACACCTCAAATCAATTCCGCTGAAACTCCTAAACCCTTCATCCAATTTTAATGTGGATACCTTCAAATGAAAGCTGAAAGTCTGTGCTTTATGTCCATGTCCATTATATAACTATAACTTGAATATGTTTCAGTAAACACGTAAAAAAATCTAAACTTGTGTCACTGTCCAAATATATACAGTGGGGAAAAAAAAGTATTTAGTCAGACGCCAATTGTGCAAGTTCTCCTACTTAAAAAGATGAGAGAGGCCTAACCCTAACTTCTTCTTTAAGAGGCTCCTCTGTCCTCCACTCATTACCTGTAGTAATGGCACCTGTTTGAAATTGTTATCAGTATAAAAGACACCTGTCCACAACCTCAAACAGTCACACTCCAAACTCCACTATGGTGAAGAGCAAAGAGCTGTGGAAGGACACCAGAAACAAAATTGTAGACCTGCGCCAGGCTGGGACGACTGACTCTGCAATAGGCAAGCAGCTTCCAAAGAACACCATACCTACTGTGAAGCATGGGGGTGGCAACATCATGCTTTGGGGCAGTTTCTCTGCAAAGGGACCAGGATGACTGATCCATGTACATGAAAGAATGAATGGGGCCATGTATCGTGACATTTTGAGTGCAAACCTCCTTCCATCAGCAAGGGCATTAAAGATGAAACATGGCTGGGTATTTCAGCATGACAATAATCCCAAGCACACCGCCAGGGCAATGAAAGAGTGGCTTTGTAAAAAGCATTTCAAGGTCCTGGAGTGGCCTAGCCAGTCTCCAGATCTCAACTCCATAGAAAACCTTTGGAGGGATTTGAAAGTCCGTGGTGCCCAGCGACAGCCCCAAAACATCACTGTTCTAGAGGAGATCTGCATGGAGGAATGGGTCAACATACTAGCAACAGTGTGTGCCAACCTTGTGAAGACTTACAGAAAACATTTGGCCTCTGTCATTGTCAACAAAGGATATTTAACAAAGTATTGAGATGAACTTTTGTTATTGACCAAATACTTATTTTCCACCATAATTTGCAAATAAATTCTTTAAAAATCAGACAATGTGATTTTCTGGATTTGTTTTCTCATTTTGTCTCTCATAGTTGAGGTCTACCTATGATGTCAATTACAGGCCTCTCTCATCTTTTTAAGTGGGAGAACTTGCACAATTGGTGGCTAAATACTTTTTTTCCCCACTGTATGGATCTAACTGTATGTCTGTTCAGTAGCTTTATAGCATAATGTTTTTCAGCAAATCCCTTGTTTCATATATATATATATATACAGTGCCTTGCGAAAGTATTCGGCCCCCTTGAACTTTTCAACCTTTTGCCACATTTCAGGCTTCAAATATAAGGATATAAAAATTAAATTTTTTGGTGAAGAATCAACAAGTGGGACACAATCGTGAAGTGGAACAAAATTTATTGGATATCTTAAACTTTTGTAAAAAATAAAAAAACTGAAAAGTGGGGCGTGCCAAATTATTCGGCCCCCTTAAGTTAATACTTTGTAGCGCCACCTTTTGTTGCGATTACAGCTGCAAGTCGCTTGGGGTATGTCCCTATCAGTTTTGCACATCAAGAGACTGAAATTCTTGCCCATTCTTCCTTGGAAAACAGCTCGAGCTCAGTGAGGTTGGATGGAGAGCGTTTGTGAACAGCAGTTTTCAGCTCTTTCCACAGATTCTCGATTGGATTCAGGTCTGGACTTTGACTTGGCCATTCTAACACCTGGATACGTTTATTTGTGAAACATTCCATTGTAGATTTTGCTTTATGTTTGGGATCATTGTCTTGTTGGAAGATAAATCTCCATCCCAGTCTCAGGTCCTTTGCAGACTCCAACAGGTTTTCTTCCAGAATGGTCCTGTATTTGGCTCCATCCATCTTCCCATCAATTTTAACCATCTTCCCTGCCCCTGCTGAAGAAAAGCAGGCCCAAACCATGATGCTGCCACCACCATGTTTGACAGTGGGGATGGTGTGTTCAGGGTGATGAGCTGTGTTGCTTTTACTCCAAACATATCGTTTTGCATTGTGGCCAAAAAGTTCGATTTTGGTTTCACCTGACCAGAGCATCTTCTTCCACATGTTTGGTGTGTCTCCCAGGTGGCTTGTGGCAAACTTTAAACGAGACTTTTTATGGATATCTTTGAGAAATGGTTTTCTTCTTGCCACTCTTCCATAAAGGCCAGATTTGTGCAGTGTACGACTGATTATTGTCCTATGGACAGACTCTCCCACCTCAGCTGTAGATCTCTGCAGTTCATCCAGAGTGATCATGGGCCTCTTGGCTGCATCTCTGATCAGTCTTCTCCTTGTTTGAGATGAAAGTTTAGAGGGACGGCCGGGTCTTGGTAGATTTGCAGTGGTCTGATACTCCTTCCATTTCAATATGATCGCTTGCACAGTGCTCCTTGGGATGTTTTAAGTTTGGGAAATCTTTTTGTATCCAAATCCAGCTTTAAACTTCTCCACAACAGTATCATGGACCTGCCTGGTGTGTTCCTTGGTCTTCATGATGCTCTCTGTGCTTTAAACAGAACCCTGAGACTATCACAGAGCAGCTGCATTTATACGGCGACTTGATTACACACAGGTGGATTATATTTATCATCAGTCATTTAGGACAACATTGGATCATTCAGAGATCCTCACTGAACTTCTGGACTGAGTTTGCTGCATTGAAAGTAAAGGGGCCGATTAATATTGCACGCCCCACTTTTCAGTTTTTTATTTTTTACAAAAGTTTAAAATAACCAATAAATTTCGTTCCACTTCACAATTGTGTCCCACTTGTTGTTGATTCTTCACCAAGAAATCAAAATTTTATATCCTTATGTTTGAAGCCTGAAATGTGGCAAAAGGTTGAAAAGTTCAAGGGGGCTGAATACTTTCGCAAGGCACTGTATATATATATTATATTTTTTATATTATATTATATTATATTATATTATATATATTAAATTATATATATATATATATATATATATATATATATATATATATATATACAGTACAGACCAAAAGTTTGGACACACCTTCTCATTCCAAGAGTTTTCTGTATTTTCATGACTATAAAAATTGTAGATTCACACTGAAGGCATCAAAACTATGAATTAACACATGTGGAATTATATACTTAACAAAAAAGTGTGAAACAACTGAAAATATGTCTTATATTCTAGGTTCTTCAAAGTAGCCACCTTTTGCTTTGATTACTGCTTTGCACACTCTTGGCATTCTCTTGATGAGCTTCAAGAGGTAGTCACCTGAAATGGTTTTCACTTCACAGGTATGTCCTGTCAGATGTAATAAGTGGGATTTCTTGCCTTATAAATGGGGTTGGGACCATCAGTTGTGTTGTTCAGAAGTCAGGTGGATACACAGCTGATAGTCCTACTGAATGGAGTGTTAGAATTTGTATTATGGCAAGAAAAAAGCAGCTAAGTAAAGAAAAA
This sequence comes from Leptodactylus fallax, assembly GCA_947044405.1. NCBI lineage: Eukaryota > Metazoa > Chordata > Amphibia > Anura > Leptodactylidae > Leptodactylus > Leptodactylus fallax. The sequence continues at coordinate 12,362,950 of CAMRHE010000008.1, read as the reverse complement.
CAAGTGGCCATCATTACTTTAAGAAATGAAAGTCAGTCAGTCCGAAAAATTGGGAAAACTTTGAAAGTGTCCCCAAGTGCAGTGGCCAAAACCATCAAGCGCTACAAAGAAACTGGCTCACATGAGGACCGCCCCAGGAAAGGAAGACCAAGAGTCACCTCTGCTGCGGAGGATAAGTTCATCCGAGTCACCAGCCTCAGAAATCGCAGGTTAACAGCAGCTCAGATTAGAGACCAGGTCAATGCCACACAGAGTTCTAGCAGCAGACACATCTCTACAACAACTGTTAAGAGGAGACTGTGTGCAGCAGGCCTTCATGGTAAAATAGCTGCTAGGAAACCACTGCTAAGGACAGGCAACAAGCAGAAGAGACTTGTTTGGGCTAAAGAACACAAGGAATGGACATTAGACCTGTGGAAATCTGGGCTTTGGTCTGATGATCCAAATTTGAGATCTTTGGTTCCAACCACCGTGTCTTTGTGCGACGCAGAAAAGGTGAACGAATGGACTCTACATGCCTGGTTCCCACCGTGAGGCATGGAGGAGGAGGTGTTATGGTGTGGGGGTGCTTTGCTGGTGACACTGTTGGGGATTTATTCAAAATTGAAGGAATACTGAACCAGCATGGTTACCACAGCATCTTGCAGCGGCATGCTATTCCATCCGGTTTGCATTTAGTTGGACCATCATTTATTTTTCAACAGGACAATGACCCCAAACACACCTCCAGACTGTGTAAGGGCTATTTGACCAATAAGGAGAGTGATGGGGTGCTACGCCAGATGACCTGGCCTCCACAGTCACCAGACCTGAACCCAATCGAGATGGTTTGGGTGAGCTGGACTGCAGAGTGAAGGCAAAAGGGCCAACAAGTGCTAAGCATCTCTGGGAACTCCTTCAATATTGTTGGAAGACCATTTCAGGTGACTACCTTTTGAAGCTCATCAAGAGAATGCCAAGAGTGTGCAAAGCAGTAATCAAAGCAAAAGGTGGCTACTTTGAAGAACCTAGAATATAAGACATATTTTCAGTTGTTTCACACTTTTTTGTTAAGTATATAATTCCACATGTGTTAATTCATAGTTTTGATGCCTTCAGTGTGAATCTACAATTTTTATAGTCATGAAAATACAGAAAACTCTTGGAATGAGAAGGTGTGTCCAAACTTTTGGTCTGTACTGTATATATATATATATATTATAGATTGGGGGGTTTAGTGGTTAGTTGGGGGGTAGAGGAGGAAGGGGGGGGTTCGACTGACTAGACTCACATTTTTAGTTTCCACCAGGGGAACCAGATCTTGAGGAATCTGTTGTGTGAGACGTTTTTCCAGCTGGAAAGTTCCTCAAAGCGAACAATTTGGTTGACTTTATTGATCCAAGTTGACTTTGATGGGGACTCAGGTTGAAGCCATTTCATGTGAATGAGAGAATTTGCAGCTGATATGAGAATAGATATGAGGTTGGATTTAGAGAGAGAGAGAGAGAGAGACAGGGACAGTATGACCATAGAAGGGGTGAGTATAAAATCAGGTTTAGAAAGTGTTCTAAGGATAGTCTGGCTATCTTGCCAGAAGGATCTGAAGTTAGGGCAGTTGCACCAGATGTGTGAAAAAGTGCTGCTGTGGGAATGACATCTCCAGCACAGGTCAGATGTTGATAAGTTCCAGCAATATAGCCAACTTGGTGTGCAGTACCATTGGTAAGCAATTTATAATGGTTTTCTTGAAGACGAACACAGGGGGAAAAACCATGAGATGTCCGAAGAATATGTTTAGTCTGTTCATTTGAAAGGGTGATTTTCATTTCTAATTCCCAAGAGGTACGGAAGGTGGGCTTAGATGGTGTGGTGGGGCTGATGAATTTTGAGAGAAAATAAAAGGTTTTAGCAAGGAGTTTGTTGCGGGAGAGCAGCGTAAGCTCAAAGGGTGTGAAAACTGTCCGTAAGTTGAAATTCTTAGTTCGTTGAAGTGTCTGGATAGGTGTGCTTGATGCAGGAAGGAAATGGGTGTTTCAGAGAGTAGTGGCTCCAGTTTGGATGGGTCATCAGCTAAGTGCTCATTGAGGAGATCTAGGAGACGATGAGACGACGCCAAACATCGGAGTAAGCAATGCAGGATTTTCCCAGCAAATCTGGTAGGAGACGGTGGGTAGCAGAACAGAGGGTGTGGGGGCCAGTAACTCTTTAAGATCTCACCAAGTCTCACAAGTGCCCCTGAGAAGCTGGTCTAGTGTGGAGGCTTTGTGTCCAAACGGCTTGTGAAGCTAGAGGTCAGACAGGAGGGAGAAGGCAAACAATCCACTGGCCAGTTTGTAGCTGGGAGTTCCCTTGGTGAGGTTGGTCAGTTCAAGCCATCATTTCAATTGAATTGCCTTATAGTATTCGGACTATGAGCGGGTATATTAATAGCTGATCCCCTTGAAATACCATGCGGACTGTGTGGCTGTATATATAGGGTGGCTCAGGTTATGTGGCCAGTGCGACATGGCGCAAGGTGAGAGGGCAGTAAGGAAAGTCTTGGGCATGGATCTCAACAGCATATATGGGAATTTAATGGGGTCGGATGGAAGAGCGCTAGTTGTTACTCCTCTGTGTAGTGGACTCGTTGAGTCTCAGAGTTCACCAATGTCTGGGGCTTATAGTGAGAGGGGGGCAGAGCGGGCTTGTCACAAAGCAGTATGTGCCAATAAAGAATGGCTAAATGGATATTTGGTACCGTGAACCATAACGGCAAGTGGCTCAATTGTGTAGTATTTTTGCCGAGTAGAATGAGAGGTAAGAGCACTGTGTAACCTCTTTAGAGAGGGGGGGCATGTGTAACTCTAAAACCATGTAGTGGTGTTCAAAACTAAAACCCTGAGATGAGATGGGAGAACACCAAGAAAGTCTACTTTCCAAATTGAGCGGGAGAAGTGGTTGGTATGGCCATGTAAAGCGGCAGGAAGCAAACATGAAGCAAATAACCTTAATCTAAAGACATTGTATACAACAACAGTAAGTTCTTCTGGGACTAGCCCATTACCACAGAGGCGATTGCTGATTGCAAGCACCAGGACAAGCTATCGCTGAGGTAGACCACCGGGCTTCAGTCTTGGTAAGGCTGGAGAGGAACGGAAGTCCACAGGGAGCGGAATCCAAGATGGAATGTCCATCATTGGGGGTATGTTTAATGCAGTCCAGGTGGGCGGTAGGTCTCCTGGGATGTGGATGATGATCCTGCTGCCTTGCTTGAGAATGGAGAGACCAAAGGGGAATAGCCATGTATATTGGAGGCCTCGTTCACGTGAGACATCCAGAAGTGGGCGCAAGGCCCACCTTTTCACCAAGGTGGAAGGTGCGATGTCCTTATAGAAATGGATTTCAGTGTCCTCGTAGTGGAACGGGTGTTTGTCCCTAGCTGCAAGGAGGATCACCTAGTAGAGAGAAGGTCACACATTACGTCTCTTGGACGCTCATCTGGTTTAGGTTTGGGGTGGACAGCTCTGTGAATTTGCTCGATGTGCATAGATTCAGCTTTCTTGGCCTAAAAGGGAAGAGAATATGGAGGCTGAAACCTCTCAGCATGTTAAGGGCGTAGGTTTCCATTTTCTAGATCCTCAATGAGGGAATACATTTTGTTTATGTGCAAGTGGTGAGAGGCAAGGTGTTCTGCCACCGCTGCCGAGTGTGTGGATAGATCCGAGCAGCCAGTTTCTGGGAGGTCAACTCTCCTCCCCATCCAATGTATGTCGGCTTGAAGATCCGAGAGTTCTGAGAGGACCTGGGCTACAGCCTGGGACAGGGCCTTTTGCAGGAAGGACTTTGTGATGGTGCCTGAGAGAGGTTCAGGTTTGTCCATGCCTGAGATGCTTTCCAGGTCGGAATCCTCCGCTGCTTCCCCATTGCTAAGCTCCTCTGGCACCATCTTCTGTGCCATGAGGGGAGAATTTGCCGCCTTCTTCTTAAAGAATTTTTGGACATTAGATTGGATATTTCTGCCTCCAGGTGTACCGGGGGTCACCACTTCTGTTCCTGCCAATTTTGCCCATACTGACCGGCCAAAGGATAGTGGAAGGCAGTGTTTTGGCTAAAGGTCTGAATGAGTTGCAGGCTCAAGCACCAGGTTCAGCAGTTAGGTTCCATTCCCCAGATGAGGCTTTCTTTCTGATGCTGTGCCCATACCCACATAGGGGACTCGATGACAGGAAGAGGATTTTTAATTATCAGCTGAGTTGGAACGTCGAATGGAGTGCACCTTCGGAATTATGGTTAGTCAGTGGATTGTCTTAACTACTGCAATCCAGTTATTACCATCCACTGTTGATGCAGTGATCAAAGCCTGTTGTGTGCTCCACAAATACCATAGGGACTACAGTTCTGATGTAGATGAGGATGCATTACAACTGGCTTTTGATACTATTTATGGTAAAATGATAGTATATAAATCATATATTTGATTACAATCGATTACAAGAAATAGTGTGATATTACGTACATTTTTGTAAAATGCTATATACAAAGACTTCATACAGCAATGAGAAATTCTGCTTAAGGCACAAAATGGAGTCTATAATACAAAATGGAGATTATAGTATACAAAATGGAGTCTAGAATATACTTCAAATAGCCATCCAATTTTACTAGCACTACAGTTGCAGAAAACCCTTTTTTTTGTTGCAGCTTTTACGCTTAACCTTCACCAACCAACCAAGCAGTTCAGGGGCTATAGTCAGGGGCGTAACTACCGGGGTAGCAGTGGTAGCGACTGCCACAGGGCCCGGAACATTACGGGGCCCGGGGCCCTGTGGCAGTCGCTACCGCGAACCCCACAATCACTGCTATTGTTATACTCCGGGGTCTTTTGAGACCCCGGAGTATAACGATCGGGGGCCCAGGGGAGGTGAGCGAACATAAAAAACACTGTAACTCACCTCTCCGCCGCTCCGCAGGCTTTGGGCCTGTTTGGTGACGTCCCAGACGTCAGCCGACGTCATCATGCGTCGCGACGCCGGCCTGGATCGCGCGAGATCCGGTCCGACATTGAAGATGGACGAAGTAACGCACGGGAGTGCACCGGAGCGAGGAAGAGGTAAGTTGCAGTGTTTTCTATGTTTCTATCCTCCCCTGGGTCTCCGATCATTATACTCTGGGGTCTGAAAAGACCCCAGAGTATAATAATCGTTCATGGGTGGTCCACAATGGGGCATAATACTGTGTGCAGGGGCCACTATGGGGCAAACTACTGTGTGCAGGGGCCACTATGGGGCAAACTACTGTGTGCAGGGGCTACTATGAGGCAAACTACTGTGTGCAGGGGCCACTATAGGGCATAATATTGTGTGCAGGGGCCACTATGCTGCATAATACCGTGTCCAGGGGCCACTATGGGGCATAATACCGTGTGCAGGAGCCACTATGGGGCATAATACCATGTGCAGGGGCCACTATGGGACATAATACCGTGTGCAGGGGCTACTATGGGGCATAATAGTGTGCGCAGGAATGCGGTTTGTGTGGGGGGGGGGAATTTGGGGGCGGCGGCTTGGGGGGGCCCCCATGTCAAATGTTCGCCTTGGGGCCCAGCCATTCCTAGTTACGCCACTGGCTATAGTCTTCCCATGCCTAAGCAAGTGAGACTAAAACTTGTTTTTGGCTTTCACATGTACTCTGACCCTAGTGTAGCAACAAGGAGAGTGCTACTAGGTGCACCCACCTCCACAGAAGCAGAGGCAGACCAGTTTGCAGGGCAGAAGGGAACCTAAAGGCCACACAACTTTTCCACCAAGACCTTGAGAAGATTCCAAAATCAAATGCAACTAAAAGCCCATTAAATGAAAGAGCCATATGGAAAGGATTGACAGCTTCATGCTTTAGCTTCCTAACTCGGTTACTCTAGGTCAGGGGTTGGCAACCCCCGGCACGCATGCCAAGAGTGGCACGTGAGGCATATTTCCCTGGCACGGCAGCGGAGCCCTCACCCAGCAGCTTCGATCGGACCAAACATGGCAGAAACGAAACTGCTATTATTATACTGTGGGGTCTCTTCAGACCCCTGAGTATAATAAGCGGAGACTTAGGAGAAGTGATGAAACATAAAAAACAATGATACTCACCTTGCTCCCTGCGCTACGCAGCGGCTGTGCGATCTGCAGGCACTTCTGACAGCTGACGCATAAAAACGCGACATAACCCCAGAGACCCAATCAGCAGTCGCTGACTACAGGTAGAAGCACCGAAGAGAACAGAGCGGCTGCGGAGCGCAGAAAAAGGTGAGTAGCATTGTTTTTTTATGTTTGTCATCTCTCTTGGTCCTGCACTTATTATACTCGGGGGTCTGAAGAGAGCTATGGAACATAATACCGTGTGCAGGGACCGCTATGGGACCTAATACCGTGTGCAGGGGCCGCTATGGGACCTAATACCGTGTGCAGGGGCCGCTATGGGACCTAATACCATGTGCTGGGGCCACTATATGACATAATACCATGTGCTGGGGTCACTATGTGACATAATACAGTGTGCAGAGGCCACTATGTGACATAATACGATGTGCAGGGGTCACTATGTGACATAATACAGTGTGCTGGGGCCACTATATGACATAAAACCGTGTGTTGGGGCCACTATATGACATAATACCGTGTGCTGGGGCCACTATATGACATGATACCGTGTGTTGCGGCCACTATATTACATAATACCGTGTGCTGGGGCCACTATGTGACATAATACGGTGTGCAGGGGCCACTATATGACATAATACCGTGTGCTGGGGCCACTATATGACATAATACCGTGTGCAGGGGCCACTATGGGACATTATTCTGTATAATGGTGTGTTTTCTGCATTAAGGATGTGTTTTTGTACAGAAAACACAGGCATTTTTTTTTGTGCAAAAATGCAGCATGTGAACGCAGTTTTACATCGAAGTAAAAGTTCCAGTGGCCTAAGACTATATCTGCATCCAGATACATAGTGTGTATTCACCATAAGGATGCCGCCATACGGTGCTCCTGGACACATACATTTACCACTAATTGCGGGATGCACATGGACTTTCATTGCTTCTAATCGGAAAGTACAGGAGCGTCCCAGGAAATAGCAGTAAGCGCATGTGTCCTACAGCATCTTGTGGCAGCACTTCTGTGTTATGGTTTGTGGTATATGACTTTAGTTTAGGGGTCATCAGACTTACAATTATTGACTGGCACTCATCTTTGATTTTTTAATTAAAATCGGCACACCAAACAAAAAAGTTTGCCTACCCCTGCTCTTTTAAGTGAAGAGACAGAGAATTTTGCTGTGAAAGTGTGCATGTGTTGCAATAAATCAAGGGATTACAATAATGCAAACATCTATGTGAAGATTTCAAAATTTTCCAGGCAAAAAATAATTTTTCAAAAAAGGTCGGTTAGAGCTATTATTAGGTTAATAAGTGCACCCAAATACCTTTAGAGTATCACTCCAAAGTGTTTTTAGTGATTTCTGGGGTTCTCTTGGAGCTCCTGGCGTCTTCTGTATTTGTGTACATCTACATCTCCCTGTTCTGTGTGTTCATGTGCCTCACACCACCTCCCTCTCCCTCTCTTTCTCATTCACACCCCCCTCCCTGTTTCCCTAGCTAGCCCGCCCACTACACCCTCAGCAGCCATCTTTAGACTCCTAGTTCTCATTCAATAACCTTCTCCATTAATATTGTAATCACCTCCGTATATGATCAGTACAGTCACACAGAGAAAGCTTCAGGAAAACGATGAATTCTTCATGCTTTTATTGGCATTTGGTAAATATATATATATATATATATATATATATATATATATATAAATATACACACGTGGACAAAATTGTTGGTACCCCTCGTATAATGAAAGAAAAACCCACATTGGTCACAGAAATAACTTGAATCTGACAAAAGTAATAATATATAAAAATTCTATGACAAGCCACAAAGCCTCTGGGATAATGTCCTATGAAATCGAAATTTTTGGCAAGGCACATCAGCTCTATGTTCACAGACAGAAAAATGAAGCATATTTTGAAAAGAACTCTGTCCCTACTGTGAAACATGGAGGAGGCTCTGTTATGTTCTGGGGCTGCTTTGCTGCATCTGGCACAGGGTGTCTTGAATCTGTGCAAGGTATAGAGAGAAATGTGCTGCCCAGTGTCAGAAAGCTTGTTCTCAGTCGCAGGTCATGGGTCTTGCAACAGGTTAATGACCCAAAACACACAGCTAAAAACACCCAAGAATGGCGAAGAGGAAAACATTGGGCTATTCTGAAGTGGCCTTCTATGAGCCCTGACCTAAATCCTATTGAGCATCTTTGGAAGGAGCTGAAACATGCCGTCTGGAAAAGGTACCCTTCAAACCCGTGACAACTGGAGCAGTTTGCTCATGAGGAGTGGGCCAAAATACCTGTTGAGAGGTGCAGAAGTCTCATTGACAGTTACAGGAATCGTTTGATTGCAGTGATTGCCTCAAAAGATTGTGCAACAAAATATTAAGTTAAGGGTACCATCCTTTCTGTCCAGGCCTGTTTCATGAGTTTTATTTTTTTTAAATTCTGTTGAAGCATGGTTGTAAAGCAATGTCTGTCTTTCATTTGTTCATTTTCATAGAATTTTTATATATTATTACTTTTATCAGATTCAAGTTATTTCTGTGACCATTGTGGGTTTTTCTTTCATTAAACGAGGGGTATCAACAATTTTGTCCACGTGTGTGTTATATATATATATATATATATATATATATATATATATATATATTGTGATAATTTGGGGAATTAAGCTCAAAATGGCGGCTTTTCCTGGTCCGGACAGCGGTGGTTCATGGTACTGGGCGCCGGAAAGATAGCTTTCAGACGGTCCAAGTGTAAATAAAAGTGGCTTTATTCAGCTTAACTGCAACACAGCAAAACAACAAAAACCTATGCCACAGTTAGGGCCTAACTCACTCCTTGAGCTCCTAACTGTCCTGACTGTTACTCAGCTCTAGCAACAGTCCTCTGTGGATGCCAGCCCTGTGGGACAGAGCCTATCTCTCCGTCCTCGCTGGTCCACTCCTGTGGACACCAGTCCTGTGGGACAGAGCCTCTCTCTCCGTCCTCGCTGGTCCACTACCATTTCCTGCTTCCTGCAGGATGCTCCAGCCCCTCTGGAGTTACGTGCCACCTCACAAATAAACCCACCCCTTATAATAAATATTTTTTTTTTTATTAAGGGACCAAAACAAAAAAAAATAAATTACTGAAAGGTGGAATAGTGTGTGGAGGTTGTGGGAGGATTACTGAAAGAAGATGAAGAGGAAGTAGAAGTAGTGGTCAGATAATAAGGTGCTTCAAGTTCGGAAAGAAAGTAGGAGGAAGGCTGGTGAAAGGAAGAATAATAAGTATGGAAATTAGGGTGCTGACTGTAAGGGGGAGAATGATGACCACCTAATTGTTGTGGTGGCATGGTTGTTGGTGGCAGAGACTGGAATGCAAGTGATGGGCGACAGGCAAAATTGAGGACCAAATCCACTGGATTGATTTTCCACCAAGATGTCCAGGACACCCAGGACCAGTGTTGCACTGGACCACTAGTGCTTCTGCAGCATATCACGTCAAGCAAGCGTGATGCCATAGAAGCGACAAATGTTTCCCACTGGTCCTGTCTGTCCCAGGGCCTCATGAACTATATGCTTATCACTGGTGCGGGGATTTCTAGGCAGATCCCAAGGCAAGCGTTCTGTGCGGGGTGGAGGGTATGTGTGGGAGAAGGTGGGGCCCAGTCTTTTGGTCTTGGCATGACCAGATGTTGGACCTTGTGGCAAGGTTGTTGAAGCTGCACCCACTGCACCAGAATCAGTATTGACACTTGATGGACTGGGTTGGTCTTCCTCCACCTCCCCCTCCTGCTGGTTGGCATTTAGTCGGTTACTCTCCACTCCTTGCTGCAGTTCTTCTTGGCTTGAGGACTGCTCCAGGATGCTGCTTTCAGTTCTGAAAGGAAAATGTAAATATAATGCACAATATACAACCAAGTGAAAGCCAAACATTGTTGTCTGAAAGTTCAGATGTAGCCAGTTTGTCTTCAGGTGTGCTAATTTGTGTGAAATAATGGGTAGCACAGTTCCTTCTACCTTTCCCTCCTGCAGGCTCAAAATCTTCAAATAGCCTTGCTCCAGGTAGTGAAGAAAGAGTAGAAGGCTATTGTTTAGCCACCTTTTTGGTTACTACTGGTCACTGAAATCTATAAATACTGGCATCCCAGCACTAGGAAGGCAAGCATCCTTTATACTATAGTATTGACCATACAGCGTACAGTATAATGCCCCTGTATCACATATAATCATTTTTAAACATGTCCTCTATGTTATCCCTAACCTTGCATGAACAGTAAAGGTTTCCTAAAATTATTTAATGAGCTGGAGTATATTGTGACAGCTGATGTACAGATGTAGTAGGGTCAAACCTTTTAGGTGGTGCAATGCAAGTGCAATAATTGGTGAGACTTGACACATGGCCTTTGTAACTTTAGGAGTTCCCTCATTCTGGAAAAGGGGTCCTTTCAGTCTCATCTCCAAAGCCACTGCACAAGAATATATTTGTACTGAACTGTTTCCTACTCCCTCCTGGGGGGGGGGGGAGGGAGAACAACCCCACTGTTGCGCAAATTCTACTGTAAGAAAGGAGTCCTTCTGTAACTGACTGTATGTTATGATTTCAGCATACTGTCGGCTTTCCAGTTATGTGCCACGGCACCAATCTCTGCCCACTGTCAGAAGGGCGTTCCTGGCAGTCTAGCTGGGCTGTAAGGAACGCCCCCTGACAGTACTCGTCCATAGCCCTGTACTGTCAGAGGGGGCATTCCTTACAGCTCAGCGATAACGCTAAGCTGTGAGGAACGCCCCCCCAGTACAAGTCTATTGACGAGTACTGTCGGGGAGGGGGGGGGGCATTCCTTTCAGCCCAGCTAGACTGTCAGGAACGCCCTTCTGACAGTGGGCAGAGAGTTGTGCCAAAACTAACAGCACCAATATCTCCAGCCCGGGGGCACACAACGGGAAATCAGCGCACTGTTGGCTTTCTAGCTGTATATAAAACTGCATGTGCATGAGGACATGATAGGTCCTCTTTAAAAATAGGGAGGACCCCATGTCAATTAAAAAAAAACAAAACATGGAATTGTATTAAACAACAAGGAGTCCCATCCCCCCCCTCCAATTTTTCATATCCAGTCAGAAGCAGCCTTACATCACCAGGGAAGGCCCATGCTTTTTTGCCTTTTCCCATCCTAATAATACCAGCCTGTAACCGCAACAATACACACCCGACATAAAAAAAACTAATGTTTATTGAAATAAAAACTCCCCAACACAACCTTCCTTGACCATTTTATTAAAAATCTAAAGATCATTGAAGTAGTCCTACGAATATGATGTTGTAAGAGACAGCCAATGTTGTCTTAAGCTTCATTTGTCTGTATAAACTGTTAATGTTGAATGTATTTCTGTGATTCTGTTCCTTTAAGACAGCAGCCATTGTAATTGTGACATGATGCTGGAGTGAGACCCCCCCCTTTTATGTCAGCCTGCCTGTTCTGCAGACAGAATGTGAGCAGAGAAGCAGGAAGTGACGAGAAAGAGAGCAGCAGCCATCTTGGCAAGTGTTGTATTGAACTGGTGTGGAGATTTTTCTGTACAGCTAAGCTGTATCTTGGTCCAGAGACAAACAGAGTGTAAAGAGACAACAGGACTAGTGAGTCCACGTGAAAGGAACTGTGCTCAGTGGCTGATCAGTGAGACTGACATTGTGACTGTGTATATGGATACCACAGATAGAGACTCGCAGTGCTGTTGATGTACTGGACGGCACCTGCTAAATCCCGGCTTACATCCCAGCTCAGTGTTTGGATTCGGCAGGACTGTCAGTGTGCTGAGTGGAATCTGCTGTTGGATTACATTGCATTCAGTTGGTTTCCCTGTCTGTTAAAGAGGACTTCATTTCTCCCAAGATCCTGATAACCGTGAGGAGAGGACGCTTCACTATAAAAGAAAGGACCGACTTTGGGCCCCACCGCGCGCTTCTACGGACTGTAAGCGGTCCACCTGGACCACTGGGGAAAAGGGGGTGCACTCAAATGTGAAGTCAGGGTCAGTTAGGGATAGTTTTGAGTATATTGTTCATTCAGTGTCCATACTGCAGAAGTGGACAGAGTAAAAGTAGAAACCATTGCAGAATTTGCCTTGAAATTGTTCATGCTATATTGTATATTTTGCTTGTCTTTATCCCTGTCATTTTACCTTCAAATAGCCTTTATTAACTTATAGTAAATATATATTCTTTTCTTGAACTACCGCGTGTGCGTTCATTTCTGGTTGCGGAGACCAAACCACCTGCCTTGCTCTCGGTTCACAAATTGGCGTAGTCGGCAGGATCCGCTTACCAGAATGGACGGTGACGCACCCGTTCGGGAGAATGGTGCTGGAGGAAGAATGCCAGCAGGGGCTATAATGAGTCAGTTAGCTAAATTTGATGGCAATAATATGTCAGTGAGTATGTGGGTGGAACAGATACGAATGATACAGCGAATGTACCAGACCGCACCAGAAGTACTAGTAGAGCTAGCAATATTGACATTACAAGGGGATGCTAAGACCACGGTGATACTGAGGCCATTTGAACAAAGGCAGACATTTGAGCAAGTAGTCCAGATTCTAGAAACCATTTATGGAGAAACTGCATTTCTGGGGTCTCTGCAGGCTCGGTTCTTCCAGAGGGTACAACAGGAGAATGAAAGCCTTCCCCAATATGCAAATGCCCTACAAGAACTGCTCCGAGATATTCAAGTGAAGGAAAGAGGGGGCTCGCCAGCCTTCTGTAACCCTGATCGGACTCTCCGTGACCAGTTTGTCCTGGGGATACGTGACGGCAGTTTAACTGTGACTATGCAGGATTTTATACGACGAGAGACTGATGCTAAATTCCATGATGTACAGGTAGAGGCCATCTCCCGTGCCAATAGTATGGTCCCGAGGCCCCAGACTGCAGTTGGAGTTACTTTGTCACAGGGGGCTAGTTCTGGCTCAGAGACAGTAGAAAAGGGGACGGTTAAAGAAATTCTCACAGTAATGCAGAAACTGCAAGAGCAAATGGAACACTTGCACACTCGTTGTGATGAGCAGTCTATGAAAATTGCAGACTTCCAGAAGACTGGAGATGAAAGGGTGAGCCATCCACACCCAGCAAGTCAGAATCACCCACCACCCCGCTGGAGGGGTGAGGATAGGACCTACCGAAGGGGTCCAAATCATTTAGTGCAATGCTCAGGAGAAATCGAAGGGGCTTACCGAAGGGGCCCAAACATATGGCCAGAACGACGGGGGATACGCTGCTGGGAGTGTGGACGGATGGGCCACGTTGCTGCTAGATGTCCAGAGCAGCGACAAACTTATGAGAGACCGCCGTTAAACTGAAGTCCTCTGCTGCTGAAGGGCGTGTAGTAGGGGAGACTGACAAGGAGACTATGTGGGGAGAATGCCCTGATGATGACCTGATCGCTGCAAGTCCTGTCATACAGGTGGAAATGGAGGGTATTCCGGTTACCGGGATGATTGACACGGGTTCCCAAGTAACGACCTTGAGTAGAGACTGTTATGAACGGTACTTCCGGCAACATGTGAACTATGATCCCCATACATTCGTACGAGTGGTCGCAGCTAACCAGTTACCAGTTCCGGTCGTGGGAGTGGCCTGGATGAATGTCCGGGTATGTGGCCAAGATCTAGGTAGGAAAGGCATTGTGGTGGTACAGGAGTCACATGAAGTAAAGGTCCCTGTCATTTTGGGGATGAATGTGTTAAAAGAATTAGATCAGATCCTCTTTGAAAAGAAAGGTCACGGTTATTGGAAAGAAACCACCACCCATCGGCCTACTCAAACAGCTTTCCAGCGGCTGATCCGGACATGTGGCTTACAGAAAAGTTCAGATGCACAGCGTCCTCTGGCTCGAATTTCAGTTCCTTTGCATACAAAAGTTACACTGCCACCCAGTCGGGAGACAATAGTGTCCATGCCCGTAGGCACCTGTCGGAAACTAGAGGGCATAGCTGTGTTGGTAGAACCACTGCAGGCAGCCGAAGGAGGTGTTGATCCGCTAGTGGCCCGTTCCTTGGCAATAGTTCGCAATGGAAGAGTACCACTTCGATGTGTAAACACTCAGGACCAGAGTGTGGACCTGACCCCAGGGAGGCTGCTGGCTAACATCTATGTGACTCCGGAGGAAGTAAGGAAAGTAACTCCAATGCACCTGAAGCCGACTGGAAGGGATGAGTGGACCGTAACTGTGTCCATGGGAGAAGATGAGGAACCCACCTCTGAATGGAATGGCTGTGCAATTCGAGAACAGATGAAGATGGATGTAAGTTCATGTTCTCTGGAATGGGTGCAGAAGGTAGATGAGCTGTTGTGGGAGAACCAAGCCACCTTTGCACGGTATGCTGAAGATTTTGGATGTACCACAGGGATCTACCATGAGATTCCCACAGGAGACACCCCTCCAATTAGAGAGCGCTACCGACAAATTCCTCCACAGTTGTATCAGGAAGTGAAAGAACTGTTAGCTAAGATGCTACAGGGTGGGATCATCCAAGAAAGCCAGAGTCCCTGGGCGGCTCCTGTGGTGTTAGTAAGAAAAAAAGATGGGTCCATCCGATTTTGCGTAGACTATCGGAAGTTAAACGCTTGCACCGTACGAGATTCCTACCCCTTGCCACGGATTGAGGAGTCCCTCTCAACGCTAGGGAGAGCCCGGTACTTCTCCTCACTAGATCTGGCTAGTGGGTATTGGCAGGTGCCGATGGCCACAAAAGACAAGGAGAAGACAGCATTCATCTTGCCCATGGGACTATACGAATTTAACCGGATGCCCTTCGGGTTGACAAATGCACCCGGAACGTTTCAGCGGTTGATGGAGAACTGTCTCGGTGACTTCAACTTTGAGTTCACTCTCATCTACTTGGATGACATTATAGTGTATTCTGCGACCTTTGAAGACCATCTCCACCAGTTGGGGCAAGTATTTCGAAGATTGCGGGAACATGGGCTCAAATTGAAACCCAGTAAATGTCGGTTGTTCCAATCTGAAATTGATTACTTGGGTCACCGCGTATCAGGAGAAGGGGTGAGACCATCAAGAGACAAGATAGCGGCTGTTCAAGATTGGCCGATACCGACTACCCTGCGAGAAGTGAGGGCGTTCCTTGGAGTAGCCGGTTACTATCGACGGTTTATTAAGGATTTCGCCAAGGTAGCAGCACCACTTAATGCTCTCCTACGAGGCACATCCGGTGGTCCAAAGAACCGGTCCGTGAAGTGGGGACCTGAACAGGAACAAGCCTTCCAGGCATTGAAGGATGCACTGACAACAGCCCCAATCTTGGCATATGCTGATTACCACTTGCCGTTCCAGCTATATACAGATGCAAGCCTGTATGGTCTTGGAGCAGTGCTTTCCCAGCTTCAGGATGGCCAGGAGAGGGTCATAGCGTACGGCAGCCGGTCTTTGAGAGATTCTGAAAGAAACCCCGAGAATTATAGTTCATTTAAATTGGAGCTGTTGGCACTGGTATGGGCCATGACCGAGAAATTCTCTGAATATTTGACCGGTGCTGAAGTTTTAGTACTGACTGACAACAACCCACTAGCTCACCTGGAAAATGCCAAGCTCGGGGCATTAGAGCAGAGGTGGATAGCCCGAATGTCTACATTCAATTACCGCATTAAGTATCGGTCCAAGACAGAGAACCAGAATGCTGACGGACTTTCTAGGGTAACTGCCCAGACCCCCACAGAAGACGTGGATCATGAGTTGGAGCATGTGGAGGTGCCCGATTTCAGCAGATTTTCACAGGCCTTGACCGCCACTAATCAGTTTGAGATGGAGGGGATTGAAATGGCTCCTTTCTTTGGTCCCTCACGACAGGAATGGGCACAGATACAACAGACCCATGAGGGGCTGGCGCAGATGATCAAGTGTGTTGAGAAAGGCCAGAAGCCCTGTAGAGAGGAAAGAGAACGACTGACACGTGAGATATTATCTGTTTTGAGTCAGTGGGAAAAGTTGGAGATGAAAAATGGAGTGCTATGCCGAAAGGTCTATTTACCTTCTGAGATCGACATTCGATACCAAATTGTGGTGCCTAGTGAACTGGCTCGCTCCTTGGCAGTTGAGGCTCATAATAAGAATGGACATTTTGGTCATGAGAAGACCTTTCGTTGGTTACAGCGACTGATTTACTGCCCTGGTCTTCGTCAAATGGTCGAAGAAGTATGCCGCAGCTGTCGAACTTGTGAGATCCATAAGGCAATAGAACAGAGAGCTCCCCTGCAAACCATCGTGACCCAGGAACCTTTAGAAATCGTCATGATAGACTATCTAATGGTGGGCCCATCCAATAGCGGACACCAGTATTGCCTCGTAATGGTGGATCACTTCACCAAATTTGCGGTGGTAACCGCCACCAAGGACCAGACAGCTGAGTCAGCAGCTCGTGCTCTGTGCCAAGATTTCATTCGAGTATATGGGTGCCCCCAACGCATCCACTCCGACCAGGGCGCCTGCTTTGAGGGACACGTAATGAAAGAAGTTCAACGTATCTACGGGATAAAGAAGTCGCACACGACTCCATACCACCCTCAGGGAAATGGGGCCTGTGAAAGATTCAACAGAACTCTGCTACAGATGCTGCGGACTCTGGAGGAAGACAAGAAGTTACAGTGGCCTCAGTTCTTGTCTGAAATGGTGTGGGCCTATAACAATCAGGTCCATTCTACAACGGGGTACTCTCCTTATACACTTCTCTTTGGGCGGTCTGGGCGAAGTATAGGAGAATTACAGTTGAATGATGTGGATGGGTTCCCTCCGAGGGATCCAACCTCTTGGGTGCGGGCGCATCGGCAGAGAATTGAGACGATCCATCGATTGGTGCGGCAGCGCCTGCAAGAACATCCCCATCCTGATAAGACCCCAGTGCAAGAAGCACCATTGCAACCAGGCGACCTGGTGCTAGTTCGTGTCAAGAAACCCCAAGGGAAATTGGAAAGCCGATGGGAGGCTTTGCCGTATCGTGTTGTTGGCCGCAAGTATGCGAATGGGCCAGTGTACCAGGTCCAGAAAGAAGGAACTGATTGTGTTCGAGTACTTCACCGAAATATGTTGCGCCTGTGTCATTCTGAAGGGACAAATCACGATGGGCCTGCCAGTGTGAATGAGCTCCCACAGTCAGAGAATGGAGGTGCGGAATGGGCCTCCGACGAGGAGGATGATTGTTGGCCGATCCCTGCTCCTGGGGATGTTCCACCTGTGACTACTGTATCTCCGGCCTGTGCCCCCTCTGGTGCGGAATCCGCTGGTCCTTCTCAGCCCATAGCTGCAGCACCCCATAATATACCACCGGTCCTCAGACGGACCACTAGGCCAAATGCTGGTATTCCCCCTGTTCGGTATGCGCAGGATGAGTTTGTTTGGCCTGCCATACATCGGTATACTACCACCCTGTGCATAAAAGTACAACCCTCTGGATATACAGTCATAGGCAGGGACTGCCAATCTTAAAGTGGGGGGGAATATGTAAGAGACAGCCAATGTTGTCTTAAGCTTCATTTGTCTGTATAAACTGTTAATGTTGAATGTATTTCTGTGATTCTGTTCCTTTAAGACAGCAGCCATTGTAATTGTGACATGATGCTGGAGTGAGACCCCCCCCCTTTTATGTCAGCCTGCCTGTTCTGCAGACAGAATGTGAGCAGAGAAGCAGGAAGTGACGAGACAGAGAGCAGCAGCCATCTTGGCAAGTGTTGTATTGAACTGGTGTGGAGATTTTTCTGTACAGCTAAGCTGTATCTTGGTCCAGAGACAAACAGAGTGTAAAGAGACAACAGGACTAGTGAGTCCACGTGAAAGGAACTGTGCTCAGTGGCTGATCAGTGAGACTGACATTGTGACTGTGTATATGGATACCACAGATAGAGACTTGCAGTGCTGTTGATGTACTGGACGGCACCTGCTAAATCCCGGCTTACATCCCAGCTCAGTGTTTGGATTCGGCAGGACTGTCAGTGTGCTGAGTGGAATCTGCTGTTGGATTACATTGCATTCAGTTGGTTTCCCTGTCTGTTAAAGAGGACTTCATTTCTCCCAAGATCCTGATAACCGTGAGGAGAGGACGCTTCACTATAAAAGAAAGGACCGACTTTGGGCCCCACCGCGCGCTTCTACGGACTGTAAGCGGTCCACCTGGACCACTGGGGAAAAGGGGGTGCACTCAAATGTGAAGTCAGGGTCAGTTAGGGATAGTTTTGAGTATATTGTTCATTCAGTGTCCATACTGCAGAAGTGGACAGAGTAAAAGTAGAAACCATTGCAGAATTTGCCTTGAAATTGTTCATGCTATATTGTATATTTTGCTTGTCTTTATCCCTGTCATTTTACCTTCAAATAGCCTTTATTAACTTATAGTAAATATATATTCTTTTCTTGAACTACCGCGTGTGCGTTCATTTCTGGTTGCGGAGACCAAACCACCTGCCTTGCTCTCGGTTCACAATGTAATGCAAGCAATATAGTGTAACCTGAAAGCCAAAAAAAATATGGTGTCTGAAAGCAATTATACTCACCTATATAGCTGTCTTTTTTATTCAGTCTTCTGTGGCAAATTAATAAAAAAATAAAGTTCAATGATCTTTGGTTTGTATTCTGGCACAGGGGATCTGGAGATGAAAAAGAATTCTATATAGTTTGAAAAGTCCCATGTGCCAGAATGAGCTAGTGCAGGGATTCCTAAAGCTACATAGGAGTTTCCACATTAGCTATGTGACCAGGGAAACTCCTGGTCAGATTGAAATTAAATCATTGACCTGACTTACTGTCAGTGTGACCAAGAGTAACCTGATCACATTGAAGTGTTTTGGGTAGGAGTGGCAATTGCCAGGCATCTCCTACAAGTCAAATGAATAACAGGCAGCAAGACTTAACATCGCAGGCAGATGGCACTAGCTCAAACTACTTGTCATCCGACAGTAAATAAGCCAATGAACTGTCAGCTGGCAAGGTTTACTAAAGTTCATTGACTAAAAACTCTAGTGTAACTCTTTGTTTTTTCTGATTGGATGACTGAGATCCAACACCATGTGGCACATCTTTGTGGCTCCATGCACCAGAGGGCAGAGACTCTTTCTCCTACAGAAGGAGTTTCTGCACTGGGTGTTAACCATGGTCAAGCCATGACTGTGGGTAACCACATAAAATAGAGCAATGAGTTCTTCAATCAGTTTGCTATTTGCTGTGCCCCAAAGCCAGCAGTACACGTTCTTCCTGCATACCTCTTACTACACACAAAGGACAAGTGGGTTACATGGCTGGGGGGGGGGGCATTACAATTATTATACCACTATAATAATTGTAATGCCTCCCCCACAGTAATCCTCTATTGACCACAGCCAGCTTGAATCTCGTGGTGATATAGCTGAGTGTTATTAAAGTGAATGGGGACACCATCCACCCCCAGTCACTCCTACATTCAGCCTGTCTGTGGGGGCAAGGACATCCTGTTCTCAGGTTCAGTGGGGGTCTCAGTGGTCAGACATTGATTGCGGGCATTAGCGCGGTTGTCTGCTGTATAATACAAGTGGCCGCCTTATTTAAACACCCGACATTCGCCATACTATTATGGCGGATGTCGGGAAAGGGTTAAGCACAGAGAGAGACACACAAAGACACAGTGACACAGACATAAAGTACAAGGAAACAACAGATATATATTATAAATAAAAGAAAAAGATCATTTCTAAAAATTCACAACACAACACAAAAGTGAACAAAGTGTATGAAACATTACTATAAGCAGTAAATGGATTATGTACCAACATAATCAGCCTGGAAACATTAATCCACATCCTGGCGTTCCAGGATGGCATCTTTACAGCTCCTGAACTGTCCTTCCTGGGTGTTTTAGTGTAGAACTATGCATCAATTTCCTCTTCCTGTTTGTCATTGTTTACATTATTAACAATGCATTTTTGATGTGGATTTTGAAGCGTTTCCACAGCATTTCTGAAGCATTTCCACACCAAACTATCATTGAAGTCTGTAGAGGGAAAAACGCAGAGTTTCCGCAGGTATAATTGACATGCTGCAATTCTCAAAAACGCAGGTGTGTTTGAAAAACGCAGCTTTTCTACAAAATGTTTTTTTTCCGTACTGAGTGGCTAGGATTAGCCAGAATATCATTCACTTTACTGGTACTGTAAAACAGAGTTTTTTCCGCTGCGTTTCTACGGCAGCCAAAAACGCTGCATTTTTTTTGCAACGTGGGGCTTCAGCCTTATATGTTTAAAAGGTAGCCTAAGTATAATTCTATGTACACATATATCAATGGACAATATTGTTGAATTATCTCTTTTTTTTACTGATCTGTTGACTTAACAAGAAACTTCCACTACATGTAGATGAATGACAAATTACTAAGTAAAGTGTCTTTCCAATATAAGATCTATAAGACTGCACAATATAAGGCTTTCAATGTTAATGCTTTTAGGCTACAAGAAAGAAAAATCACTATTGAGAATGTCTTTCCAATATAAGATCTATAAGGCTACAGGAAAGAAAAATGACTAAAATGCTTTTCCAGTGTAAGGTCCATACTGCAAGTCTATGAAATTGTCTTTAAAATGTATTTAAACAAACAATATGAATAGGTGTTGTTGTTTAGATCAGTAGAAGTTCAAATAATACGTTGAACTTAATAGATGTTCGTCTTTTTTTAACCTTGACATTTATTATTTAACACAACACTACAAAAGTACAAATCCATTTTATCAGACATGTCAATATACCATATCCAACAAAAACCATGACAGCGGTCAATATATGACAATAAATTATGTTGCAAACTCTTAAGATTGACTGACAGCAATCTCTAATGCACAAACATAGAGATAGATGAAATCAAGAGATAAATGCAGATAAGAATCAAGATTAAGGAAAGAAAAGAGAACTAACAGATGGGGATAAGATGTAGAAGAAAGAAATATGAAAGGCAATATTATACAAACAGGTCTAAACTGGGGATAAAGGGAATCCACAGTCTTAAAAAGCATAGTTGCTTTCTTCCGAAAACAGTGCCCGTCCATGGATTGTGTCTTGTACTTCAGCTCAGTTCTACTTCAGTGAGTTGGACACGGCTGCATACCACACTCAACCTTTAGACAAGAATGGAAGATATCTCATTTAGGCTAAGGCCCCATGTAGTGAACCGCAACTTAGAAACACTGTGGAGGGGCGTGGGCTGGCACTGAAGCAGACCAGAAGTGTCTCCTGTGCACTCCTGTGCTTTAAGGAAATTTTACCGTTTTTGGGGGGCCCCTACCTGAGCCCTCCACTACCATTTACTGCTGGGCTTAGCCGTACTATCCCTGGCAACCCCCTGTGGGGTCTCTGGCTCTCCTAATGCCTGGATTCGGGTGTATCTGATCCCTGCTACGGCCTCTACACGTGCTGCACTAGCATCTTGCGATCCTGTAGCTTCACTGGAGCACTCTCCGGACTGCTTCTCCTCTGCCAGCACTTGAGACCATGCGCGATCTGTGCTTCTGTGCTCCCATGCACTGCCTGGCGCTTTCTCAGCCTCCGACCTGCCCCGCATGCAGCCTATCGACACCTGCACCTCATCTCGCTGCCTCTGCTCTGCCTCCCTGCCTCAACAGCGGCCGCCATCACCTTCGCTGCAACACAGCTCCTCCAGTGACCCTCCTATTACTTACCTTGGGATACTCCTGGAAACCTTCTTCTCATCATCTGAAGCACAGCGATCCTTTACCCTGTTCGTGAGTTGAAACGTACTGCTATCTCTCACCATTTTAGGCTGCTTTATACTTTATCTAGTGGGACTTTTACAAAGGCCTATAGTGCCTTGTCTCTCTATTGGAGGATATTGTGTGTTTTCTCTTTGATATTGGCGACTAGCTTGGGCTGTTTTGCTTTTATACTGTGGACTGCCTCTTCCCTACATTGAGGCATAATAGCCTTGTGATGATTCTGCCTAAATATGGCCATAACTCAGCTATATTTTGGTCTCTGGGTATAGGATATCCCTTCTTGCTTTCTTGCATACTGTGTGCAGCTACAAGCCTAGGTGCATATTGGCAGTAGCAGCCAGGCTGGAACAATAGGGCTCCATTGTATTCCTATACAGCCCTGGCTGATCAAACAATAGTGCATTGTTCAAGCCTGGGCTGTTGATCAGATATGACTGATAACAGTGTATCAATTCACTTTGTCTCATCTACATACAAAGGGTCTGAATGTGATTGAATTAACTCATCAGACGTACTGTCGCCGGTGACCTCATTCTGGGAGGGGGCATAAAGGGTATAAAAGATGAGGTAAGAGGTCTGTGGGAGGGATTATGAGGAGACTATCACTAAGAGATCATGCTATGAAGACTGTGCTGGGATCATGCTACAGAGTTGTTACAGACAGACCATGAGGAGTTTTTTGTGATTGACTATTGGACTAATGCTGAGAGACTGTTATGAGAGCATGCAGGCGGGATTATCGTTTTAATGCCACATGCTGAAAAGCCTCCACTGGTGACTCACACATGCCATGTGTGAGTGTTGGACTATAGAACCACATCAAGGACATGTGTGGTAAAGTAATTATTTCACCTTTATCCCTTTTATTTTATTTGTACTGTATCTTGTAACTAGTAACTGTTAATGCTTGCATATATCTGCATATCTGTTCTGATCTGTATATGTTAGATTTTAATGCCGACCCATTTAGGGGTTAATAAATATATAAAATTTAGAAGGCTTGTCTTGTATTTATCTGGTGAACCCGGCACTCACTGGCGGTGAGTGTGGTTTTTATATGAAAGAGGACTCAGGGTGTGGCCAAAGCGGTGTTGGCGCACGGAGGATCTTTCACAAGCCTGAACATTCTATACTTTTCTGTGACAGTGACACCCTGTCACCTTCAAAGTTGCTCTCTATTGCTATCTGGTGTTTGCCCACCACACCCCTAATGTCTGGTTAATCATTCAGCTTTCCGTCACGGCTGCCCCACCAGCACAAACGCCTAGTTGATGATTACTGGGCCACCCTGCCACCTACTGCCTCGCTAATATGTCTACCAAGCCCCAGAATCCAAAAACTTGCACACTCAGCGAAGATTCAATAGCTTGGCATACTTTGCCCGAACTATTCAGAACTCAGTGCCCTTCTAGCTCAACTGGCAGTGGCTCACCCCACAGTAGTACTACTTCTATTGCTGCCTTTGACCATGAACCTATAGCGGATGCCAGTGCAGTTGATTTGGACCCCTCAGTCATCTTCATCAAAATCCAGGGTTGAACTGTCTGAAGCAGTGACTGACTCCACCAAGCAAATCCAGCACCTGGGGTCAAGGGTCACTGAGGTGGAAACTGGACAAGGTTGCTGACGCCCTCGAGGATGACAAGTCCTGCCACTCCAGAAGGCCCAAATACGTTACCCCTGGGTCTTTCCCTTCCATTTTGCCTGGACCCTCAACAACAAGGACTACCTGATTCGATCTCTGAAGAAAGGCCTCCAGATACTTCGATGTGAGGGACTACAAATGGAGGAACCGGTTCCTACTGACCCACTACCTCAAAGACCCTCCCATTCCTTGCTGCCGAAATGCAAAAGACCGTAGAACTCTGCTTAGGCCCTGGCAGAGGGTGGCATGCCCTCCGGATGAGTATCTGACCTGTTATTCCCATTCTCCTTGCAAGTTATCCCAGATGAACATTATTATTTGCTCTCTACTTATAGTTGCTCATTTCAGCCTCAGGTCACAACTGTGATTTTTATATTTTTGACAGCTGGTTTTCTGTTGTTCCAGGAATTGTTGCAGAAATTCTGTTGTTTCCTAGCCAGTCATTTTATTTGTTACCTCTTTTGCCATACTCCAGTTTGACCAAATGGTTTTTTAATTTCTTCTTTGCATAGCCTATTACACCTCACCATTTCCCTCCCCCATATATTTTTAAGGGCTAGCTGTGATGGCAGTTCCCATGCCCCCCCCCCCCCCCGCATCCTAGGCACTATAGCATTTGCTGCATTCTATTTAACCCCGGAGTGCATGCCCTGGCTCTGAGTTTATTGATAGCAAAGGCAGTTGGCATGTCACTATGATGGAACCTTCTCTAAAAATTCTTCATAGGACATATTTGGTCCCCCTTAGGCTACACAGCTTCTACCCTACAGTATCACCCTTCTGTTTAGGTGTTGCTATCCCTTAGGCACTACTCTCCATATCTGGTGGTCCTGCCCACATGCCTGTCGCCTCTGGTTGGCTATCCAGACTGGCAAAATGGCTTTTTGGACAGACATTCCCATTATCTACTACAATTTTTCTCTTAAGCCTTAAACCGGCTAGACTTAAATATGCCCAACATAAATTATCCCAATTTATTCTGATGGCTGCACGTATCCATATTGCCATTAATTAGAAGAGGTCTTACCTCTCCCTGACCGATCTTGTGTGCCGAGATGATTCCATAATGCTCCATGAAAAAACTAATGCCACCATTTCTGATACTCACCCACTCTTTGATAAAGTATGGATGCCCTGGATTAATAGGTCCATTGTCCCAGGCCTACCATATTGTCTTCAATTATAACCACCTTATAGATCCTTATGAGGTGCTCATCTTTGTCCCCTAGGGCAGGGTCCTCTTTCGACCTCCCACCTAGCGCTTTGTATTATGGCACTACTAATCCCCTTTCTCTCCCCTCCCCCTCTACGTTTGATGTTGGTTACTGATTTTTATACACACGTGGACAAAATTGTTGGTACCCCTCGTTTAATGAAAGAAAAACCCACAATGGTCACAGAAATAACTTGAATCTGACAGACTGGAATTTGCCAAGCTACATGTTGACAAGCCTCAAAGCTTCTGGGAGAATGTCCTATGGACAGATGAGACAAAAATCGAAATTTCTGGCAAGGCACTATGTTCACAGACAGAAAAATGAAGTATATCTTGAAAAGAACACTGTCCCTACTGTGAAATATGGAGGAGGTTCTGTTATGTTCTGGGGCTGCTTTGCTGCATATGCTACAGGGTGTCTTGAATCTATGCATGGTACAATGAAATCTCAAGACTATCAAGGGATTCTAGAGAGAAATGTGCTGCCCAGTGTCAGAAAGCTTGGTCTCAGTCGCAGGTCATGGGTCTTGCTATAAGATAATGACCCAAAACACACAGCTAAAAACACCCAAGAATGGCTAAGAGGAAAACATTGGACTATTCTAAAGTGGCCTTCTATGAGCCCTGACCTAAATCCTATTGAGCATCTTTGGAAGGAGCTGAAACATGCCATCTGGAAAAGGCACCCTTCAAACCCAAGACAACTGGAGCAGTTTGCTCATGAGGAGTGGGCCAAAATACCTGTTGACAGGTGCAGAAGTCTCATTGACAGTTACAGGAATCATGTGATTGCCTCAAAAGGTTGTGCAACAAAATATTAAGTTAAGGGTATCATCATTTCTGTCCAGGCCTGTTTCATGAGTTTTCTTTTTAAAAAAAATTCTGTTGAAGCATGGTTGAAAAGCAATGTCTGACTTTCATTTGTTCATTTTCATAGAATTTTTATATATTATTACTTTTGTCAGATTCAAGTTATTTCTGTGACCATTGTGGGTTTTTCTTTCATTAAACGAGGGGTACCAACAATTTTGTCCACGTGTGTATCTATCATATTTTTTGTTATATAGGCTTACTACTTTTGGACGTCACTGTTTCTTCCTTCCACATTATCTGCATTACTTTTGTGACTGTTTTCATATTTGCTACTGTTCTGTATTTTTTGCAATTTTTCAATAAATACCTTTGAAACTAAAAAGCACTGTGGAAAAAACACAGTGAAAACACTTTGTGTTTTTTCCGCAGTGTTCTTTATTGCATTTTTGCTGCATTTTTCTCACATTTTTTTTCTTCTGTTATTAAATCTATAAGGAAAACGCTTGTGTTTCCACCACAACATGGGGCCTTAGCCTTTGAGTAAATGTCCGCTTTTTACTACCCTATCATTTGAAGGAACAAATTAAAAAATTAAAAATACACTTTGATTTCCAGAGCTGACATACAACAGAAACAATTTGTTCATTTTAGGTCATTCAAAAAAAGTGAGGGCTATTGCTTATAATAATAGAGAACTATAATATAGAATGTCATTGCCTATTAGTATACAATACAACAAAATTAAAAAAACAGCCAATGGTTCCACAAATCATTTCCATCATGGACTCACATCTTTTGTTCAGACTGCGAATCAGGGATGTTAAGATGTTAAAAAGAATAATCTATGGTCAAGACAACAGAAAAAATATTTATTTGTGCCTCATCCAAAGTGGATAAACCAGTATTTTATATACAGTAGGGAAAAAAAGTATTTAGTGAGCCACCAATTGTGCAAGTTCTCCCACTTAAAAAGATGAGAGAGGCCTGTAATTGACATCATAGGTAGACCTCAACTATGAGAGACAAAATGAGAAAACATATCTAGAAAATCAAATTGTCTGATTTTTTTAAGAATTTATTTTCAAATTATGGTGGATATTAAGTATTTGGTCACCTACAAAGAAGCAAGATTTCTGGCTCTCATAGACCTGTAACTTCTTCTTTAAGAGGTTCCTCTGTCCTCCACTCTTTACCTGTAGTAATGGCACCCGTTTGAAATTGTTATCAGTATAAAAGACACCTGTCCACAACCTCAAACAGTCACACTCCAAACTCCATTATGGTGAAGCCCAAAGAGCTGTGGAAGGACACCAGAAACAAAATTGTAGACCTGCACCAGGTTGGGAAGACTGAATCTGCAATAGGCAAGCAGCTTGGTGTGAAGAAATCAACTGTGGGAGCAATAATTAGAAAATGGAAGACATACAAGACCACTGATAATCTCCCTCGATCAGGGGCTCCACGCAAGATCTCACCCCGTGGGGTCAAAATGATCCCAAGAACGGTGAGCAAAAATTCCAGAACTACACGGGGGGACCTAGTGAATGACCTGCAGAAAGCTGGGACTAACGTAACAAAGGCTACAGTCAGTAACACACTATGCTGCCAGGGACTCAGATCCTGCAGTGCCAGACGTGTCCCCCAGCTTAAGCCAGTTGTGTTTGCGTGGGTGTGCGCTTACACCCTCTGCGCTGCGAAGCTGAAGTCCTGCATGTCCGACTTTGTTTCCGACGAAAAAAAAGGATTCGCAGCGCAGAGGGTGTAAGCGCACACCCGCGCTTTGCTTTAAAAACCCATTCAAATGAATGGGTTTTTAACCAATGCGTCGCTAACCTGTCGGTATCCAATGCCTATCCCGTTCCCCGAGATTTTCACTCGGATTGGCAGCGGACGGACTCAAGCGCAGGTGTGAACCCACCCTAACTAGTAATAGAAACTGTTCTAGTTCACAAAATTATGATATTACTACTGTTATTAGCATTACTACAGACTGATGAAAATAACAATATTATAACCCCTATAATAGAAATAGTATTCTAGAATTTGCTACAGTGTGATATAAACTTAAATAGCTCGGTGTAACAGAGGGAATGAAATGAAAACCATGTCCTATCATGTATCTCTTTATTGAGTTGCTAGACAACAGTTAATTCTGGTTCTATTCTTCTAAAATGTCTATAAAATGTGTTAAAAATCTATTAGATTCATGAACCTAATTGCTTTTTTTATTTATCATTTGTTGTGTAGCAACTCAATGGATCAATAACACAATAATGAAACAGATTATATCTCTAAAATGTTCACATTCTCAAACATGTAAATGCTAAAAAAATATTTTGTGGTGTGAGAAGCAGCATCAAGTAAAGTCCCAAAGGTTGTTAATAGCATTTGATAAAATGTATTGATGTTCTTAGGCTCGTCTCTAGTGGCCAGCTGTCTATGTTCCAAAATATCACAAACCATTAAGAACTGTGAAGAAAGGTCAAGATTACATTGTCAGAATTTTTCTTTCCTTGTTCAGAAAGGTGATGATTAGGGTTAAGATAGAGTATATTGCCATTTAGCAGGCACAGACTATTCTAGAAATGCTCTGTGATTAAATATAGAGCTTTGTTTCAACAATGTTGCCTTTGGAAATCTTATAGGAGACTATAAAAACCTAAAATGGAAAAATAAAATCTCATTATAATTTAAAATATTTCTGCAAGAAACTCATGGTTGATTTCTTATTGAAAAAAAAAGCTACATCTGTCTTTGACCTGTGTCGGGTAGCGCAACTCAATTCCACTGAAGTGAAAGGATTTGTGCTGCAATAGGTCACAAAATTTGTACAGATGTGCCACTGTTTCTTGTAGAAAGTAGCTTTTTTAAAAAAAAAATCTAACCCTAGTTTCACACAGCCGAGTTTCATCTGTAAAACTTGGTCCGTGTGTTTGCCTGAACAGTATGCCGGGAGTGGGACTCCCAATTACACGGGTGAAACCTCGTGTGAATCTAGCCTTTCTATACTTATTGAGTAGCAGAAGCAGATTTTGGCACAGACTCCACTCAGAAATCTGCATCAAATCCACACTCAGCTTAGGGCCCCACGTTGCGGAAACTCAATGTTTTGCCTGCTGCGGAAAAGCCACAGAAATAAATGCTGCGTTTTACAGTAAAGTGAAGGAGGTTCTGGCTAATCCCATGCACACATTTTGGGAAAAAAGATGCTGCGGAAATGCCTTTTGGCAGGAAAATCCTTGATGTGAAAACGTAACCTTATACCTTTTAGGTAAGGTTGTAATTGTTTATTATTATTATTTCTAATGCACTGTACCTATACAATACATGTAATTATACTCATTTATTCAGCACACAGTGACATTTTCAGTAGAGAAGGGGTCCCATGACAAAGATGAAACTGAGTTCCCTATTATTGTATTCAGCTTTGACAGGAAAATATATCAATAATTAATTCCTGTTGACCGGAGCAAAGTAAATTTCAAGATGTTACTTCTCAAAGACAAGCAGTGGAGTTTAAGAATCAGATATCCAAGAAAGGTTAATTCCTTCCCTCCCCATCCATTTTTGCATTTGAGTTTTTTCTCCCTGCCTTTCAAAATCCATAACTTTTTTTATTTTTCTGTTGGCAGCAGCAACACGGTGGCTCAGTGGTTAGCACTGCAGCCTTGCAGAGCTGGAGTCCTGGGTTTGAATCCTGCCAAGAACAACATCTGAAAGGAGTTTGTATGTTCTCCCCGTGTTTGCGTGGGTTTCCTCCCACACTCCAAAGACATACTGATAGGGAATGTGGATTGTGAGCCCTATATGGGACAGTGACTGTCAATGTCTGTAAAGCACTGCAGAATGTTATGGCGCTATAAAAGTAAGCATAAAAAAAAAAAAAATGCAAACAGGGGTGACACACCACCCAGCGGTGCCTTGGAAACCTGACAGGGGTCCCCAACACTCTGTTTGGGATGCCTTCATGCAACATTATCAGCATCCTTAGGACATTTATTGTCTTTTGGTAAAAATTATATAAGGGGTCCCCAAGAACATTTTTTTCTGGAGTGCCCTGAATCTGAAAGGGTTCAGAAACACTAGTTTACAGAGTCATACAGGGACTTCTTTTTTGTGGTACAAATTTCACTTTATAGTGGTACCATTTAACTCTGTATGGTGTACTGGGAAGCTGGAAAAATTTCAGACTTGCAATTGCATTATCTTCTAATATATCGCTGACTATGTAGTATGTTATCTAAATTCTGTGGGCCAAACACTAGTGCCGATGGGGGAGCAGGAGTGTATGTTGAGTGTATGATATGTATGTTGAGTGTATGATACTATAACATACTTACTTTAGTGGCTCTTTGAGATATAGATACATACCTCTGATGAATGTGTCAGTATCACTGTATATTCTGACACAGGAAACGTGCGTTAGGTGTATACAGGTGTTAGTAGTATATCATGGCTAAAAACCAGTTGCTGTGATATGGAGGTAGCATAAAGCATTGGACACTATAACACTGTGGATAGTAGGTGTATACAGGTGTTAGTAGTATATCATGGTTAAAAATCAGTTGCTGTGATATGAAGGTAGCATAAAGCATTGGACACTATAACACTGTGGATAGTGGGCAGAGCGCTTTTTAGTCCTGAGATCTTACTTATAACACTATTAGGCGTGTGAGTGGGATTTCTTGGTCAAAGGTAGCTGCTGTGATATAAGGTGTTTAATGGGACACTATAGCTTAAACCAGTCGATATGTTAAGTGTGGGTATGGTTGCAAGGTAGAGTTTCTGTTAGTCCTAAAAGGTTACCTTAAATAGCCCAAATAGTGTTTTACTGGGATGTTACGGTTTGAAATGGCCGCTGTGTTACCAAGGTGGCATTAGGAGTTTGATACTTTTAAATGGTTGATGCTAGGTAGAACTCCCCTTTTTCAAGTTCTAAACATGACCGTAATTTCCAATTGCTGCTAGTTTAACATGTGGAATTGAAAGGGTTATTTGGGATAGGCTTATATATCCATATACCTCATACACAATAGTAATGTGATATTAAACAGGTCCTATATTTGATCTACCTTCCCCTCTTTCATATAAGTTCTTTATTTATGTTGTAGTCTTTCTCGTGTATTTTAATATTTATATTATAATAAAATTATGTTTTAATGCGTCTGGATACTGGTGGGTGACTCTCCTAGTCTTTATAATTATAAATTATCGGCACGCAATACCTTATTACATTATTATTCATTTGAAATTCTGTGGGTCAGTTCTACAGTCATGGCCAAAAGTTTTGAGAATGACACAAATATTATATTTTCACATGATCTGCTGCCCTCTGGTTTTTATGTGTGTTTGTCAGATGTTTTTATCACATACAGAAATAGAATTGCATTCATATTATGAGTAACAGAAGCTTATATTGACAGTTAGAATGAGTTAATGCAGCAAGTCAATATTTGCAGTGTTGACCCTTCTTCTTCAGGACCTCTGCAATTCTCCCTGGAATGCTCTCAATCAACTTCTGGACCAAATCCTGACTGATAGCAGTCCATTCTTGCAGAATCAATGCTTTCATTCTGTCTGAATTTGTTGGTTTTTGTTTGTCCACCCGTCTCTTGATGATTGACCACAAGTTCTCAATGGGATTAAGATCTGGGGAGTTTCCAGGCCATGGACCCAAAATCTCTATGTTTTGTTCCCTGAGCCATTTAGTTATCACCTTTGCTTTATGGCAAGGTGCTCCATCATGCTGGAAAAGGCATTGTTGAGCGCCAAACTGCTCTTGGACGGTTGGGAGAAGTTGCTCTTGGAGGACATTCTGGTACCATTCTTTATTCATGGCTGTGTTTTTAGGCAAGACTGTGAGAGAGCCGATTCCCTTGGCTGAGAAGCAACCCCACACATGAATGGTTTCAGGATGCTTTACAGTTGGCATGAGACAAGACTGGTGGTAGCGCTCACCTCTTCTTCTCCGAATAAGCTGTTTTCCAGATGTTCCAAACAATCGAAAAGGGGATTCATCAGAGAAAATGACTTTACCCCAGTCCTCAGCAGTCCACTCCCTGTACCTTTTGCAGAATATCAGTCTGTCCCTGATGTTTTTTCTGGAGAGAAGTGGCTTCTTTGCTGCCCTCCTTGAGACCAGGCCTTGCTCCAAGAGTCTCCGCCTCACAGTGCGTGCAGATGCACTCACACCTGCCTGCTGCCATTCCTCAGCAAGCTCTGCACTGCTGGTAGCCCGATCCCGCAGCTGAAACACTTTTAAGAGACGGTCCTGCCGCTTGCTGGTCTTTCTTGGGCGCCCTGGAGCCTTTTTGGCACCAATGGAACCTCTCTCCTTGAAGTTCTTGATGATGCGCTAGATTGTTGAGTGAGGTGCAATCTTTCTAGCTGCAATACTCTTCCCAGTTAGGCCATTTTTGTGCAGTGCAATGATGACTGCACGTGTTTCTTTAGAGATAACCATGGTTAACAGAAGAGAAACAATGATGGCAAGCACCAGCCTCCTTTTAAAGTGTCCAGTGGTGTCATTCTTACTTAATCATGACAGATTGATCTCCAGCCCTGTCCTCATCAACACCCACACCTGTGTTAATGGAGCAATCACTGAAACGATGTTAGGTGGTCCTTTTAAGGCAGGGCTGCAATGATGTTGAAATGTGTTTTGGGGGATAAAGTTCATTTTCTAGGCAAATATTGACTTTGCAAGTAATTGCTGTTAAGCTGATCACTCACACTATAACATTCTGGAGTATATGCATTAGAAAAACTGAAGCAGTAGACTTTGTAAAAATTAATATTTGTATCATTCTCAAAACTTTTGGCCATGACTGTATATCATAAATACCAAATTTGTATAGTTTTTATGTTTTAATACCTTTACAAACATTTTAAACTTTTAAATTATTCTGACAGCCATTACTTTTTTACATTTCCATGTATGGAGCTGTGTATGGTGTCTTTTTTTGCAGTTGTATTGTAGGGGTTTAATTCATTAGTACAGTGTCTTCCAACCTTTTCAGTCTCTGGGCACCCCTGGTAAAGAAAATTCATTTGAGCACCCCTACCAAATATTTTTTTACCAAAACACAAAAAGTGTACTAAAGAAGCAGATAATGTTGCATGAAGGAATGTGGTCCTCTTCCCAAACAGAGTGTTGAGGCCCCCTGGTAGGTTTCCAAGGCACCCCTGTTGGGAATCACTGCATTAATGGATTAAAGGTTAGGCTTTTATTATTGGAGGTGGTTCTGTTCATTTCTGTGACTTTGTTTATTGAACTATCTTTTTCAGATATCTTGCCGACTGGCAGTCAACTGGCCAGTGTCTGTGATATTTTTGCATACATAATAATAATAATATACTCAGTATATTTACACAAACACATAATAAATAAATGTATACACATAATGTACATAATGCATACAAATACATATATAAACTCATGTATATAATACATATAAATTTAAAAATAACACATTCTTATTTAAGCATAATACACACTCAAATATGTAAAAAGCAAAAAGCTTATTCATTGAATGATGGTTTAATATTTGGCTATCATTATAGCTAAATATGCATGAGTGATTCAGGCCAACAATATAAAGAACTTCATTAAGTTAAATTATAAAATCAATAAATTTGATATGACTATATTGGTTTATTTCTGAGAGTAAAATCCAGCATTATTTCTGAAAGGTATCATATTTAAATTTCATTACATCAACACAGTCAGTATTATTAAGGTACAAGTTATGATTTCTTTTATAGGAATAAATTTGAGTTATAGAGCAATTTAATATGTGATGGCCTAATGAGCTTACAATAATGACTTAATAATGTCTCTGCTTCTGCAGCTACCTCAGCACTTTCCTTATAGGGTAAACCCTTAATATTAGAGCTGAGGTATTTTCCATTTCTATCACCCGGCATTAGGTATACAAGTGACAAACATTGATGTAATTCATTATAATAGATTTTCACTTCAGAGACATCTTAATTATAGAATTGCTGATTTTTGTTCATCTTTTTTGGGTGGAAGGCATATGATTGTAAGAGATTAAAATCACTGTGCCAAGTTTTATACAAAATAAATTCTGGTGGTCTAAATTATAGAGGCTTAGCAAAATTAATCAGTGAGCTAAGCACTTTTCTGAGAGAAATATATATAAAGCTGATGAATTCATGTTTTCACAATCTCTACTTATCATGCAGATTATGCCATGCATTTTTTATAATGCTGGTTTTAACTAGTCTGTCATTTGTGAAATTGCCTTTGTACAAGCAGCAATGAGGATGGATGAATGGATTTGATATAAAACCAAATTTAATTTTATGGTAACCTTTTAAAAAGCAAATGCAGACATTTTAACAATACCAAGCAGTAATGCATTTTTTATGCCGCAACTGAAATTTGTTTCCTGCACTGGATGTGTTTCAGAATGAGACCTCATGTTGCTGTTAATTTGCTTAGTAGTCATCATTTTATACCCAAAATAAATTATACATCTACATACATATTTACGAAGTGTCAAATACATTAATTTGACAAAATTCTTTTTTTCATTGTGGAAAATAATCTGTCTACTAAAATATATTCATACAATATGATATCACATTTTCTGCAGAAGATGCAGTACTAGGATGATGTTTGATTTTAGACTAAGCTATGGGGAGACTCTTTGTGGTCAAATTTTAACTACTGCTATATAGCTGTAGTTCACATGAATATTTTGAATTGCATGCAATCCAGTGCTGTGGACAACCCTGTTTGATCCAACAAAAGAGCTAATGTTGCTATAAAATGTTGTTAATGCTATAAAAAGTTTCCAAACACAGTGCATTGCAGGTTTTTTTTTTACATATGGAACCAGTTTGAGTCCTATTCTGACCCCTGTTTACCACCAAAAAAAGCCTTCACTGATCTTATGAGCATCAGAACTTGACCATGGAGCAATAGAAAAAAAGTGGCCTGAGCCTATTAAACACATCTTCTTTGCATTGCTTACCTGGGAAAGAGATGGAACTAGAGTGCGCTATGTGAAGAAAGATTGTTAACGGAGGCATTGAGATGGCCTGGGCAATGTTCTACAATCAACGCTTGAGCCCTAGTGTTTATGTGGATGCTATTTGGACATATAATGTTTGTAAAGACCAAATACAAATGTGCATGGCAATATTGTTCCTTAATGGCAGTGGACTTGTTAGGTATCTCAATATATCCAATTATACAAGTGTCTAGCGATGGAGCTGAACAGACGCACTTTACATGTGCTCCGGTGTCCGACCGATTAAAAGTAGTTCTTAGGGGGGCGTGGTTTGCGCGTATACCGACCGGACGCATGTGAGTTGAGCTGTGGCAGGAACCCACCATTATCCTGTATCTATCCTGCCGACCCCGGTGCCTTGGTGGCCCCAAAAACCCTCGGACCCCTCAGTGACTTGCCTGCAGCGGGTTCGGGCCAACGGTGCCGCTCACTGCCTCCTGCTGAATCGCTGCAGCCGGCTGGAGCTTGGTCCTGAGAGCTGCGGCGGCCATCTTGCCGACAGGATCATGCAGTGCCGGCTCGCAGCGCTTCCTTGAGCCGCTGCACATGAGGTCTGGATCTTCCCTGCAGCTCTCTGTTCCCCTGTGCTCAGCGCTGCCAGGTATAAGGACAGGTGGACCAGCTTAACCCCCTGTGCGCCACACTGCTGATCCCCATCCTGGCTAGCTCCTCTAATGCCATCTGCTGTACTGTGATCAATTCTGCGCGTGCCCCTCTGATAACACTTGCTGGCGGAGCTGCCAGCACCAACAGTGACTGTCTGCTACTAATCCTCTGATAACATCTACTGATCTGGATTGCTGCACAATCTCCCTCTGATAACACTTACTGGTGGAGCTACCAGTACAAGCCGTGACTGTTTGCTGTTGATCCTCTGATAACACCTACTGATCTTGATTGCTGCACTGTGTCCCTCTGATAACACCTGCTGACGGGGCTGCCAGTATATGCTGTGACCATAGCTGCGGATCCTCTGATAACACCTTCTGATCCTGATTGCTGAACGCTCTCCCTCTGGCGGCATCTGCTGGCGGAGCTGCCGGTACGGACCAGGTGTCTGCTACTGCTCCTCTGATAACACCTACTGATCTTGACTGCTGCACGCTCTCCCTCTGATAACACCTGCTGACAGGGCTGCCAATACAAGTCGTGACTGTCTGTTGTTGATCCTCTGATAACATCTACTGATCTTGATTGCTGTACGCTCTTCCTCTGATAACACCTACTGGCGAAACTGTCGGTACAAGCCGTGACTGTTTGTTGCTGATCCTCTGACTCCGTGCTACACCTCTGACAGTACCTACTGGCGGCGTTGTCCTACCTACCACTGCCCTTGCCTCCGGTTTTCAGACACAGCCTTGTGATCATGAGTCGACAACAGAAGGGATCGACTTCTGAGCGTCTCCGGGGTTTTGCTGGGGATCAGCCGCGGAGCGGCCCGCCAGGGCCGCCGCCGTCGGTGTCTTTGCCTGGGGAACCTGAACCTACCCTGCGGCCAGTGTCGAACTGGGATGTCTAGGGCCCACCAGTGGAATTGTTTCTAGGGGCCCACCATCAGGACCCCTGCAGATCAGCGGTTCCGAGACAGGGCGGCTAAAGGTAATAACATGTTGGGAGCCATGCTGCTCACCCTCTATACCATGTGAACCACTGCATCTAAACCTACTGCTACACCCTGTATGGCAAGTGAACAGCGTGGCTCCTAGAATTGTTACCTTTACCTGTAGCCACACTGTCCTGGAAAAGCTGATTTGCAGAGGTCCTGGCTGTTGTATCATCGCAGATGTAATATGGATGGCCTATCCTAAGGACAGGATATCAATATTAGAAAGATGGATAAATCCTTTAAAAAGTAGAATACTCACCTGTCTCTGACGCTCCATTGTTCACTGCCAGGGTCCATTCAGTCTCCTGCCGGTGACTCCTTGCTGGGAGTCCTTTACCTCATGTGACCACTAAGACCAATTAGGTACAGGATTTCCAGAAATGAGGCGCCGCCATGAGACCGAAAAGACACAGGCAAGGGACAACAGGGTGCTGGGAACACGTGAGTATGTTTTTTTTTTTTAAATTTTCTTATTTTTACACCTCCCTGGCGGCCGCCACAGTGGTTGCTCCAATTTATGGACAACCTCTTTTAAGGGGTTGTCTGGGCCAAATTTTTCTATGGTCACTTCACTGGTTCCCCCATACAGTGGCCTCTTCAGTGATCCCCCATATATTGTGTGGGAGCAGTGATGGGGGCTAACATTCTGTGCAAAGGACATTAAACTGTGTGTGGCGTATATTAAAGGGGTTGTCCAGGGTTAATCTTTTTTTATGGCCTATGCTCAGGATAGGCCATAAATACCTAAATACCATAAATAGGGGGCTGACACATGGCCCCATCAACTGTATGGAGCCTCTTCCGGCGCCTGTTCTGTACACAACGCAGGGCCGGAAGCAGAAAGCTCCATCCGCTGTACAGCAGCCCGACGCCTTCACTGCAGCTCAGCTCCTACAGTCTTCAATAAGTGCTGAGATGCAGTGAAGATGCCCGGCTAATATACAGACAGGACGGGCACCAGAAGTGGTTCCGTACAGCTGATCGATCCGGGGTCGGCCCCCTACAGGTCAGGTACAGTAGTATGTATGACCTATCCTGAGGATAAATCATAACAAATTATGCCAGGACAACCCCTTTAATATACCCCCAGGGCACCTCTAATGTGCCACACTTAAAAGAGGTTAAAGAGATTGTCCAGTATAATTTTTTTTCTTTTTTATAATTAGTACGGGGGAGGTGAATCCCTCCCCCCAAAAAAAAAAAAAAAAACATACTA
The DNA here is from genome assembly GCA_947044405.1 of Leptodactylus fallax. Lineage (NCBI taxonomy): Eukaryota > Metazoa > Chordata > Amphibia > Anura > Leptodactylidae > Leptodactylus > Leptodactylus fallax. The sequence continues at coordinate 12,325,576 of CAMRHE010000008.1, read as the reverse complement.
AACATACTCACCTGTCCCTGGTGCTCCACTGTCCTCCCAGCACGGTCCGGTCCTGCAGCTCCACTGTCTTCTTTTTGCCGGAAGTCCTCACTGGCTGTGACGTTCCAGGTCCCTTCTCCTAGGCCGCTGATTGGCCTCAGGGGTCACGTGACATCACAGGTAGTCACGTGCAGGGGGAACTTCAGCTGGAAAAGAACAACAGAGCTGCAGGACCGAACCGCGCTGGGAGACCCTGGGGACAGGAGGGAAAGTTTTGGGGGTTTTTTGTTTTGTTTTTTTCGCCTGCCCCGGCATAATTAAAACAAAAAATGTTATCCTGCACAACCCCTTTAATGTACCCCAGGCTATTGGCCTCCATCACTGCCACCCCCCAACAATATAATGGCCCCATCAATGGTCTCCATACAGTATAGAGGACCAGTGAAGGGGCCACTGTATGCCCATACAGGGGGAAGGGGGGGATTTCAACTCTCATCAGACCCAGAGCATCTGGAGCAGCTGGGGTTGTAGTTATCAGAGTGGTCAGTGAAACTGAAAGATTTGGGGGAAAAATAGGGGAAAATGTTGTTTTTTGTTTGCGTGGGTAAGTTTTACTTACCTTTCCCACTGCTTGTCTGGGCTCCTATGCAGAAACCCACCGCCGCGCACAGTGTCACTACATCAGGGACACTTGCAGCAACAAGCTGCAACTGGATTGGTTCCAACAGCTGGTTCCATCCAGGCTACAGGGGGAGGGGCCCACAAAAAGGTAGGGACAGTCTCCTGCTGCTGCGCTATGCTAGAAGCCGGCCATATTTAATCATTACAATGTTCCCTGCAGCCTGGGACCCCCGAGGTTACCGATCCAGCCCCTGACCACTATTAGTCCTCATTTTGCCAATGCAAATGCATTGATCAGGGGCAGTGGCGTAACTAAAGTCTTGTGGGCCCAAGGTGTAAACTTTTGTCTGGGGTCCCCTACCCCCTCCCTACAGCAAATTCTTTATAGTGACAGTTACAGGGCCCCAAACAGTATAATATGCTTAACAGTGGCCCCCACACAGCATGATATGCTCCACAGTGGCCCCCACACAGCATTATATGCTCCACGGTGCTCCCCAAACACACAGTATAATATGCTCCACAGTGGCAGCACACACAGTATAATATGCTCCACACAGTGGCACCCTCCCTGTATTATATGGTCCCCACCCAGTATTATATGCCCCCCACAGTGGGCCCCACCCAGTATTATATGCTCCCTACAGTGGACCCTCAGTATTATATGCTCTACAGTGGCCCCCACTCAGTATTATATGCTCTACAGTGGCCCCCACTCAGTATTATATGCTCTACAGTGGCCCCCACTCAGTATTATATGCTCTACAGTGGCCCCCACTCAATATTATATGCTCTACAGTGGCCCCCACCCAGTATTATATGCTCTACAGTGGCCCCCACCCAGTATTATATGCTCTACAGTGGCCCCCCACTCAGTATTATATGCTCTACAGTGGCCCCTACTCAGTATTATATGCTCTACAGTGGCCCCCACCCAGTATTATATGCTCTACAGTGGCCCCCCACTCAGTATTATATGCTCTACAGTGGCCCCCACTCAGTATTATATGCTCTACAGTGGCCCCCACTCAGTATTATATGCTCTACAGTGGCCCCCACTCAGTATTATATGCTCTACAGTGGCCCCCACCCAGTAGTATTTGCTCTATAGTGGGCCCCACTCAGTATTATAAGCTCCCAACAGCCCCCTCCGCTTCTGTGCTAATATTATACTCTGGGGTCTCCTCATTATAATCGGAGGCCCAGGGAAGGTTATTAAAAATAACAAACATTCATACTCACCTTGTCTTACCTTTCCTTGGCATCCTCGCTCCATCCTGCCGTCTTCAGGCCCTCTTCCGACGTCGCTGCTGAGGCCTGTGATTGGGCCTCAGCAGTCACGTGGGGGTGCACTGATGTCATTACGCAGCCGCGCCCCATGTGACCACTGGGGCCTAATCACAGGCCTCAGTGACATGACGGAAGAGCGCCGGAGAGGACGCTGTGCCCAGGAGAGGTGAGAATATGTATTTATTGTTTTCAGTCTTTTCACCTGCCCTGCCATCTATTGGAAAGGGGCCTGTAATATGCCTCTGGTCAGGGGCCCGATCGGGATGGTCAGGATCCCAATCAGGCCCCTGACCAATCCATCTGCATTGGCAACATGAAGACTAATAGTCGGGGCTCGGGGCCCACCGGGGAATTCACCGGTTCCCCGGTGGGCCAGTCCAACCCTGCCTGCTGCAGGTTACGGAGCAGTTACTGGAGGCTATCCAATGTAGCACCTCCTCCCTTACGGGTAAAATTGAGGAGGTAAAGATAGACGTTGGGCTCCTCCGCCAAGGTTTTCAAACTCTTCGAAACAGAGTGAAAGAAACAGAGGATCGTATATCCCTACTGGAGGACAACGCTGCCCCAGTGCCAGAGAAGCTCGCGGCATTGGAAAGAGCAACCGATCTGTGGACCCAGAGGGCGGACGACCTGGAGAATAGGCTCCGCCGTAATAATCTACGAATCCTGGGCCTGCCGGAGTGGGTGGAGGGAGCTGCTCCATGTGAATTTATAGAGAAATGGCTGAAAGAGACCCTTCCTGATGCGACCTTCTCTCCTATTTTTGCAGTGGAAAGGGCTCACCGAGTCCCGGCCAGACAGCCTCCTCCGGGAGCACCTCCTCGGCCTTTCCTGGCCCGTCTCCTGAGCAGCAAAGACAGGGATGCAGCGTTGAGAGCTTCGGGATATGGACTTTACTGTGATTTACCCTGGTCTATTGTCTATAGCTGCCTGTTAATTTCATCTATTTGGGGGTGTGGGGCTGCCGGTTCCGGAGTCTTACTGAAACTATATGTTGTGGGTCACCACGCAGAGATTGTTCCTACCCTGGATTTGCTTTTACCTTTCTCTATCTAAGTTGAAGACAGTGCCCCACTACTGTACCATCTAGGGTGCGCTGCTTCCTCCCTTTTACTAAATGCCACATAGTTTGCAGAAGTGAGTCTAGACTCCTTCCCTCATGGCTAGTTTACCCCCTATGGGTATTAGTTCTTGATTTCAATGTTGCTGCGGATCTATAGTTTTCTTCATGCTCCCTTTTCAGGTACCTGTGGTGATTCCATTACAACTTACTTACCATGGCAACTCTTAAACTGTTCTCATGGAATGTGAGGGGAATGGGTAGCGCTAAAAAGCGCTTAGTCATCTTCTCCCAACTAAGATGACATGTCTCAGATATAGTGTGCTTGCAGGAAACTCACCTTACTCCTAACACGACCCAGCTTTTGCGAAAGTCATGGGTCCAATGGTCCTTATACTCCACACACACCTCCTACTCTAGAGGTGTATCTCTTTTAGTCCACTGCAGACTTAGATGGGAGCCTGGCCTCACCGTTAGAGACCCGGAGGGGCGTTATGTCTTTGCTCAGGCCTGGATAGATTCTAAACTATATGTCATTATTGGTTTCTATTTGCCACATGCATCTGACCTCTCTGTACTACATGAAGCTGCCCAGTTTGTGTCTAGATTCCCGGCTTCCACGGTGCTATGTGTGGGTGATTTTAATAAGGTTTTGGACGCCTCCTTAGACAAATTTATGACTGATGTGTCCCCCTCCCCCGTAGCTGGACCTACTCCTTTGGCCCACCTCATACAAGAATTGGGATGGTATGACCTATGGCGTCTTAAACACCCCCAGGCCCAGGTATATTCCTGCCACTCTGCTACGTATCACACTCTGTCTCGAATTGATCACGCCTTGGGTAATGTTAGAGCTAGCTCCCAGCTAATTGCTATTTCATATTTGCCTAGGGCCACATCCGACCAATCACCCTTGTTGGTGGAAATCGGAGAGGGTGTCTCCCCGGGCCATCCACACAATTGGCGTATTCATCCCTTTTGGCTCAAACTTATAGCTACCAATGACCGTATTCCCGACCAATTACACACCTTTCTAGATATCAACTCTCCAGGTACTACATCTATCATCTTATGGGAAACTACTAAGGCATACTTGAGAGGCTGTATCAAATCTTCCATTTCATATATCAAGCGAGAGTCCTCCTCCCTAGAATCTGAGCTAGCTAATAAATGTGCTTCCCTGGAAGCAGCCTACATTACTGACCGCAGTGAGGACTCTAAAAATGCATGGCTCCAAATGGGCAGACAATATTTGCATGTTCTGTATGACAAAGCTCGCAGGTCACAATTCTTTAGTAAACAGAGGTTTTATGAACTAGGCAACCAGTCCAGTAGTCTCCTGGCCCATCTGATTCACTGTAACACAGCCTCTCCGGCTATCCTGAAAATTAACTCAGCTGATGGAGTAGTTTTGACTGACAGTGTTGCTATCCGGAATAGGTTCCACCATTACTATCCCGGTCTTTACCAGTCCCAGCTCCAGGCCCCTAGTCAAGAAATTATTCAGTACCTAACTGATGTCTCTTTCCCAACTTTGACGCAAGAACAACGGGCTTTTCTAGACTCCCCTCTTACTATGGAGGAACTATCTGATGCCCTGGCTGATATGGCCAGGGGTAAATCCCCTGGCCCTGATGGCATATGAGTGGAGGTTTATGTGCAATATCAGGACCTGTTACTCCCTGTATTTTTAAAATGCTATCAGGGTGCCTACTCGGTCCATGCACTGCCGGAGTCCTTTTATGATGCTACAATTATCCTTCTCTTCAAACTAAATAAGGACCCGCTGGAGTGTGGGTCATACAGACCCATCTCTCTTCTTAACCTTGACTATAAACTGCTTGCAAAAATCCTAGCGAATAGACTGAACACTATTATTTTGGACTTGATTCATCCCGACCAAACAGGCTTTATGCCCGGCAAGTCCACTTCAGACAATCTTAGGAGGGTCCATGTGGTATCCCAAATTGGGGCTGCTCTCCATGAGAATTGGGCAATTGCCTTAGATGCTACTAAGGCATTTGACTCAGTGGAATGGCCCTTCCTCCTACAGGTTCTCCGTTGTTTTGGGTTTGGTGACTCCTTTATTACATGGATTACCCTCCTCTACCAATCCCCCATGGCGGCATTATCAATTAATGGTGCTTTGTCTCCTACATTCCCCCTACATAGGGGAACCCGTCAGGGATGTCCCTTATCCCCATTATTGTTTGCCATTGCGTTGGAGCCTCTCGCTATTATTATTAGGACAGACCCGATATACAAAGGGGTGACCATTGGCACCCGAGAGGAAAGGATGGCCCTATACGCAGACGATATGCTCTTATTTATGTCTGACCCCGCTCGCACTTTGTCCAGGGCTATGGATGTCATTGATAGATTTGGTACCTATTCGGGCCTACGAATTAATTGGTCTAAGTCCTCATATATGCCTATCTCTCCGCACCTACTGGCAGACACCGGAGAGTTGGTGTGTGGCCTGAGAGTGGTGAATGCCTGCAAATACCTGGATATTCATATCACTAATGATCACAACAACTCCCTGAACCTAAATGTGTACCCACTTATAGGCTATTTCAGAACCAAATTTAAAGTTTGGGGGGCTCTGCCTTTGTCTGTAGCCGGACTGATAAACCTTATCAAGATGGTGGTACTCCCTAAGTGTTTATATACACTGGAGAATGTGGCCATGCCAGTGCCCCGCAGGTTCTTTATCAGTTAGACTTCCCATTTATTCCCTTTATCTGGGGGAGTTCCAGGTCCAAGCTGCGACTGTCCACCTTACAACGTCCCAAAGATATGGGCGGGATGGCCCTGCCAGGCATCTTTTTATATTACATTGCGGGGCAACTCCGCTATTTGAAGTCTTGACTGTTAACTGGCCCCCTACCTGGCCCAGAGGCCCACTTAGCGCATTATTTAACTATACCCACCTTATGGTCAGTATTAGAAAGTACACGTTTATATAAAGGCAAGTTGCTGCCTCTCCACAAACTGGCAGGTCAGGTTTGGCAGTAGGTCAAATGGGTAACATCCTACTCTGCTATTCCTACTGAGACTCCGCTCTGGTATAACCCTGGGCTCACGGAGCTTTTGGCTCTCCCAGATGTGAGGTGCTGGGAGTGGTTTGGAGTTGTGTCTCTGGGTGATTTGTACGAACAGAGTGTGTTTCGTTCTTTTGACTCCCTAAGTGTACTGTTTAACATTCCCCACACACAGTTTTTCAGGTTTTTGCAATTTCGACATGCCATGACTACACAGTTTCCCCCCCTCTGATGTGCTCATTTCTACTTACCCTCTAATAGGTGTACTACGGTACCAGGGTCCTCGGGGTCTCATCTCGAGCCTATATGTCCACCTCATACTGGCTAAAACATCTCATCTGGCTGCTCCCTCTTTGTTGAAATGGCGCACTCTTATTACTGCCCTTACCGATGAGTCCTATTTAGAACTACAGGAATCAGCACAATTTGTATCCCCATCAGTCAACAATAGGTTGATGCAAGTATATATCATACACCAAAGTTATCTGACCCCTGCACGGTTACATAAGATAGGACGACTACAACATCCAGGCTGCTTATGCTGTCCTGCAGAGTATTCAGACTTTTGGCATATGATATGGGACTGCCCTGTTATTAAAAGTTTCTGGACAGAGGTGGTAGATATACTATCGGAGGTCCTAGGTGGCCCTGTTCCACTCGCCCCAGAAGTTTGCCTGTTTGGTATCCTGGACAAAGACCTATGGATACATCATACTCGTATTATGCTACGAGAATCTTTATTCTTAGCTAGAAAGGCCATAGCTCTGAGATGGATGGCTCCTCGCCCACCCTCTCTCTCACAGTGGAGAAAGTTGGTGAACTTAGTTTTACCATATAACCAGCTGGTATACATTTGAAAAGGTTTGGGGTCCCTGGTGTAACTCACCGCTGACCTTATGCACAACCCCATCTTTTCATACAGCCCTTGATGCACTTATGACTTGATTTGGTGTTCCTACGGTGCATTCCCCTAAGGGTTTTTCCTGTCTCCTGACCCATGTGGTACCCTGGAATTTGTTTTGGCCACATAGGTTGGATTGAGTTGCTATACTTTCTGTCTCTTTCCTTTGTTCTCCTACAGGTTGGTTCGACTGGTCCTTCTGCCCACCTACTTCATGATTTTGGAACTACTCGTGATTTTTATTTTCAGGTTTCACATGTTATGGACTCTGCAGCAACTGTTATAATTGTTTCCTTTGTTACTTTTGTTCAATTTCTGTTATCTTTTGTACAGAATTTTATTGTACTTAACCTGCTACTTCCTTTGTACCTTTTCCTTGTGTTGTATGCCTTGTTGTACAAACTTCAATAAAACGAGTTTAAAAAAAAAAAAAAAAGTAGTTCTTCTGGGTCTAAATCCACTCCTTAGAGCGTAAACTCCCTTCAGCTGTTCTCCTGTATATCCCCACACCCGCCAGCACTTACACCCCGATTTCTCTACCTTTCATCAGTGAGGCCTACCCTTTGCACTGCAGCGGCAGTCTAAAGTTGCGGCCATGCACTCCTGATCACCCGGCAGCAGTGGCACCTCCTGCTTCTGGAGACCGTCTCCATCCGGTTCTACATTGCTGCACCCTGCTTACGATCAGGCCGCCACCGAGTGACTCCCTCAGGCCAACGATACTACGTCACCCAGCCCAGACAGGTAGTGGACTCTCCTAGCACCGGCATTACCCAACTGGCTAACAGCCCCTTGTCATCTTCTTACCGACACCTCAAAACCTGGCATCTCTCACAGCTCCCAAACTCTCCAGGTGCGCGGTACCCTCCTTCTCTCCTGCTCTGATGGCCCCTTTCCTCTGCTTCACTCTGCAGCACTGTAGCGGAGCAACGGCCATATTGGTACACCCAGTACCTCTCTCCCAGCATTACGGTGGCCATCTTGGTACTCCAGCAAGACCTATAACATCTAAAGGTGGCCATCTTGGTATTCCAACACGGTCTACAACACCTATAGGCGGCCATGTTGGTACTCCAACTCTGCCTATAACATCTAAAGATGGCCATTTTGGTACTCCGATACAGCCTATAACACCTGCAGGCGACTGTCTTGATGCTTCAACACTGCCTATAATACCTCAAGGATGGCCATCTTGGTACTCCACAATTGCCTATACCACCTAAAGATGGCCATCTTGGTACTATGGCCACAGATTTTAATGCCATCTCATTCTGAATTTTTTTTCCAGCTTCCCAGTACATTTCACAGGATATTGAATGATGTCATTACAAAGTACAATTTGTTTTGCAAACAATAAGCCATTATATGACTCTGTGAACTGAAAATTTAAAAAAATTATGGCTCTTGGAATGGGGGTGAGGGAAAAATGGAAATGCAAAAACGAAAATTGGCTGCGGCATGAAGGGGTTAAAATTGTCAGGTAAAATCTCCATTATTACATTTTCTTTAACATTCATTTTAGCATTTCAGGAACGACAATCATAATGATTGTGATCATTCCATAACCTCATCTATTTTTGACCTTTTTCCAACTACAAATATTAAAATAGAGCAAACTTTAGCTGCCAAGTCACATTTTTCCTATTATGAATTCAAGAAAATACACTTTTCTTGAATAGACTGTATTACTATAACATATCAAGTAAAACATTTTTTTAAAATATACATTGTATACATTAAATACAATCCAATACGTTGCCTGTTTAGTTATTTTTACATGCTACTACTGTAGAAATGGAAGAGTAAAAGAAGATGTACTTTTGGCAAATACCCCTTAAAACATTAGTTATTTGAATTTACTACAAAATAAAACATGAAAGACCTGAGAGAGGTTTTAAAGTTGCTATTTTGAATTGCATACCATGCAAATTTTGTAAGCGGACCAGACATATCTTCAATGAGCTCCTGCACTACCCTTGGACTTTGCAGCTTTTGGAGGTTCCTCACTGGGTCCCCCTGCTACTCCTGCCTCCCAGACCCCCTTTGGCCACATCTGACTTCCTTTTGTGGGGTTTGCAGGCCTACAGACTCTGCGACCAGACGACTCTACCTCTCTGTCCAGATGGTATCCCTTGCTGTGACATCCAGGCCCAGCTGCGACTAACTCCTGTGTGCTTCCTCCATCAGCTCCTAGCTATCGCCCAGCTCTCTCCCAAAGCTTTTCATATCACCTACACTGCGGACCACACGGACTGCTCCCGCCAGGGTCCGAAAACCTACCGACACCTGCATCCTCACTGCTTTGCCTGTGGCCCTCTCATAACTCCTCCTGGCACTCACAGAACCTGGCAGGTGCCTCTGCAACATCCTTCTCTATTGGGACCGGACCCTGCAGGCACTGGAGCATACTTGGGCTGCTGAACTCTCTTTCCTGCATTACTTGTGTCTGTAACTCTGCTGTCCCAAGAGAAGTGTTTCTGCTGACTACCACGTGTCCTAGCCTGCGGGTCTCTGCTGCAGTCCATAGGGTCTTGTATTCCTCTGGCAAACTTTCGGATTTCTTGCTTCTGCCACTGGAGGCCACCCTGGACTTATTGCTTTTATACTTTGGCCACACATCCTCTAACTCCGGGCCTGCTCTAGTGAAAATCCTATATTATACTGTACTCCTGGCAACTTGATGTCTTCTATGGTGACTACCTCTACTCTCTGGTGTGCGACCATCTCATATCTTATGTCTGGTTAACAACTCAGCTAGCACCGACGGCTGGATTGCACCTCTTATGCCACCCTCCCACCTGCTGTCTACTTGCCCCGTCCCAAAAGCTAAACCCCTTAAACTCAGGGAAGACGCAGCTGCTTGGCGTACTCTGTCAGAACTATTCAGATCTCCTTGTCCATCAGGCTCAACTGGTGGTGGCTCACCACACGGAAGCACTACTTCACTGGCTACCTCCGACCTTGAACCTATGGCAGGAGCCAGGACCAACTGTTTGGACCCCTTTGCCCTTTTTACTAAAACCCAGCAACTCTTCTCTACTGAATTCTTTAAGTCTAGTGTAGGGAACTGCCATTTCTACTAGTATATAATGTATCTGGCTTCTTTGCCCCTGCAGTTTGGCTTCAGAGACCCCAGGCATTCAGTGCAAGTTTTGTTTTGTAAATACAGTGAGTCAGACACATATGAGGCAGAGCTGCTGGGGGGAGAGATGTGAGCAGAGCTGCTGAGACAGACATGTTATGTCTGGGGGAGTCTAAGAGCCACTTGTTCCTCTTTACTTCACAGTATATAGTTAGGTATGTGCTACCCCCTATATACTCACAGGACCTAGCTAGTAACCGTAGTTAGGGATCCATATATATATATATATATATAGTTCAGGGCAGTGATAGGTTAGGCTTCCGAAGGCCAACTAGCTAGTTAGAGGCCCGGTGGCACTAGTAGTTTAGCTGGCAGGTTAAGGACTCAGTGTTAGGGTAGTCAGGCCTGCATCTACTGCCGTCACCGTCGCCCTGTTTGCTGCCTGTGAAGAATCTCACCATCATCATCATCTCCTGATCGGCTGTCTGTCATCTCCTGGAAGAATCCGAGGATCCACAGGGGCCCCTGCATCTCTTCTGTTGCCTGGAGGTATTGTGCACCGGACTCTTGCTATATATCTATATATATACCCGGGTATATAACCTAAGACGGTTGAGGACTTGCTGGTTGTTGTAGTATTGCTGTGTTCTGAGTATATTTTATGTATGTATTATTACCCTGTTGATTCTTATAAAGCTATTGTTATAACCTTATGTGGTATCTGTATGTATTCTTCAGACTGTGAGATTAGTACAGTGATCCTTGTTAAGGCTACTAACTGTACTTCATGGCTAAGTCCCAGGAAGAGATCCTCCCTGTAATACAGAGGCTCTATCCTGGGTGGAGGCACTGATATATTTCATATATGTTCCCACTCTTCCCTTCAGCGAAGGCTTCAGGTCCCATTATACACACAGGTCAGCGCCAGAGTCTGTTGCGGGAGGGATAATACTCATACCCCCCCCCCCCAAATAGGGCTACATTTGGAGGCACTGCTGAGATTTAGAAGTGGGAATAGTCATTGATATGGAGAAGCGATATAGCTCAGAGGGGAACCTCCCACTAGCTACTACATGGGATTACCGACCTCCTGTTCCTCCCCTGGTTCAGGTAAAGGAAGAACCCCGCTCAGCCAGTTACCCCCCCAGTATGGCCGTCGCTAGCAGTTCCTCTAGTGACAGTGCTATTAGCACTTTAGCCAGGCTGACTGAAATGTTAGCTCAGGGCCTGCAGGCCACTCACTACAAGAAACTAAAAGTATTCTCTGGTAATGTCCCAGTACCACAAGGGGAGGAAAACTTTGAGATATGGAAAGAACATACTCTCCAATGCCTGAAGGAATGGTCTTGCTCTGAAGAAGGCAAGCGGCAGCGTATCAGTGAAAGTTTGCGGTCTCCTGCTGCAGAATTGATCCGCTTGTACAGAGACTCTCATGAAGTAGTGAGTGCATTGGACTATATACAAGTACTGTCTGATCACTTTGAGCCATACTATGACCTTGCCAGATGGTTGCTGATTACCGAATGGTTCGTCAAAAAGAAGGGGAAAATGTCTCTACTTTTATTAACCGTTTACAGCTACTTCTTTCACGTCTGGTGTACCACGCAGCTATATCTACTTCAGAGGTAGACGCTATGAGAACCAGTCAGTTAGTGAGAGGGTTACAACCTCATCATCCTCTTGCTCAAGTACTCAAGGTCTTACTAGACCTAGGTCTGATAGAGTCCTTCCATTTCCTGACTTAATGAAGTTAGTGAAGAAACAAGAAGCTGACATTAGTTTTAGTACCCCTAAGAAAGTGAAAAGTATCTCTAAAGAAGATGTTGTTCCTAATTCAAACAAGGACAAACCAGCGGAGCGGTCAGAACTTAGACAGTCCGCCACTCCACCCACTGCCACTCAATGGAGGAAGGATGCTAGAACCTGTTATAAATGTGGTCAGACGGGCCATACTGCCAGACAGTGTACGGAGGACAGTGAGGGATTGGGACACAGTGCTGTCTTCTCTATTCAGAATCAAAGACACCGAAGGAAGGCGGGCCGAGTAAAGACCAGAGGCGCTATCGCGGGCTCAAGGTCCGTTGTCAAAGTCACTGTCAATGGTCATGCCGCTCCTGCCCTGTTTGATACAGGATCTCAAGTGACCCTGATTTATCGCTCGTTCTACCAAAAGTATCTGAGGGATATACCTCTTCAGTCTACAGGACAAATTAAATTGTGGGGGCTTAATTCAGGATCATATCCTGTAGATGGCAGCCTACAAGTAGTTATAGCTGTCCCTGAATTAGAAGATCAGAGTGTCGCTCCCATGAAGATTACGGCTCTTGTCTGTCCTGATACAGGGGATTCTTGTGCAGCTCCTGTGATACTTGGCACTAATTGTCCCGCAGTGCATTATGCTTTTCAGAAGTTTCTTGGAAGAGATTGGAACCCTGCAGCTCAGCCGGTGAATATATCTTCTGATCTTAGAGAACTCTGTGATGCCCTGTCTACTGGCTATCGACATGGAATGGTATATCATATCGGTGAGAGAACCGTGGAAGTTCCTGCCGGCGGGGAGAGAGTTCTGAGAGTAGCCTCCAGCATTGCTCCCAATTTGCTTGAAGGGGGGAGTTATGTCCTTATGGAAACCCCTGAAGAAATGATTAACCAGAATGGCTGGATGGTGATCCCAGAGAGAAAGGACTGGAGAAATAAAGTGGAGTTATCTACCTGTGTGACAGTGAGGAACTGTTCACCGCATCCGATCGTAATTGGACCATACCAGAATGTGGCCCACTGCTACCCTGTGCTTGGAGTAAATCCATACGCTGAAGTGTGCAGGATTCAAATCCGAGATGCAATCCCTAATCTCAATCTTGACTTGAGTGATCCACATTTACCAGAGGCCTGGAATCAGCGACTGACACAGAAGTTGTCTGAATTATCGGAAGTGTTCTCCATGGATGATATGGATGTAGGTTGTGCTAAAAGTGCTCAACACACTTTCCGATTGACCGATTCTACTCCCTTCCGGGAGCGACCACGGAGAGTTGCTCCAAAGGATGTTGATGAGTTAAGACAGACTCTACAGCAAATGAAAGGTCAGGGGATTATTGTGGACAGTAAGAGCCCCTATGCCTCACCTATTGTGGTGGTAAGAAAAAAAATCTGGAGCAATTCGCCTATGTGTGGATTACAGAACTCTGAACCGGAGAACCTTACCTGATCAGTATACACTGCCAAGAATTGAAGAAGCTCTGGAAGCTCTGAATGGAAACTGTTGGTTCACAGTGCTGGACCTAAGATCGGATACTATCAAGTCCCAATGGCACCTGAGGATCAGGAAAAGACAGCCTTCATATGCCCCTTGGGTTTCTTTCAGTTCACTCGTATGCCGCAAGGTACAAAAGCTGCGCCAGCAACGTTCCAAAGGTTGATGGAAAGAGTGTTAGGTGATTTAGTGCCCCGGGAATGCCTTGTATATCTTGACGACATTATTGTGTTTGGAAAGACGCTGGAAGAACATGAAGAACGACTCATGAGAGTACTCCAACGCTTAAAAGAAGAGGGGCTGAAGTTGTCGGCTGACAAATGCAAATTTTGTAGATCTTCGGTCACTTATGTAGGTCATATTGTTTCTGCTGAAGGAGTTGCTACCGATCCTGGTAAGATTGAAGCTGTGGTGAATTGGCCCCGACCGCAAAATATTACGGAGTTGCAATCTTTCTTGGGGTTTTGTGGATTCTATCGACGATTTGTGGAAGGATATTCAAAAATTGCTCGAGCCCTCCTCGACCTGTTGAAGAGTGATGTAGGAGATCCGGGAAAGAAGAAAGGGTCTTCCAAAAGCCTTTTTGGCGATAGGTGGACTGCGGATTGTGAAGAAGCATTTAAGTTGTTGAAGAAGAAATTGACAGAAGCTCCCGTTCTTGCTTATGCTGATGCACAGAAGCCATATGTGCTACATGTAGATGCCAGCTTTGAAGGATTAGGTGGCGTGCTGCACCAAGAATACCCGGCCGGGTTACGGCCCATAGCTTTCATAAGTCGAAGTCTTTCTCCCAGCGAGAAAAATTATCCAGTACATAAATTGGAGTTTTTGGCGCTCAAGTGGGCCATTGTTGATAAATTACATGACTATTTATACGGAGCCACGTTTGAAGTAAGAACAGACAACAATCCACTGACATACGTTTTGTCAACCGCTAAACTCGATGCTACAGGACATCGCTGGTTGGCAGCTTTATCCAACTACCAATTCACACTCAAGTATAAATCGGGGCCTAAGAACATTGGGGCAGATGCTCTATCAAGACGGCCTGGATTACCTAGTCTGGAAGTAGTGGATGAATGGGAAGAAGTGCCAAGTCCTGGAGTAGGAGCTTTGTGTGCCATGGCTGCTGTAGTTGAAGACCGAGTAGCCTTTTCTGAAACTCGGCTTATTGACTCTATTGGGGGAGGTCCCGAAGCTGTACCAGACATGTTTGCCTACCCTGCCGCTTTAGGATCCTTTGAGAGTTGTTCTATATCTTCAAAGCGAATGATCTGGAGTCAAAAGACTGATCCTTTAATTGGACCTCTTTATCAAGCAGTGAGTTCTCAAGACAGAGAAATGTTAAAGACATCCCTACCCTCTGAATGCAGTCAACTTCTATGAGATTGGGAGAAGTTTGAAATAGACAATGGCCTACTTTATCGTGTGGTGCTGTATCATGATCACCCTGGAAGGCGCCAACTAGTTATTCCAAGCTGCTTTCAGAAGATGATTTTCCGAAGTCTGCATGATTATCATGGTCATTTGGGACCTGAGAAGACTTATGGCCTAATACAAGACCGATTCTACTGGCCCAAAATGAGAGATACCGTGACTCGTCTGTGTAGGTGCTGTCGCAGATGTTTGCAGAGGAAGACTGTCCCGGTTCGAGCGGCCTTCATGGGACACTTGAAGAGTTCGGACCCCATGGATCTTGTCTGCATAGACTTCCTTTGTATTGACAACGACTCCAGAGGATTTAGAAATGTATTGGTGGTGACTGATCACTTCACACGATATGCTCAAGCCTTTCCGACTAAGGATCAAAAAGCAGTCACTGTTGCAAGAGTGCTTTGGGAAAAGTATTTTATCCATTATGGCTTACCACACCGGTTGCCTTCTGATCAAGGCCGGGATTTTGAGAGTAACCTGATCAAAGAGTTACTTCAGTTGTTGAACATCCGCAAAAGTCGGACGACGCCTTACCATCCAGAGGGAGATGCCCTTCCTGAAAGATTTAACAGGACTTTACTTGATATGCTTGGTACCTTACGAATTGAGGATAAGCGATCCTGGAGTCGAAAAGTGGAGGCTATGGTGCATGCCTATAATAGTACAAGGCACGAGAGCACAGGATATTCACCATACTTTCTGATGTTTGGAAGAGAGCCTAGGCTACCTATTGACATCTTGTTGGGAGTCTCTACCGATGGTATCAGTCATCGAGATCATTACCGATACGTGACACGTTTGAAAGAAACGCTTAAGAGTGCTTATCAGCTGGCTGAGGAAAATGCGGCCAAAGTGAATGAAGGAAATAAAAGGAGATTTGATCTTCGAGTAAGATACCAAGAATTGAACCCTGGGGACCATGTTCTGCTACGGAATTTGGGAGCATCTGTAAAACATAAGCTGGCTGATCGATGGCGGAGTGAACTCTTTACAGTGGTAGATCGGTTGCCTGGAATACCAGTCTACAAGATAAAAGGACGGGACGGGAGGATCAGGACTTGGCATAGAAATCATTTGTTGCCTGTACCTCAGATTGATGGTATGGATATCTCCAATGATGGCTCGGCCTGCGATTCTCCACAGTCCTTAGCCGATATTCCACCTGACCTTCCTGAAACTCCTGAGAGTGATTGGACTGTGGCTCCTGAAGTTCCTAGATCACCAGTATCTTCTGCTTCAGGGAGACCTATGAACCCTCAAACTCCAGAATTCGTACCTAGATCTGTGTCTACAGATGAGCAGGGATCTAGCTCTCCTACGCCACCAGCACCATCCCCTCCCATGGCAGACAACCCTAGTTTAGGGCCTGGACATGCTAGTTTACCTCAGAGAGAGGTACGGAGAGGAGAGAGAATTAGACACCCTCCACCTATGCTGACATATGATAGTTTGGGGGACCCCAGATTTACTACTCAGCCTCATTTATACCATGCTTGGGTGGGTGCAGTGTCCACTTTGGTCAATATGTTACCAATTTTCGCTCCTGCTGGCATGTATACCTATTAACCTGTTGTGACTCTGTAAATGCAAAAGCAACCATATTGATATTGTCATTGGTAATGTTGACTGTATACTATGACTTTGTATGTCTTTGACGTCACGTAAAGATTTCACCAGAGGGAGAGTGTAGGGAACTGCCATTTCTACTAGTATATAATGTATCTGGCTTCTTTGCCCCTGCAGTTTGGCTTCAGAGACCCCAGGCATTCAGTGCAAGTTTTGTTTTGTAAATACAGTGAGTCAGACACATGTGAGGCAGAGCTGCTGGGGGGAGAGATGTGAGCAGAGCTGCTGAGACAGACATGTTATGTCTGGGGGAGTCTAAGAGCCACTTGTTTCTCTTTACTTCACAGTATATAGTTAGGTATGTGTTACCCCCTATATACTCACAGGACCTAGCTAGTAACCGTAGTTAGGGATCCATATATATATATATATAGTTCAGGGCAATGATAGGTTAGGCTTCCGAAGGCCAACTAGCTAGTTAGAGGCCCGGTGGCACTAGTAGTTTAGCTGGCAGGTTAAGGACTCAGTGTTAGGGTAGTCAGGCCTGCATCTACTACCGTCACCGTCGCCCTGTTTGCTGCCTGTGAAGAATCTCACCATCATCATCATCTCCTGATCGGCTGTCTGTCATCTCCTGGAAGAATCCGAGGATCCACAGGGGCCCCTGCATCTCTTCTGTTGCCTGGAGGTATTGTGCACCGGACTCTTGCTATATATCTATATATATACCCGGGTATATAACCTAAGACGGTTGAGGACTTGCTGGTTGTTGTAGTATTGCTGTGTTCTGAGTATATTTTATGTATGTATTATTACCCTGTTGATTCTTATAAAGCTACTGTTATAACCTTATGTGGTATCTGTATGTATTCTTCAGACTGTGAGATTAGTACAGTGATTCTTGTTAAGGCTACTAACTGTATTTCATGGGTAAGTCCCAGGAAGAGATCCTCCCTGTAATACAGAGGCTCTATCCTGGGTGGAGGCACTGATATATTTCATATATGTTCCCACTCTTCCCTTCAGCGAAGGCTTCAGGTCCCATTATACACACAGGTCAGCGCCAGAGTCTGTTGCGGGAGGGATAATACTCATACCCCCCCCCCCAAATTGGGCTACACTAGGTTTACACCTGCGCCCGGTCTCCGCCTGGGGATTCTGTTCCCCATTCTGCTTTAAAAATGCGGAGATAAAAATCCTGCAAGCAGGACTTTACACTCCGCATTTTTCTGCCCTTTTTGGGCTTAAACCGGGCGGAAACCCATTGGACCCCATTATAGTCTATGGGGTCTGCGGGTTTCCAAGGTTTCCGGGTTTCCGAGGGTAACTGCTTTTTTAAGCAGATTAGGTTTCCGTTCGGGGAGGGGGTCCCCAAGCAGACCCGCCGAACGTAAAACCCAAACGCAGGTGTGAACCTAGTTTAAGACTGTAGCAGACTTCACTAAACAAATCCAAGATCTTGGCTCTAGGGTAAAGTTCCATCCTCGAGGTGGAGGATAGAATGGATGAGGTCACTGATGCAATTGAGGAAGATAATACCCTCCTCAATGACTACACTACACAAGATAGAAGCCATTGATATGAAACTTGAAGTGCTTAAAAACAGGGCTCGGAGAGCCAATAATCATGTTAGAGGAGTACCCGAATCTGTAAACACATTCCGTGAGTCTATTACAATGCTGTTCACAGCCTTACTTCGAACCCACACTGCTTTGAATGGATTGTTTTCACAGTGCACTGGCGTGCCCCAATAACATGAACGTGCCCAGAGACATTATTCTTAAGCTGTATTGCCCAGAGCTCCATGACCAAATTATCTCAGAGGCCTGAAATCTACATCCTCTACTGAGTATGGTCCCATTAGTACAGTTCTTTGCAGATCTCGCTCTTGCCATTCTGGACAGACACCCAGTGAACCTGGTGTTATAAAAAGCTCAAGTACGCTACTGTTGGGGTTTCCTTTTTCACATGGCCTGTATCCTTAACAATAAGGACTCTTGATCTCATTTGATCAAGAAGGCCTCAGAGTTCTATGGCGTGAGGGGCTTCAGTTGGAGGAACCGAACCATGCTGACCCCTTGCCCCAGAGACCCTCATGTTCCTGGTTTCCAAAGCGCAAGAGACCATCACACTTTGTTCAACCCTTGGCAGAGACCCATACACCGACCTGATGAGCATATGACTTGTTTACCCTGTTTTCTTTGCAGGTTGCTCAAAATGGACATTTCTGTTTGCCTTTTCATTTTATTTGTTATCTCAGGTTTTAGGCATTAGCCTAATTAAGCTACCTCTATCTGACAATTAGTCCTCTGGCAGCCTTGATATCTCAGGGTGGCACCTGGATCTGTTATCTAATAACATAGCTTATTACCTAGGCATGCTCCCCCTAGTATCTTTTGGGGGTTAGTTGTGATGGCTGTTCCCATGTCCCCCATGCACCCTTGGCACTGCAGGGCTTGCTGCACTCTGTCTTACTCTGGAGTGCTCGCCCAGTTTCTGAGTTTACTGCTACTGTTACTCCCTGTTACTGTATTTTTTCCCCTACAAAGCTGCTCTTTTACTGTTTACGACAGGTCGGGCTATCAGAGCTAGCCGTCCTGTACTTTCCTCTCTGGACGCAAACTGTTTAGCTCCTGCATGAACCTCCCTTATGTATAAGATTATCTTGCATAATGTAAGGTGATTTAATTCCTCTCAGAAGCGTCATAAGGCATTTCTCCAATATGAGAAGTTAAAACCTGACATTCTCTGTATTCAGGAATCCCATTTCTCTTCCACCTCATTCCCTAAATATTTTCACTCTTGCTATAGCCTCGTAGTCCATGCCCCCAATCAGTCTGATCAAATGGGCCGTGGTCTTCCCCAGGACTTCTGTTCCCCTCCAAGTTGATAGCGCGATTATAGATCCCCAGAGTAGTTATAATAATAATAATAATAATAATAATAGTCCTTTAATAGTCCCACAATGGGGAAATTCAGTGTGTTACAGCAGCAAAGATAAGCAGATACAAATACAAATACAACATGTACAGGAATGTTCCAAGGTAAGAGGCATTACATAGATAGTAGACAGATAGGAAGTAGCAGAGGAGTTTAACAGGCAGAAAGATATTTCAGTTCTCTGTGTGTATTGAGACTGAACGCTATTTATCAACTACAGGAGGAACAATGACCTACAACCCCAACTCTATTTATGCTCAATTCCACCATTTCTACCAAAACCTATTTCTCCACTCTATTCGCTTCCCTATTGTCGCCCCCCCCCCCCCAGGTGGCTGCACTTAATGGACCTATAACTAAGGAGGAAGTAGACTTTGCCATTGATGCTCTTAAGAAGGGTAAGGCCCCTGGGCCAGATGGCTTTTCCTCCCAGTACTATAAAAAGTTCAAAAGGATCCCTTCACCTCACCTCCTTCAAATGTTTACTCATGTTCTGCAGGGGGGTAAATTCTCCCAGGACATGCTTGTCCATTACAGTTATTCCCAAACCCGGAAAATACATTACTACCCCCACCAACTATAGACCTATTTTACATTAAAACTTAGATATAAAGCTATCTCACAGAGGGTTCTACACCATTCCCTATTACTTCATATCTCACAGAAAATAAATGGTTTCAAACGATAAAACTTAACTTTTAATATTTTAAAATAAAAATTGCACAAAGGACGTCCACTAATCTACTAAAAGACAGATCAATATGGTCTGTGCCTGCCTATTCAAAGTTTATTCAGGATTTAAATGTTAGACAGTATTCACACTCTCCAACTTTCCACTGGACCTAGGGTGTAATAAGATACTTTCACCACCCTTAGACTAAGGTTATAGTAGCACGGCTGCATCATACAACAGGTCAGTATTTTGTCAGTTGCTCTTAGTGCTAGGAAAACCCAAACACCTGGTCCCCACACACATAATTTGTAAAGCCTTACTGACTAGACTCCTGCACAGCCATGATATACCTCCACAACCCTAGTCTGTAGTATGTACATATGCCAGTAATCTAGGTACAGGTCACAGTAACTTCATTTCCTGTCATTAAAATGTTATGAACATAAGGGAAACTATGATATTCTGACCCTTATACTCAATAAACCCTTATATTGCAGCCATTACTGATATCCCCTATGTTGACTCCAGGGATATACAGCTACCATTTCCATTAGTGACTCAAGTTCCACCAACTAATCTCCAGGCTAATCAGACTGCCCCAGTCTCCTGTCAGTCCTTCATGCCCCCAAGTGGTATGGCTTGTGGTCAACTAACTCAAAAATAGAAAATAGAAAATAAACTTGCTCTACGCGTTTCCCCTGTGTTATCTATATCAGGTTCATCAGGAGCCAATGCTAATAAACTAATCAGTTGGTCTAAGCTGCTATAAATATTTATCAAAAATGCAGTTACAACTGCAGTTCCTGGAGCACTGATGGTGTGCTCCAGTGTATAGAGTAGCCTCTCTACTCTATACACTGGAGCACACCATCAGTGCTCCAGGAACTGCAATTGTAACTGCATTTTTGATAAATATTTATAGCAGCTTAGACCAACTGATTAGTTTATTAGCATTGGCTCCTGATGAACCTGATATAGATAACACAGGGGAAACGCGTAGAGCAAGTTTATTTTCTATTTTCTATTTTTGAGTTAGTTGACCACAAGCCATACCACTTGGGGGCATGAAGGACTGACAGGAGACTGGGGCAGTCTGATTAGCCTGGAGATTAGTTGGTGGAACTTGAGTCACTAATGGAAATGGTAGCTGTATATCCCTGGAGTCAACATAGGGGATATCAGTAATGGCTGCAATATAAGGGTTTATTGAGTATAAGGGTCAGAATATCATAGTTTCCCTTATGTTCATAACATTTTAATGACAGGAAATGAAGTTACTGTGACCTGTACCTAGA
The DNA here is from genome assembly GCA_947044405.1 of Leptodactylus fallax. Taxonomy (NCBI): domain Eukaryota; kingdom Metazoa; phylum Chordata; class Amphibia; order Anura; family Leptodactylidae; genus Leptodactylus; species Leptodactylus fallax. The sequence continues at coordinate 12,304,438 of CAMRHE010000008.1, read as the reverse complement.
TTACTGGCATATGTACATACTACAGACTAGGGTTGTGGAGGTATATCATGGCTGTGCAGGAGTCTAGTCAGTGAGGCTTTACAAATTATGTGTGTGGGGACCAGGTGTTTGGGTTTTCCTAGCACTAAGAGCAACTGACAAAATACTGACCTGTTGTATGATGCAGCCGTGCTACTATAACCTTAGTCTAAGGGTGGTGAAAGTATCTTATTACACCCTAGGTCCAGTGGAAAGTTGGAGAGTGTGAATACTGTCTAACATTTAAATCCTGAATAAACTTTGAATAGGCAGGCACAGACCATAATGATCTGTCTTTTAGTAGATTAGTGGACGTCCTTTGTGCAATTTTTATTTTAAAATATTAAAAGTTAAGTTTTATCGTTTGAAACCATTTATTTTCTGTGAGATATTAGATATAAAGCTATTTTTATCTATCCTCGCTACCCATCTAAACGGCCTCCTACCTTCCATTATGCACTCCGAACAGGTGGGGTTCAAAAGCTTTGTATTATTGTCCATTGGGCCAACTCCCACCGTAAACCCATCTCTTTACTGGCTCTTTCGAATTTGTCCTGGACCTATCTTGCTCATGTCCTGAGGTTTATGGGCATAACTGGCCTTTATTGTGACCCCCATCACATATTTGAAACTTCCCACGGATTCCATTATTAACTTTCGTCGTGGTACCTAACTGGGCTGCCCCCTGTCCCCTGCCTTGCTTGCTCTTGCCATAGAGACACTGGCCATTACCATTTGCTCTCACCCTGATATTAAGGGTGTGACGATTGTGAATCATGAATATAAATCTAGTCTTTTTGTGGATGACATGCTGCTAACTATCATGAACCCTTTGGTCTCGCTCCTGAATCTGATCAATACCCTCTCACAATTTGCGCAACTGTTGGGCTTTAAACTCAATACCTCTAAATCTGAAATACTGCACTGTAATGTCCTCACAGCTACTGCCAAATTGATAGCCTTAAATTTTGGCTTCCAGTCTAGGGATAAATATCTACCATACCTAGGTATTAAACTCTGTAGTTGCCTTGACGCCCACTTCACATGGAATGCCACATTGATCCCGAAGCTTTTGAAGGGTCTCGTTGCATGACATTGCCCTACCCTTGGTAGAATTCACTCCGTTAAAATAGTTACTTTACCCCATATTCTCTTTTACTTCTGCACTCTCCGGAGCCCGTTGACCTCCTTTTCCTTATCCACCTTACAGAAGGAAATCTTCAACTTCATACAACCACGTATTCGCAGACAAATTATGTATTTCCATAAGAGATTGGGTGGACTGTCGGTCTCCCATCTCTATAGATATTATGTTGCTGCTAGGCTCTCCCAACTACAGTACAGACCAAAAGTTTGGACACACCTTCTCATTCCAAGAGTTTTCTGTATTTTCATGAATATAAAAATTGTAGATTCACACTGAAGGCATCAAAACTATGAATTAACACATGTGGAATTATATACTTAACAAAAAAGTGTGAAACAACTGAAAATATGTCTTATATTCTAGGTTCTTCAAAGTAGCCACCTTTTGCTTTGATTACTGCTTTGCACACTCTTGGCATTCTCTTGATGAGCATTCTCTTGATGAGCTACCCCTACAGTCTCGCCACTTTGTTTCAGGGGTTGTAATACTTTAGGCACTACTCTACATATTTGTTGGACCTGCCCTCAAACCCGCCACTTCTGGGTGGCTATCTCTTCGGATTGTCATTCCCATTATCTGCCCCTATTTTCCTTCTGAGCCTTAAGCCTGCTAACTGTAAATATGCCCAATATAAACTACTACAGTACATTTTGATGGCGGCTCGAAATCATGTCACTTTCAATTGGAGGCGGTTCCGCCTCTCGCTGACTGATGTTGTTCGGCAGGTTGACACTATAATACTCCACGAAAAAAAAATTAGTACCACCATCTCTGACACTCGCCCACTCTTTGAGCTTGGACACCCTGGATTAATAGGTCCAACATCCAAGGTCTGCCATACTGTCTCCAGCTATGATTAGCTGATAGGATTGAGTGCTGTGACCATACTCCTTTCCCTGAGCAGGATCTCCCTCTCACACTAGCCCCATGATCTCTGCACTAGGGTGCTATTCCTTTTCCCCTTGTGTTTATTACTGTTTTTTTTTGCTTTTTTATTCTCCCTTTTTCATTCCACAGGCACAATTACTTTGGATTCGTAATTGTCTCCTTTCCTTGTATTTACTTTACTTTGTATTTTTGAATTGTTCTTATGACTGTTATTATATTTGTTTCTGTATTCTGGTATTGCTGTCATTTAATAAATACCTTTGAAACAAAAGCAATTCCATTCTTTCCAACATCAACAAATGCAGTACAGCCCATTAATCCATCAATGAACCCTTCAAATTAGATGCATCTTTCGAAACACAGACCAAAAGTTCTGTAAACAGTCCGACTGAATGTGCCCCCTTCACATGCTCAACCACCCACTGACAATTTCCAAATCATTTTGCTCAGCACCAATATTAATAAAGTAGGGTTGCATCATTTGTGAACACTTTTGGCAGCTACATGAATTTTTAACTCTCATAATGTGTGATCTTCTAGGGGAATGTCATTACCATAACATGGTCTATTATAATATTTTAATGGAAATAGTAATGTGTTGATATTTCAGTTGACTTTAAAAAGCAGTCCCATTATAGTTCATCAATATCTTCTAACTCCTTCTACCACTTTACACTTTACTGAACATGGCAATGTTTTATTAAATTTAGATACAGTAATAACTGTCTTATCCGATCTTAGCATTTTTAATGCACCTGTAAAATTCCATTCAACATCCCTTACTATGGTTCTGTTACAAATATTTGAACATAAGCCTAAATAGGTTATAGTGGTAAAAGTGCCTCCATTCTCAAAGATCTGTGATATTCAAAAAAAAAAAATATTCCTTTTCTCTAAACCATGACCTACTAAAGAAAGCACATTCAATATCTAAATTTCCGATATACAATAATACCAGCATTTATGGAGAAACCATGCTAACAGTTCAAATTGTTTCTAAAAAGACTGAAATTCTCAGACATTCCCTTTAGTAATTCCCAAAGTAATATTAGAAGTATAATCATGTTTATTAGCAAAATACTTATAGCAAACAATAATGGGAGATGTCTCTATTATTATGACATGCCCAGGAGTCTTCAGAAGGCTCATAATTGTCATAGTAATCAGGTGGCTCCTGCAATATTGCCTTACAGGCAACAAAAATTTAGCTGGTGGGGCGGCACCAAGGGAAGGAGGATGGAGAGGGAATCAGATGCCACAGAGATACTTATTGTTCTCAGAATTTAAAGGGGTTATCCAGGATTAGAAAACATGGCCTCTTTTTTTCAGAAAGAGCTCTAATTTCATGACAATATGACCATAAAATGTGGTGTCACTCCCTGAGAAAAGGAAGTGGAAAGCTTTCTAAAAAAAGCAGCCATGGTTTCTAATCCTAGATAACCCCTTTAACCCCTTCCAAACATCTGCTGTAATATAATGGTGGATATCAGGTCTTTAAATATTGGGCCTGCTCAGATGCAGAGTGGGCACCATAATCCGCAATCAGAGTTCTGTGCCACCCTGATCCCTTCTCTGGAGACCCCTGGTGCCAAGTAGTGAATTTCCCATACACTGCAAAACAGTACAAATTTTAAAACATTTTTAAAAAATAAATTAAAAAATTAAAAAATAAAAAATTAAAATCATCCACCTTTCCCTAGAACAAAAATAAAAATAAACAAAAATGTAAACAAATTATGCATCCCTGTGTCCCAAATTGCCTGAACTGCAAACATATAAAAATATTTTTCCCACAAGGTGTATGGTGTACCAGAAAAAAAAAAATCAAAATGGCCAAACTGTAATTTTTTCATCATTTCGTCTCCCAAAAAAATGTGAATAAAAAGCTATCAAAACATCAGGCATTCCTCAAAATGTTTTAAATAAAAAGTACAACTGTCCCACAAAAAAGACTCCATGCACAGCTCTGTATGTGGAAATACAAAAAAGTCTGACAATTCCAAGAATTTTTTTCCCCCAAATTTTGGACATTTATTAAGGTGTTAAAACATAACAAAAACAAAAATAAATTTGCTATTTCCATAATAGTTATGACGTGCAGAATTTAAGTAGCATGTCACTTTGGCTGTATACCGTGAGAACGCTGTAAGAACAAAACCAATAAGAAATTGGCACAAATGCAGTTTTTCTCTAATTCATATGAATTTTTATCTAGTTTTCCAGTATATTGAGTAGAATATTAAATGGTACTCTTACAAAGTAAAATTTGCCCCCTAAAAATTAAGCCATCACACGGTTCTGTGAATAGAAAAACAAAAAAGTTATGGCTTTTAGAAGCTGAGGAGAAAATAACGGAAATCTATCTGGCTAATGAAAATAGGAATGAGAACAGGAGACAGACCTAGTTAGTTTCCTGTCCTAAAGAAAATAATTAAAGAGGATCTTTCACGTCCTCATGTACTGTATATGCTGTTTTACATACCGCTAGAAAACAGACAGCGCGCTGTCTGCTTTCCCGTTATGTGGCCCTGGGCTGGAGCTATCGGTGTCGGTAGTTCTGTGCTCCATTGTCAGAAGGGCGTTTCTGACAGATTAGCTGCGTTTTGAGAAACGCCCTCCCTGACAGTATTCCTTCATAGCGCTGTACTGAGGGGGCATTCCTCACAGCTCAGCGTCATCACTGGGCTGTAAAGAACGCCCCCCTCTGACTGTACAGGCTATGGATGAGTACAGTCAGGGAGGGCATTCCTCACAGCGCAGCTAGACTGTTAGAAATGCCCTTCTGACGATGGGGCACAGAACTACTGGCACCGATAGCTCCAGCCCCGAGCCACATAACGGGAAAGCAGACGGCATGCTGAATTTCTAGCGGTATGTAAAACAGCATATACATGAGGACGTGAAAGGTCCTCGTTAAGGTAGATGTCCACTTACCACACTTCCCTAAAAATTATTCAATCCAAGTTGCAAATCTTACAAACTTTCAGTTGTTTGGAAAAAAATTTTTTTGAATAGTTCAACACAATTAATATACCAAGTAGTTTCAAATTCAACACAAAATGCAAATCTTAATGACTACTGTAGTAGTATTATATTATATTATTTTACATTATAAAATTATTCAAACCCTAGTTGACAAGCATCTTTAATACTAAGTAGAGCACCCTTTTGCTGTTATGACTTGCTGCAACAGTGGTGAATAGCCAGACACCAGCCTCTGGCAGCATTCCTGAAGAATTTTAGCAGATTCTATGTGGGCAATGGCCTCCCATTCCCTAGTATTCTTGAGTTTACCTGCTGCAATCACTTTCTCATCCAAATCAGGTAACTGTAATGGTCACTCTAGAATCCTGTAGGATTTCTTTCTGAAGGCAAGCCTTGGTGGACTTTGAAGTACAGTGAGGAAAAAAAGTATTTAGTCAGCCACCAATTGTGCAAGTTCTCCCACTTAAAAAGATGAGAGAGGCCTGTAATTGACATCATAGGTAGACCTCAACTATGAGAGACAAAATGAGAAAACAAATCCAGAAAATCACATTGTCTGATTTTTAAAGAATTTATTTGCAAATTATGGTGGAAAATAAGTATTTGGTCAATAACAAAAGTTCTTCTCAATACTTTGTTATATATCCTTTGTTGGCAATAACAGAGGTCAAACGTTTTCTGTAAGTCTTCACAAGGTTGGTACACACTGTTGCTGGTATGTTGGCCCATTCCTCCATGCAGATCTCTTCTAGAGCAGTGTTGTTTTGGGGCTGTCACTGGACAACACGGACTTTCAACTCCCTCCAAAGATTTTCTTTGGGGTTGAGATCTGGAGACTGGCTAGGCCACTCCAGGACCTTGAAATGCTTCTTACCAAGCCACTCCTTTGTTGCCCTGGCTTGTCATTGTCATGCTGAAAGACCCAGCCACATTTCATCTTCAATGCCCTTGCTGATGAAAGGAGGTTTGCACTCAAAATCTAACGATACATGGCCCTATTCATTTTTTCATGTACACACATCAATCGTCTTGGTCCCTTTGCAGAGAAACAGCCCCAAAGCATGATGTTGCCACCCCCCCATGCTTCACAGTAGGTATGGTGTTCTTTGGATGCAACTCAGCATTCACTCTCCTCCAAACATGACGAGTTGTGTTTCTACCAAACAGTTCCACTTTGATTTCATCTGACTATATGACATTCTCCTAATACTCTTCTGGAACATCCAAATGCTCTCTAGCAAACTTCGTATGGGCCCGGCTATGTACTGGCTTAAGCAGGGGGATACGTCTGGCACTGCAAGATCTGTGTCCCTGGCGACGTAGTGTGTTACTGACGGTAGCCTTTGTTACGTTAGTCCCAGCTTTCTGCAGTTCATTCACTAGGTCCCCCCGTGTGGTTCTGGGATTTTTGCTCACCGTTCTTGTGCTCATTTTGATCCCATGGGGTGAGATCTTGCGTGGAGCCCCTGATCGAGGGAGATTATCAGTGGTCTTGTATGTCTGCCATTTTCTAATTATTGCTCCCACAGTTGATTTCTTCACACCAAGCTGCTTGCCTATTGCAGATTCAGTCTTCCCAGCCTGATGCAGGTCTACAATTTTGTTTCTGGTGTCCTTCCATAGCTCTTTGGTCTTCACCATAGTGGAGTTTGGAGTGTGACTGTTTGAGGTTGTGGACAGGTGTCTTTTATACTGATAACAATATCAAACAGGTGCCATTACTACAGGTAATGAGTGGAGGACAGAGGAGCCTCTTAAAGAAGAAGTTACAAGTCTGTGAGAGACAGAAATCTTGTTTGTTTGTAGGTGACCAAATACTTATTTTCCACCATAATTTGCAAATAAATTCTTAAAATATCAGACAATGTGATTTTCTAGATATGTTTTCTCATTTTGTCTCTCATAGTTGAGGTCTACCTATGATGTCAATTACAGGTCTCTCCCATCTTTTTAATTGGGAGAACTTGCACAATTGGTGGCTGACTAAATACTTTTTTTTTCCCCACTGTATCCTTGGGATCATTGTACTTTTGGAAGGCCTAAGTATGTCCAAGCTTCAGTTTTCTCACGGAAGGCATGCTTTCCTGATAGGATTTCCTAGTATTTGATTGAATCCAACTTGACCTCCAGATATTGGAGGTTTCCAATGGTAGAAAAAGCAAAGCAGCCCCATAGCATTATTGAGTCACTTTCATGCTCCACTGTAGGCAGGGTGTTCTTTTCAGTATATGCTTTGTTCTTCTTCTTTCAGATATGCTGTTGATCTACAGTGCTGGCCAAAAGTATTGGCACCCCTGCAATTCTGTCAGATAATACTCAATTTCTTCCAGAAAATGATTGCAATCACAAATGCTTTGGTAATAATATCTTCATTTATTTTGCTTGCAATGAAAAAACACAAAAGAAAATGAAAAAAAAGTCAAATCATTGATCATTTTACACAAAACTCCAAAAATGGGCCGGACAAAAGTATTGGCACCCTCAGCCTAATACTTGGTAGCACAACCTTTAGACAAAATAACTGCGAACAACCGCTTCCGGTAACCATCAATGAGTTTCTAACAATGCTCTGCTGGAATTTTAGACCATTCTTGTTCTATGGGATTCAGGTCTGGACTCATTGCTGGCCACTTTAGAAGTCTCCAGTGCTTTCTCTCAAACCATTTTCTAGTGCTTTTTGAAGTGTGTTTTGGGTCATTGTCCTGCTGGAAGACCCATGACCTCTGAGGGAGACCCAGCTTTCTCACACTGGGCCCTACATTATGCTGCAAAATTTGTTGGTAGTCTTCAGACTTCATAATGCCATGCACACGGTCAAGCAGTCCAGTGCCAGAGGCAGCAAAGCAACCCCAAAACATCAGGGAACCTCCGCCATGTTTGACTGTAGGGACCTTGTTCTTTTCTTTGAAGGCCTCTTTTTTTTCCTGTAAACTCTATGTTGATGTCTTTTCCCAAAAAGCTCTACTTTTGTCTCATCTGACCAGAGAACATTCTTCCAAAAAGTTTTTGGCTTTCTCAGGTAAGTTTTGGCAAACTCCAGCCTGGCTTTTTTATGTCTCTGGGTCAGAAGTGGGGTCTTCCTGGGTATCCTACCATAGAGTCCCTTTTCATTCAGACACCGACGGATAGTACAGGTTGATACTGTTGTACCCTCGGACTACAGGGCAGCTAGAACTTGTTTGGATGTTAGTCAAGGTTCTTTAGCCACCATCCGCACAATCTTTCATTGAAATCTCTCGTCAATTTTTCTTTTCCGTCCACATCTAGGGAGGTTAGCCACAGTGCCATGGGCTTTAAACTTCTTGATGACACTGCGCACGGTAGACACAGGAACATTCAGGTCTTTGGAGAAGGACTTGTAGCCTTGAGATTGCTCATGCTTCCTCACAATTTTGCTTCTCAATCCTCAGACAGTTCTTTGGTCTTCTTTCTTTTCTCCATGCTCAATGTGGTACACACAAGGACACAGGACAGAGGTTGAGTCAACTTTAATCCATTTCATCTGGCTGCAAGTGTGATTTAGTTATTGCCACCACCTGTTATGTGCCACAGGTAAGTAACAGGTGCTGTTAATTACACAAATTAGAGAAGCATCACATGATTTTTCAAAGGTTGTCAATACTTTTGTCCACCCCCTTTTTTATGTTTGGTGTGGAATTATATCCAATTTGGCTTTTTGACAATTTTTTTTGTGGTTTTCCATTGAAGACAACTTAAATGAAGATATTATTACCAAAGCATTTGTGATTGCAATCATTTTCTGGAAGAAATTGAGTATTATCTGACAGAATTGCAGGGGTGCCAATACTTTTGGCCAGCACTGTATATGCAAAAAGTTCAACTTTAATTTAATTGCTCCATAGAAGAGAATTCTAAAAAAAATATGGGGCTTATTTTATATGGTTTTAAGCATTATGGAACCTGACTTTTCATATGCTTGAGTCAGTAGAGGAATATTTCTTGGCTTTTATCATTTAGTATACACCTGGTCCCTACCGTGCAAACTGAAAGCTCAGTGACTGCTGCCACTAGATCTTGCTGCAGGTTTTTGCAGTCACTCAAGGGTTTTTGACCACCTGCCTCCTTAGAAATCTGGTGGCAGCCATGGATGACTTCCTCTTTCTGCCACATCCAGATGGTGTAGCCAGTGTGTCGTTAACATTGAACCTGCAGACTATGCTTCCGACTACTCACTAGAAACATTCAGTGCCTTTGCTATCTTTTTTTGTATCCTGTTCCTTGTTTGTGCAAGGAACTGAATGCTTAACTTTTTGGGCTACTCTATTGACCATATTTCTAACATACAATCAAACATCACACTCTATAAACTTTTAGCAGTCCAGGTATTTGATGTATTTTAGTTCAAGCACAACTGTTGACAACAAGCAGGAAAACAACTTTCTTGTAATAAAACAGAAAAAATATGATCTACCTCCATATTTCACCAATTTTCTTAGTACACATAAAGTAAACAGGTGAAATTCAAGGCAGAGTATTCACAAACAGAGATGAGCAAACTGGCTTGTCAGTTTTGCTATAAGTTTTCTAGAAATTTCAGAAATGTTGAAATTTTGTTGTTTTGCCACCCACAAATCATAATACTTTTAAGGCTGACACCCAGGAGGCTGAAAGAACCCTGAACTGTAGTGACAGTAGTTTCCCTACTCTAAAGGCATCAGTCAATGTCAAGTGTAGGAATCATAAAAGGATCTCTCTGTACTGCGTGTATACATCAAAATGAGCGGCCTAAGGAAAGAAAAGTGGACATCATAGCTGTCAAGGGCTTCCAACAAAACAAGACAGTGGAGCAGCAGGACTGGACTGCACTGGGAGACACCACTGCACTGGTGACAGGTGAGTATGTTTTTTTTTATTTCTTTTTTTCACCTTCCCTGGACTAATTTTTTTTTTTTTTTTTTTACCCTGGACAACCTGGCTTTTAGGTCTAGACTTGACTATGACCACTACTATCCCTATAGTTACACCAGTGCCCTGCAGCAAGCAACTTCACTACAAATTCCTATAAACCTTAACACTGCTAACAACTTCACCTAAGTGATTAAAAAGTATAGTAAGTATCTCAAATCAAACCTGCACAATATAGCAAATAGGTAGCAAACATATGTAATATGGACTAGATCTCCGATATAGAAGATCAAGTCTCCTCAGTGTTGAGAAAATGTAATGATTTGAAACATATTACTAAGGAGCTGACTATGAAAGTGAGAGATTTTGGAAGACCTGCAGGGTTTGGAAGTCCATGACTATGTAAAGTATGTATTAGAATGGACAGAATATTTCTTGGCGACTATAGGGGAAAAGACACTTCCTGTTTGCTTTCAGTGCAAAGATTACAAAGAGTACTTAGAATGCCATATAAACCTTGACCCTACTGAGTACCCTCTAGACCAGGTGTACAAAAAAAAATCACTTGAAACACATGAAATGAACAGACAGATATATCCCATATATCCCAAGATGTGTGGTATTAGATGACCAGCTTTAAAAAGATGTTTTATTCTGTCTGGTGATGTACAGATGTAGCAAACCTTAACTTGGCCTCAGTGCTGACCTTGGGGAATGTGATGTCAGCACTGAGGCCGGAAAAAGCCTACGGAGGAGACCCCAGAGTATAACAGTGTTTAGTGGGTGATGAACTCCAAAAGTTTCGGGGTTCGATAGAACCTGAAATTTTTGAAACATTCAGGTCAAATCCGGTTCTATCCAAATTGGTGTTTGCTTATCCCTAGTTATCACTGGACAGAAAGTCAAGTTAAATGCTCCTATATATGTATATTTGCCTACCAAGTGGTTGTGATGTGCATTGCAGTATGCTATTCTACCAGCAAATAGAGATATTATACTAAAGTTTTTCACAAGAACTTAAGGTCTATAACTAAATTCAAGAAATTTAAGTGTGATGTAGGTGATCTTGATTTATGTGTGCTGTAGTTATGATAGTAAAAAGGCTATACATTCAAATATTGTGTTTGTTTTTATTTGCTATTTATCAGCGGGTCATCACGGATCCATTAGTTAAATATACAGTCATATGAAAAAGTTTGGGCACCCCTATTAATCTTAATCATTTTTAGTTCTAAATATTTGGGTGTTTGCAACAGCCATTTCAATTTGATATATCTAATAACTGATGGACACAGTAATATTTCAGGATTGAAATGAGGTTTATTGTACTAACAGAAAATGTGCAATATGCATTAAACCAAAATTTGACCGGTGCAAAAATTTGGGTACCCTTATCATTTTATTGATTTTAATACTCCTAACTACTTTTTACTGACTTACTGAAGCACAAAATTGGTTTTGTAACCTCACTGAGCTTTGAACTTCATAGCCAGGTGTATCCAATCATGAGAAAAGGTATTTAAGGTGGCCAATTGCAAGTTGTTCTCCTATTTGAATCTCCTCTGAAGAGTGGCATCATGGGCTCCTCAAAACAACTCTCAAATAATCTGAAAACAAAGATTGTTCAACATAGTTGTTCAGGGGAAGGATGCAAAAAGTTGTCTCAGAGATTTAACCTGTCAGTTTCCACTGTGAGGAACATAGTAAGGTAATGGAAGACCACAGGGACAGTTCTTGTTAAGCCCAGAAGTGGCAGGCCAAGAAAAATATCAGAAAGGCAGAGAAGAAGAATGGTGAGAACAGTCAAGGACAATCCACAGACCACCTCCAAAGAGCTGCAGCATCATCTTGCTGCAGATGGTGTCACTGTGCATCGGTCAACAATACAGCACACTTTGCACAAGGAGAAGCTGTATGGGAGAGTGACGCGAAAGAAGCCGTTTCTGAAAGCACGCCACAAACAGTCGCCTGAGGTATGCAAAAGCACATTTGGACAAGCCAGCTTCATTTTGGAAGAAGGTCCTGTGGACTGATGAAACAAAGATTGAGTTGTTTGGTCATACAAAAAGGCGTTATGCATGGCGTCAAAAAAACACAGCATTCCAAGAAAAACACTTGCTACCCACTGTAAAATTTGGTGGAGGTTCCATCATGCTTTGGGGCTGTGTGGCCAATGCCGGCACCCGGAATCTTGTTAAAGTTGAGGGTCGCATGGATTCAACTCAGTATCAGCAGATTCTTGAGAATAATGTACAAGAATCAGTGACGAATTTGAAGTTACGCCGGGGATGGATATTTCAGCAAGACAATGATCCAAAACACAGTTCCAAATCTACTCAGGCATTCATGCAAAGGAACAATTACAATGTTCTGGAATGGCCATCCCAGTCCCCAGACCTGAATATCATTGAACATCTGTGGGATAATTTGAAGCAGGCTGTCCATGCTTGGCGACCATGAAACTTAACTGAACTGGAATTGTTTTGTAAAGAGGAATGGTCAAAAATACCTTCATCCAGGATCCAGGAACTGATTAAAAGCTACATGAAGCGACTAGAGGCTGTTATTTTTGCAAAAGGAGGATCTACTAAATATTAATGTCACTTTTCTGTTGAGGTGCCCATACTTTTGCACCGGTCAAATTTTGGTTTAATGCATATTGCACATTTTCTGTTAGTACAATAAACCTCATTTCAATCCTGAAATATTACTGTGTCCATCAGTTATTAGATATATCAAATTGAAATGGCTGTTGCAAACACCCAAATATTTAGAACTAAAAATGATTAAGATTAATAGGGGTGCCCAAACTTTTTCATATGACTGTATAGGTGCAAACAATCTGGTAACAGATAATGCTACAATATACAGTGGGGAAAAAAAGTATTTAGTCAGCCACCAATTGTGCAAGTTCTCCCACTTAAAAAGATGATAGCGGCCTGTAACTGACATCATAGATAGACCTCAACTATGAGAGACAAAATGAGAAAACATATCTAGAAAATCACATTGTCTGACTTTTTAAGAATTTATTTGCAAATTATGGTGGAAAATAAGTATTTGGTCACCTACAAACAAGCAAGATTTCTGGCTCTCACAGACCTGTAGGTCTCCTTTAAGAGGCTCCTCTGTCCTCCACTCATTACCTGTAGTAATGGCACCTGTTTGAAATTGTTATCAGTATAAAAGACACCTGTCCACAACCTCAAACAGTCACACTCCAAACTCCACTACGGTGAAGACCAAAGAGCTGTGGAAGGACACAAGAAACTAAATTATAGACCTACATCAGGCTGGGAAGACTGAATCTGCAATAGGCAAGCAGCTTGGTGTGAAGAAATAAACTGTGGGAGCAATAATTAGAAAATGGCAGACATACAAGACCACTGATAATCTCCCTCGATCAGGGGCTCCATGCCAGATCTCACCCCGTGGGGTCAAAATGATCACAAGAACGGTGAGCAAAAATCCCAGAACCACACGGGGGACCTAGTGAATGACCTTCAGAAAGTTGGGATTAACGTAACAAAGGCTACCGTCAGTAACACACTACGCCGTCAGGGACTCAGATCCTGCAGTGCCAGACGTGTCCCCCTGCTTAAGCCAGTACATATCCGGGCCCGTCTGAAGTCTACAAGAGAGCATTTGGATGTTCCAGAAGAGTATTGGGAGAATGTCATATGGTCAGATGAAACCAAAGTAGAACTGTTTGGTAGAAACAATTCGTCGTGTTTGGAGAAGAGTGAATGCTAAGTTGCATCCAAAGAACACCATACCTACTGTGAAGCATGGGGGTGGCAACATCATGCTTTGGGGCTGTTTCTCTGCAAAGGGACCAGGACGACTGATCCGTGTACATGAAAGAATGAATGGGGCCATGTATCGTGAGATTTTGAGTGCAAACCTCCTTCCATCAGCAAGGGCATTGAAGATGAAACGTGGCTAGGTCTTTCAGCATGACAAAGATCCCAAGCACACCGCCAGGGCAACGAAGGAGTGGCTTCATAAGAAGCATTTCAAGGTCCTGGAGTGGCCTAGTCAGTCTCCAGATCTCAACCCAATAGAAAACCTTTGGAGGGAGTAGAAAGTCCGTGTTGCCCAGCGACAGCCCCAAAACATCACTGCTCTAGAGGAGATCTGCATGGAGGAATGGGCCAACATACCAGCAACAGTGTGTACCAACCTTATGAAGACTTACAGAAAACGTTTGACCTCTGTCATTGCCAACAAAGGATATATAAAAAGTATTGCGATGAACTTTTGTTATTGACCAAATACTTATTTTCCACCATAATTTGCAAATAAATTCTTTAAAAATCAGACAATGTGATTTTCTGGATTTGTTTTCTTATTTTGTCTCTCATAGTTGAGGTCTACCTATGATGCCAATTACAGGCCTCTCTCATCTTTTTAAGTGGGAGAACTTGCGCAATTGGTGGCTGACTAAATACTTTTTTTCCCCACTGTATAATATATACGATCATAAACCAAAGCAATTTTCCCAGAACAGGCCAAAAGTTAGCAGCAGAGTTACTATCAAAATAAAAATGCAAAACAGAGCATTAGGCTTAGATATGTCTAAACAAAGCACAGTAGAACATCATACCTTGATAATAATAATAATAATAATAATAATAGTCCTTTAATAGTCCCACAATGGGGAAATTCAGTGTGTTACAGCAGCAAAGATAAGCAGATACAAATACAAATACAACATGTACAGGAATGTTCCAAGGTGAGAGGCATTACATTGATAGTAGACAGACAGATAGGAAGTAGCAGAGGAGGGAGGGGGGATTTAACAGGCAGAAAGATATTTCAGTTCTCTGTGTGTATTGATCTCCGCTTAGGTCGGTGTTGGTTGTACAGCCTAACCGCGGTGGGGAGGAAAGACTTTCGATAGCGCTCCTTCTCACACTTAGGGTGGAGCAGTCAGTCACTGACAGTACTGCCCAGCGCGATCACGGTCTCATGCATGGGATGGGACTTCTTCTCCCGCATGGAGTTCACCACGGACAGTATCCTTCTGTCACCCACCACCTGCACTGGGTCCAGTGGGCTCCCCAGGACAGAGCTGGCCCTTCTAATCAGCTTGTCAAGTTTCTTTCTGTCCCTGGTTGATATACTGCTCCCCCAGCAGGCCACTCCGAAGAAGATGGCTGATGCCACTACCGAGTTGAAGAAAGTCCTAAGAAGTGCCCCCCGAATCCCAAAGGCTCTCAGCCTCCTAAGCAGGTAGAGCCTGCTTTGGCCCTTCCTGCCTGTACAGGACCTCCATGTGATCTGCCCAGTCCAGCTTATTATTAAGGAGCAAACCCAGGTACTTATAGGTGTTCACAATCTCGATGCCCGTCCCCAGGATGTCCACTGGTTTAGGAGGGCATCTGCATTTACGGAAGTCCACCACCATCTCCTTGGTCTTCCCCGCATTAATCTTCAGGTGGTTCCGCTGGCACCAGTCCACAAAAACCCGATTCAGTTCTCTGTACTCCCTGTCATCATCGTCTGTGATGAGACCTACTATTGCAGAGTCGTCAGAATACTTCTGTAGGTAGCAGCTGGATGAGTTGCACCTAAAATCTGCAGTGTACAGTGTGAAGAGGAAAGGGGCGAGAACTGTACCCTGAGGTGCCCCTGTATTACAGATCACGGTATCTGAAACACAGTCTCGGGCTCTCACGTATTGAGGTCGATTTCTGAGGTAGTCTAGGATCCAGTTGGAGAGGTGGTGGTCCACTCCAGCAAGGCCCAGCTTGTCCCTCAGTAACCCAGGCTGTATGGTGTTAAAAGCACTGGAGAAATCAAAGAACATTATTCTCGCCATGTTCTCTGGTTTCTCCAGGTGAGACAGAGCCCTGTGCAGAAGGTGGATGATGGCATCATCTACCCCAATGCCCGGCCGATAAGCAAACTGGAGAGGGTCCATAGCAGGGCTCACTAGAGGGTGGAGATGCATGAGAACCAATCTCTCTAAGATCTTCATCAAGTGGGATGTCAGTGCTACAGGTCTGTAGTCGTTGAGGTCCATAGGGTGAGGTTTCTTTGGAACTGGTACCACACAAGAAGATTTTCATAATTCAGAGACTATTTCCTGCCTCAGGCTCATATTAAACATGTATGTAATTATACCACACAGCTGGTCCCCACAAGTCTTAATTGCACTTGCACTGATGTCATCTGGCCCTGCAGCTTTCCTCGCCTTGATCTTTTTCATCTCCTTCCTCACCTGGGCCCGTGTGCAGGTCAGACTGTGGTCAGATATAGATGGATTTCTGGATTTACTGGTCTGTTGGGAAGTAGCCGCATGGGGTGAAGTCATTGTGGTGGGGGGAAATGAAGGACATGCTGGGGTGGGAGGAGCTGGTGTGTGATCAAATCTGTTGAAGAATAGGTTTAGTTCATTAAGCCAATTAACATCTGCCTCAATCTGGCAGATTGATGCAGGAAAAAGATCAGGGGTCATAGGGTAGGAATGGATACAGAACATTATAAATATCATACCAAGAACATAGTAGAAGTCTCTCCTTCAGGATAAAAGTTACTGGGATTGTAGAAAGAATGTCAGGTGGTCACGATGCCATGGGTGTTGTAGCACAGAGATAAGATGCATGAAACAGCAAGAAGAAATATTGGATAAAAAGAACAGGAGACCTGGAATAGGTAAGATGTCTAAGAGTCATGATGTGACAGGAACAAAACAAGGCATAGCAGAAACAGAAAAAAAAAAACTATGAAGGTCCAGCAAAGACATACAGTATGTCCTAATATCATGTACTGTCCATCTCTTAAACACTAAATTTTAAATATGAAAAAGTCTTTTTGATGGAAATACATAAACAGATTATGTGATTCAGCTAATAAGACATTTCTAAAACTAGTTGGGCTAAATTCATAAAATAATAATCTCATAATCTCCACTTTGATCTCTACTTAAACATAAATAAAATAACATACAATCATAAAAAGAGATGATATCTTAAATTGCATGTCATTATTCTTTAATATCTTAGTACCTTATCACTTAATCATCCCTAATCCAGTGAGAATTAACTATGGTTCAATTACCATAGTGCACAGATAAAGAACAGAAGCAGAAATAAAGACCACCGACCAACATCTTACATGATGAAAAGGTAATGACTATTTGTTTAAAGTATAATCTTGGTTTGCACCAAGAGCAATTTTGATCTGTTGATCAGATAATATAGTTAAATAAATAAATATATCAATAAAGTCCAAAACGTCTTATTATTTTGTAGACATTATTTAATTATTGATCTTAAAGGGGTTGGCTACTATCACTGTAAAATACACAAAGTATCTCAAAAACAACATTTAAAAGAAAATAACATGGTCGAAATAAAACATGATCACACATTATTAAGTTTCTTGATGTATTCAAGCTTCTGTTTTAGCTCTGTGTAGGTTTATAGAAAACCTACAGTAAAATTCCCAGTATGCCTCATTGTGATATGTCAGAGGCACCTCACAGCTAGCTTAACTAAAGTCTTGTGGGTCCCGGTGTAAACTTTTGTCTGAGGCCCTCTACCCCCTTCCTACAGCGTATTCTTGACAGTGATGGTTACGGGTGCTGCAGCGGTATCTCAAATGCTTGAAAGGGATACAGCTTTAGTACCCAAACTGCAGTTATCAAGAATATGGTGAGCAAGCAGCGCAGCAGCACCCAGAATGTAAACAATACTGGGAGCTGCTTGCTGTGGGAAACAGATCATCTGTGGGGTCCTAACAGTCTAAGAGATCAGTGGGAGTCACACCTGAGGCCCCTGCTGATCAACTGTTTGAAGGTACTATGGTGCTTTTATGAGCGTTTTGACTCCTTCACTACTTACATTGCACAGTATCTGTTTGATAATTATTATGCAATGTTATTACAGCCTGCTGCTATAAAACAGATAGTGTATGAAGTGAATAATGAAGGGGCCCAACACAGTATAATATGCAACACAGGGGCCGCCACACAGTATAATATGCTCCACAGTTGCCCCCCCCACACAGTATAATACGCTCCCAAGAGCCCCCCTAGAGCCGCTTCAGGTGAACCCCACAAAATTCGATGAAACCAGGCTTTCCCTTACCGCTATCATGGTGGTCCATGGCTAAGTGCCTCTATCTGCACTACTGCACTGTTCCAGTGTCCCTTTAAAAATCATTAAAAAATAAATCAAGTTCTCCCCCATAAAATTTATCTCAATTCAACTTTACCTACACAGTTGGAATCACAGTCTGCAGGCAAGATTGCATTTAACTGATCTTAAATATTGATTAAGAACTCCAATTTGTCTTGACACCAGTTAAAAACTTTTTCAAATATACTATGAAAAGTCTTGAAAAACTGTAATTCACAATGATCCCACTTGATCATACAGACACAAATAGAATAATTAGCATGTCAATTTGTGAGAACCTGCCACAATTTTTCAATGTTTCATTCTTGAAATCAAAAGGAAAAACAATTAGGGTCCATTCACACAAATGATTTTCTGCACTGACTACTGTAGACTCATGCACATGGAACCACTGGCAGTCAATGATACCAATTTGGATACATTATAATTAGCGCCTTCATATCGAAAGAAATCTAATAACAGTGTTATACAACATGTAAGTGCAACTCACTCAACCATTATTAAGATTCATGGTGGTAAGAAACTCCAAATCAGGCCATCAGTGGTAAACCTTTCAGAAAGGGAAGTTCATGCATCCTGTGTGACTGCATAAGCCACACACACCCTTAGCCCCTTAAAAACACAGGGTCTTTTTTTGTTAAGGCTTGGCGATTTTTTCACTTTTTTCATTTCCACCTTCCAAAATTCATACCCTCTTTGTTTTTTTTGTTGACATAGATATATGAGGGCATATTCTTTGTGCGATGACTTGTACTTTTCGTTTCCTCCATTGTTGGGTAAAGTTTTGAATAGCTTTATTAATGTTTTGGAGAGGCCAATGTGAAAAATATGTGTTTTTATAACATTCACGATGCATTAAAAATAACAATTTTTTCCATGGGGTAATTACAAAATTATACCATATTTATATTGGTTTTATATTACTGAGTCATTTTGAGTATTAATTCTGTGAAAATAAACAATTTGCTCATTTTTTGCAATTTACTTTTTATTTTTTTATTGTCCCACAAGGCAACTTGAACCTGGGATCTCTTGATTCCCTGTAACATATGCTGCAACACTTCATACATTACCTGTGTATTAGGGCAAGGCAGCTAGAATTCAATTACATGGCCTCCTGGCTGCCATGTCAATGCCTCAGAATGCTGCAATCTCAGCGAAGATTGCCTCCATGATCTCATCAAGAGGTGCACTCTCTCCACAACCACCCAGATGCAGTGATCACTATTAATTACAGCATATGAGGAGTTAATCTGCCAGAGTCAGAGTATTTTCCGAATATTGCAGCTAGTCACACTGGAACCTGGAAGTAATGTAGTAGGCACATCTGTGTGCCGTATGGCAATGTATTATGCTGTCTGAATATGAAAGTCAGTATATTAGGGTACCAATCTGATATTGATTATCTATCCTAAGGCTAGACCATCAATATCAAATCTTGGGGACCCCTCTAAATCAGTGTATCTCCTCCACTCCCATTACAACATCCTTTTCTTCTATGCCTTCCTTCTTTTTTCATTGTTTTATCATCAATACTGACAAATGTCCTTTGTAATATTGCAAGAAAAACATACTTTTGACATTGCTCTTTAAATCTCAAGCATTTAGACAGATTCTGTATGTTTCACCTAAATTTCTGTTAATCAAAAGAAGATTTACATTTCCACAACAGATTATTTAGAAGAGTGTATAATTTTGTTAATCATTCACCTTGACATGCAGGTGATATGAATTGATTTGTAATGCAATTAGATGTAATGGGAATTGTTATACAAAACTAATGTCAATTACAATTTTGTTGGCTCCCTTTACAAATTCCAATTAAAGATGCACAGTGAGCATCAATGACAAATGAGAACTTCATTAATCTATAATAGGCTAATGACAATTAAAATCTTCCAGAGCAAGTACACCAGGATGAAATAAATATACGCCATGGATATGCATCACTGGTATCACTTGTGCAATTTGTCAAAATGTGCAGATTTAATCTGCCAGTGGGAAAATAACCTTGGATAGTTCATGATAAAATAGAATAACCATGTACTCTACATGTACAGATGTGTTCACCTCTACTTTTTTGCAAATTTTGTCTACAAAATTTTTAATTATTTTTATTTGCAAAAAGTCTAACTTTTAATTGTCTACAAATTTAAACATGGTTACGTTCATAGGAATATGGTTACGTTCAGAGGCGTAACAATTGTGGTCGCAGGGAGTGCAACTGTGACCAATCCTGGAAGGCAGCTGGAGATAGCCGGGGCTCTATGATAGCAGTCAGGAAGAGCTTGGTTCCTCAACTGCTATACATGGAAAGGGCCCCAGCGTTACATGATGTCTGTACATGCCGCAGGACCCCTTTCCAGTAGAAGCCTGCCCAGGGGAGGCGATTAAAAAAAATCAAACACTTATACTTCCAATGGCTCCCAGCATCCTCTTTCTGGCTCTGAGGTCACGTGCCCCAGGGTTCACTGCTGGGGCCTGTGAATAGGCATCAGCTGTCACATGGGGCACGCCAGTGTAATGACTGGGGAGCGTTGCCTCAGTTGCAGGGAGAAAAGGACTGAAGAAGATGCTGGAGAGAGCCAGAGAGAGGATGCCCAGAAGTTAGTACAAGTGTTTGTTATTTTTACTAACCAACCCTGTACATCTGCTTATTATACTTTGGGGTCTGAGGAGATATAGTAATAGCACCAAAACAAATTTCATGGGGTTCACCTGAAGCAGCTCAAGGGGGGCTCTTGGGAGCATCTTATACTGTGTGGAGCCATTGTGGAGCATATTATACTGTATGGGGTCCATTATGGGACAGAGGGTACTGTGTGGGTCCACTGTGGAGCATATTGTATGGTGTGGGGGCCACTGTGAAGCATATTATACATTGTAGGGGCTATTGTGGAGCATATATTACTGTGTGGGGATCGCTGTGGAGCATATTATACTGTGTGGGGCCAATGTGGAGCATATTACACTGTGTGGGGTCACTGTGGATCATAATATACTGCGTGGGGGCCACTGTGGAGCATATTATACTGTGTGGAGGCCACTGTAGAGCATATTATACTGTGTGACTGTAATTACATTGCACAATGACTATGAAACAGTTCTTGTGCAATGCAAATAATGAAGAAGCCATGGAAATAGCAAAAGCACCAAAGTCCCTTCAAACAGATGATCAGCAGGGGCCCTTGGTATTGGACCCCCACTTATCTCTTAGTTCTCTTAGACTTTTAAGACCCCACAGATCAGCTGTTTCCCAGAACACACAGCTCCCAGTATTGTTTACATGCCAGGTGCTGCTCACTCACCGTATTCTTGTGGGAACTATAGTTGTAACCCTTTCAAGTATCTGAGATACCTCTGCAGTAACAATAACCATATTCAAGAATATGCTGTAGGGAGGGAGTAGGGGACCCCAGTCAAAGTTTGTACTCAGTTGCTCCAGTAGACTTGGTTATGCCCCAATGCATTGAACAGTTAATTTGTAAATAGATTAAAATTAATTTTCTCAGCAACAGTATTACACTTTGACACAAAAATTAACAACACCCTTACAACAGTATACACAGTTAGGACCAGAAATATTTGAACAGTGAAACAATCTTCATGATTTGGGCTTTGTATGCCACCACATTAACAACTGAAGTGTAAACTTTCAGGTTTAATGCAAGGGGTTGAACAAAAATATCCTGTAAAATGTTTAGGAATTGCAACCATTTTTCTACAAAGCCTCCTCATTTCAAGGCTCAAAAGTAATTGGACAAATTAACATTACCATAAACAAAATGTTCATTTTTAGTACCTTGCAGAAAACCTTTGCAGTCAATAACTGTCTAAAGTCTGGAACCCATGGATGTCACCAAACACTGTGTTTCCTACTTTGTGTTGCATTTCCAGGCCTTTACTGCTGCTATCTTCAGTTGTTGCTTGTTTGTGGTTCTTTCTGCCTTAAGTTTTTTCTTAAGCAAGTGAAAAGCATACTTGATTGGCTTGAGATCTGGTGTTTGACTGGACCATTGCAGAATATTCCACTACTTTGCCTTAAAAAAACTCCTGGTTTGCTTTTGCAATATGTTTTGGGTCATTGTTCATCTGTACTGTGAAGCACTATTCAATCAATCTTGCTGCATTTGGTTGAATCTGAGCAGAAAGTATATCCCTGTACACTTCAGAATTCATTTGGCTGCTTCTGTCTTATGTCACATCATCAATAAACATTAGTGACCCAGTGCCTTTGGAAGTCATGCATTGAAATGCCATCACACTGCTTCCAACATGTTTTACAGAGTATGTAGTGTGCTTTGAATCATGAGCTTTCCAAGCCTTCTCCATACTTTCTTCTTCCCATCATTCTGGTACAGGTTGATCAGGTTAGTTTCATCTATCCAGAGAATGCTGTTCCAGAACTGGCCTGTTTTCTTTAGATGTTTGGAAATTTCTGGAATTTCGATTTTTAAGGTTCATTAATGGTTTGTATCTTGTTGTGAACCCTCTGTATTTTTGCTCATGAAGTCTTTGTTTTATGTTAGACTTATATACTGATACATCTACTTCCTGGAGAGTGTTCTTCACTTGGGTGGATGTTGTGAAGGGGTTTTCTTTACCATGGAAAGGATTTAGTGATCATCTACCACTGTTGTCTTCCGTAGATGTCCAGGCCTTTTTGAGTTCCCAAGCTCACCAGTGCTCTTTTTTACCAGAATGTATCAAACTGTTGATTTGGCCACTCGTAACATTTCTGCTATTTTTCTGATGGATTTATTCTTTTTTTTTTTCAGTCTGTTTAACTTCTATTGAGAGCTCCATTGACCGCATACAGTGGGGTCACAGCAACAGCTTCCCAATGCAAATGCCACACCTGGAATAAACACCTTTTACATTTAATCCATACAGCCAATTAACCACTTAATAATGCAGAGTAGTTTGTTCGTTAATGCTCAGTGACTTTTTTCTTATTTTCCCTCTCTGTCTTCCAAAATTCATAACTTGTTTATTTTTCTTTCCACATAGCTATGTGAGGGCTTAGTCTTTGCATGATGAGTTGTACTTTCATTTGCCACCATTTTGGAGTACATATAATGCTTTGTTTAGCTTTTATTGAGATTTTTTGGGGGTCCATGTGAAATAACACACAATTCTATTATAATTTTTTGCATTTTGTTTTTACGGCATTCACTCTGTATTAAAAATGACATGGCAGCTTTGTCCAGCGGGTCATTATGATTACGGAGATACCATATTATACCATATTGGTTTTTATCACGTTTTACCGCTTTTACAAATAAAACGTCACTTTTTAAAAATGAACGATTTTCCTTGGGTTACCGTATTCTGACACCTATAACTTTTTTTTTATTGTACTGTTGATGGAGATATGTCAGGGCTCTTTATTTGTGGGGCAATTTGTACTTTTTATTGGTACCATTGTTTGGCATGTATGATTTTCTGATCACTTTTTCTTGATATTTTTTGGGGAAAGCAAAGTGACCAAAATACATTAATTTGTGCATTGTAGTATATATTTTTTTTACGGCATTCACCGTAAGGGAAAACTAATGCCATTTTTGAATAGTGGGGACTTATATGCACGTGGGGATACCTAACAGTTTGGTTTATTTTTTTGTTTACATTATACATTTTTTAAATATTAAGGTGGGATTTTTAACTTTTTATTATTTGTTTTTTTATTTTTGTGTGTTTTTACTATGTGTTTGTGTTATTTTTCCCCTTTTAACATGTCCCACAAGGGGACTTGAAGCTGGGATCTCAGATCCCCAGTGCAATGTCCTTTGATACATTATTGCAGAACATCACACAGTAGTTTCTATTGGAACTATGCATAGGCAGTCAGGAGGCCATCACCTGGTCTCCTGGCTGCTATGGCAAACCCTTGAAACCCACAATCTTTTTGTCGAGGGTCCAAGGTGCGACAGGGAGGGGGGTGATATCTCTCCGGGACCCCTGGATACCGTGATCGCTATTGATCATGGAATCCATGGGGTTAATCCACCAGTATTAGAGTATCTTCCAACTCTGGCTTCTGTGCCCACGGCATTACAGCGCTGAGCATTTACTATACTAGGTTGTATCTTTCTTCCTCATTCCCTTTTACCCCAGCTATCCTTGCCAAACGCAGGCAAGGCTTTTCTTTCTGACCATTTCCCGGTCACTTGTTCTGTTACCGTCCTCCCCCTTGCTAGACACTCGAACTCCTGGAGACTCAATGAGTCTCTCTTGCTTGATACTCAATGCTTATGCTTAACTCAAACAGACTATCCACAATTTTGAGCTGGATCACTCTCAAGATACTACATCACCCCCAATTCAATGGGAGACCTTGAAGTGTGTCCTAAGGGGAATCCTGATCAAACATGGTGCCAGGCTCAAAAAAGAAGCTAGCCAGAAAATTAAGTCGATACTCAAAACCCATGGGAATCTTGAAGCACAAACAGAACCTCCAACGATCCACTCTGATTGTCTTGACGAAGATGTATCGTGAGATAAGGTCCCTTCATGAACACAAGCAACAGAGACCACCACCTCGGACAGCACCCCTTCTATGAATAGGACAATAGGGCAGGCCACCTATTGGCATGCACAGTACGGGAATGGAAAGCAGCCTACCACGTCATCCTTTCTCAGCTACTCTACCTCTACCCTATTATTCTCCCCAAGGAATTCCTCTCTATGGTCCAGAGGGTATTCACCAAATTCATTTGGGCTGTGAAATGCCCAAGAATAGCTAAACAGACCTTAATACGCCCTAAGCTATGGGGAGGGCTCTCTGTCCCGGATTGCACTCGTTATTATCTGGCAGCAGTCACTGCACGAATTATAGACCACCACTCCGCTACATCCAAACTCTGGGTTGCCCTAGAAAAGATGTTCTGTTCCCTCACTCTTACTGCCCTCCCTTGGCTTCACAAACACCACTGGATGGACACAGCAACCCATCACCTCCCATATGTTACACATCAGGTCCTAGGCACTTGCAAATCCTACAGTATCGTCAATTGTTTATTTTCGATCTTGGGCAACCCAGACTTCCCTGCAGTGCTCCTTTCTGACACACACACCCGGCCCATGCCCCCTGCAATTCCACCATGTCACCTCCGCCTCTTCCCTGCTCTCCTACTCTGACCCTGTCCCTGTAGTGTCTAGAACTTTGCTTACACATTGGCAATATACTCAACTCCATTATCTTTACAATTCCCTAAAAATGAAACACAACCTCCACTGAAAACTATCTCCATTTGAACAACTTTGT
The DNA here is from genome assembly GCA_947044405.1 of Leptodactylus fallax. NCBI lineage: Eukaryota > Metazoa > Chordata > Amphibia > Anura > Leptodactylidae > Leptodactylus > Leptodactylus fallax. The sequence continues at coordinate 12,279,120 of CAMRHE010000008.1, read as the reverse complement.
ACTTCCTCCTCCCTGCCCATTCACACCATCTCTTATGTTTATAGTTTGTTTTCAGAGACAGAGACTACCCAGCTTCTAGAATTCACTGCCAGCTGGGAACATGAGTTGTGGACCTCCTTTGCGCCAGACGTGTGGCATGTTGTCTTTCAATCCTGCCATAAATTCTCCATCTCCTGTAAAGAGCAGGAGACAAACTACAAAATCCTGTCTTGATGGTACAGAGTTCCTTCCGTGCTTCTCAAGATCTTCCCCTCCACCTCAGATGGTTGCTGGCCCTGCCTCACTGAACTGGGTATGATGACACACGTCTGGCGGAATTGCTCTCTGCTGCACCTCTTCTGGAATGAAGTCCAGGGTATCATTAAAACAGTCACTGGTGTCGAGCTTGAAGACAACCCAGCTCCTCTCCTCCTCTCCATTTTCCCCCACAAATTTGATAAACACTTGCGCAAACCCCTGGATTTCTCATGAAAGTCCTATATATCCGTTGCATGGAGACTCTACTTGCGGAACTCAAACATGACAAGAGTTCACACCAGAAAGTGAGGCTGATGTGGAATTCCTTCTACCACTCAGCCGCCTTTCAGTCCACCTTCCTATATTCTCCTTAATACCCTCCTCACTGCCTCTTTATCTGTTCTCTCACTCATCTTTTTACCTTCTCCCCTCCCATGGTTTCTCCGACCCCTTCCCTTCCACCCTCCATCCTCTACTTTCAACTACTCTCACCCCCTAGAGAACATTGTCCTCTACTATTAGTCTTGCTCTCATGCCTATGTTCATGGTTTATTACCCCCTGTTACTGTTCCTACTCAGCTCTGCTGCATCAGAGCCATACATTCCCTTGTTATCTACCCTACCTACTCTTTGTCCCGCTTGTCTCTCTGTTAGTTCTTTCCCAACACTCCTATCCACTCCCGCCTATGTCTTTTATATTGGTTTTGTTTGGCCGACTTTAGTTCTGTATTTTACTGACAATTTAATAAACATTTTAATTGTAACCCCCACTGTTAACCTCCCAGACTATAGCAGGTTTACCAGAGGAGTTGAACATTGCAATCTTGGGTACAGAACCTATTACAGCAATACATATGTGAGTGAAATCCTGCCGTAAACAGTCTATAAATAAAAAGAACTTTATTTGCAAAATGTCCCATCAGCCCTATGAAACAGAGCGAGGAAGTAGAAGGAGCCTGTCAGAAGGAAGAGGAGACTGCAGTGGCAGAGCTGTGAGGGGGTGTGAGGTATACTACTAGGGGAATCCTCTGTCTGATCTTGGAGCAGATTCTGAGAGACTGTTTCATCATATCTGAGGGAGAAAGAGAGGGATAAAGAGACCCCTCCATTTCACCTGAAGCAGAGAGAGAGAGAGGAACAAGAGCAAGTCAGGCTCCAACAGTTTCACCTGAGGTACAGTGAGAAAGCACAGTCATCATTTTACCTAAGGTAACCACAGAGATAAAGCCTCCTCCATTTTGTTTTGGAGATGCTTGCTATTAAGCCACAGAGATCTCCCCTCAGAGGTGAAAAGACTAACCTGCTCTGACCAGAGCTAATATAATAGTGAGCTAAGCACTAAGAGGAGAAGTTACCTGCTGGACATCTGAATTATTCTATATGTGTGTGATAACTTCCAGAGCAAAGCTTTGCTATCACACTTCTGTATTAACATATCACATTAAGGAGGACATTGCAACTGGTTAGTCCTTCTATGACTGATGACCTGCTCCTAAGAGGATATATTTCCCTCTCTCCTGAACTCCTGTAGGTTTCCTAAAAATCCCTCCTGGCCAGTGATGGGTGCTTGTGAAAAGTGTTCATTTGCTTATCTGCCATTCTGAGAGTTAGCAAAGGTCATAGTGTGAATGGGCGCCTGTGTGTAAGTTGAATCATCTAAACTTTGAATTTAGCAAATTGTTTCTTGCATACCTAGTCTCCTATAGTATAACATTGCCCTTATAGAGTCAGAGGTAATTAATACTGTGTACGCCATAAGGGCTGTATGCTTTTGGACACTGTTCATTGCAGTATTAAATGCATTGCATCCTTGGTTCCAGTTATTAATACACATCTTAAGAAAAGGTTAAATCTTCTAGGTGTGGTTTGTTTTGACTTATTACCGCCATTCATAAAAGAGAAACTACAGGTAGGCTCTAGGGGTTCTCCCGAATGAACCCCTGGTGGAGGAGTCTAGCCAACACCGTGTTCACAAGCCTGGTGAAGATTCGGGTGGAGGCACTGCGTAATCAAGCTGGTGAAGAGGCCAGAGTTATAACCATTTCTGTAAACCTAAACACCACCCCGTGGACTACAAAAGAGGGGGTGTTACATAATGATGAAAATAATGTAGTTGCATATATTGCCATTGTAAGTTAAGTTCTCTATTCTCTGGAGAAACCAGATCAGAGTAGGAGAGTAGGGAGGATGTGGTAGGTACCTGGTGGTATCTAAGGGATGGCTAGGAGAATGAGAAAGAAAAGGAGAGTGGAGAGCAGCTGGGTAGTCTGGGCCGCCCGAGACAGGAGTCATCGAACCGTCATTTGTGAATAGGCGCCTGACAGCATGATGTGTTTTACACGCACCAAGGACGTGGCATGTTGGCATGTTAGGGAAGATTGTGAATGGCCTTATCTGACCAGTGGCGTTTATGGAGTCACAGAAGTGTTGTGAGGGGGAGAGAGCATAGAGTCCTCTCTAAGGCAACCCAGAGTTTAGAGTGGGCAGAGTGATGCCAATCCAGGATGTGCACAGTGAACGCAGCCAAGTAGTATTATATAGAGTCTAGGACTGCTAGACCCCCTTTCTGTTTAGACATAATCATAATTTGCTTGGCAATTCTGGGGGGGTATATAAATCTGGGGAAAGTTCTTTGAAATGTGAAGAGAAACTCTTTGGGTAGAACAATGGAGATCATTTGAAAGAGGTAAAGGAGCCTAGGGAGTATGCTCATTTTCAATAGATTTATGCTACCAAGCCACGAGAATCCTTTTGTGTCCCAGGGACTGAGATTAGATTGGAGGGTGTGTGTAATATGGGGAGGAAATTCAATTAGTAGGTTTCAGAGAGGGAGTTTTCTCACATTGTTTTATTTAAACGGTGTTCACAGTACAGCCAAAATGGCATGCATGTTATTCATAATTCAGCCTCTATTTTTGTTTTTTTTTATCAACAATCAAAATATGAAAGTATAATGATTCAAAATAATGTACAATAAAAACAAAAATTCATACAAGCCCTACTAGCCCTCCTTCCCAGCAAGAGAGATATGGATGACTTGGCTTCTGACCTGAAAAAGGCCTGGCACCAGGATCTTAAGGTGGTTAAGACAGATATAGCAACTCTGCAACAATGTGTGGACAATCTAGAGCTGTTCCAGACATCAGTCTCAGCTTTAATTCAATCTTTGCAACAGTCCACCTTTTCAACTACTGCTCAGTATCACAAGCTGATGTCCCATGTTGACAACATTGAGAACCGAAATCTACGCAACAACATTAGGATCTAGGGTCTCCCTGAGGCCACCCCAACCTCTGACCTCATTCCTACCCTCAAGGGACGGCCAGAGGATATCCGCACTGAAATTAACAGTACCAACTATGCGTTTCGTCCCCGTTGCTGAGACTCGACGATGCCCCATGATGTCATCTGCAGGGTACACTACTTCGCCCTCATGGAAGAAATCATGCAAAAAGCCAGAGAATGCAAGCTGATTGATTTTGATAGGGCACCCCTTTCTCTGTTTCCAAATCTCTCATAGAGCTGCTTTGTAACCTCTGCTATCCCTCCTTCAAGAATGTGGGATCCTGTACCGTTGGGGCTTCCCATTCATCCTGCAGGTCAGACTTAGTGACAGACTGTTAGTGCTCTCCTCCCCGAAACATCTCCCTGACTTTCATCGGTCCCTTGATCTACTTCCACTCCTCCTCCTGGGCTGGGACCTACTTCTACGTGACCCCGAGGCACCCGAGAATCACCCTTCCATGGGAGACACCAACGACTGTCACCGAGCTAGTCACAGGCACAGGACTGCTTCAGATCATAAGACTCCTGCTTGAGACAGTTCCTGACTGGTGACCTCCACTACCTGGACTGTTACTAAGTTCCATTTAATTAATATTGGATTGCCTTTAGTTCTCCTATTGCCTTTATTTTGTTTTCCTGTTCATATTGTTTCTCATTTTCTTTCTATTGGACCTGGAGTGTCCATGGTCTGTATTTCTATTTTCCAAACTTCTATGTCTAGGACTCCCTCTATGCCTATCACTTTTAGGCCTACCCAACTTCTACACTCCATGCTGCTGTGTGATGTCTGGTGCATTTTATACCTGGACTCCAGGGATTATTCCTTTTTCTCTCTTGCCCATAACTCATACAGCAGACTGGATTTTAATTTTCTCCCACATGCCCTCCTGCTGCAGGTGACTGCAGCCGAAATCAGCAATGCCATTCTCTCTGACCAAATGAGTGAAAAAACATACAGCGCCTCTGTAAGACTTGATAGGGTTGTAGTGGTAGTCAGGCTGGGAGATTACAGGGACAGCTGCTGCATAGCCTGGAGGACCAAACAACAAAATTGATGGTATTTCATATGCCAGGAAAAATAAAAAAGTACTGGTACTTAATAATGTGCTGCTGACATATAGATATGATATTAATCCTTTATTTGGAGAATGGCAATGCTTTTCGACACCTTAAACTGGTGTCTTCATCAGGCCAACTGTACAAATATACAATAAAACAACAAAGAAAATATGATAAATAGATATACAATGTGAAGCACAATGGAATCAATGGTGCCACATAAACAAACAACGACAATAATGATAATATACAATGGGTAGACATAAAAGTGAAATTAAAATACCTAATTTCATATCTAGAAGATAGGATGCCATAAATAGAATAATTAAATAATTATATATAGGTAGAGGTCTTGATCAATAAATAAATAAATGTCTGAATGTATAGATAAGCAACTGGGTACATGCATAGTTATATAAATAAATAGAATAATACGTAAATAAGTAGATAAATAAATAAATAAATGTATACAAAAAATACCTTGAGAAGTGGCTGTAATGATAGTGATGGATCAAAACAAATAGGTAATTAACTGGATGCTTAAATAGATAAATAAATAAGGAGATAAATAATTCTCTCTGACCACGAGCCTGTCTCTTGCTCCCTCCCCCTACTAGCCACTCCAGTTCCTGGAGGCTTAATGAGTCGCTCCTGCTTGATGCCCAGTGTCTGACAGATCTCAGACAATCTATTGCTCATTTCGATCATGAAATACTACCTCTTCACCTAATCAATTGGAGACCCTAAATGTGTGCTTTGAGAGGGGTCCTTATTAAACATGGTGCCAGACTCAAACAGGACGCAGATTTGAAATTGAAATCTCTCCTTCAGTCTCTGAATTCCCTTGCTCTCTTTCTCCCAGTACGTCGCTGACATGGCTCTGCCCTCTCTTGTGGTTGACTACGCTATACAATTAGACACTCCATTCTCCTTGCAAGAAGTAGAGATAGGCATCTTCAAGCTTCCATCAGGTAAAAGCCCAGGCCCTGATGACTTTACGATGTGCTTCTACCAGACTTTTCGCTCGGAGTTAACCCCCCTTCTGACCAGAGCCTTCAACATGGTCTCCGCTGACACCCCATTCCCTTCCTTCTTCCATCATGCTCATATCACAGTTATACCCAAAGAAGGCGAGGACCCATAACTCTGCCGCAGTTATAGGCCCATCTCCCTCATAAACACTGACACAAAATTATTTGCCAAATTGATTGCTAACAGATTGGGAAGACATATGGGAAGACATTACGGGCCTAAGCGTTGGAGACTTACACTTTAAGATCTAGATGTTTGAGGATGATATCCTGCTATTTATCACCCAACCTCTGATGACTCTTTCCTCCCTCCTACGTGAGATAGCTACTCTCCAAGAGCATCGCGCTCAATGTCTCTCTGACCAATTCGTCAGTACGCTTGATTTGCCGCACCTTCCCCTTCTTCTTAAAGGACATTAAATACCTGGGAGTGTACCTCCCCATCTCCCTTCCAGATGCCTACTCCTTAAGCTTCTTGTGGCTAGGCCACATTAATCTCTTAAAATTTAACATTATCCCCAGACTCCTTTATCTCTTTCAAACGATCCCTATCATCCTCCCTAAAAAAAATTTTCTCCTCAATTCAGAGAACCCTAACCGGGTTCATCTGGGCCTCTTTCTAAGCAGATCCTTGTCAGGTCTCAGCATAGAAGTGGTTTGGCTGTCCCTAATTGCTTACAGTACTATTTGCCTGCAGTCACTGCGTGTATTTTAGATTGGCATCACTCTCACTACACTAAACTCTGGGTTGCCCTGGAGAGGTCTTAGTGCCGCTTTCCGCTCATGTCTCTTCCATGGCAACATAAACGCCATTGATCAGACAAATCCTGCCTCCAGTACTTTGCTCACCAAGTGCTGAGCGCATGCGCATGCAACGCCCCCGCCAAACAACTCTTTACCAATGATGGTCCACTGAGGCCTATATCGAGCAACCTAGAGTTTCCCGCAGCCCTCCACATTCCTTTCCTTTCTCACGCCACCGATCACACTCCTTTCACATTTCTCCGTGTATTGACTCTACCTTGATCTCCCCTTATGCAAAGCTTATACCCCCAGACAAATGTAGCTTATTCTCTCAGTGACAGTACATGCAATTACATTATTTTTACACTTCTTTGAAGAGGTCACAGCTCTGCACCTCCTAAATCATGCCCTCCACCCAATTTCCATTAAATACAGCTTGTTTACTGACGGCTGGCCAGAATCCCTTCTGCCCACTGGGAAAGGGACGTTGGGTCATCCTTTCCACCACATAGATGGCTCTCTCTATACTTTCAGTCGTGCCACAAGTTCGTGCAAAGCTCAAGAGAAAGAGCATGAAAAATTAGAAAAGAAGTGGTATCCTTGTCTAGAGCAGCAGCCATGTTTTTTCCCCTGATGCTTTTTTTTTTTAAAATAAGCTCCCCCTGGAGGACAGAAGCAGAAGCGGATGCAACTGTGAGCAGGAGCGGGAATCAGTAAGTGAGGACGCGGGCCCATGGCATGAGTATTTGTTGGACGACCCCCAACAAATACTTCTATTATTATACTCTGGGGTCTTTTCAAACCCCGGAGTATAATGATTGGAAACCCAGGGGAGATGAGAAAACATAAAAACCAGTGTTACTCACCTCTCCTGCACTCCGATGTGACTCACTGCAGTCTTTGGGCCTCTTTGGTGACATTCCAGATGTCATTATGTATTGTGAAGCCAACCTGACCCATGTGACATCTGTGCCGACATTTAAGAGAGCAGAAAGGAGTGTGCCGGAGCCCAGGAAAGGTGAGTAGCACTGTTTTTTTATGTTGTCACCTCCCCTGGGTCTCCAATCATTATACTCTGGGTTCTGAAAGGATCCCAGAGTATAATAATAGTTTGTGGGGGAATAATACTGTGTGGAGGGGCCACTGTGTGACATAATACTGTGTGCAGGACATAATACCATGTGGAGGGGCCGCTATGGGACATTTTACTATATGAAGGGGCCGCTATGGGACATTTTACTATATGAAGGGGCTGCTATGGGACAATATACTGTGTGGAGGGGCCATTATGGGACATTATACTATGTGGAGGGGCCACTATGGGACATTATACTGTCTGGAAGCCAATTTGGGACATTATAGTATGTGTAAATGGGGCATTATACTGTGTGGGGGCCAGGAAAGAGGGCACTAAGCTGTGGGGGGGAGCCCAAGTCAAAAGCTTTCTGGGGGGCCCAGTCTTTGCTAGTTATGCCCCTCTTTCCTTAATGTTATTGCATGTGCGCTCAGAAGTGAAGGAGGTGAGGGCTGGGTTTAGGCTGCACACTTTTTATCTATACAGTGTGGCCATTTTGCTTGATGGAATCCCCCAAGGGACTGACAATATGAAATAACATTTTTATAGTATAAATGTTTTACATTGTTTTAAATACAGTACAGACCAAAAGTTTGGACACACCTTCTCATTCCAAGAGTTTTCTGTATTTTCATGACTATAAAAATTGTAGATTCACACTGAAGGCATCAAAACTATGAATTAACACCTGTGGAAATATATACTTAACAAAAAAGTGTGAAACAACTGAAAATGTGTCTTATATTCTAGTTTCTTCAAAGTAGCCACCTTTTGCTTTGATTACTGCTTTGCACACTCTTGGCATTCTCTTGATGAGCTTCAAGAGCTAGTCACCTGAAATGGTTTTCACTTCACAGGTGTGCCCTGTCAGGTTTAATAAGTGGGATTTCTTGCCTTATAAATGGGGTTGGGACCATCAGTTGTGTTGTTCAGAAGTCAGGTGGATACACAGCTGATAGTCCTACTGAATGGAGTGTTAGAATTTGTATTATGGCAAGAAAAAAGCAGCTAAGTAAAGAAAAACAAGTGGCCATCATTACTTTAAGAAATGAAGGTCAGTCAGTCCGAAAAATTGGGAAAACTTTGAAAGTGTCCCCAAGTGCAGTGGCCAAAACCATCAAGCACTACAAAGAAACTGGCTCACACGAGGACCGCCCCAGGAAAGGAAGACCAAGAGTCACCTCTGCTGCGGAGGATAAGTTCATCCGAGTCACCAGCCTCAGAAATCGCAGGTTAACAGCAGCTCAGATTAGAGACCAGGTCAATGCCACACAGAGTTCTAGCAGCAGACACATCTCTACAACAACTGTTAAGAGGAGACTGTGTGCAGCAGGCCTTCATGGTAAAATAGCTGCTAGGAAACCACTGCTAAGGACAGGCAACAAACAGAAGAGACTTGTTTGGGCTAAAGAATACAAAAAATGGACATTAGACCTGTGGAAATATGTGCTTTGGTCTGATGAGTCCAAATTTGAGATCTTTGGTTCCAACCACCGTGTCTTTGTGCGACACAGAAAAGGTGAACTAATGGACTCTACATGCCTGGTTCCCACCGTGAAGCATGGAGAAGGAGGTGTGATGGTGTGGGGGTGCTTTGCTGGTGACACTGTTGGGGATTTATTCAAAATTGAAAGAATACTGAACCAGCATGGTTACCACAGCATCTTGCAGCGGCATGCTATTCCATCCGGTTTGCGTTTAGTTGGACCATCATTTATTTTTCAACAGGACAATGACCCCAAACACACCTCCTGTGTAAGGGCTATTTGACCAAGAAGGAGAGTGATGGGGTGCTACGCCAGATGACCTGGCCTCCACAGTCACCAGACCTGAACTCAATCGAGATGGTTTGGGGTGAGCTGTACCGCAGAGTGAAGGCAAAAGGGCCAACAAGTGCTAAGCATCTCTGGGAACTCCTTCAAGAAGACCATTTCAGGTGACTACCTCTTGAAGTTAATCAAGAGAATGCCAAGAGTGTGCAAAGCAGTAATCAAAGCAAAAGGTGGCTACTTTGAAGAACCTAGAATATAAGACATATTTTCACACTTTTTTGTTCAGTATATAATTCCACATGTGTTAATTCATAGTTTTGATGCCTTCAGTGTGAATCTACAATTTTTATAGTCATGAAAATACAGAAAACTCTTGGAATGAGAAGGTGTGTCCAAACTTTTGGTCTGTACTGTATATATTTAGAATTACTGTATATTCATTTTGATTGTCTAATTTATTTCTAATTGTACAGAAACAGAAAACATAAGTCAAAGCATTTCACCTAGGTTGAACTTTATGATAAGTTTAAGATACAGAGTGAATTTGCACAGTATGTCACTATTAAAGTAAAGTAAGGAAAACCACATTTTTAGTTGTCTTTTTATTTCATCTTTTCAGATTCCTAGCTTTAGTTTGCATTATCTACTGCAGATTCTAAATTACAGTGACAGCTTATGTTTTTATAGCATTAAGACTGCTATTATAATTTTGTTGTTAAGGTGAGATCTTTTAAGCCTGACATTAAAGTTAGAGCTATGGCTTCATGAAAATGTATGGATTAAAAAAGTTGATTCCAACAAGCAAAAGCATGAGAAATATCTTTTATGTTACTGAAAGATAAATTTCACATATTCATTAAAATGAACACTGATAAGTAAATTACAAGTGAAAAAAAAAGTTTTTAGGTCAATGTACAGTACAATACTGCAAAACTATGATAACGTACACAAGGTCATCTGTACCAGAGCTATTAAAATCCATTTCTTCTCTGATCTTTTTTGTTTCAATACTCATCTCAATACTGAATGTTTTCAACAAATTATTTGTTTAGCATATCTTTCTAAAACATTTCAGATGACCTTATAACATAACAAACCAATTAATAATGTCAACTTCCTCAAATAAACAAAAATAAATTATTTCTACACTATATTGGATCTAATTTCTGGACACTGCATGATGTCTTTTCAGATTCTTTAACTCCTTCAGAATAAGGCCATTTTTTGTTTCTGCACTTATGTTGCTTACTCGCTGTCTTCCAAAAGCCATGACTTTATTATTTCCATATGATGGGGGTTTTTTTGCAAGACAAATTATACTTTCTAAAGGCATCATTTACTGTTCCATACAATATACTAGGAAACTGGGGTGGAATTGTGAGCAAAAGCAATTGTGTAATTTTCTTATGGATTTTGTTTTTACAGCATTCACTATGCAGTAAAAATGATAACTACAGTACCTATATTATACAGGTTAGTACGATTATGGCTTTACCAAATTTATTTTGTTATGCTTTAATGCCTTTAAAAAAATGTAAAACTTTGGAAAAACTAAAATATGTTTGTCACCATATTTTGACACCTGTACATTTTTTATATTTTCATGTAAGGTCTCCTTTTTTGCAGAGCAATATGCATATACAGTATGTATATTTATTTTGGAAAATGTGTGGTGTTTTGATCACTTATCATTCAAATTTGTTTCAAAGGGGAAATAATGAAAAAACTGTGATTTGGCCATTTTAATTTTTTCCACTTTTTTCAGGGTATGCAATAAAATTTTTTTTTTTTTTTTTTTATAGTTCAGGCCTTTGTGAAGTAGAGATACAGGTGCATCTCAATAAATTCGAATATCTTTGAAACGTTTATTTCTTTCAGTAATTAAATTAAAAAAGTGACCTCCTATATTTTCTAGATTCTTTACACACAGAGTTTTCTATTTCACGTGTTTTATTTCTATAAATGTTGATTATGGATTACATGTAATGAAAACCTAAATCTAAGAAAATTAGAATATTGTAAAAAAGTTCAGTATTGTAAATTCAGTGTGTCACCTGCCAAGGTTTCCTAAGCCTTTAAATGGTCCCTCAGTCTGGTTCAGTAGGACACACAATCATGGAAGACGCTGATTATGGATTGTATTACTGAATTACTGAAATGAATGAACGTTTCAAAGATATTCTAATTTATTGAGATGCAACTGTACCTATTGTGTATGTCTGTTTACTTTTGTTTATTTATTTTATTAGGTATTCTAAGTAAAAGGGGGATTTGAATTTTTATATTTCTCTCTCTCTCTCTCTGTATATATATATATATATATATATATATGTATAATTTTTTTATTTTTTATTTTTTTTTTAATTTTGTTAACTTTTTTTAGACCCCTCCCCACTGGCTTGAGCCTGTAATCATTAGATTGTTATACCATAGACTGCAATAATACTGTATTGTAGTAAAATCCCTGTATTACTTTAGAGAGCTCCCTGCTGCTATAGCAACCAAATGGCTCCCCAATCTCACTATGCAGGAGCCTTTCGGGATTTCGGCACTAAAGTTAAGGTGATAATTAGAGATGAGCGAAGTTTTCAAAAATTCGATTGGGCAACTTTGCCGAATTTTCCATTACGATTCTCTTCGATCTGAATTAATTTGCGGCAAATAAACAGCTATTTCCTGTCTGCAGAGAATCGGGGTGGGCGGCAAAATGGTGGAAGCCCTTGGATGCCGCGGTCATGTCTCTCTCTCTCTCTCTCCCAGCATGGACAACTTTTATTCATGTGGAAGGATCTGCTAACAAGCAAAGACAAGCCTACCCAATTACAACACTAGAGAATATCATGTGACCGTCTGATGTCACAAGGGTCCTTACTAAATATTCGTTACCACGAAGCATCAGGAAATCCGGAATCGGGGTGAATCGAAGATTTCATGAAATTCAGATCGAATTCCACTTCTGCAGCTTCGATTCGCTCATCTCTAGTGATAATGACTCTTCAGACACCATAGTTGCATCTGACCATAGCATCTTAAGCATCTAAATGTCCACAATCAAAGACATCTCTTATTTTGGGCATTTTCATAGGGCCCCTGATATGAAAAACAGCAGAGACCCAGCAGCTATGTCGTCTGTTCATCTCTTGGGTAAGAAACATACATCCCTCCACCAGTATGTGCATGTACGTCCTGTAGAACTATGGGATTAACATATCAATAAATTTACATTTTACTATTCTATTTATATTCTATGTGTAACTTACAGTTTTGTTTTGTACATTTTTATGAAATTGTTCCAAAATTCAATGACTGTCCATATTCTTCTTTATATTTATACCTCCACATAGCACAGCTTGTTATAAAAGTTCTGTGATGACAGGCCTGGGAGTCTTCAATAGGCTCCTGATTGTCATACAACCAATAGCTGTTTACCTATGACATTGCAGTGATCCGTTTAAAGGTGTTGGCACCATGTGATCTAATGGCTCAGCTGCCACAGCTGCAATAGAAATACAAAAACAAAAAGGAAAATGTTAAACAGCACTCTAAGAGTATTACTACTATGCTTACTGTATATGCAAAAACCTCATACTCTTAGTGCTAGCTGAGTGCTGTTCAAGCTTTTTGTGTTTGCATTTCTATTGCAGCTATAACAGTGTACAGCTGCACAGTATACAGTTTATATTATTGGGCGGTGCTGACTAATTTTGTATTTTACATTGTGGATATGGGATTGTGAATGACTCCATTTGCCCAGGGCTGGTTTTCTACATGTTCACATGATTGAGTTTTACCTTTGGTTTACCGGCCTGAACACTTTCACATTCTGTGAAAGAGACTCCTAGCATTATAGTTATCTTTGCAGGTAGTCCCTGCCTCCCAGTGACTTATTTTTCCATATTGATTGCAGTACTGAACAGTAATTGCTTGAAGGCAGGGACTCCTAGCTGCATAGATAACTACAATGCTAGGAGTCCAATGGACATAGACCGAATTTCACCAGTGATACAAGGTCGTGTGAATGTGCTCTTAGTTAGAGCATGATATGGCTGAACTATACTTTCTCTGAATTGAGTTGAAGGCACAGGGTCAGACAGAGGTAAGTCTTTGTTGTGTAGTGCCAATCTAATAAGGTCACTGATGGGTACTCACAAACATAAAAATGTGATCTAAAAACCTCATTTTTATTTCTTTATATATTCAATAGGCACAGTAGTAATATTCTTAGAATTAGCAGAGTGATGTTGCTGCTGTCATATTTGACTGTGTCATCTATGTGGTTCGGTACTATTACCAATAAGAGCCATTAATGGAAGGTATCTGCTGCATAACACAGCTGGCACGCACCACAAATGGCATAGACTCAGCTCCTGAGCCCACATCTTCTTGCCCCAGTGCATATTCATTGTGCATGTTTGGCTGATGTCTTCAGGTAAAGGAATTTTATCATGAGGAATTGTGTCCACACTCAACTGATCTCAAATTTGGTAAAGACTACAATTTGTCTTAAACCAATATAATACAATACATGACAACATGTTAACATAGTCCTTGAAAGATTGCAATTCAACCTCCCCCACTGGGTGGTCACACAGATAGGATAGTTAGCATATCACTTGGTGATAGCTTGTCACAAAACCATGTTGTGTTGAGAAAAACAACTTGTGATACACGCATCTAGACATAGCAGGTCAAATGGACTGGTAAGGGGGACACATCTGTATTTTTAAGAGTTTTGTGGGGGGGGGTAATAAATATCCCATATCTTTTCCTATATTTACCATAATACATTTACAGCAATTATTAGGTTAAATATAGATAACTCCCTGGAATATTTTAAGAAAAGGACAAAATAAATCTTTATAAATTACCCATGGCATTGTAAATACATTATACTGGACTTGTTTTAGTCCCTGCTTTTGCTGTGATAGCCAGGGACCCAGTGAAGAAAACAAAAGTACTTTTTAACTGCTCCTGTCTTCTCTTTCCATCGCAAAATGTGCTCAAGGAGTGCTACACACGTGGACAAAATTGTTGGTACCCCTCGTTTAATGAAAGAAAAACCCACAATGGTCACAGAAATAACTTGAATCTGACAAAAGTAATAATATATAAAAATTCTATGAAAATGAACAAATGAAAGTCAGACATTGCTTTTCAACCATGCTTCAACAGAATTTCTAAAAAAAGAAAACATATGAAACAGGCCTGGACAGAACATATGAAACAGGCCTTAACGTAATATTTTGTTGCACAACCTTTTGAGGCAATCACTGCAATCAAACGATTCCTGTAACTGTTAATGAGACTTCTGCACCTCTCAACAGGTATTTTGGCCCACTCCTCATGAGCAAACTGCTCCAGCTGTCTCAGGTTTGAAGGGTGCCTTTTCCATACGGCATGTTTCTGCTCCTTCCAAAGATGCTCAATAGGATTTAGGTCAGGGCTCATAGAAGGCCACTTCAGAATAGTCCAATGCTTTCCTCTTAGCCATTCTTGTGTGTTTTTAGCTGTGTGTTTTGGGTCATTATCCTGTTGCAAGACCCATGACCTGTGACTGAGACCAAGCTTTCTGACACTGGGCAGCACATTTCTCTCTAGAATCCCTTGATAGTCTTGAGATTTCATTGTACCCTGCACAGATTCAAGACACCCTGCGCCAGATACAGCAAAGTAGCCCCAGAACATAATAGAGCCTCCTCCATGTTTCACATTAGGGACAGTGTTCTTTTCAAGATATGCTTCATATTTCCGTCTGTGAACATAGAGCTGATGTGCCTTGCCAAAAATTTCGATTTTTGTCTCATCTGTCCATAGGACATTCTCCCAGAAGCTTTGTGGCCTGTCAACATGTAGTTTGGCAAATTACTTTTGTCAGATTCAAGTTATTTCTGTGACCATTGTGGGTTTTTCTTTCATTAAACGAGGGGTACCAACAATTTTTTTTCCACGTGTGTATGTAGTGAATACATAAAGCAGCAGAACCACTGCCTCTATTGGATCCAGAGATCATATGTTCACTTGGAGCCTCCTAGCATTGACCCAGATTAGCTCTCCAAGTTACTGTTTACACTGTAGGAGGTTGGAAATAAAAATAACATAAACTATAATAATCCCCAGTATGACTTTTGATGTTTGGTCAAACATATTATATATCAAAAATATATACTGTGCATATGTGCATAAGTAAATAAATAAATAAAAAAGAGAAAAATAACTGTTACCATAGCTGTCCGTTTAAGAAATAGACTATATCAAAACAACCAACACAAAAAAGGAATGCATTTTAATTTTTTATTTTGGTATCCATTTGCAGACTTAAAGAATTAAAAACTACAGTTTACCCTAAACTAAAATATTTGTTTTAATCTAAACAAGATATTAATAAACAGCCCTATCTGTCACAAAAAATGGTGCAGAATTTTGGGGTTATTTTTTGGTTTCCCAACTAATAAAAGAGACATCACCATTAAATTTCCACTTGAGCAAAATCACCAGTCATTGAGCAAAAGTGTCTGGTCATTAAAACCCTTCAAATTCTGAGCAAGATGGCTGCCCTTATAATCGTGTACAGAAAATAGAAAAAAACATCTATAATTAGAAAGCAAACATGTATTGCACAAGGATAATATATTTGACTTTCTGTTTTAAATTAGTAAAAAATATATAGGTGATACTCTCGCTTTAAATGAATAGTCACTATTCAACATTTTGTTAGGCAATATTTGACTGTACTATAAAATGTGTCAGTTTTCCTTGTATAAGCATAGATGCTACAGAAATGTCTGAATATACAAAACTATAATTATGTATTAAAGATTGTATTTATCATACCCAAAAATCTAGTGTCTAATTGGGTTTCCTTTACCCTTCCAGTACTATATACTAAAAAGAAAAATCCTGAGGATCTGTCACCCATCCACAGAATAAACACACATCTACTTTTTGCATTGTAAATTTTGTAATTAACATTGCACATATAGAACATTTAAGTAATAGGATCAATCATTTGTGAATCAACCTATAAGATATAGACAGTAATGGCAATGATTGATGCTAATATGACTTATTATTTTGTCACAGCTTTTTTTGGGGGTACTCTATTAAGCTAGCAAAACTTTTACAACAGCTGATAGATAGATAGATAGATAGATAGATAGATAGATAGATAGATAGATAGATAGACTGAATTCCTATCTATTTGTCATTGTAAGCAGTAGAATCTGGGAGCAATAAGGTCAGTCATTTCCTGCTACCATAAACGACTTACTATACTATAGTCGAGTAAAGCAAATATAAAAAAGAAATCCTCTTCATAAAAATTCTGCACATCTCCTCTTATTTAGAATGCCTCTTTTTATCATATGGAAAGTGCGATTATACTCTTCATCACAAAGAAGACGTGTACTCAGTGGGTGGCAACACTAAGTAATGCAACACCCCCTGATTGCCATAGTAATGTCACTGCCTGTCTATCTTAAGAGAGCTATGCTATGATGCCACAAGGTAATGCAATAAGACTCTCAGGAGATAACATTGTATGTGCTACACATTGTTACAAAATCATTATTCTTAAAAAGAGTTTGTGCAACAGTTTTAAGAATTTTTCATTTCTCCACAAATAATCAACTTCTGTATTTTAAACTCCAGAAAATAATAACTATGGAAACAAAACATACTGTTTAATTAGTAAATCTTATATTTCCACAACAAGTTGGTAATTAGAGATTCATTTTTTCAATTAAAAAAAAAAAAAAAAGCCGCTTTTTTTTTTTTTCTTTTTTTTTTTTTGTTTTTTTTAATAAAATTTTTTTTTTTAAAATTGAGTGTGGTTCGGGGTTTTTGGGGGAAATTTTTTTAAATTTTTTTTAATGGAATAAAAAAACGGTGGCACCTTTTGGCCCTACAAGGTCTTTGCTCTGTGTTATATTTAAAACACATCTCATATCATTCTTAAGAGAATAACAGAATATATACAGTCATATGAAAAAGTTTGGGCACCCCTATTATTCTTAATCATTTTTAGTTCTAAATATTTGGGTGTTTGCAACAGCCATTTCAGTTTGATATATCTAATAACTGATGGACACAGTAATATTTCAGGATTGAAATGAGGTTTATTGTACTAACAGAAAATGTGCAATATGCATTAAAACCAAAATTTGACTGGTATAAAAATTTGGGTACCCTTATCATTTTATTGATTTGAATACTCCTAACTACTTTTTACTGACTTACTGAAGCACAAAATTGGTTTTGTAACATCACTGAGCTTTGAACTTCATAGCCAGGTGTATCCAATCATGAGAAAAGGTATTTAAGGTGGCCAATTGCAAGTTGTTCTCCTATTTGAATCTCCTCTGAAGAGTGGCATCATGGGCTCCTCAAAACAACTCTCAAATGATCTGAAAACAAAGATTGTTCAACATAGTTGTTCAGGGGAAGGATATAAAAAGTTGTCTCAGAGATTTAACCTGTCAGTTTCCACTGTGAGGAACATAGTAAGGAAATGGAAGACCACAGGGACAGTTCTTGTTAAGCCCAGAAGTGGCAGGCCAAGAAAAATATCAGAAAGGCAGAGAAGAAGAATGGTGAGAACAGTCAAGGACAATCCACAGACCACCTCCAAAGAGCTGCAGCATCATCTTTCTGCAGATGGTGTCACTGTGCATCGGTCAACAATACAGCACACTTTGCACAAGGAGAAGCTGTATGGGAGAGTGATGCGAAAGAAGCCGTTTCTGAAAGCACGCCACAAACAGAGTCGCCTGAGGTATGCAAAAGCACATTTGGACAAGCCAGCTTCATTTTGGAAGAAGGTCCTGTGGACTGATGAAACAAAGATTGAGTTGTTTGGTCATACAAAAAGGCGTTATGCATGGCGTCAAAAAAACACAGCATTCCAAGAAAAACACTTGCTACCCACTGTAAAATTTGGTGGAGGTTCTATCATGCTTTGGGGCTGTGTGGCCAATGCCGGCACCGGGAATCTTGTTAAAGTTGAGGGTCGCATGGATTCAACTCAGTATCAGCAGATTCTTGAGAATAATGTACAAGAATCAGTGACGAATTTGAAGTTACGCCGGGGATGGATATTTCAGCAAGACAATGATCCAAAACACAGCTCCAAATCTACTCAGGCATTCATGCAGAGGAACAATTACAATGTTCTGGAATGGCCATCCCAGTCCCCAGACCTGAATATCATTGAACATCTGTGGGATAATTTGAAGCGGGCTGTCCATGCTCAGCGACCATCAAACTTAACTGAACTGGAATTGTTTTTTAAAGAGGAATGGTCAAAAATACCTTCATCCAGGATCCAGGAACTGATTAAAAGCTACAGGAAGTGACTAGAGGCTGTTATTTTTCCCAAAAAAAAAAAAAAAAAAATTAATATTTTTTTTTCTTTTTTGCCCCCCTATTTCCTCCACTCTCACAATTAATTTTTTATTTTTAAATTTTTTTTTTTTTTTTAATAAAAAAAATAATATACTTTAAATATTTAAATATATATCTCTCTATAAATATTTAAATTTAAAAAAAAAATAAAAAAAAAAAAAAAAAAAATAAAAAAAAAAAAAAAAAAAAAAAAATAAAGGAGGAAAACTTTTTTTTTTTTATATATTTATTTTTATTTTTTTTTTTTTTTTTTTTTTTTTTTTTAAAAAAAAAAAAAAAAAAAAAAAAAGGGGGGGGGGCAAAAAAACCCCCCCCCCAAAAAAAAATTTTTGGGGCCCCCCCCTTCGGGGGGTTAAACGGGGGAGGCGAAACCCTTTTTCCCAAAAGGCCGGATTTTTGGGGGGGACGGCTGATTTTTTGCCTTTGGCCCGCCCCCCCCCCCTGAGCTGTAGATCTCTGCAGTTCATCCAGAGTGATCATGGGCCTCTTGGCTGCATCTCTGATCATTCTTCTCCTTGTTTGAGATGAAAGTTTAGAGGGACGGCCGGGTTTTGGTAGATTTGCAGTAGTCCTTCCATTTCAATATGATCGCTTGCACAGTGCTCCTTGGGATGTTTAAAGTTCGGGAAATCTTTTTGTATCCAAATCCGGCTTTAAACTTCTCCACAACAGTATCACGGACCTGCACTGTATATATATATCTATATCTATATATATATATAGATATATATATATACCTAAATACAAAATAGCATAAATGTACTGCAAAAAGTTTTAATTATATCCTTAGACCCCTGAGGCACTGGACTTATTTTGGCCTTAAGAATTAAGCATTATGTTTAATTTTTTTCATTGTCACATTACAAGAGCTATAACTTTTGTATTTTTCTGTAAATGTAGTCGTATGAGATCTTGTTCATGTGGGATATTGTATGTTTCTAAGGAAGAATAGGAATTCCACCATTATTCTTTTCTCTATCATTCTTGCGATGATCACTGTATGGTAAATATAATATTTTATATTTATTCTGTGAGAAAAACATTTTTGGGGGATGTCATATTCTGAGATTCATAACTTTTTTCTATCAATGGGGCTGGTATAAGGTCATTTTTTACTGGGTGAATTAGCATTTTATTGGTGTCATACTTAAATTTATAAGACTTTTTGATAATTTTTTTATACCTTTTTTTTGTGGCGGGATAAACAAAAACAGGAATTTTGTAATTGTTTTTTTTAAGGCATTCACTGTGTAGGTACAGTAATGTAATAATGTTATTAGAGATTAAAGAATTACAAATATAGGTTTAATGTAAATAATCTTGACTGCCTTTAACTTCAATGGCTTCTTAGTTAAGTAATTCTGTACTGTTCAGACATCCAAATCTACAGATAACAGCTTGACTACAACTGAAAAATTATAATTCATCATATTTGGAGGACTGGGATA
The DNA here is from genome assembly GCA_947044405.1 of Leptodactylus fallax. Taxonomy (NCBI): domain Eukaryota; kingdom Metazoa; phylum Chordata; class Amphibia; order Anura; family Leptodactylidae; genus Leptodactylus; species Leptodactylus fallax. The sequence goes on along the minus strand of CAMRHE010000008.1, from coordinate 12,259,070 downwards.
CCTTCAAGTAGATCTATGGAAGAAAGTTTGCATAGGGTACATAGCTTAAAGCATAAATAACTGCAGAAAGTTTGAGCCTAGAATAAGATCTCAATCAGGCATTACATAACATACTGAGAAACAGAGTTTGTAGTCTCCAAATGTCAGAAAACTTGCAAAACTCAATGAGGGTGGACTATAAATATCATCAGCCTAAAGGAATAGAAGTCACATGAAGGGTTGATCATCCACCTCAACAGGGTAGTGAGTTACATTAAATAAAGATTACTTTGAAAGTCATACATATAGCTTTCAAAAGACCACTGTTTACTGGCTTCTAGAAGACTAACATTTATTACTAAATGAAAGGGAGAGTAAACTGACTGAGAAAGGAACTGTTTTAAGGGCTTCTTACAAGTAAGCTTGTAAGTTTGTTATGTGACTTACATTATACCTTGGCCATAATAGAGTATTCCCTGCTGATGGATATATAAAGACACACTGTAACATCATACATTAAAATATAATATAGATTAGTGTAAGTTTCTATTAAAAGTGTGTCACTTTTGTGATACAGTATGTCCCTCCCTCTATTGTTATGTCTTGATTTCTCTATTTCCATCCTAGGTTATATACATAAATTAGGAAGAAGAAGATTGTTATTATTGCCTTCAATTAAAAATTATTTTTCAATAAGATACAACAATGTCCAAGTGAGTCCTATGAACATATTGTTGTGCAGTTTTATAAAGATCACCTAATTGACAAAAACAAGTAAAAAAAAACATATAATACTCATGCTACTTAATTACCACTACACCAATACCGCCCTTGATCTTTGCTTCCTAGGCATGTGCCTAGCTTGCCTAAATTGTAAGGTCAGCTTTCTTCCAATGAAAGCTTCTCACCATAACTAGTACCTCTGAAAGTCATTGAGATGTAAACAATAATTACTTCTCCTCCCGGGGTAACTGCAAAACTTAGGACCATGGTCTTGAGTAACACTTCTGCTGGCTGCATTTTCTGCATTCAACTTAATGATCTTCTCCTTTGCTCGAATTACTAATGAATCAGTGTTTAGATGCTGCATTTTATAAATATCTCAGCTCAGTTTAATATTTCTTGACCACAGTTTTCTAGGCGTTGTGGTTACTATCCTCAATATTCTCTTAATTCTTTATTCCTGCTGTGACCTGACCTGCTTTCTTTAACTAGTTTGTTTGTTCCCAATCTCTGACATATCACATTGCCTAACTTCAAAGCTTGCCGAAGTCAGTCCAAAGTTCCTTGTTCCTGAGTTATAGTAGTGTTAGAATTTCAGAAGTTTGTGTTTCAACTAAAACTGAATACTTGCTATTCATCTTCTACATCAACTCCATGAGGTGATGGACACACAAGGTCATATTTAATTTTGCAAAATGAATATATGCATTAATACAGTAAGCAAGCTATACCCATGAGTGAACAAAAATGCAATTTTATATGTATGCCCTTGTTTTTAATATGTGCATCAATATTTTATTTCAGCTATATAAACCGCACAAAAATTTTGTATCTTTTCTATACTTAGAAACATAAAATTGCATTTAATTCTTATCAATTTAATTGATATTTGTCACAAGCTGTTCTAAACATGTCGCCATATCAACAAACACTCTTTTACTTAGTCATTACACTCCAAATGGCACTGAATTACATGGTCAACCCCTCTATTTACTGAGATGCTTATAGTTTTCCAGGGTCAGGACATGGATCATATCTTTGGATATGATAATTGTATAGTTTGCATATGGCTACAAAATCCAGTAAACAGAAAATTACAAATTAGATTTTGGTACTAAATTAGAGGGGTATCTCATCACAAACAATCCCTTCCAGTTTGGAGCCATCATGGCAAAATTAGCTGTTTACCAGGGATACCACAACCAAGCATTTTATCCGAAGTGACATGTTGCATTTAAATAATGGTATTAGGAAATAATCATGAAATGTAATAATGTAGTCATGATATTAAATATAGAGTATACAGTACACTGTAAGATCAGTGAGCACGTAACTGCATTGTTTTTATCTTGCTCATTATTGCTACACCAAGAGACACTGCTAATCTATATTGCTGCTTAATGCCAGCAGGAGACTTCAGATCTTAAAGGTTGCTAGATTTATGACCCCATTTACTAATTAAACAATGAGGTTGAGTCTTTGAAACCCTGTTGTGACAAATATATATTCTGTTGCAATGATAAAATATTCATTGCCTGATACATTTATTTCTCATTAGTACTGTCTTTAATATTCTAAACTGAAGTCCAGCAGTGCAAACAATGTGTTTTCACTCTATTGTATTCACAGTTTATAAATAGTTACTGTACATTTTCCAAATCTATCCATTAATTGGTAACTGCTGCACAAAACAGAGAATCAAATATAGAGTAAGATTTAGGGGGTTTCCCCGCAAACATAACCATGTTTAAATATGTAGACAATGAAAAGTTAAATATTTTGCAAATATAAGTAATTTTAAAATGTAGAGATGAGCGAAGTTTTCAAAAATTCGATTCGGCAACTTCGCCGAATTTTCCTATTCGATTCTCTTCGATCCGAATTAATTTGCGGCGAATAAACAGCTATTTCCTGTCTGCAGAAAGTTGTGGCGGGCGGGTGGGCAGTAAAATTGCGGAAGCTCTTGGATGCCACGGTCTTGTTTTTCTCTCTTTCTCTCCAGCACGGACAACTTTTATTCATGTGGAAGGATCTGCTAACAAGCAAAGACACGCCTACCCAATCACATCACGAGAGAATATCTAGTGACCGTCTGATGTCACAAAGGTCCTTACTGAATATTTGTTACCGCGAAGCATCAGGAAATCCCGATTCCATGCGAATCGAAGATTTCATGAAATTCAGATCGAATTCCACTTCTGCAGCTTCGATTCGCTCATCTCTACAAAAAAGCTACTTTTTTGTTGCAAATTTTGCCATTTTTTTTTTTTAGACAAAGTCTGCAGTAAATTTAGCAGGGGGATAAGTATAAGTACTTTCTATATATTTCCCATTCCTACTGAAGCCACTCTTGGCAAAAAAATGAATAAATAAAAAAAGCACAGTCAAATCTGCAGCAAAAAAGCTTGGTTTTCCGAGATATTTATTTTTTTACAGATAGACAAAAAATGTGCTGAAATGATTTTTTCTAATTGAGACCACCTGAACAATCAGCGCCTGCTTCTCAAATCTATGTGTTTAAAGGCAGCAACAGCAAGAACAGATAGACAAACAGATTTTTTATTTGTTTTTTTTTACTATTACAGTCAAAATTTTCACCTTCCTGCTGGGCCCAAAGCCATCACTGCCGCGATGGTTATAGAAAGGGCCCATAGAGTGCTTCAGCCTAAACCGAAATCCGAGGACCCCCCTGCGATGTCATATGCGGCCTTCTGTCTTTTGTAGACACTCAAGACATTCTTGCTGATGCCAGAACTCAGTGGGTGGTAGCATATGAGGAGGATAAACTATCCTTTTATCAAGACTTAGCACCCTCTACCCTGGCCAAGAGACGACAGCTTAAGCCGTTACTGGAGGTTCTACGCAACATGAACATTACTTACTCGTGGCTTTACCCATTTGGCCTCTCCATCCAACACTGAGGCAGACGTCTAACAGTGCAGTCGCCGGCGGATCTTACTAATGTGTGGGAGAAACTCAACATCACTCCATTGGATATTCCCTCCTGGATGCCGATGCCAGATCTTGGCATACTTCCATCACTGCCACCTGGCCCAGAGGTACATCCGACCCGTTGCTTCAAATCTCCGAAAGCTAAGCGATCTCTTCAGAGACTCCTGGTGACAACGTAATGATCATCTGGTGCTCACAGGATGGTGAGCTATCTCCTTTTTTCAGGATATCTCTCTACTTAATCTCACCCCGAATCTTTCTCAGGTTTTTTTGGACTGACTAGTATTATATTGAGCTTTCTTATGATGCTCTAATATAGCTTTCCCTGTATTTTAACTATTTCAGATTCTATTAGATGCTAGTTAGATTCAATAAGAACTCTATTATTATTATTAATATCATAGTCCGCATTGCTGTGATAACTTATCAGATTTTCAAGTTGACATGTTAACATTGCACGCTAAGTTGTATCTCCTCAAATGCCTTGACTTTCAGGTTCTTTGGTGACTCCCCCCGCATAGTCGGTCTCTCTGACCTCTACTTGTTGGTGCTTAGAAGACCGAAATCCCTCTTTAGGGGACATTTATTCATTGTGGTGCTCAGACAGGCCAGAGCACTTATTTCTTAGATCTCTTCGCATTTATTTCTGTTCTCTTTTTCTCTCTCTTTCTCTTCCTTTCTCTTTCTTCTCCCCCCCCCCCTTCCCCCCCCTTCCTCTCCTCTTCCCATTTTTGTGATCCAGGATTGAGGTGTGGTACAGATCCCCTGATCTGCTCTATAGTACCATGGCGAAGACTACAGTGACCTCGTTCAACGCCCATGGTTTAAATTCCCCGGAGAAGAGACACAGGGTTCTCCTCCTTTTGTGGAAACTGCAGACGAAGATCCTCTTCTTCCAAGAAACACATTTCAAGCAGGGTAAGATACCCAGACTCCCATCAAACCATTTTTCCCAATGGTTCCACAGTGCTAGTGACTCGGCGGAATCGAGAGGGGTCACGACAGCTATCCACCATTCTGTTACCTTTGTTTGTGAACATGTACACAGAGATGGAGAAGGCCGAGTGTTGTTCTTGAAAGGGAAGATTGCATCTGAAACGTTCACACTGACCAATTTGTATGTCCCTACCTCAGGACAAGTGGACTGGCTTATCCGTACCCTTGAGGCATTACACCTATTTTCTGAAGGTGCAATAGTCATTGGAGGCGATTTTAATTTGACTTTCAATCCTTCCATAAATAGTTACGCAAGCTACACCAGTCTTTGCAGACTTTGTCCCTAATAGATGTGTGGAGAACTCATCACCCTACGGTAAAAGATTACTCTTTTTACTCCAACCCTAAAGCAACGTACCACAGACTTGATATATCCTAGTATCCAGAAATTTACTCCAGCAGTGTAAGAAGTCCTCTATTGGCACAATATCGCTATCGGACCACGCCCCGGTCTCATGTACAGTTCATTTCACACCTCTGCCTCGTCCAGAGAGGACTTGGCATCTAAATGAACGCCTTCTCGACTCGCCTACCATTAGAGACTCAGTTGGCCAACACATTGCGGAATTCTTTGCTATCAACTGCTCGCCTGAGAAAAGCCCCACGGTGGTGTGGGAAACACATAAACATTATATTAGAGGATTACTGATTGCTCATGGGACCAGAGCCAAGAAACAACTGCAAGGCAAGATCGACTCTCTCCTGGGACAGATAGCCCGTTTAGAACAACTGCACAAACGCTCCCAAGTGGACGCCCATCATACACAACTGGTGGAGCTAAGATCAGAGTTGAGAGACATTCTCCACACTAAGTCAGCTAAACATTTTCTTAATTACAAGCAGTTATACGCCCACGGTGATAAAGGAGGTAGGATGCTGACCTCCCTGATCAAGAAAGCTAAAGCTAGAACTTTTGTATCATCCATTCTTACATCCTCTGACAATGCTGTGCACACTACTACCTCGGAGATTGCAGCGGAATTCCACTCTTTCTATACCTCTCTCTACAATCTGTAGCCAGAGACGCAATCAACTGCGGCTTCAACTAATGGAGACTTTGTGCAACGATTTCTTGACTCACTCACCCTGTCATCTCTTTCCCAGGAGCATTGTGCCTCTCTTCTGGGTCCAATTACGGAAGAAGAGCTTAAACTGGTCATCAGCAGCTTTTCTCCTCACAAAAGCCCTGGACCAGACGGATACTCGTTGACCTATTATAAGTCCTTTCTTCGACTTCTCCTTCCTCAATTGACCTGTGCCTTTAATGCTGTACTTAGAGGCGACAGATTCCCCCTCCAGGCTCTGGAGGCACATGTGGCACTAATAGCTAAAGAAGGGAAAGACCCTCAACTGTGTAGCAGCTATCGCCTTATCTCACTACTAAATTTGGATCTGAAGTTCTGGGCGAAGCTGTTGGCCTTGTGAATTCAGCCACTATTGCCATCTCTAGTGAATGGGGAACAGGCTGGCTTCATAAGAGGACGTGAAGGCAGGCAGAACACAACACGTCTCCTTCATGCCATACGCTACGCTAAGTCTACCAATGCCCCACTAGTCCTTCTTGGCTTAGACACTGAGAAGGCATTCAACAGGGTAAATTGGTCTTTTATGCTAGCTGTACTGCAGAAATTTGGATTCCCTGCTCCTTTTATCACTGCAATTCAGTCTTTATATACTAAGCCCCGGGCCAGACTAAAGGTCAATGGCACATTATCTGCCCCCTTCCCCATCACCAATGGGACACGGCAGGGGTGCCCCCTGTCTCTGTCCCTGTTTATCCTCTCCTTAGAGCCCTTTCTACAAGCTGTTCGTGAACACCCAGAGATCATAGGCCTGAAAATTGGTTCAGAATCGCTCCATTCATTGGCCTTTGCAGACGACGTGCTTTTCCTGATCTCAAATCCAGAAGTAGGCCTGGGAAAAGTCTTAGAAATTATTGAAGAGTATGGCGCTTTGTCACATTATAAGGTGAATCTTGGAAAATGTGAGATTCGGAACATCTCTCTCCCTCCGACTAAAGTGGCAAGACTTCAGCAGGACCTCCCGTTTGCCTGGTCCTACTCACACATTAAATATCTGGGAATTAAAATATCCAGCTCCTTGGACCGTGTCTATCCTCTCAGCTATGCGGAACTCTTTGAGGTGAGAAGACTACTGAGGGCGTATGACATACCTTGTATTTCAAGGTTCGAGCGAAAAAAACCTCATCCAGATGTATATTCTACCGAAAATCACCTATGTTATTCGGATGCTGCCTGTGTTCTTGCCCGTCTGCTTTTTCAAGTCAATTCGCTTGCTGTTCTCCAAATTTCCCACTTGGCCTACTCAGCTTTATCAAGAAAGAAGACTGAGGGGGGCATAAATCTTTCTGATGTACAACACTATTACGAAGCTCTCCAACTACAGCAGTGGCTGGACCTAACAACACCAAACCTTGATGTCTCCCTAAAAAAATTAGTAGAAGCGACATATGGGATCGGCATAATATCTGATTTGTGGCTACCGGGACGCAGGACCTCTTCTCTTAATAAAAAAGATGTTCTCTTAGGAGGAGTGTTTACAACCTGGAGCAAATGGCAACCAAAATTAGCTCCTCTCCTGTCTCTATGCTTACCAGTGGGCCTCCTCCCTCAGCTACTCCCAGAGATACAATCTCCCATCCCTGACTTTTGGAAACCGCTATTGAAGATGTCGCTTAGTATGTTTTGCAATGATGGTACCCTCCCAGCTGCAGACTTTCTGAGAGACTCTTCTTTTTTCAACATCACACCCCACCAAACTTTCTACACCTCAATCATTACTCGATCTGCATACAGAAATTTGAAGCTACCTTTGCCTGGCGCAGACAGCACACGGACTTTGAGAGGATGTTCCTGGCGGTTGATCATAAATCGTGTAGGAAGTCGTCTATACTCCATCAATATATCCGCCCTATCACACTAGCAAAACCATTTTTCCTGATCAGTTGGGAGCTGGATCTAGACATCTTGCTAGACTTATCATCCCTCAAATGGGTCATGTCAAGAGCCCACGGAGTATCCACCTGCGTACGGCTTCAGGAAAGCCACTTCAAAGTGCTAGCCAGATGGTACCGGTCCTCTGACTGGCTGCACGCCCATAAGCTTTCTGACTCACGTACATGCTGGAGATGCAACTCAGAGACCGGCTCACTGTTACATCTGTGGTGGTCGTGCCCCTTGATCTCCTCCTACTGGACATTGATAGAAGCTAAAATCCAGTCATTGGGTTTTCAGGACTTTACTCTGACCCCAGCTTTACTCATCCTCTTCCTTGCCATTCCCGGATTGGATCACAAATCCCAACTACTAATTTACCATCTACTAGCAGCAGAAAAATCTCTGATCCCTTTCCTGTGACGTCAAATTCAACCACCATCAACTGAACAGTGGACTGCTAAAGTAAACCAAATTGCCCGTTTTGAAAAGATGTTGTATATAATCTCATATATATAAAAATGAGTTTCTGTCTGTCTGTTCTTTATGTGCAACCAAATGACTGGACTGATCTTCACCAAATTTGGCACACAGGTACATCAGGTGCCCGGGAAGATTTTAGACTGGGTCTCAGCTCTCTAGGACGTACCGTTCCTGAGATACAGTATTCCCAAAAAATGACCTGCATTAGTCTATACAAGCCTGCAAGTCTTTCACTCATATTCCAACTGCCATACACATGGTCACATGTACCTTATCAGCCAATATAAGCTCGAAGGCGCTTAGTCTCCACAGGCACACAGGTTTCCATAGCAACCAAGCTATTTATGAGCTGTATTAGTCAATAGCAGTTCGCAGGTCCTTAAATAGTCATATCACGTGTATCAGCCAATATAAGTTCACATTTAATTTACCAGATTTCCATAACTACACGGCTATAAATAGACTGTACCTATACTGGACTCAGTGGTGTAACTAGGAATGGCTGGGCCCCAAGGCGAGCATTTGACATGGGGCCCTGCCGGCAACCGCCCCCGCACAAACCGCATTCCTGCACTCACTATTATGCTCCATAGTGGCCCCTGCACACACTATTATGCCCCATAGTGGCCCCTGCACACAGTATTATGCCCCATAGTGGCCCCTGTACACACTATTGTGCCCCATAGTGGCCCCTACACACAGTATTATGCTCCTTAGTGGCCCCTGCACACACTATTGTGCCCCATAGTGGCCCCTGCACACACTTATGCCCCATAGTGGCCCCTGCACACACTTATGCCCCATAGTGGCCCCTGCACACACTTATGCCCCACAGTGGCCCCTGCACACATTATTATGCCCCATACTGGCCCCTGCACACAGTATTATGCTCCATAGTGGCCCCTGCACACACTATTATGCCCAACAGTGGCCCATTTACATAGTATTATGCCCCATTGTGGACCACCCATGAACAGTCTAAT